>JAESUZ010003171.1:0-1200000 GCA_017311185.1 Proteles cristata cristata
GAATAGTAAACTATCAGCGGACACCTCCAGGGTACGGAAAAAGGGGACAGAAGAGGAAGAACTTACTTTTCCCTTCTGTAAAATGTTTGCAGCCTTCTGTAAAATGTTCAGTTGTCAACATGGCATGTGTTACATTTGTATTTTTTTAAATGATTCAACTGTGACTGTTCTTAAAGTCCATCATTTTGTCAGTTAGCACTTTTTTCTAGAAAAGAATCCGAATGCCAATTTTAAACCCAAGGTAACTTAGGTTCTCTGGTATCCACAGAATCAAAGTCATTTTCAAATGCTTTCATAATAACTAAAATACTGAAAAACACAGTCACAGACTCAGTACATTTTTCTGAGTAGAAGTCACAGTTTTTGTTTTGTTTTGATTTTATTATTATTTTTTAAACAAATCTGTAGTTTCCATGGGTTAAGGGTAGGGGAGAGGTTCTGATTTATTTTTTATTTTTTATCTTTTTATTTATTTATTTTGAGAAAGAGAGAGAGAGAGCAAGCAGGGTAGGGGCAGAAAGAGAGGGAAAGAGGGAGATCCCAAGCTAACTCCACACTGTCAGCACAGAGCCTAATCCAGGGCTCAGACTCATGAACCATGAGATCATGACCTGAGCCAAAATCAAGAGCTGGACACTTAACCCACCGAGCCACCCAGGTGCCTCTATTTTTTATTTTATTCTTTTTAATGTTTTTTTAAAATTTATTTCTGAGATAGAGAGAGACAGTGTGAGCAGGGGAGGGTCAGAGAGAGAGGGAGACACAGAATCCAAAGACAGGCTTCAGGCTCTGAGCTGTCAGCACAGAGCCTGACTGCGGGGCTCGAACCCACGAACCGTGAGATCATGACCTGAGCCGAAGTCAGACACTTAACCCACTGAGCCACCCAGGTGCCCCTCTATTTTTTATTTTAAAGTTTATTTACTTATTTTAAGAGAGAGAATGAGAAAAAGAGCTAGCAGGGGAGGGGCAGAGAGGGAGAGAAAGAATCCCAAACTCGATTTAACAAAACGTGAGATCATGACCTGAGCTGAAATCAAGAGTTGGACGCTTAACCGACTGAGCCACCCAGGCGTCGTGGTTTTTAAAATGTAAATATTATAGTGCTATTTGCAGCAATCTTAAGAAATTAATAACTCTTTCTATATTATAAATTCATCCATGTTGCACAAAAATGGTCACTCTTAGGGAGGAGGTATATAGCAAGATTGCTGGATGGGCAGAGCTGACTGGCCTGAGCTGGTATCCAGGCTGTCACGAGTTGGGTAACCCTGGGCAAGTGTCTCAACCTGCTTAGGCCTCAGTTTCCTCATCAGTAAAACACAGCGATGCAGCCTGGCTAACACAACGATACCAGTGCTTACCACGTGCCTCTGAGTGGAACAGAAGACTGCTTTACATGGTGACATAGGCAAACAGGCTTTGCATGTATGACAACACTTATGACCTAAGGATCGGGATAACAGAGGTGGCAGCCACGTCAACCAATCTATGACAATTACAGGAACGGTGCTCTGGTGACCCATCGAGGAGTCAAATCTTCAGTAACGGAACCTTTACCAACGCTGTTGACATGTGTACAGAAAATCGAACACTTGTATGTTATTAGTTCTGCTCATAGCCAGTAAGAGTGGGAAAGAGAGGCCACGCCTTGTACAACCATAGCACGAACTATGCTGGAAACACGCACCGTCCACGGGCACTGAGGCCATCAAGCAACTGGCCAGCAGGAGTCCTGCAGCTGGAGCTGAGGAGGCCGCCACGGCAGTGCTGGCCACATACCCCACCTACGCCAAATCACAGATCACGGAGTCGGACATCTGTGTCACAGGCACCTATGTCCAGATACATACTTTTGTTGGCTGATTAGACTGACCGGTTTAGTAACTTTTTTTTTTTCCTTTGGCTTCTAAGAGAATATACAGCAACCATCTATTTAGGAGAAGTTACCTTGATTTTACTCTTATAATCACTGAGTAAGGTCTCCCAATGCAAGAGTAAGAAACAATCATTGGGGCACCTGAGTGGCTCAGTCAGTTCAACGTCCAACTTCAGCTCCAGTCATGATCTTGCAGTTCGTGGGTTCGAGCCCTGTGTCATCTGTGCTGATCGTGTGGCACTTGCTTGGGATTCTTTCCCTGTCTCTCTGCCCCTCTCCCATGTGCACACACACAGGGGCTCTCTCTCAAAACAAATAAAAGTTAAAACATTTTTTTAACTTAAATTAAAAAAAGAAACACTGCCATAAGCCAGCAACTACAGATGCTATTCCCATTAATGGCACCAAGGGATGCGCACCTGTGGCTGGGCATAGCGGGCACCACCTTCAACCCTGCCACTGCGAGCGTAAGACTTCCGGCTGCAGCAACTTCACCATTTCATTTCTTGCAGCTTTTCTAAATGCATTGGTCATTAGCTGTGCCATTATTTAAAAACCACAGAAAACATCTCAGCGGGCACAACGTCTCTGAATAGGATGTACTGACTTTTTAATGAAATGATAATAAGAGCAAAATGTATAGTCTCCTATCACTGCCTGCCCTCAGTTCTTATTTTGACTTTCCAAGCCACATTGTAAGAAGTGTAAGAATACAGGGGCGCCTGCGTGGGTTAGTCGGTTAAGCGTCCGACTTTCGCTTAGGTCATGATCTCGCGGTTGTGGGTTCGAGCCCCACGTCGGGCTCTGTGCTGACTGCCAGCTCAGAGCCTGGAGCCTCTTTTGGTCTGTGACTCCCTCTCTCTCTGACCCTCCCCTGCTCACGCTGTCTCTCTCTCCTAGAAATAAGTAAAACATAAAAAAAAAAAAAAAAAATTGTAAGAATACAAACAAAAGGGAAACGAACACAGACGCACACGGTTGAGCATTCCTGGTGCTTTCAAAAAGTTTGGTGGTCTTCAAAAAGTTAAACATAAAATTACCGTACTACCCAACAATTCCACACTTCTGTGTATATATCCAAGAGAAATGAAAATCTAATATGTTCACACAAAAACTTGTACAAAAATGTTCATAGTAGCATTCTTCATAAAAGCCAAAGTGTGAAAACAACCTAAATGTCTGTCAACAGATGAATGGGTAAATAAAACCTGGTCTATCCACGCAATGGAATTCTACTCAGCCGTAAAAAGGAACGAGAAATGGATTGATATAGGCTACATGTATGAACACTGAAAACATGCTAAGTGAATTAATCCAGTCATGAAAGCTCACATGTTATATGATGCATTTATATGAAATTTCAAGAATAGGCAAGTCCATGGAGACAGAAAGTAGATCTGTGATTGCTAGGGGCTGAGATGTAGTGGGGACTGAGGAGTATCGGCTAATGGGTGAAGGGTTTCTTTTTGGGTGGATCAAAATGTTGTAAAATTGGATAGCGGGGATTACTCGCCCAACGCTGTGAATATACTAAAACCACTGAATTCTATACCTTAAATGGGTAAATTTTATGGTATTTGAATTACATCTCAATAAAATTATTATTAAAAAAGAATACAAGGGAGACTCAATTAGAGTCCTCAATTATTAACACGTTTCCCCATTTGTTCTCTCTCTCCTCCTCACATGCATGCACAATTTGTGGGTGGAGTATTTAAAACCTAGTTATTGCCATACTTTACTCCTAAATACTTCAGTATGTGGATCATTCTCCCATACAGCCAAAATACAAATATCACACTCGGGAAATTGAACATGAATACAAAATTATTTTTTGTATAGTCCATGTCCAAATGTATTTATCAGGAATTACGCACTGTATTTAGTAGTCTTATCTTTGCAGCCTCTTTTAATCTAGAAAAAATTCCTTTTCAGGACATTCACACTTTTGAAGAATCCAGGCCCATTGTTTCACAGTGTTCCTTGATTTGGAAATGGCGGATTGTTTTCTTATGAACTGATCTAAGTTGAACCTTTTCGGTAGGAACATCACAGAGAAGAGCTTTTGCTTTTCAGTGCCATCAGGCCAGACCCTTTATTATCATGCCAGAACTAAACCTGGGTTAGTGTCACTAGTGGTGACAGCGAGGTGATGCTCACCGCTGGCTGCGCTTGAGTCCTGATGACCTGATTCCTCCATTATGAAGGTAGCTTTTTCCCTTTGACGTTAATAATCTGGGAGGTGACCACTGGAGTCTGTGTAAATATCAAGTTTTCCCAGTTGTGTTGCACTCAAAGAGTTTAGCGTCTATTCATGATCTTTTCTTGGTCTCTGATCCTTTTTGAGACTGCTCTGCATTAAAGTGACCAACCGCTACTCTGTTTTATTCCACAGCGCGAGCTAGCTGTGATTTTAACACTGGCTGCACATTACAGTCAGTGGTATCTCTGGGAGTGGGACCGTGGCAATCATACTTTAAAATTCCCAAGGTGATCGATTCTACTGCAGGGTAGGGTTGAGCTGCAAGAACCTACATCGTCCTCGTTTTGCAAATAAGGCAACGGATTTCTGGGGAAGATTAAGTGACTGGCGAATGGCAGGCACAAGACTTGTTAATGCCATAACTGAGACTTTTTATTTTTTCGTACTTGCATTTTAATATGCCATTCCTTCTGTAGATCAAAGAATAAAGCCGGAGGAATGAGGAACTTTTGTACGGTGTGAAGAGTGGACCGGGGCCTGAAGTGCGTATTTCTGCTTTCAAGGTGAATTCTGCCTTTCATTCAGCAAGACCCCTGCAGTCACAATTGGAGTGACGGAAGGGGACAGGTGGTCACCGAGCTCCTCCGCCCTCACTGGACGGCTCAAGCTCACGGACCGAGGCCGAGCCGGATGCTCACAGGGCTGGACGGTTAACGCTGCCGCCCGGACGCCGGTCCCTCCGGCTCGCAGGCCCAGCGGACGCGTGACGACTCCGCCCGGGGGCCTCCGTAGGGCTGCGGAGCAAGCAGGGGACACACAGCTGGCGGGGACACACAGCTGGCGGGGACACACCTGGCGGAGCGCTCGGCCCCGCCCAGGCACACCCAGAGGTGCGCGGGGCCCCGCAGACGACGGGACCTGCAGGGTCGCCCGCCCTACTTACCCCGGCGTGATAAACCTTGTTCGCCCTCTTAATCTTAATGTCCAGGGAGGTCCCCATTTCGACTATTCCGCGTCCGGCAGCACTTCCGGCCGCGCGTGACCCGAGTGCAAGGCTAGTCGCCCCGCCCCTCCGACCCGGGCCCCGCCCCTTTCCCCTCGCCGCCTGCAGTAGCTTCAGGAGACCTCGCGCGCTCCCCGGGATCGACTCCCCCGCCTTCCTTTTTCCGGTGCAGAGGCGGGCCTTAGCGCGGGCAGAGGGGCTGTCACTCTTCACCCCGCCCCTGCTGGGCGTGAGGGGCGGGCCAGGCCGGCCCCACCCTTTCCGCAAAGACGGTCCGAACACCGGAAATACCCTCCAAAACGGCTCTCTCCCGGCGTGCCCCGCGGTAGGGGGCGGTGCCGAGGTCGCGTCGCGCGGGCCCCGCCTCTGCGGGGTAAGCGAAGTTCCCGTCAGGCTGTGCGGCTCCGCGGTGCCGGGCTCCGTTGGCCTGAAGGTGGTGATGACTAGGAATCGTGTTCCCTCCCTAGTCTCCCTCCTCTCGTCGTCTGTAGTCCTCCCCCACTCTTTCCTGGGGGTTCTGGAGACTGGCGTCTTCGGCTTGGCGGCGCCGCCCCGCGCTCCCGGCCCGCAGGGCCCGCCCCCGCTGCAGGGCCGGGGGCCAAGGTCTCGGGGAGCATCGGTGACCCCGCCCCGAGCTGCGGCGCCGGGTCCCCGGAGGCCGGCTGGGCGGGGCCGCGGGGGCTTGTGGGTACTCCCCCGGCGCGCGCCCTGTAACCGGGTGCTGAGTGTTCATGTCGGTGCGCAGGGTGCCGGCGGCGCGCGCCGATGAGAACCTCGGAGCCGACGCGGACCTGCCCAGTCCCTTCCTTTTCGTTCCCGGCCGCCGCCGCCCGAACCAGACACGAGACCTTGTATTGGGTTGGGGGGGAGAGGCCTCCAGGCGGGGCAAGCGGTACGGTGGTAGGCGTCGTACTGCCTTGACAAATAAAACTCCTCGTAGATGCTTTAAACACGGACTTTGCCAAAAAGCAAGCAGGTAGCATTTCGTTATTCTGGCAGTGCGGTGAAGAAGTGCTTTTTGTTCTTAAATTCTTGAGTTCTGATGTTTGTTTTTTAACGTGCGCTATTTGTAGGGATACATTAGGAATTTTCCATAAACCGATTTCGCGAATTCGTGTGACTGGTGCCTCCCTCTTGAGAATTTAAGGCAGTTGATAGGACGACGGTGATGGTGCTATGGCTACAATTGCTTTTGAAGGGTGATACAAAGTGGTATTTCCCGAAATTCAGGTCTCTGGTTTCAGCTCCTCTCTGCCCTCGGGGCTTCGGTCTCTCTGCGTTGGGTGTCTTCCAGCAACTCAAACTCCGCAATTCTAAAACAGTTCATCGGGGACTTGATAATCACAGGCTGGTCTATTTGCAATTAAAGAAATGAATCCCTCACTAGACTCACCCATCATTTCCAACTGGTGAACTATAAATCTCCGTAGACAATTCAGGGAAACAGGAAAAGAAACCTCTTATAAACATCCACGTTCTAGACTTGTCTGCTTCTGGAAACCTGCTTTATACTGTACCACAGGACATTTCTTATTCCCTGAGGTCGGCGAGGCCGTGTTTTACTCGTCTGTAAGTTGCACACAATTTTTATGGAATTCTGGTGCAGAGCAAAGAGCTCTAGTTCCAGCAGTTGTCAGTGGAATCCGTTTTGGGGCCCTGTGTGATGGCTTCACGTTTATGAAACAGTCCGTTCTTCTCCAGCCACTTCTCTTGAATCCCTTCTCCATCCCTTAACCGCACCTCAGGCCATACTCCTGTCTGGTCAGTTCCAGTTCCTAAAAATCAGATCTTGTCAAAGTGCCCGTTTCATGACAAGTGGGAGCCCAGATCCTTAGTTGGGGTTGGGGTTGGGCGGGGGAAGTGCAAGCCATGGTTCTGGCTCTCAGACACTTCTTTGGCGACCTCTTCCAGGCCTGGCTGCTTCTGTGGTGATTCAAGCATCTCTTAACTGGCCATTGCCAATGTTCTCTCTTAATTGACTCCTGCTTGTCTGGATAACTGGCCCTTGTTCAAAACTCCTTTAATGGGGCACATACCAGGCCTTCTCCCTCCCTTACGTTTCCATGGGAGATGTGTCTCCACCTCAGTATTTTCTTATCACCCCCCTGCCAGCACCCTGTGGAACACCCAGCCTCTTCGTGAGGGTTCAGAGAGGTGGCTCAAGACCATTTATCTCCCCACAGAGTCCACATGACTCACGAGAAATACACATCCTTGCCACACAGAAGGGCTGGACTGGAAGCTGCCCCAAGGCTTCTCTTCTCCACCCTGCCACTCTCTCTTCTTGCTCCCTCCTGAAATGCAGGCAGGAATAAATCAGCGACAATGTTGACCAGACAGATTTGCACAGAGTCAATGGAAGACCAGCCTCTCCTCCCAGTAGGCCCCACCAATACCAACGAGCGATTACCTTGCAGCCTCTCCCTCTGTATCACTTCCCACCAGAAACACTGCACTCTCCACAAGGCCGACTGCCTCCTTCTATTCCTTTCTCTCCTTCCCGGTGCAGACTGAGGATTGAGGAACTATTTGGTGGAAGTAGGGCTTGACTGCAGCTCTTTATTAAGCCCTGGGGAAAGTGTCTGCCTCCAATTGTAGGCACCTTTGGTTGGAAGATGGGCCGCTATGCTCGTTTGAGCTGTGAGCCTATTGCCCATGCTGGCACCATAGGAGAGGTCCCACTAAACATCTTTTAGTGGAGGCTGTGATGCTCCATCCAGACCTTTTAGGACTGAGGGACATGTTCCTGAGCTGCTGAGGGTTGCTCTCAAGAGTCGTCAGCTAAAGTCACTCTTTAAAACTTGCCCTTAGCTGAGGAAAACTGCATTGCCCAAAGTAATGGTCCTTTGGGTAGGGGGAAGGAATTGGTGGGGGGCGGGGGTGCCCGGACAGCCCACATGTAATGACTACTCAATTTAGGGTATAAAGACCTCTTCCCCTCAATCAGTTTGGAACAACTCTGAAGGACAAGTCAGTTCCCAAGCTCCCTCTAACCGTTATCTATTTCTGTGTAATAAATTACCTCCAACATTTAGCAGTTTAATACAACAAACATTTTTGAACTCATAGTGTCTGTGGGTCAGGAACTCAGGAGCAACTTCACCGGGTAGTTTTGGCTCAAGGTCTCAGGTGGTCGCAGCCAAGTCCACAGTCCTCTGAAGGCTGGACTGGACTGGAGAATACACTTCCAAGATGGCGCCCCTACGTGGCTATGGCCTGGAGGCCTCAGTTCCTCACCACGTGGGACTCTCCACAGGCTGCTTGAGGGTCCTCACAGCATGGCGGCTAACTTCTCCCAGACCAGGCAGTCCCACAAGAAGAACAGACAGGGAGCTCTTCAGTGCCTTCTGTGGCCTCAGCTCTGAACTCTCACATTTACTTTTCCTTTGTTCATTAGAAGAGAGTCACTAATTCCACCCCACACTCAAGGGAAGGGAAATTTGGCTCCTTTGGAAGGGAGCATCAAAGAATTTGTGGACATATTTTAAAGCACTCTGCTCCCATTGGCTGGGGAGCCTTCCTGTGATTGCATCATATTAAACTTTTCCCTCTGCCCAACCCAACCCTGCTTGCCTCACCCCTCACCCCACCCGCAACACACCTGTTGATCTGGAGAATCCTCCCTAATATATTTCCTGGACATTAATCTCCATCTCAGGGCCTGCCCCTTGGCAACCTAGCCTGCAACAATCCTGTCACGCCAACCTCCTGACTGAACCTCTCGGAGCCTCTGTAAAATGATCTCAGTGCTTTCCTTATAAAGTGATTCATAACAACTCACATATATATAAAGGACTTGCTGTGGGCCAGGCACTGTTCTAAGCACTTGAAATATTTTAATAAGTACAATTATGACTCATCACTCCCTCACCTTACAAAAGGGAAAAATTAATGGACTCGCCCAAAGTCACGTAGCAGCTGAGTGGCAGCCACCCATTTTGACCCAGAGCTCTGGCGCAGTCACCATTCACCATGCTACATATGTGCACATGGCAAATGTTGGACTTAGTGAAGGGGACACAGGGTCTTAATGAAAAGATGAGGCAAAGAACCGCCGATCAAATGTGAGAGTCAAGCAGGAGTTCAACTTCCAGTCAGAGGCGATTTGAGAGAACTTGATGGTGAAGGCACACACTGTAAAGGCCGTGGGACAATCATCTGGCACATTAGCTTTCTGTTGCTGCCGTCACAAAGTACTGCTGATAGGCAGCTGAGAACAACACATTATTCTCTCTTGTTTGGTCCTGGAGACTGAGGTCTGAAAACAAGATGTCAGCGGAGTGAGTTCCTTCCAATGGCTGTGAGGCAAGGTTCTGCTCCAGGCGTCTCTCCCTGGCTTGCAGATGATGGTCTTCCTCTGCGGCTCCTTACGCTGCATTACCTTTATGTGTCTTCACTGTCACCTGGCATTCTCCCCACATGTGCATCTGTCTCCAAGTGTCCCCCTACCTTTTTAAAAATGTTTTTATTTATTTTTGAGAGACAGAGACAGGGCATGAGCCAGAGAGGGACAGAGAGAGATGGAGACACAGACTCCAAAGCAGGCTCCAGACTCTTAGCTGTCAGCACAGAGCCTGATGTTGGGATCGAACTCATGAACCATGAGATCTTGACCTGAGCTGAAGTCGCCTGCTTAACCAACTGAGCCCCCCAGACGCCCCTAAGTATTCCCTTTTTGTAAGAACACAGTCATATTGGAATAGAGCCCAAACTAATGACCTCATTTTGACTTGGTTATCTCTGTAAAGACCCTATTTCCAAATACAATCACGTTCTGAGGTTCTGGGGGTAAGGACTTCACCATGTGAATTTGATAGGGCACAATTCAACTTGTAACATATAACAACAATATAGAAACAAAAATATTTAGACATATAAAGATAAACATACAGCTAGTAGATACAGTTAGAAGATTTAACAAAACACCACCTGTTAGAGATTGAGTGCATAAACAATAAAGGTATAGAGGCTTTCAAAAAAATAATTAAGAGGTACGATGAAATGTAATAGAATCACAGAGGATTCACCTTTTAAGTGTCTGCATACATTTCAAGTATCTGTAAGCATTGATTGCATACTATACCACAGAAAAATCTCATATTCAAATAAGTATGGTCCAGATACTTTTTTTAATGTTTATTAATTTATTTCTGAGAGAGAGAGACACCGTGACAGGGGGGGTGAGGGGGTGGGGGGGAGGGTCAAAGAGAGAGGGAGACACAGAATCCGAAACAGGCTCCAGACTATGAGCTAGCTGTCAGCACAGAGCCCAATGCGGGGCTCGAACCCACTAACTGTGAGATCATGACCTGATCCAAAGTCGGACGCTTAACCGACTGAGCCACCCAGGCACCCCTAGTTACTTTAACCACCCAAATGTTAACTATTTAGAATTCAAACAAACTCTCCCAAATACATTAGATCAAGAAGCAAATAAAAATACAATAATTGACTAAAAACAAGAAAGTGTGAATGCTTCATACCAAAGCCTATGGGATACACCAAAGAAAGAATCCTCTGAAAAATTATTAGAAAAGTCTTTAAATGTTTGGCCACAGTGAAATAACATGATATGTGGAATTTGCTTTAAAATAACTCCATGAGGAAGGGAAGAAAAAAGAAGAGAACAAGTATGGTTGGGGCAGGGCCATAGGTGAGAGATATTGATAATTATTGAAGCTGAGTGATGGGAATTTGGAGCTTTATTATACTATTCTCTGTGCTTTTCTGTATGTTTGAATCCCATAGTAGAAAGAGACTCTATTTTTGAAATATTAGCCAAGGTATGTTTTTTATCCCTCGTAATTCCTAGTAAGTACCTAGTAGGAGGGGGAGGTCCCCCCCCCCCACCAACTCTCCCTCCATCAAATTTATGCCCCGGATCACGAATGGTGTGATAAAGAGCACTTTGCCCAAGACATGAAATGTGTCTGATCTCGGGGAAAAGGCACAGAAAGAGCAAAACAGATCTTGGGATTGGGTCTCGCTGCCTGTCCTCTGGAGTCACCATCCTGGCTGAGGGTGGGGCTGAGCTGGGCGATGGAAAAGGATGGAAAAAACAGAGAGCCTGAGGGAAAGAGAGGATTAGGAGACCCTGCAAGAGTGAGCTGCAAATTGAGGCGGCAGTGGGCAGAACTGAGGCTTATTCTAGGAAGCCGTCTAGCATGGTGCTGCCTGGACCCGGAGGAGACGACAAACTGCACCAACAGGGATATTGGCCAAGATATGTGACATTTTTGAACCATGCACCTCTCTCCATCCCAGACAGAATTAACTTCAGAGAGAAGGCAAGAAAGAGAATGGGGATGTGAAAAGGGAATGTAATATACTATCATCTGAGTTCCAACTACATAGTAAGATTGATTTTTCTTCCCCACCCTCAGCAGAAATGGTTGCTGGGGAGCTAAATTGGGTTAATTTACAAAGAAATGAAGATTATTACTTTTTTGACCGTTTATGTGTTGTGCCGGTAGATTTTAAAACAGCTACATATACAAAGATCAATAGGCATTTCTATTTAACAGCAATAACCAGTCAGAAAATAAAATGAAAATAAGGATTGTATGTTCAATAGCAATAAAAATTTAAAATGTTCAGAGTAATTTGAATGTAATATATGTTTGAGTTACATGAATAAAGCTACAAAGCCGAATTCAGAAATATAAAATAGGGGCACCTGGGTGACTCAGTCGGTTGAGTGCCCGACTTCAGCTCAGGGCATGATCTCGCAGTTTGTGAGTTCAAACCCCACGTCGGGCTCTGTGCTGATGGCTTGGAGCCTGGAGCCTGCTTTGGATTCTGTGTCTCCCTCTCTGTCTTCCCATCCCCTGCTTGTGCTCTCTCTCTCATAAATAAACATCAAAACAAATATATATATATGAAAAATAGAGAGACGTACAGTACTTCTGAACAGGAAATCTAAATTTTAAAAAATGTCCAGTCTTATAAAATTAATTTTTATTTTAATTTTTCTTTGGTGTTGTAAAATCAAAGTACTAATTTATTAAATAAGTTATTTTACACAATGTGAACATCAATATAATTACAATTGTAAAAAAATTTCTTATAACAAGGATGGACTGATTTTCAGATTTCCAAATCAGAGTCAACTGTACATTTACACAGAATTGTCTTTGCATGAAGCCCAAAAGGGAACAGCATACAAATGAGTGTTTCTGTAGCCCCTTTATTTTTGCTGATCAACAGTTTGTTAGAAAAGCAGCTGCAGGTTTGTTACCTAAGGTCTGAGACAGTAGAAGAGTCAAAGGTGTCATGAATTCACCTGTAAACAACTTTATGCCTGAACATCAGCCAATTCTGGAGGAAGTGAAGTCTTAGGGTGCTTGCTTTCAAAGTGCTGCTTGAAGGTCTTAGGGTCTGGCATGTGTGTCCTACACACAGTGCAGGTATATATTAAGGCAGCTTTGGCAGCAGCCTTTTGGCCATGTCCTTGTTTCTTCTTTTGTCCAGCTTGCTTTTTGGCATTTTTCTGCTGAGACTGAATCTTCTGCTGTCCATGAGCCATATCCGGGCCGGGACAGTCTTGCATCGGAGAGACCGCGCAGCGCGAGAGGGCCGGGGGAGGTGGCCGGAGGGAGAGCTAAAATTAATTTTTAGACTTAAATAATTCCTCTCAATATAATTTTTAATGAGAAAATTTAATGACAATTTTTCTTAAAAAATAATAGTATTGATGTATCTTTTAAAAAAGTTAATTGTAGGGAAAAGAGCTCTAGTAGGCATAAAGCATAGTACAGTAATAAGTCAAAACATCATCATTTTGGCTTAAGATCAATTGGGCGGAGTAGCTCAGAACAGATTCCAATTTGTTAGTATATATGAAATGTTATGGTAAAGGATGGTAAAAGATATCATCAATCTACAGAGAACAGAGGATTGTTATTCAGCAAATGACATTAGGCTGAATAGCTTGATACTTAGAAAAAAGGTTAATTTAGATTTTGCTATCATGCCATAACCCCCTTCCCCCAGAAAATCTACTGAGATTAAAAAGTTTAGGACATAATAGAACAAGTTAGACATAGGTTAAATGGGAAGTGTGGAAAAACTTTTTGAGAAACATTATTGAAGTCTTGCAGAGGACATGACAGCAGCTTTGAAGGGAAGGAAAGGCATACCATGTTCTTGGATAAGAACGTTCAGTAGCATCAAAATGTTCGTTGTCCTCTACTTAATCAATTTAAAGCAATTCCAATAAAAATACCATCGACTCTTTATTCTCACAGCCAGGCAGGTTGATTATAAAGTTTATTTGGAATGACAAATAAGCAAGAATAACCAAAAAAGAATCCCAACAAGAAATGAGCAATTGGGGACGTGAGGGTCCTGGGCCAGGTCATACAGATATTAGCACATGTGACCCGCTTTAACAAATAGCATGTGGAGGGAGTTCTGGGCCTGAACCTTCAAAAGGCCTGGCAACTTATGCTTTTGTACTTTGGGAGCTCTGAGAACCGTGTAAGGAGCCGCAAGCCCCTGGTGGATAGACCATGTTGATGAACTATAAGGAGAAACAGAGGCCTTGGACAATATGTAGGGAGAAAGAGCGCCATCCCCCCGCCGCTTGGACCAGCCTTCCTGCCTATCCCTCCAAGGACTTAACACGTGAATGCAGCCATCTTGAGCATTCCGCCCTTCTTGCTGTCTGACCACAGGCCCATGAATGACACAAAGCAAGACCAGCAAAAGTACCACTTAGCTGAGCTTCAGTCAACCAACAGAACTGTGAGAAATCATAAAAGAGCCATTACTTCAAGCCACTGAGTTTTGAGATAGTTTGTGATGCAGCAACAGATGGTCAAAGTAAATGCTTACCTGAGGAGAAAAGACAGAATGGGGCAGGGGCGGGATGGGGATGGGGATGGAAGCTAGACTTCTTCGAATGTTCCATGTCACACAATTTTGGCTTTGGAATTATATACGTGTTTCACTACATAAAAAGCCATTTTAATTAAAAAATTAAGCCACATAGGGGCGCCTGGGTGGCTTAGTCGGTTGGGCATCCGACTTTCACTTAGGTCATGATCTCGCGGTTCGTGGGTTCGAGCCCCGCGTCGGGCTCTGTGCTGACTGCCAGCTCAGAGCCTGGAGCCGGTTTCAGTCTGTGACTCCCTTCCTCTCTGACCCTCCCCTGCTCACACTGTCTCTCTCTCTCTCCTAGAAATAAATAAAAAACATTTAAAAATTAAAAAAAAAAATAAGCCACATAAAAGAGCTAGAAAACATAACTGAACTTTAAAAACTGTGGGGCTGGGTTAGATTTGGGAAGACTTTGTGCCTATTGATAGAATAGTATCACAAAGGAATCAATTCAATGTATATATATTGTTACTACAGACAAAGGGAGAAAACCCATAATAAAAAAGAGAATGGGAAAGATATGCAACAGATATGACAAGCAAAGATCATGTCTTGATTAAAGAGATGCGTTAGTTTTCCATTAGTTTTCAATAGCTGTGTAACAAATTACCACAAGCTTAGGGATTTGAAATAACACCTGTTTACTAGCTCACAGTTCTATCAGACATAAGTCTGGGTGGGCTCAACTGGGTTTTCCGCTTAGGATCACATACATTTGAAATCAAGGTGTCTGTTAGCTGAGATATTTATCTTCAGGCTCTAGAAGCATCCACTTCCAAACTCATTCAGATTATTGGCAGAAGTTAGTTCCTTGTGGGTTGTTGGACTGAGGTCCTGCGCATTTGCTGGCTGTCAGGAGGGACCACTCTCAGCTCTTAGAGATCTCTCCCTCATCCTTCCACTGGACCCCTCCATCTTCAAAGACAGCAATGGCATATTGAAGCCTTTTTGTGGTTTGAAGCTCTTTGAATTTCCCTTCTATCTTACTTTCTTTCCTTCCAGAGAAAACTTTCTGCTCTTAACAGGCTTATGATACAAGTTTAGGCTAATCTGGAAAACCTCCCAATTTTTTTTTAAATATTTTTCTTTATTTCTAAGAGAGAGAGAGAGACAGCGTGAGCATGGGAGGGTCAGAGAGAGAGGGAGATACAGACTCTGAAATAGGCTCCAGGCTCTGAGCTGGCAGTCAGCACAGAGCCCGACGCGGGGCTCGAACCCACGAACCGCGAGATCATGACCTAAGCGAAAGTCGGACGCTTAACCGACTAAGCCACCCAGGCACCCCGAAAACCTCCCAATTTTAAAGTTAGTGGTGCCATATAACATAACATAATCTTGGGAGTGATATTTCATCTTACACCCAGCTTCCACCCACCCTCCAAATGGAGGGGATCATACAAGGGTAAGGTCAGTGGGGGTCATTCTTGGAATTTTGACTACCAGCAGGGATAACATTTGAATCTGTAAGAACTCTAAAACAGAGTGTCAGGGTGGTTTAGTCAGTTGAGCATCTGACTCTTGATTTTGGCTCAGGTCATGATACCAGGGTCATAGATCAAGCCCCACATTGGGCCTCTTACCGAGCATGAAGGCTGCTTAAGATTCTCTTTCTTTCTCTCCCTCTGTCCCTTGCCCCTGCTCATACTGTCTCTATAAAATAAAATAAAATAAAATAAAATAAAATAAAATAGTAACTAAAAAATACTCTAAGACATAGGACATGAATAACATTTGCAAAAGATGAAATTAAGGAGTAAGCAGACATATGGAAAAATGTTTAACTTCAATAAAAGAAATTCCAGGAAGAATCTTCAATTCCACAGGTTAAATTAGCAAAATCCTCAATATTGACAGGGTTTTCATTCACTGATGATAGCAATGCAAATGGTACAACACAAAAGGAAGAAAATTGGTAATATATACCAAAGCCTTTAAACTGTTTATATTCTTTGACTTAGTAATTTAACTGCTGTAAATCTATCTCAAGAAAATAATGCTAGGGGTGCCTGGGTGGCTCAGTTGGTTAAGCAACCAACTCTTGCTCTTGGCTCAGGTCTTGAGCTCAGCTCAGGTCTTGAGCTCATGGTCATGAGTTTGAGCCCTTTGTTGGGCTCCGCACTGGACATGAAACCTACTTTTAAAAAAAGAAGAGGGGCGCCTGGGTGGCTTAGTCGGCTGAGCGTCCGACTTTCGCTTAGGTCATGATCTCACGGATCGTGGGTTCGAGCCCCGCGTCAGGCTCTGTGCTGACTGCCAGCTCAGAGCCTGGAGCCTGTTTCAGTCTGTGACTCCCTCTCTCTCTGACCCTCCCCTGCTCACACTGTCTCTCTCTCTCTCTCTCCTAGAAATAAATAAAAAATATAAAAATAAAAAAAGAAGAAAAAAAAGAATCCTAAATTTGAAAAAAAAAAGTATCTTGAAATGCCATGATGTTCACAGAAAATTATTAATAATAAAAAGTGAAAACAACCGAATCAACAAAATGGGCAGGTTTGGTAAGCTATACCTCCAAGTCAGTGAGATATTATCTGCCACTAAAAACATGACTATGCTGGAAAAAAAAGAAGCCATAAATTGGTAGAGAAATACTCCATGTTTATGGCGTATAAGGCTCAATATTATTAACATGTCCATTCTTCCATTCAATGCAATCCCATTCAACAGCCCAGCAGCCTTTTGTTAAAAATGGACAAACTAATTAAAAAATTGATACGATGGACGCCTGGGTGGCTCAGTGGGTTAAGCGTCCAACTTCATCTTGGGTCATGATCTCGTGGTCTGTGAGTCTGAGCCCCGCATCGGGCTCTGTGCTGACAGCTCAGAACCAGGAGCCTTCTTTGGATTCTGTGTCTCCCTCTCTCTGCCCATCCCCCAACTTCTGCTCTGTCTCTTTCGCTTAAAAAATGGATAAACATTTTAAAAAATTAAGATGATAATGCAAATTATTCAAATATAATTTTGAAAAAGAAGAACAAAGTTGAAGGATTTATACTGCCTGACCTTAAGACCTAGGATAAAGCAATGGTCACTACATAAAGACAGACAAATACATCAATGGAATAAAGTAGAGAGTCTAGAAATAAACCCACACATATATAGTCAACAAAATCATATGAATTTCAACAAAGATGCCAAGATAATCTTGATGGGGAAAGGGAAACTTTCTCAACATATGGTTTTGGAACAATGAGATATTTGCAAAATCATGAAAAATCGATTTTTTAAAAAAGGGCCTCAACCCCTACCTCACACCATACACAAAAATTAACTTGGAATAAATCATAGACCTAAATGTTGTAGGGATAAAGGTTTTGAAAGAACACATAGTAGACGATCATCCTGACAGTAGGGTAGACAAAAACAGTCTTAGACTGAACATAGAAATCATGGATTATAAAAGGAACATGGTAAATTATACTTCTGTCATTCAAAATACACCATTAAGAAAATGAAAAGGCAAGCAACATGTTGGGAGAACATATTCACAGTAAACATATCTGACTAAGTACACATACCAGAATGTGTAAAAAAACCTCTTAAAACCCAATCATAAGCATAGCAGCACTCTCCACAATAGCTAAAACATGGAAAGAGCCTAAGTGTCCATCAACAGATGAATGGATCAAGAAGATGTGGTTTATCTATACCATGGAATACTCCATGGCAATGAGAAACAATGAAATCTGGTCATGTGTAGCAACATGCATGGACCTTGAGGGCGTTATGCTGAGCGAAATAAGTCAGGCAGAGAAGGACAAATATCATGTGTGCACGTATAGGAGGATTGGGAGGAACTTGACGGAGGAACAAGGGGGAGAAGAAGGACAGAAATGGTGGGGGAAAGGGAGAGAGGCAAACCATGAGAGACTCTTGAATGCTGACAAAAACTGAGGACTGATGGATGTGGGGGGGAGGGGGGAGATGGGCATAGAGGAAGACACTTATGGGGATGAGCACTGAGTGTTATGTGGAAACTAATTTGACAATAAACTATTTGTAAAAAAAATTTTTTTTAAAGTTAAAAAAACAAACAAAAAAAAAACCCAATCATAAGACAAAGAGCCTAATTAATAAATGGCTCAGCATGTCCACTCCTAGTGTTTACCCAAGAAAATGAGGACATATGTCCACACAAAGACTTCTAGTTGCATGTTCATAGCAGCATTATTCATAACAGAGAGAAACCGGAAACACCCCAAATGTTCACCAAGTGGTGAATGGATAAACAAATTGTTGTAGATCCAAACGATAAAACACTACTTGTCAACACAAAAGCGTAAGCTACTGATACATACAACAGCATGGATGGATCCCAGAGATACACTGAGCAAAAGAAGTCAGCCAGAAAAAGCTATGTACTTAATGTAAGTTCCAAGTAAGTAAAACTAATCAATAGTGACGTAAAACAGATTGGGGGACGTCTGAGAGGTACCCGGAGAGGGTGAGGCTGTGACGTAGTGGTATTGACCACCGAGTGTCAGGAAGTTACATTTAAGGCAATGGAAAAACCCATATCTTGATTGGGGAGGTACTTACACAAATCATCTATGTGTTAAAACTCATAAAACTACATATATATGTTCATGCAGTGAATATGTTTTACCTTATGTAAATTATAGCTCTATAAGTTGACTTCAAAAGTATAGTTACAACATCATATGCTAATATTAGAAAATGGTTGTGTTAAAATGAAAGCTTAAAAAACATACAGAATTTAATCTATATGATTACAGTTGTGAGAAACAGGCAAACAAATAAAACACATGCGACATAAGTATCCAGGTTAACCAAACAAAAAACACAGAAAAGCTAGAAGAAAAAGAAATGCCCCTGAACTGTCAACAATGCTGGGGAATTTAGGACATGGGTATCTTTTGTCCTTTGCTCTTCTCACAAATATGCATGATTTCAAAAGTGTTTACCATCAAATTTAAAGTATTTACTATTAAAGCTAAGAGGTGTCGGCTGGCTTGGTTAGTGGAGCGTGTGACTCTTGATCTTGGGATTGTGAGTTCAAGCCCTGCATTGGGCATAAAGATTACTTTTTTTTTAAGTTTATTTATTCTGAGAGAGACAGGGACAGTGCAAGTGGGGAAGGGGCAAAGAGAGAGGGGGACAGAGAGTCCCAAGCTGCCAGCACAGAGCCTGCTATGGGACTCGATCTCGTGAAACCATAAGATCATGACCTGAGAAGAAACCAAGGGTCAGGTTTTAACTGACTGAGCCACCAAAGTGCTCTGGGCATAGACACTACTTAAAAAAAAATAAAACAAAATCTGTAAAATATTTACTATTAGAGTTAAAACATATATTTGCCATTAAACTTTTTTAAAAATAAATAATTTATTGTCCAGTTGGCTAACGTACAGTGTGTATAGTGTGCTCTTGCTTTTGGGGGTAGATTCCCATGGTTCATCGCTTCCGTACAACACCCAGGGCTCATCCCAACAAATGCCCTCCTCAGTGCCCATCCCCCATTCTCCCCTCTCCCCCACCCCCCATTCACCCTCAGTTGGTTCTCAGTATTTAAGAGTCTCTTATGGTTTGCCTCCCTCCTTCTTTGTTTGTAACTATTTTTCCCCTTCCCTTCCCCCATGGTCTTCTGTTAAGTTTCTCAAGGTCCACATATGAATGAAAACATATGGTATCTGTCCTTCTCTGACTTATTTCACTCAGCATAATACCTTCCAGGCCCATCCACACTGCTGCAAATGGCATGATTTCATTCTTTCTCACTGCCATGTAGTATTCCATTGTATAGATAAACCACATCTTCTTGATCCCTTCATCCGTTGATGGCCACTTAGGCTCTTTCCATGATTTGGCTGTTGTGGAGAGTGCTGCTGTGAACATTGGGGCCCATGCGCCCCTATGCATCAGCACTCCTGTATCCCTTGGGTAAATTCCTAGCAGTGGTATTGCTGGGTCCTAGGGGAGTTCTATTTTTAATTTTTTGAGGAACCTCCACACTGTTTTCCAGAGGGGCTGCAGCCATTAAACTTTAAAAGAGGGAAGAGGAATTAATTGATAAGGGCAGTCAGAATTTTTCCAATTGCAAGAGTCAGAAACTGATTTAAATGATCTGAAGCAAACCATGAGTATATTGGCTTTCCTAACCGAAGTCAAAGATGGGTTGTTTTAAGTGATATACAAGATTAATGTACTCATTTCTGGGTATTCTTCCTGATGGGAGATCCTTACCATTTATAGGAGAGACATTTGAAATCTCTCTCAAATAGGCAAATCGATGAATACTCAATCATAAGCACTTTTGTCATTAAAAAGGCAGTACAGGAAGAACAACTTGTTAAAGCCACGCATTTCAGCTCTTACATTAATTGCATGTTCCCAGCCTTCGAAAACTCAACTTGTGTCGAGCGAGCATTTGGTGCCACGCGGGTTTTCCTCCTCATCTGTGCTGTTTGCTTTCTGTGTACCTGCCATGAGGTGGGGTGTCGTTTACACAGAGACACTGCCCATGGGCCACCTGCAGACTTCCTTCAGCACATCCACCATGGGCCATCGCGCCCTGACACTTTGCAAATCCACTCAAAACAAAGTGTAAATCCACTACAAAAGTTTTTACAATTGATGTAGCTAGAGCTTATGCAAAACAAGCCTGTCCCCCTAAATGTGAACTGTGGAGTAAAGTGAATAACTCTGAAAAGAATACAAGATGATGGCAGGGAGGGGGGGGCAGGGCGGGAAATCATGGAAATTAACATAATTTCCTGCCATTGCTCATGAATGTCTAAGAACACGTCAGGGATGGGACTCATTGAGGTTTAACCACAACAGCAGCCTGGTCGCCACCCTGGGTCCTGTATCAGCTACAGGAGGGTGCTCTGGTCCCCTTTAGAGACTAGTGGATTTTCCTGGAATTTCAGGAAGGCTGGGTGGTGAGGAGGTGCCAGGCACTTATCACAGCCCTGTAGGGAAGTTCCACATCGTGGTTCACCCTCTCTGACCCTGAGTGAGCAGGCGGTGGCTGCACCCAGTGGTTCATCCTCCAGACGAGGTGTCCTTTGTTTGCTTTCGGTTACAACCACATTGATTTAGCTTTTCTGTCATCACAGAGCTCTTCCTGCTTTACCTGGGCAGTTTCTATATTAATGGAAAGCAGTTTCAATGTTAATCCTAATGATGTGCCTAATCTGGAAATAGGTATGGATCTAGAATAAAGGAAATGCTAAATAATTCCACAGAGTTCCACTATTAAAATTCCAGTCAAAAACCCACATGATCATAGCATTCACGTAAAGGACTGGGATATAGCTTTCAGGAATTTTCTAGTCTGCTATCCTAGTGATATCCACTAAACTGAGCAGGCATTTTGGCAAGGACCTTGGGGGCATCTATACTTTCAGGGCTCAGTCAGTGAGGCATCGGACTTCGACTCAGGTCATTGTCTCACAGTTGATGAGTCTGAGCTCTGCATCAGGCTCTGTACTGACAGGGTGAAGCCTGGAGCCTGCTTCGAATTCTCTGTCCCCCTCTCTCTCTGCCCCTCCCCCACTCATGCTCTGTCTCTCTCTCTCAAAAATAAACATTTTAAAAAATTGAATTTCAAACTCCTAATCAATTAAGAGAGATTGGGAGATTGGTGGGTCGGTAGGTACGTGATAAAGCAAACTCAGCCACACGTTAATTCTAGAATCCAAATGTTTGACATATGTCTGTTCACTATATAATTTTTTCAGCTCCACCCCATGTTTGAAAGTTTTATAATAAAAGTTGGGGTGAAAAGGGAAATCGAAACACTTACACAGTTTGTGGGGGAAATATATATTCATTCATTTGGTCAATGGTCTCACATTTATTTATTATGCTAAATCCTGAGGACTCACTGAAGACCAAAGAGATAAGGTCTTCCCTTCACGTAACGGGCAACTTAGAAGGGAAGAGAAGGTGAAGGAGGAATTCCATCAGCAGAAAGAGTTATCATTGTAGGGCCTCTAATGATGTCATCTTACCCTGATCACCTCTGCAAAGCTCCTCTCTCCAAATAAAGTCACATTCTGAGGTCCTGCGGGTTAGGACTCTAACATATCTTTTTCGCAGGGACACAATTCAACCTATAACATCAGATGATCAGCTTTGGATTCTAGAAAGATCCTTTTGGCTGCAATGTGAAGAACACATCTCCCTAAACACCATTAGGTGGTGTTTGTAGAAATCTTCACAGGAGATAGTAGTGACTGGACAACAATCATGGCAATAATGTAATAAGGAAGAAGAGAAGTGGGAAGAGGAGACATCTCAGGGTCTAGTCCCCGATGTGGTTTGATGATTGAAGGGGTGTGAGCTGGGAGAGGAGGAGGGTTTCTACCTAGAGGAGGCAGGGTCCCAAGTCTCATCCAAACCCCATTCCCAACAAGTGTGTTCGTGTGGCCTTCATGCAACTTATCGTCAGCACAGGGAAGTGTCCCCACTTCCTGGTTCTCCATGTCCGGGAGCCTCACTTCTGCCCTGAGATGCACCTCCTCAAGCCACCACACCTCCGTTCAGTAAGAACTCAAATTACCCATTCACTGCTAATTGATAGATCATTTGGTTCACTCTAAGTTCTGGAGGAAAATCTCCTGTTTATTTCTGGAATCATCAAACTTCCGTTTCATGTTCTTCTTCCCTGGAAGGTATTTATATGTGTGTTTTTCTTTCTTTCCTTCTTTCTCTTTTTCTTTCTTTCTTTCTTTCTTTCTTTCTTTCTTTCTTTCTTTCTTTCTTTCTTTCTTCCTTTCTTCCTTTCTTTCCTTCCTTCTTTCTTTCAAGGAACATTGGTCTCAGTGCTATACACAGGATGCTTTTTACTCCAAAGATCTGCATGAGACTAGTCGCAGTTAGGTAAAAACTGTCTGCCTTCTGGAATTCAGCACAGTTGCATGTGAATTAAGTTCAGTTTCCACTCAGAAATGTACATATAACCTTAGAAATTCAGGAGGGACACTGCCTAAATTTTAGGTACCCCCCAACAGATATCTTCCTCTTCTTTGTAGCGGTAGAAACCCCAATTATCTCAGGTGGGCATGTGTCTGTCCAGAATAATGTCCACATGTCTCAGTCACCTTTATCACTAGGTGTGGCCAAGTGACCAGGTTCTGGCCAAGGAGATGTTAAAGGAAGCCAAGAGTGCAACTCCCAAGAAGTATCTTTGAAAAAAGGTCTTTCTCTTTCCCCTTACTCACCTCGCTGGTTAGAATTTGGATGTGCTGGTTACATTTTGAGAAGTCCTCTTGGACCACGAGGTGGAGGCTACTTGCTGAGGATGGAAGCAGGCTGAGGTAGGAGGAGCCTGAGCTCTTCATGATCATCGACCCCTCATACCAGCCTGACTGCCTACACTTATTTCTTTTAACATTTATTCATTCATTTTGAGAATAAATGCATTTGAGAATGCATGTGCACATGAGCAAGGGAGGGGCAGGGAGAGAGGGAGAGAGAGAGAACCCTGACCAGGCTCCATACTGTCAGCACAGAGCCTGATGCAGGGCTCAAACCCGTGAACCGCAAGACCATGACTTGAGCTGAAATCAAGAGTTGGACACTCAACCGACTGAGCCCCCCAGGGACCCCTGCCTACATTTATTAGAGAGAGCAATGGACTTCTCCCTTGCTATAGTAGACAGAATAATCTCCCTTCCCTACTCCCCAAAAAAGATGTTCATGTCCCAATCCCTAGAAACTGTGAATATGTTCCCTTCCTCAAAGGGCTTTGCAGATGAGTTGAGAATGTTGACATTGGAGATTATCTGGATGGGCCCCATGTCAACAAAGGGGTGCTGGTGAGAAGGAGGTAGGAATGTCAGAGACAGAAGGGGACGCTAACAGCAAAGGTTAGAGGGAATGTACCTTGAAAATGGAAAGAAGGGGCCCCTGGGTGGCTCAGTCAGTTGAGAGTCTGACTCTTGATTTCGGCTCAGATAATGACCCCAGGGTTGTGGGATCAGGCCCTGCATCAGGTTCCACTTAAGATTCTGTCTCTCCCTCTCTCTTTGCCCCTCCCCTGCTCATATTCTCTCAGGAAGGAAGGAAGGAAGGAAGGAAGGAAGGAAGGAAGGAAGGAAGGGGAAAAAAGGGACATAATAAACCAAGGAATGTGGGTGGCCTGGAGGAACTGGAAAAGGTAAGGAAATGGATTCTCCCCTGGAGCCTCTAGAAACAACCAGCTTTGCAGATCCTTGACTTTAGTTCGAGAAGTCTTATTTCCAATGCCTGATCTCTGAAACTTAAGAGAATAAATGTGTTGGATTTTTAAACATGTTTATTTATTTATTTTGAGGGAGAGAGAGAGAGAACACATGCGTGGGGAGGTCAGAGAGAGAGAAAGAGAAAGATTCCCAAGCAGGCTCCACACTGTCAGCACAGAGCCTGACGTGGGGCTCGATCTCACGAACCACGACACCATGACCTGAGCCGAAATCAAGAGTCACTCAACTGATTGAGCTACCCAGGTGCCCCCAATGTGTGTTACTTTAACACTAAGATTGTGGCAATTGATTACAGTAACAATAGGAAACTAATATAGCCACTTGAGTGAGTATTATTTTGTAACCTCTTATATCTGCAGTTGACTCCAGTCCTAACAGAACTTAAGAGAGTGCACTGATTAAGCAGTTGAATGACGAGGACTCATAGGCAGATGCGTGGCTGTGAGACATTTGGTGACATGTTCCCATTGCTGCCTTGGAAGGCATACTACCTGCTGACCCAGGCAGAGCGTGAGGAAAACATGGTTGGAAAATTTAAGAATCTGGGGCACATTCAGCTGCTTCCTGCCACTTCCCAGAAAGTCCAAAAGAGAGGGGGACTCAAGAAAAAGCCAGGCACCCTAGAAACAGAATGGGGAATTTGTTCTGCTTGGGAAATCCTCTCTGTCTGGAGTCTACAATGTAATTTGACTCATAAACTGATAAAGTGGAGTCTTGCTGAATTAAAAAACCCAACGGGGCACCTGGGTGGCTCAGTCGGTTGAATGGCTGACTTTGGCTCAGGTCATGATCTCACGGTTGTGAGTTTGAGCCCCGCGTTGGGCTCTGTGCTGACAGCTCAGAGCCTGGAGCCTGCTTCAGATTCTGTGTCTCCCTCTCTCTGCCCTTTCCCTGCTCGTGCTCTGTCTCTCTCTGTCTCTCAAAAAATAAATGTAAACAAAATTTTTTAATTAAAAAATCCAAACTTCTATAATCCAGACAAAGGCAGCCTGGGTCAGCAGTTTTACTGAGGCCTCCTAATTTCATGAAGACCTTTATATCTCAGTTTTCCTGCCAGACAGTCCAGAGACAAATGTCAGGGTGTGGTGTTATCTTCTGAACCAAGCCCACCATTTCGTCTGATCCGAAGGTGGTGATCATTTGATTGAAGAGAAATGGTGAAAGACCATAGCAGATGATTTTTTAGGGTATGGGTGTCTCCAATATTTTACTTCTAAAGTATCATTCATTGTTTATCTGAAATTCAGGCTTAACCGGGAAGCCTGTGTTTTCTTAGGCTTTGCTCAATCTGGTAGTCCTAACGGAACACACCAGAAACAAGCATACCACAAACCCATGAGGTTTGTGAAGGTACTTGTTATATTGATAAAGAAACTGGGGTGCCTGGATGGCTCAGTCGGTTAAGCATCTCTTGATCTCGGCTCAGGTTGTGATCTCACTTTTGTGGGTTCAAGCCCTGTGTTGGGATCTACACTGACATCAAAGAGATTGCTTGGGGTTCTCTCTCTCCCTCTCTCTTCCTCTGCCCCTCCCTTGCTCATGCATACTCTCTCTCTCTCTCTCCTCTCTCTCTCTCTCTCAAAATAAATAAAAACTTAAAAAAAAAATAAAAGAAACTGCCAAGTAGCTCACCAATTCCTAAAGCAACTCTTAGGAACCCATATCTGTTCCACTACCCAGGCAGCAAATAATCTCCAAAGCTCACTTCTGATGGGGCTTTTAAAGATGAGAGATAAGAAGTCCTCCTGCAGGGAGGCAGAAAGATACTGGGCAAGAAATCTTGTTCCAAAGCCAAAGGTATTCGGATGCGCTGTCCAAATAATTTACTGCCAGAGAGAAGGGTGCTCACCAACCGTTTCCCCAGGATTTGATCTCTGCTGTGGGCCAAGGACTTCTGGATGTCCTCCATGACTCCCCTTTCCAAGGAGTTTTTGCTGAAACTACTTTTCCTACTGCACCTTTGTACATTGCTCATTTTGAAGCAGGTAACTATTCTTTAGGTTCATGGGTTCCAGACCACAAGGAGCCCTCTTCACTAATGGAGAGTTCTGGACACCACCCAAGATGCAGCCATTTGAGCTGAGGGATGTGCCTAAATGGAACTCTGAGGTTGTTGCTCTTGCTAAAAGTATAAATCTGTACTCCATGTGGGAAGAAAGGTATACAAATATTTGGGTCGCCGAGAAAGGGCAAGTTGGTTTTGTGGTGGTTTCCTTTTCTCTTCCAACATTCTGCCCCCTCTTCTATAGCAGAATATCTTCCATTGGCAGTGTGCTGAGATGTCCTGACTAAATTACAAGTTTATTCAGATATTAGTACCTTCATTTCCAGGCCAGACGGAAAGCTCGGAGGGCACAGAGCCTCTGGCCACAAACAGCCCTGCCCTTCTGCACCATTGTGCCATTACCAGGAAACGGCTGGGATGCTCTGAAGGTAGAATAAGCACAGTCCACATAAAACCACTCTCACTTCTGACACCAGTTACAAGTTTGGGGAATTCCCCCCACCATCGTGAGTTTCACAGGAGAGTCTCACAGAGCCCACTGGAAGCTGCCAACCCATAGTTACAGTTAAGAAGAACAACAAAAATACAGATTACAATCAGCCAAGGGAAGAAGTACAGAGGGCAGAGTCCAGGAAAGTACCCGGAGTAGAGCTTCCATCATCCACTCCCTGTGCAGTCACGGGCAGCATATTCTCAGCATCGATGTGAGCAGATGCACATGGAGCCCTGTCATCAGTGGAAGCCCATCCACCCTCTGAGACTGGCGTTTTATTGGGGCTCCAACCATGTAGCCATGCTGGTTTCCCATATATCTGATCTGAGTCCCAAGCCCCTGTTTTTTTTAAAAAAAATTTTTTTTGTTTATTTTTGAGAGAGAGATACACACACAGAGTGAGAGCAGGGGAGGGGCAGACAGAGAGAGAGAATCCCAAGCAGGCTCTGAGCTGTCAGCACAGGGCCCGGACATGGGGCTCGAACTCATGGAACTGTGAGATGATGACCAGAGCCAAGGTTGGAGGTTTAGCCAACGGAGCCACCCAGGTGCCCCAGTCCCAACCTCCCCCCCCTTTTTTTTTAAATTTTAAAAAATAATTTACTTATTTTTGAGAGACAGAGAGACAGAGCATCAGCAGGGGAGGGGCAGAGAGAGAGGGAGACACAGAATGTGAAGCAGGCTCCAGGCTCTGAGCTGTCAGTACAGAGCTTGACGCGGGGCTTGAACTCACACACTGTGAGATCATGACCAGAGCCAAAGTCGGATGCTCAGCTGACTGAGCCACCCAGGTGCCCCCCCAAGCTCGTCTGGAAGCTGAACTAATACCTCGTGGCCCAAAGACCTCAATCCTAAGTGACCTTGAATGACATGGACTTCCAGCATGGCGGCCCCTAATCCACACAGTCCCGTGAAACTTAACACGCAATTGGAAACAGAGGACAAGAGCCAGTTCTGGGCAAGGTTAATGTCTTTACCACACAGACGCACTCTTCTGCGCAATAGAACCTCAATTTTTTTAATGTTTATTTATTTATTTTGAGAGGAACAGAGAGAGAGAAAAGGAGAGAGAGAATCCCAAGCAGGCCCCACACTCAGCCTGGAGCCCGATGCAGGACTGCATCTCATGATGGTGAGATCATGACCTAAGCTGAAATCAAGAGTCAGACACTTAACTAACTGAGTCACCCAGGCATCCCTAGAATCCTGATTTTTAACCGAGCACAAAGTACCCAGAATCAAGAAACCGAGGGGTGTCTGGCGGGCTCAGTCATTAGGGCATGCAACTCTGGATCTAAGGGTGGTGAGTTGAAACCCCATCGTGGGAGGTAGATTGTACTTAAAATTTTTTTTTAGTCTTTAAAAAAAGAAAGAACTCAACCTCCACCAGAATCTCAACCTCCCCAGTTGTGACCACATAACTAAATTCTAGGCAATGGGCTATAAGTGGAGGTCGTATTTGCTACTTTTGAGAAGTACCCTTAAATAGAGGCGCCTATTTTGCTGCCTACATGGGGCTTGAAGACCTGTCTTGGCCCATAAGGTGAAGCTTTATGCTGAGAATGTGCGCAAGCAGAGGAAGGGACCTGGACTCCTGTTGATGGAGGCACCCTTCACACGACTGTTTGGAGAAAACATTGGAATCATGTTTAAGCCACTGTTACATCGGGCTTTCTGTCATTTGCAGCAGGACCTAATTTCAGCATTTGCTTGAAACTTATTTTTTTTTGAAACTTCGTTTTATATTGCTTACATCCAGATTGCAAAACTCTATGCCTACTTGTTACGAGATTCACCTTTAATCCAATTCACCCCATGCCATCAGACCCTCCCTGGCCATGGCCTCTCTGTGCTGACTCCTGCCTCGCTGTGACCCCTGGCCTTGCTTCAATGCAGGCACTTGATTTTCCATTTTCAGCTGAGGATCGGAAGGGACTGTTTTCTGATTATCTGACCATCACGTTTTCCCTGACTCACGAGTTGGAAATTGGACTTAACACCTAAACTTTGTATCTAAACTTCGAGGTCGTTTTCTTGATACACCGTTTTAAAATTGAAGAACAGATATTTGTTTGGTGAGAATGAAGACTTATAGACCTAAGACTTGATGTTTGCATTTTATCAAAATGTGCCAGGGTTCCCTATGCCCAGTTGCTTCGCATCATGTATACAGAGGCAGGATGAACACTGAATCTTTAATTTTTATGTTTTTGGTGTTCTGTCTGTTTTGAAGTTCATAAAACTTCCATCACAGCTTCTGCAGATAGCTGAAAAAATAATCATTAAAACGTAAAAGATGAACAAAGACTACTCTTTTATAGTACGAAGACAAGGATTTTATCCTTCCTTTATTTAAGAACAGCAGGACATGGGGACATGGCATCAGGTGACTTCTGCCACCATCTTCATGGTTTATCGTCTTGGCATCAGAGGTTGGAGGAGGACAGGAGGAGTCATACTAAAACCCCAAAGTCTCACTTCTAATTTGTTTATATTAATGACCTTGATGTTCTCATTTTCAAGGTAGAAGGGGTACGTGTGCGTGTATACGTATATACATATGTTAAAGAGACACAACGGTTCATTTTCTCATTACTACTCGGGCAAAAATCAATGTTTAAAACTTCAATACGTATCGGGGCCCCTGGGTGGCTTAGTCGGTTGGGCGTCCGACTTTCGCTTAGTTCATGATCTCGCGGTTCATGGGTTCGAGCCCCGCGTCGGGCTCTGTGCTGACTGCCAGCTCGGAGCCTGGAGCCTGTTTCAGTCTGTGACTCCCTCTCTCTCTGACCCTCCCCTGCTCACGCTGTCTCTCCTAGAAATAAATAAAACATTTAAATAAAATAAAATAAAACTTCAATACGTATCAGCGAAATGTTTCTTAACGTTGCTCCATTATAAACCCAAGGAAAGAAAACAATGTATAAGCCCTGAAGAGTAGAAAAGTCATACAGCCTTAGGAGGGTTACCCAACAGAAATTATTAGACAAGAGCTTGCCAGGGATTTGTTTTCCCAGTGAAAAAGGCCTTGTGGAATTTTCTGGCTGTAAGGAACCTGAAAACTCCTTGCACACGTGCCCTCCTTTTCCAGACAAAACAACCAAGACCCAGGGAAACCCACACAGATGCCAAGGTCACCCTGCTAATTAACAGCAAAGCCAGGGGGCGCCCGGGGAGCTCAGCTGGTTAAGTGTACGACTCCAGCTCAGGTTATGATCTCACAGCTCGTGGGTTTGAGTCCCGTGTCGGGCTCTGTGCTGACAGCTCGGAACCTGGATCCTGCTTGGGATTCCGTGTCTCCCTCTCTCTCAGCCCTTCCCGACTTGCACTCTGCCTCTCTCTGTCTCTCAAAAATAAATAAACGTTAAAAACAAAACAAAACAAAACAGCCAGAATCAGCACCCAGATTGTTTTGGCTTCTGGGACACAGAACATGCTGTGTCTCCTCTATGATGGATACAGACCTTTCAGATCATCAAGGTTAAGACGAAAAATCTCTTAAGCCTCAGCCCTATTTAGATGCACCTTCCACTTAGATCCACTTAACTCCTGCTCTTCTGGTTGGAAAGAAACTTGTATTCCGGTGAAGCAAAAGAGGTCTGTCTCCAGAATAACTCAGAAAGTATTTTTCCTGCCAAACCAAACCAAACCACCAAAGGAAAGAACATGTAGGATTCTGAAGCTCATCCACAAACACAGATCACCTGTGATGCCAAAGTCACATTTTCTCCTCAGAAGGGACGTGCTTGAAGTTGAGAATGTCTCAGTTCTGTACCTCCCACCGTACCTGGCACAGTTCTTTTTCTAAAAATTTGCTACAATGTCTTTTTAATGAAAGAAGTATATAAATCGTTGTTTTCTAGCCCGGCATCGTGCCCTTTTCAAAAGAAGCAATTCATAAACATGTGTCTAATTTCCTGTGCTGTCAGAAATATTGTTTAATCATACTGTTAAAAATAAAGACCTCCAGGGCCCACTGAACTAAATTCTCCAAACCACTAGATACTCTTTCCTCTTTGGGCCACTCAGCTGTGCAGCCGGAAATGGATCATGGAGGGGAGACTGACAACCCTCTGCAAACACCCTGGAATGCGGACTATGTCAGAAAGTGTTCGGAGAATGACTCCGAAGCTGAGAAAGCATTTCCAAAGCAATATAGGCACAAAGATATTTGAACCAGCGACCGTGCACTCCAAAACAGATGCATGGAGCACACTCACATTCTCTATCACATTTAGGAACTGCAGCCCATTCCTGGGAGCCCAAGAATTAAGGTAACTATAAAACATGTGTGTCGCAGACTGGTATGCTTGCAATGGATCACATAGTTGGGTTTTTTTTTTAATAAAAAAAATTTTAGAGGCCCCTGGGTGGCTCAGTTGGTTAAGCGTCTGACTTCTGCTCGGGTCATGATCTCGCAGTTCATGAGTTCAAGCCCCACATCATGCTCTATGCTGACGGCTCAGAGCCTGGAGCCTGCTTCAGATTCTGTGTCTTTCTCTTTTTCTGTCCCTCCCTTGCTTGTACTCTGTCTCTCTCTCTCTGAAAAAGAAATGAACATTAAAAAATAAATATATAGGGGCGCCTGGGTGGCTCAGTTGGTTGTGTCCGACTTCAGCTCAGGTCATGATCTCACGGTTCGTGGTGTTCAAGCCCCGCATCGGGTTCTGTGCTGGCAGCTCAGAGCCTGGAGCCTGTTTCAGATTCTGTGTCTCCCTCTCTCTCTGTCTCTACCCCTTCCCTGCTCATGCTCTGTCTCTCTGTGTCTCAAATATAAAGAAAATCTATTAAAAATGTTTATTAAAGAATAATAAAATAAAATAATAAAATTGATTCAAAAAATGTTTTTAAGTAGGCTCCATGCCCAGCAGGGGTCCCAAAGTGGGGCTTGAACTCACAACCTTGAGGTCAAGACCTGAGCTGTGATCAAGAGTGGGATGCCGAACCAACTGAGACACCCAGGTGTCCCTAGATCATGTAGTTTTACGTGGATCTTCTTATACAGTAAAATACATATAAAAGTGGGATTAAGCTCACAGGGGTATTATAAATCTTACCTAATCAATGGTATTAGCACATTTCAGAAACACCCTGCATTCAACAGTCACATCTGAGAAAAGACATGCTATGCTTTTCCATTGAAAAATAGGTTGCAATCTGACCATACAAGCTGAATGTTGAGGCAACACTCGGAAAACGATCTACTCGTCTTCTCTGCCAGTTGGTACAGTGGCAATGACGAGCAGTCTTCCTCTCCACTGATGGCACAGAGACAGCAAGAAATTGTCTAGGTTTGGAGTTTCTAGTCATAGAGAAGTTCCAATTATACCAATGTGAAAACATTTTAAATGAAGGCCTTAAAATGATCTTCCCAATGAAATACTACTTGGCAATGAAAATGTACGAACTACTGATGTATGCAACGGCCTGAGCTAGACCTCAGACGCATTTTGCTAAGTGAAAGTAGTTAACACAAAGACTACAATTCTACTTATCCTACCTATAAGTCTATTATATATTCTATTTATAATTCTACTTATAGAAAATTTCTAGACAAGGCAAAACTGTGGCTGAAGTAGATCAGTGGTTGCGTTGGTGGGAGCCAGGGGTAACTGCCAAAGGCAAAAGAAGACCTTTGGATGAATGGAAGTGTTGGAAAATTGGATTAAAAAAGAAATAAAACTGAAAAAAAAGGGGGGGTGCCTGAGTTCATTAAGCATCCATCCACCTTTGGTTTATGTCATGGTCTCACGGTTCCTGGGTTCGAGCCCTGCATCAGCCCCTCGCTGACAAAGGGGAACCTGCTTAGGATTCTTTCTCTTCCCCTCCCTCCACCCCTCTCCTGCTCATTCCCTCACTCTCTCACTCTCAAAATAAGTAAATAAACTTTCAAAAAAGACCTTAAAAAAAGAAAAATGGATTCATTGATAATGTGTATGTCAATGTAGAGATTCACTAAAACACATCTACTGTATCCTTGCAATGGGTGAGTTTATGGCATATACATTCTTTTTAAAGCAACTTCTTTGCCCAACACGGGACTTGAACTCACAGTCCCAAGATCAAGAGTCACATACTTGGCGGGGCGCCTGGGTGGCTTAGTCGGTTAAGCGTCCGACTGTCGCTTAGGTCATGATCTCGCGGTTCGTGGGTTCGAGCCCCGCGTCGGGCCCTGTGCTGACTGCCAGCTCGGAGCCTGGAGCCTGTTTCAGTCTGTGACTCCCTCTCTCTCTGACGCTCCCCTGCTCACACTGTCTCTCTCTCTCTCTCTCTCCTAGAAATAAATAAAAATATTAAAAAAAAAAAAAGAGTCACATACTTGGGGCGCCTGGGTGGCTCAATCGGTTAAGCGGCCGACTTCGGCTCAGGTCGTGATTTCATAGTTCATGAGCTGGAGACCCACGTTGGGCTCTGTGCTGACAGCTCGGAGCCTGGAGCCTGCTTCAGATTCTGTATCTCCCCCTCTCTATGCCCCTCCCCTGCTGGTGCTCTGTCTCTCAAAAATGAATAAAAAAGAAAAGAAAAGAGAAAGAGTCACATGTTCTACCAACAGAGCCAGCCAGATGCCCCAAAGCCACCCCCAATTTGAAGCTCCCGATGGGGGTGCACTGTGCCAGGAGATACTCCAATACCGGATCGATGCACAGAGTGGGCTGAGCAAGCCCTATTCTATCTGCCTGCTCCCAAAATCCATTTAACATCTTGTCCTTGGATAGAGGACGTATCAGATATGAAACTGATAAGAACAGATCCTACACTTGATCTTAGCCAAAAGGCCAAGAAAAAAACTAAAGCTGTTTTTTGTTTAAAAAAAAAAAAAAGGAAGGGGCGCCTGGGTGGCTTAGTCGGTTAAGCGTCCGACTTTCGCTTAGGTCATGATCTCGCGGTTCGTGGGTTCGAGCCCGGCGTCAGGCTCTGTGCTGACTGCCAGCTCAGAGCCTGGAGCCTGTTTCAGTCTGTGACTCCCTCTCTCTCTGACCCTCCCCTGCTCACGCTGTCTCTCTCTCTCTCTCTCTCCTAGAAATAAATAAAACATTTAAAAAAAAAAAAAAGAAAGAAAGAAATGAAAAGAAATGGTTCTCTCAGGACCAGCCCAAAACTACTTTATACAACCAACTTGCCTTGCCTATAATTTCATGGTAGCCATCATACCTTCATACTGGGGAGACTCTCTCCCAAGCAGGGCGCTTTGACATATAAATCTAGATAATGTTGTATCAAATCAGGCTTGGTGACATTTCAAAAATTAGAATTGACAATTTCTTATATAAACATGATTGTTATTATATTAGCCAACCAGTGCCGTGTTCAAGAGTGTTAATACATTAACTTGAGAGGCAAAGAAACCACTTCCCTAATCAAGGGAGATGATGACATGGCTCAGAGAATGGGAGAGCTTCGGGAGCTTTTCTTGAATCAGGCAGCTGTTTAGGGCAGCTCCTGGGGCAAGAGGAGAGGTATTTAGGGTGTAGGCTTTAATGCCTCCACTGACAACTGTGGTATGCTGGCTACACACGTCTCCATCACCACAGAAATGTAGGGAAATTATATTAGGAAAATTCGTCTTGTTTAAAGGCATAGGAATGAATGGAACATTCTGAGGCCAACCTGACTAATGTTTCTGTCCACAGCAAGTGGTGCTCAAACGGGTGTGCACTAAAATCTCCCGACTTGTTAAAAAGGCAGATTCCCAGGCCAGGCCCCAAGGCTGCCAAACTGAATGTCTGGAAGCAAGAGCCAGAGTCTGAATCTTGAAGGAGGCTCTGAGGTGATTTATGCCGATGGTCCTCAAAACACAAACGAAGGAACACTGAATAAAGAAGAAGAGAGAAAGGAGAGAGAGGGAAGGAAAATAAGAAAGAAATAGAAAAAAGGAAAGAAGGGAGGGAAGGAAGAAGCAAGGCAAAAGAAAGAGAAAGCAAGAAAGGGTAATGAATAAAGGGGACCCAATGGAAGTGATGAAGATACCTAGTCAGGCCTTGCATTGAGCACCTCAGCTGAGTTTAGTCTTTGATTCATTCCAAACCTCTTTGTCTCTTGTCCACATCTCATATGTGCTTTCGTCTTTACCTGCCTCTTAACCTTGCTTTTAGGTAGAGGAGTCCCCCTGTGGTGGTCAGACGACATAATTTGAAAGGGTTTTCTCTTGCAACCCCCCGGCCACCACCCAGAACAGGACAGGACTGAGCTCGAGGTAGACGAAACCTTCACTCACTGGCCTGTGGAGTGGTTCTCACTTTGGGATCACTGCTGAGGGGCACAGAAGCACAGAGTTGGTTAATTTGACAACCCAACCCAGGATGGAACCTCTTCCCTAGTGAAGACTCCTGTCTACTTTTGCATGGGGAGAGAGGAATGCCCTCCCGTCTTTACACAGTGATCCACCATTGATTCCTTAGCTCCAGAGATGCCTCTGCTCTCAGTCTTCCTTGACAACAACCCAGTCCATGAGCAATGGGCCTTGGTTTTCTCTGGGAGATTCTGCCTCCCCACCAGACCACTTGGGTAAACGTTGGCAGCCATGTCTGTGACATGTGACCCTCCCTCCATCAGTCACTGCTGACTGGACCCAGAGCAGACACTTAACCCAAACTGGCCCAATCAGAGCCAGTTTGCCTAGAAACTTGCAATTATTACTGAGATATTCCCATCCCAGTTTGGGCTGGTTTCTTACACAGAAAAGTAGAGAAAATTCAGGGGTGTTAGCACAGCTTTTTTTCCACTCAAGAGGAATGAAATATAGGTGAGAGAGAGGAGAGTTGTACAATGGAGAGGGTCCCCCTGAGGTGCCTCTACCCCATTTCTCAGTTCCGATCCCTTCCGAGCCCCTGCTGATTCCTGTACTTCCCTTCCATCAGACACTCCAGGATCAGTGAAATAAATAGTCTTATTGGGGTTTCTGGGGGGCTCAGTTGGTTGAGCGTCCGACTTTGTCTCAACTCATGATCTCATGGTTTGTGAGTTCAAGCCCCACATTGGGTTCACTACTGTCAGCGCAGACTACTTCACATCCTCTGTCCCCATTTTCTGCCCCTCCCCTGATTGAGTGCTCTCTCTCAAAAATAAATAAAACTTTTGGAAAGGAGGAAAGGAAGGAAGAAAGGATCCTTTTATATTTGTTTATTCCAGCTCTGACCTGCAGTCAGAGTCCACACTAATCCAGGTAAGGTCACATTTCCCTTTGCCTATCTCTATCTTGTTTTACCTCTCGGATCCCTTCCTTCCATAGACAGGAAAGCAGACCACAATGTTTTCCTTATGGTACAAAATGAGAGCTTTCAAAAACCGATTTGGTATGAATTATGAACTATAATGTAATAGGTTGATTGTATTTGAAATTATAAAATTATTATTAAGTTTTAGGTGCAAAATGGAACTATGGATTTATTTTTATTTAAAAAAGAATCCTTGGGGTACTTGACTGGCTCAGTTGGTGGTGCATGTAACTCTTGATCTCAGAGTTATGGGTTCAAGACCCACATTGGATATAGAGATTACTTAAAAATAAAATCTTAAAAAAGAAAAGAAAAAAGAATCCTTGTCAGGGTGCCTGGCTGGCTCAGTCGGAAGAGCATGCAACTCTTGATCTCGGGGTGGTAAGTTAGAGCCTCTACACTGGGTGTAGAGATTACTTACTTACTTAATTAATTAATTAAAGAAGAATCTGAATCCTTGTCATTTAGAGTTACATATTGAAATATTTATACCTGAAATGATACGATATCAGGATTTGCTTCTAAACAATACTGGAAGTCAGGAAGTGGGTGAAGGGATAGATGAAGCAAGGTTGACCTTGAGCTGATCACTGTTGAATCTAGGTGACTTGGGTTCATTGTGCTAGTCTGTCGACTTTTGCATATATTTAAATTTTTCCATAATAAGGAACTCTAAAAATAAGGATGGAAATTTTTCCAGGGGAATACCTCTGAAAGAACATGAAACTATCAACATTCAAAAGTAAGAAAAAGCTTCTTATATTAGTGATCGAAAAGTAAGCCTCCAAAAGCAGTCACCCCTAACAGGAATGGGTCTTGTGCAACATGTAGCTAGTGTGTGAAAAAAAAATCCATGTCAGGTGTGGATGACCCCCATCCCTTGAATGAAAACAGCATCTCGGAGCTTATGTTCAACTCCTCTCTGATGATGCAATCCGAAATAAAATATTCTAAGATCTATAGCTTTCTTCAAATGTAGATAAACCTCTTAACTATATACTTCCTTGTGTTGTCTGTTTTGTTTTTAAATGTTTATTTATTTATTTATTTCGAGAGAGAGTGTGTATGTGAGTATGGAGGAGGGGTAGAGAGAGAGGAAGAGAGAGAATCCCAAGCAGGCTCGGTGCTGTCGCGCAGAGCCCGACACAGGGCTCGAACTCGCAAGCCGTGAGATCATGACCCGAGCCGAGATCAAGAGTCAGAGGACTACCTGACTGAGCCACCCAGGCGCCCCTGTACTAGGTAGTTTTTGCATGTCATCCTTGTTCAGGGACCATGCTAATCTTGTCTGTGTCATTCCTATTTTAGCCTATGTGCTGCCACAGCGAACATAATATACTTAGTAGCTTTTATTTTATTAAAAATTATTTGGTGAATTTAAGGGTAAGAAATATTGCTCAAAGTAGAACATTTTCCAAATAGGTTGAAAGCGTGTGTGTCAGAAAATAAAGCATCTTGAGAGTTCTCCAATGTCTCCAAAAAGCTCACTGTATCTGTGCGTACCTTCTTATTTAGAGGAGCGAGTAGGAGGGAGGAGGAGGGAGGATGCCTGTTGAATATTTCAGAGCGTCTGATGATTCTTTATATATTCATTATGGTTGAGAGTGTGTTTTATGGGGGGTGGATCTGAGGAGAAATATTTAGTTTTCCTTTTGAGCGTGGCTGTCCATTTCACCTCCATGCCTACCCACTGTCAAGGTGGCCAAAGTATTATCTGTCAGAGGACCCAAGGGGACCATCCAGTCCTTGCCTGATGCATTGCAGCCTTGATATTATGGTTACTCTCACACTCTGGACACACTTGGGGGCCCGTCTCTGAGATCAGGAGTCTCCAGTTTCCCTTTTAGCTTCTGAACGTCCATTCCTTTGTCACGGTGTCCTGCCTCATTTGCTCTTATTTTTTTTTTTTTTTCCATTCACAGCCCAATGTCTCAGATTGAGGGAGGTGTTTCTTTTGATCAGACTTTGCAATACTCCACTCCTGACTGGTCTTTCCATGGTAGGCTTTTGCTCTTATAATACATGTGGACTCAAAGCAATGCATTCTACCGTCAAAGTTCTGGCTCCTCTGCTTCAAAAGACTAAAGACCTGCTCTGTAGCTCATAGAAATGGGAGGTCATTGTAAGGACATTTTTTTTTTCATCAAAATGCATCAAGACTAAACAACAAACAAAAACTATTTCTCCATTCAAGAGCCGAATGATGCCCTTAATTAATTACATCTTCAGGTGTTTGTGAATTAAATGACACAAATGTTAGAATTACAAGGACAGCATTTAAAAAACTTTTTGTTATGAAATATTTACACCACAAGAAAATAAAGCAAATAATATAGCTGCATCAATAAACCAGTTAATAGTTGACATCCCTTTTCCATGGAGCCGTATTCTTTCACAGAAAAGGTTATATTGATGAGAAGTAAAACCTAGATTCAGGCCCTCCATCACTTCTCAACTCCAACCCAAGCTAAATTTCACTTAAGCTGCAGATTTCAGACCTTAAAATAAAGTTGTAAAGAAATTCAAATATTCAAAATATTTAAATATATTAAATATTTAACTATACTTAAATTTTTTATCTAGATATTCAACAAAGAAGTTTAAATATTTTAAAGAAAAATAGAAAGGCTTGGGGCACCTGGGTGGCTCAGTCAGTTAAGCATCGGACTTTTGGTTTTGGCTCAGGTCATGATCTCACTGTTTCGTGGGTTTGAGTCTCATGTCAGGCTCCCTGCTGTCAGCATGGGGCCTGCTTGGGATTCTTCTATCTCTCCCTCTCCCTCTCCCTCTCCCTCTGTCCCTACCCCCATTGTACTTTCTCAAAATAAATAAACAAACTTTAAAAAAAAAAAAAAGAAAAGAAAAATAGAAAGGCTTTTCAAACCACAATTTCTTCTATGGGTTATATTTCTATAGATGTGACTGGCTATGAAACAAAGTCTAACATACAAAATATGATTGATTGAGACTAACATGGTAAAAGGTAAAATAGCTTGAGATCAGACATAAGAAACATTTTATGGGACCTATTTAGCATGTTCAGATCATAACTTCAGATATTAAATCAATAGTCTTGGAATATTTTGGCCTAGGACCCTCAGAAAGAAATATTTTTAAATTAAAAATTTTTTTTATTTATTTTGAGAGAGACAAAGAGAGAGTGAGTAGGGGATGGGGCAGAGAGAGGGAGAGAGAGAGAGAATCCCAAGCAGGCTCTGCGCTATCAGCCAGCCGAGGGGCTCAAACTCACAAACCGTGAGATCATGGTCTGAGTCGAAATCCAGATCAAATGTCTTACTGACTGAGCCACCCAGGCTCATCTTGATTTTCTTAATAACATTCCTGAAAACACAAAAGTTTTTAATTTTGATGAAGTCCAATTTCTCTGTTTTTGTCTTTTGTTCTTTGTGCTTTTGGTATCATATCTAAGAATTCATTGCCAAGTCCAAGGTCACGAAGATTTACTTACGCCTATGTTTTCTTCTAGATGTTTTATAATTTAGCTTCTACATTCAGGTCTTTGATCTATTTTGAGCTTATTTTTGTGTCTGGTGCAAGGCAGACCTCCAACTTCATTCGTTTCTATGTGGCTATCTAGAATTCCAGTACCATCTGTTGAAAAGATTATTCTTTTCTAAGCAAATTGTCTTTGTCCTTTTATGCCAACTGACCACACATATATGGGTTTCTTTCTTTTTCTATTTTTTTTTTGTTTTAACTGTATAATTTTTTTTTCTTTAGTAGAGTCTTAACATTAGAAGCATACCAACACAAAAACAAGCAAAAGTATTCCAAGGTAAAGTAGTTCAGAACACATGTTTATAAACATGTATAATTGTAGGGGGTTATTTCTAAACCCACTATCCACTGCTCTATCTAACAATAGCAGAATACACATTTTTCTCAAGCTCACAGAGAACATTCACTAATATAGACCATGTTCTGGGCCATAAAACAGACCTCGATCAATTTAAAAGGATAGAAATCATACAAAGTGTCCTCTCAGGCCTCAGGGGAATTAAACTAGAAATCAATAAAAGAAAGATAACTGGAAAATCCTAAAATATTTGGGCATTAAAAGACTCATTTCTAAATAACACATGGGGGCACTTCTCAGCTTTTTGGCTAAGATCAAGGGTTGTATCTAAATAATACATGGGTTAAAGAAGAAGTCTCAGGAGAAATGTCAAAATATTTTAAATTGAATAAAAATGAAAATACAACTTACCAAAATTTATAGGATACAAAGAAATTTATAGTATGAACTCTAATATATATATATTTCTAATATATAGTTAGAGACAGGGAAAAATCTGAACTCAATATCTAAGCTTCCACCTTAAAGGAAACAGAAAAGAAATAATAAAAACAGACCAGAATTCAATGCAATTGAAAACAAGTGAAGATTAGAATCAACAGTACTAAAATCCGATTCTTTGAAAAGATTAATAACATTGGGGCACCTGGGTGGCTCAGTCAGTTAAGGGTCCATCTTTGGCTCAGGTCACTGTCTCAGAGCTGATGAGTTAAAGCCCCATGTCAGGCTCTGTGCTGACAACTCAGAGCCTGGAGTCTGCTTCAGATTCTGTGTCTCCTTCTCTCTGCCCCTTCCCCGCGCATGCACTGTCTCCTTCTCTCCCACATATAAGCAAACATTTAAAAAAATTTTGAAAAGGTAAAGCTTAATAAAATTGATCAAACTCTAGCCAAGCCAACCAAGAAAAAAAGAAAGAAGACACAAGTCACTAATATTAGAAATGTAAGTGAGTGACTTAGTTTCTAGTTCTGCATGTAAGAAGTTTAGAAGTCACCTCTCCATCCTAATAAAAAGCTGAACAGACTAAAAAAATCAACTCTTCTTGGATCCATAAGAGAGGAGTGACACAGGGGAAACTGAGACAATAAGATTGGAAAGACGGTGCCTGGGTGGCTCAGTTGAGCAAGTGCCTGACTTGATTTCAGCTCAAGTCATGACCTGAGCGAAACCCAGAGTTGGCCACTTAACCAACTGAGCCACCCAGGCGCCCTTTACTCTGATTTTTTTTTTTTACTGTCTCTGTGGCTTTCCTGTTTCCAGAGTGTCATATATTTGGAATCATACCATAAATAGCCTTTTCAGATTAGCTTTTTTTTTTTCACTTAATAATATAAGTTTGGGCTTCCCCCATGTCTTTTCATGCCTAATAGCTCATTTATTTTAGCATTGAATAATATTCAATTGTTGGAATGTACCACAGTGTACCCACTTCTCTGCTGAAGGACATCTTGGTTGGTTCCAAATTTTGGGAAATAAGAATAAAGCTCCTATACACATCTGTGTATAGGATTTTTGTACATACGTGTTTTCAATTTGTTTGGGTAAATACCAAAGAACACAATTGCTGGATCTTATGGTAAGAGTGTGTTTAGTTCTCCAAGAAGCTGCCAAAATGTCTTCCAAAGTGGCTGTACCATTTTGTATTCCCACCAGCAGTGAATGAGAGTTCCTCCTGCTCCACATCCTTACCAACATTTGATGATGTCAGTATTCTGGGTTTTCACCTCTCTGATAAGTATGTAGCAATATCGCATTGTTATTGAATTCCTTTTCTTTGGTGACATAGGATGTTCTTGATGGATTTTTATGTTTTTACCCAATCTAAGAATCTTCTCTTTAAAAATTTTCAAGGGGCGCCTGGGTGGCTTAGTCGGTTAAGCGTCCGACTTTCGCTTAGGTCATGATCTCGCGGTTCGTGGGTTCAGGCCCCGCGTCGGGCTCTGTGCTGACTGCCAGCTCAGAGCCTGGAGCCTGTTTCAGTCTGTGACTCCCTCTCTCTGACCCTCCCTGCTCACGCTGTCTCTCTCTCTCTCTCTCTCTATCCTAGATATAAATAAAACATTAAAAAAAAAGGTATAAAAATTTTCAGATTGTGGTAAAATACACATAACGTAAAATTTACAATCGTAGGGGAGCCTGGGTGGCTCAGTCGGTTGAGCATCCAGCTCTTGATTTCACCCCAGGTTATGATCTTACAGTTCATGAGATTGAACCCCACTTCTGGCTCTTCACTGACAGTGTGGATTCTGCTTGGGATTATTTCTCTCCCTCTCTCTCTGCCCCTCCCTGGCTCATGAGTAGATGTTATTTCTCTCAAAATAAATAAATTAATTAAAAAAACATTTTTACCATCTTAACCATTTTTAAGTGTACAATTTAGAAATATTAAGTGCATTTGCTCTGTTGTATATCTGATCTACAGAACTTTTCATCTTGCAAAGCTGAAACTCTATATCCATGAAACAACAACTCCCCCATTTTCTCTCCCAACAGTCTCTGGCAATCACCATTGTGTTTTTGTTTCTATAAATTTGACTTCTCTAGATACATCATATAAGTGGGGTCCTACAACATTAAGTTTATTTTTTGAAAGAGAAATAGAGTGAAAGCAGGAAAGGGTCAGAAAGAGACGGAGAGAGAGGATCCTAAGCAGACTCCACATAGCCAGCACAGAGCCCCACATGGGGCTTGAACTCACTAACTGTGAGATCATGACCTGAATCAAAACCAGGAGTCAGATGCTTAACCTTAACTGACTGAGCCAACCTGGTGCCCCCAACAATTTTTAATAATTAGGTTGTTTCGGGGTGCCTGGGTGGCTTAGTCAGTTAAGCGTCCGACTTTCGCTTAGGTCATGATCTTGCGGTTCGTGGGTTCGAGCCCCGCGTCGGCTCTGTGCTGACTGCCAGCTCAGAGCCTGGAGCCTGTTTCAGAGTCTGTGACTCCCTCTCTCTCTGACCCTCCCCTGCTCACGCCATCTCTCTCTCTCTCCTAGAAATAAATAAAACATTTAAAAAAAAAATTAGGTTGTTTCACTTAGCATGATATTGTCAAGTTTCATCCATGTCATAGCTTGATGCTTCTTAATTCTGTGTGTATATACCATTGTATTCCGTTGTATGTATATGCTGTATTTTGTTTATCCATTCATCTATCAATGAACCCTTGGGTTAGTGCCATCTTTTGGCTATGAATATGAATATGTGAATATGCTGCTATGAACATGGGTGTGCCAATATCTTTTCAAGACTGCTTTAAAATTCTTTGGGATATATACCCAGAAGTAGGATTGCTGGTTCATATGGCAATTCTATTTTTAGGTTTTTAAGGAACTGCCATACTGTTTTCCGTAGTTATGGCATCATTTTACATTCCCAATACCAGTACCCAAGTGTTTCAGTTTTCCACATCTTCACCATGATATTGTGATTTATAGTAGCAAATATATATTTGAAGATATATATATATATATGTGTGTGTGTATCTTCACCCCCTTTTCTGGAATGAACTAAGGAACTTCCTTTATTGCTCAGTAAAGGTGCCTTTTGTTATGTTAATGAGGTGGCTTTTGGACTCCACTTAAAGAAGGGGGGAGGTTGCTAAGTAGAGCCAAACTTGTGATTAGAAAGGGTTGGAACTTTCAATCCCACTCACTCCCTAGCTTCCTTCAGGAAGGCTAGAGGACCTAGATGTTGACTCAGTTGATCACCAATGACCAATGATTTAATTGATCATGCTTATGTAATAAAGTCTCTATAAATATCCAAATGGAATGATTGGGAGAGCTTCTGAGTTGGTGAACATGTGGAGATTTGGGGAGATTGGCATTCATAGAAAAAGTATGAAATCTCTCAGCCCTTTCCTGGTCCGTTGCCCTCTGCATCTCTTTCATCTGGCTACTTCCACATTATAACCTTTCATAATAAGCCAATGATCTAGTAAGTAAAATTGGTTCTCTGAGTTCTGTGAACCACTCTAGGAATTAATGGAACCCAAGGAGGGGGTCATTGGAACCTCCCATCTATGGCCAGAAGAACAGAAGCATGGGGGACAACCCAGTCTTGTGACTGGCATCTAAAGGAGCGGATGCTAGTCTGTGGGACAGAACCCCTAACCTGTGGGATCTGATGTTATCTCCAGGTAGATACTGTCAGAACTGAGTTAAATACTTGGTGGTTGTATATGTACCACTCCATACCTGCCCCACATTGGAATTGAGTGCAGAATACTTTACTTGCCAATACTTGTCATTTTCTGTTTTTTTTGATTGTAGCCATCTTAATGAGTGTGGAAACTTGCTTTTTAATAATGAGTTTAACTCATTCACATTTACTATAGCTACTGATTCCTTATGTCTTATGTTTTTTTATTTACATTGCCTTCTTTGCTCTTTAACTTTTCTATTTTCATTGGATTCTTGAATTTTCTTTAAGTCTTCTACTTTTCCCATAGCTTGGGAAAATATGCATTCTATCCCTTTTCTTCTGTTGGCAGCCCTTAATTTTTAAATCATTATTAAAAGCTCATATTTACTGAATACTTACTGATGTGGAGGACAAAGGCAAAAGAAAAAAAATAAAATAAAATCTCCTTATAACTTACAGCCCAGAGACAGGTCCTTGAAACAAGCAGAGTGACCTTCCTCTAGGAACTCAACTGCCACAATGTTAATACTTTACTGATAAGAACAGATACTACACTTGATCTTAGCCAAAAGGCCGAGAAGTGATGCTCAATGTTAATTCTTTAGCTTAACATTAGCCTGACCTCCAGGATCCTGTAAGTCTCTTTTAACATATTAAAATTCATTTGGAAATTTCCTTTCTCTCTGCCCCCCCAAGATTTATGTTAGTAATCACCTTCCAAGCATATGGCCCAGTGATATACATCTGAAGGGTCTCAGGACTAAGGTTTTATTAGACAGTAGTAAATGACCTTTTCCTAACAGTTGCTAACCCCTCAAGGTCCTGGAAACCTTACTTCCAAATTCCACTATCCTTAACGCCCTCTCAACTTGAAATGATATAATCAGCCATTCCTTACAACCCCAGTACAGCTCTTTCTGCCCAAGGGTCCTGTCCCTGTGCTTTAATAAAAACCACCCTTTCTGCAGTGAAAATGCTTCAAGAATTCTTTCTTGACTATTCGCTCTGAACCCCAGCATTTGCACATAACTACTATGATCTAGTCCCTTTGCAGATCTTTTTATATCCACTATCTCATTTAATCCTTACAACACCTGAATGAGGTCGGCTTTATTTTTTTTAATACAATTTTTATTTTTGAGTAATTTTGGATCTACAGAAAAATGGCAAAGACAGTACAGAGAGTTTCTGTATACTCAATATAGCACATCTGTCAAAATTAATGATCCAACAGTGATACATTTTGTTAAATGACGTTTATACTTTACTCATACTTCAGCTTTTGTCAAACGTTCTAGATCTGCTTCTCAATTGTCCTCTTGGCTGTAACTGCTTTTCAGTCTCTCCTTGTTCTTGATGACCTTGACAATTGTAGGGGATGGCTCTTAATTTTAATGAAAGCTTTTAATCATGCTTTTCTACCAGCACTTAGAATGAGTCAGTGTAACTTTTGGGGGAAACAAGATAAGATCTTAAACAACTCATGTTTTGAAGCAATAATCTGAAATTTTCGTTCCAGTTCATCACTGAAGTTCTTTTCCCATTACTCTGTTTTGTCTTTTTTATACCCTTTCTTAAATCTCTTAACCTTAAGATTTAAGTATAAATTTTCCTAGTTTATATTTCACCCCACGTTTACATGTGTTGAATTGTATTCTCTTTCTTGGATTCCTTGTTTTTTTTCCCAAAGGAAATATTTTTTCAGGAAGGATGAATGAATGATAAACTTTCTGAGTCCTGATGCCCATGCTTTTTTAATCTGTAATCTGGAGATAATATTACCTCCCCCAAAGGGTTGTTGATGATGAAGTGAGGCGAGAGTTTTAAGCTTTTAGTAGAGTGCCTGGCACCTTAGAAGCCATCAGTAAATGTTAGCTGTTGTTACTCTTGCAATGAGCAGGCATGACTTTGTAATTATTAAGAGAAATGCACTCAGGCATGAACAAATGAGAAAGAATAATGGAGAGGAAAGTTAAAATGAAGAGATTTGATAGAACAGTAGAACCGGTTAATACAATCCCTGCTAACGACGTCATACGTGTGGAAAAGGTCTGTGCGTTTTTGCCAAACATTTTAACCTGGGTTTATGCTGTCATCCACAGTCCAGAAAGCCACGTGGGTGTTGAAAGCCACACAGCCCATCTATCTCCTCAGAGGTCATTAGAGTTTATCAGCTGTTGTGTACCCTTCGCATGAGTAGGAGGGTTCTGGGGAAATGTCATTCTAGTTACAGAGACTGACAATTTAGTTCAAAGATTAATAAACACAAAATAACACTTGAGGAGTTTATGTCATGTCAAATACAGAACATGTCTCCTCAAAGGAGGAAAAAAGCGTCAGAGGATTCTTTATACAGACCTAAATTTCTTCAACCGATTCTTTGTTATTCATGAGCAAGGAGAGAGAACAAATTGTTATGCCCGACACCAGATTTCGGGACTGGAATTTTGTAGTGTGATTCATGTAGCTATATTTAATATTTGCAGAGTCACAGAGTGACTGCTGTCAGAGCCCAGGGAAGCCTTCACCCAAGGGATCCCTTCCCTACCAGTGCTTGGCTTAGAGACCCTTAAATGATGATCTTCCTAGGACACAGAAGTGCCTTGCAACCGTTAAATGGTGGTCCTGTGATTGCATAAAGACCAATGCTGGCAAAATACATCTAGGCCTTTATATATATATTTTTTAATGTTTTATTTATTTCTAGGAGAGAGAGAGAGACAGCGTGAGCAGGGGAGGTCAGAGAGAGAGGGAGTCACAGACTGAAACAGGCTCCAGGCTCTGAGCTGGCAGTCAGCACAGAGCCCGACGCGGGGCTCGAACCCACGAACTGCAAGATCATGACCTAAGTGAAAGTCGGACGCTTAACCGACTAAGCCACCCAGGCGCCCCTAGGCCTTTATATTAACTTAAGAATGTGTTGCCTTTATAAAGATAAGGTGTTTACTGCTCTTGACCTTGCTGACGGTCTGTGACCAGTTTGGAATTTTTAATACTGGAGCCTCTGGTAGTTTTGCTCACTGAGGGTGGAATCCTGGAACCCAAGGTACACAAAAAAGGGGAAATGGAAAGTGGTATTTTTAAAAATATGTAGGTTTGTCAAAATTAGGGTAGGATATTGTGTTTAAATCGTCTTGTAACGCACTTCTAAATGTTGATGTGTATGATATTTAAATCACAATAGACATGGCTTCATCAATTTGTATGTTAAAAGCTTTCACAGGAAAGAGATAAAGGATAACGTGGCTAATAAAGGAAAAGCCGATAAAGTATTTAAAAGAACAGAACACTTCTGACGGCTTCACGACTAATGCTAGAAGCCTGGGAAATAAGGGAACACAAAATAAAACAGCTGGGTGGGCTCAAAGGAAATAAGAATGGCTTTTCCCCTTCTATTTCCCCCAAATAGAAGCTGAGAGGAAAAATAAAACTGTTCCTAAATCACATTTAGGAATTCTAGTATCGTAAATAGACATTCAGGCTGAGTTTTCCACGGAAAACTCGAACAGGAAATAAATCCTTAAGTATCAACTAAGAGACTAATAAAGGAATAAGAGTATTTTCAGAGGTTTCAAGTAAATCATCAAAAAAAGAAAAAACCCAAAAAACAAAATCCAAAACCAGACACGAAAACAACACAATGATGACATTTCATCATGGGTTATAGATGACAACGAATATCCACATCAGGTTTTTCCAAGATCTAGTGAGATAGAAAGAACTTGAGACTGTGAAACGTTATTCAAATATGTGGCAATATTAGCATTATTGGGGAAAATAAAAGCACCAAGACTTTCTTCCTTCTCCCGTTTCCATTCTTCACATTTACCTTGAACTCTATGAGTTTATTTCTACCCAAAAAAACCCCGAGGGACTGCCTAGTGTAAAATGGAAGATGGAAACCTGGCTTCTCTTGTTTCTCTTACTCTTCTGCTGTGAGAAGATTTGCTTTATGGGTAGTTCTTTAAAAACTGTTATGGAAAATTTCAAACAGATAATGAAGACTCCTAGCATGAACGTCCCAGACCCATCCGTCAGCTTCAACGCTCATTAACGTTTGGCTCATCTTTTTCCACCCATAGCCCCACAAGGTCCCCTAACTCAAATTATTTTGAAGTGAACACCAGACATCATTATGATTTCGGTTAAAAAAATTATCCTAAAAGATACAAAGTTTTCAAAAAGAACATGAAGGACATCATGAGAACATCTTAAAATAATTTTTTAATTTCACCAAAGTCTAGTCAGTGCTCCATTCCCCTGATTATAATTTTTTTTTAATATTTATTCATTTTTGAGAAAGAGACAGAGCGAGAGTGGGGGAGGGGCAGAGAGACAGGGAGACACAATCTGAATCAGGCTCCAGGCTCTGAGCTGTCAGCGCAGAGCCCGATGTGGGGCTCAAACTCATGAACCAAGATATCATGACCTGAGCTGAAGTTGGATGTTCAACCGACTGAGCCAACCAGGCGCCCCTTATAATTTTTTAAACAAGCTGTTTGAATCAGGGTCCAAAAAAATTCCACTTATTGTGATCGATTAATGTATCTCTTAAGACTTTTTTGTTATGTTTATTTATTTTTGAGAAAGAGAGGGAGAAAGAGGGAGAGAGAACATGGGCAGGGGAGGGGCAGAGAGAAAGGGAGACAGAGGATCCAGGCTCTGCGCTGACAGCCGACAGACCAATGTGGGACTCACACTCAAGAAACACAGGATCACGATCTGAGCTGAAGGCAGATGCTTAACTGACAGCCATGCAGATACCCCAGTGTATCTCCTAAGACTTTTTAGGTCGTGAGGCACTGCCTTGATATGTCTCTGTCTCCTCAATCCTCACCCCCTGGTAGATCTGACCTAGAATCAGAGACCACCTGGTTGACTCAGTATTTTACCACCCGTTTGAAAAAGTGCTATACATCTGAGCTCCTTCCTCGTCCATTTTCTCCAGGCTTTCATGGCTCTCAGAATCTACGAAAAATTTTAGGGTCTAGGAGTAAATGAGAAATCTGTTTTAAAGAGCACTTCCAACATTACTGAAGCCATTTACTTTTCCTCGCTCCTTACTAAAGCCCGCATTGATCACTGGTATAAGAGACGTGAAAGGCACTCTAGTGGAAAGGTCTGGGTACATTGAAAGTAGTATTGTTGGTAAGGCGCTCACCCCAGAGTGCTTTAGACGGGGAGAACTTTGCACGGGGAAGCACGAGCCAAACCGAATCATGAGCAATTTATGGTATTACCTTCAGGGTATCCGTAAGTTAAACCGGATAATTATTTGCAGGCTGGGAAAACTCTGGGACAAGAAGCCATGGCTGTGAGCCAAGAAAGAAAAAATCACATCTTTCCTTAATACCCATTTAAAAGAGGAAAAGCAATTAGAAAGCAGATCATTTAAAGGGAAACACCAATTCAGTAGGTATCCACCCAGCTATCAACGGGACCATAGTACAAACGATGCAACGCATATGTTCCCTTGATTCCACCCAAGTTGCAGGAACCGGCTCATTGAGTTTTCTGTGCAGTAAAGAATCTGAGAGATGGCTCAGGATAGTCTCCCCACCCGCACCCCCGTCCTTCGCACAGATGAGAAATGGCAGCCTAGAGGGGCTCTGAGGTTTGCCCAAAGTTGAAGAACCAATTAACTGCAGACACGGCGAGTGGTAGCACACAGGCCACCGGACGCCTCTTCCAGGGGCCTGTCCACACTTCCGCCTTCCTTCTGTTGGGTTTTGAGAGAGAATTTGCAACGTGTTGGCAGCAATTTGAAGGAAAGAACACGAGCCACAACGGTGACCTGACATCACCAACAGTCTTGGAACCTGGGGGCCCCTGTAGGGAGGAAGGACTCTCCTCTGCCCGCGTAGGCTCTGTAGCCGGGTGCACGCCGACAGCGGGAATGGTGGACAAACGTATTCACTTTTAATATAATGCACTCAGGCCGTTGTAGGAAAAAGAAGACCGAAATGCGGGTGAGACTTGAAAGCTTATATACACCTTAATGGGGGAATGAGAGGGGTGTAGCCAACTTAGGGGACAGCAGATGATTTTAGGAAGGCAGAGGGGCCTTTGGAAGACTAGACGGGATGTATGACAGTTTGGGACAGAGAGTGTCTGGGTGCGGTGCCGACTTCTTGTCTCATGTCTCCAGCAATGAGAGTCCATCTTCCCTGTGGAAGACACTCCCGGGCGGGGATGGATGACCACTGAGTTCCTTCTGGAGGAAATGTCTTCAGGCAGAAGAGGAAGATCACAGAGATTGTCTGCCCTGCATCTGCTGTTTTCCAGAGCCTTCAGCTCAAAGCAATCAGTGTACCAAAGGGGCACATATTGGGGTGGTGTGTCCTGAAGTCCTTTGCCATTAAATCATTAAATTTATTATGTGTTTGTTGAGGACTTCACAAGAATATCTTGAGGTTTCTTTTGCTTTTAACATTACACTCTTTCTCAGACTATTTGTCTGCCTCTCGACTTACCATCACATAGATTTCCCTGGAAGTGGGGTTTTCTGCCGTCCCCCTTTGCACTGGGATTTGCACTATTGCCCTGATTTGCTCTCCTCTGTGCCCTCCTACCTGTTTGTCTCCCTATCACAGCCAAGGATCGACTTGTTGGGTGGAGAATGTGGCTGAATTGAGTTCCAGGAAGGTAAAAAGGGCTGTCCACTGGGCAGGTGGGTGGCTACCCGCCCTTGAACTCTCTTTCTGCTCACTTCCGAATCATGCTTTGAAAGGTACCTTTCATTATCAACTTGTTCTGCCTCCTTCTTTTCATAGATAAGAACACTGGAGCCTGGAGAGGCCAAGGGCTTCCTCAAGGTCACCCGAGGTGTCAATGGCAGATCTGGGCATGGAACCCATGTCTCCACAGTACTGCCTTTGGATCCGGCTTTATCACACAGGAGAATCATATCTATTCAGCTACCGAGGGATTTGTGCAGAAACAACTTCCGTTTGTGATTGAGATAACTAACAGACGAATTTTCAGTCACAGAATTTCTTGGGAAGATGAGGGGGAAAAATCCCCACTGGGAACAAATTTAAAATGAAAAGCTGTGAAAATGTATGCCTCTCTGAGAAAAGGTGTTTAGCCTGCTTCCTGGAGTGACTTGGGTCAGGGAACACTGAGTGAGCACACGCTGACCCAATTAACACAGGGAAGGCACTGAACTCCAGCAGAAGGTGACCTGAGAGAGAGAGAGAGTCGTCTTTTCAATAAATGTAAACAAATACCATCTCCATGTTTTCCAGTTGATTTTGTTTTTCTACGGTAATATAATAGTGCCTGGGAACACTTCCGTAGGAAGCTGAATCCAGTCATGAGACTGTGAGCCATGTCACCGAAGAACTAGAGTCCTATCCAGAAAGTCAGTGTCACAAAAAAACAAGAAAGACCTGGGCACTGGGGACTATTCTATAATTTAAAAGTCCAAAGAGATGAAACAACCAAATGCAAACTGTGAAATTTGATTAAATCCTGCTGGAAAAAAAAAAATATATATATATATATATATATAAACAGCATTGAGGGGACTATGGAGAACATTTAACTGTAGATGGTATATCAATCCACGTAGGGGATCACAGGGGATTAGCGTTCACTTCCTTGGATGTGAGGATGATATTCTGAGTGTGGAGGAGAATGCCCTTGTTCTCAGGAGACGGCAGCTGGAGTGTTTATGAAGAAAACACTGTGATGTTTTTGACTCACTTCAAGTAGTTCAGAAAAAAAAAATAAGGGATAGAGAAAGGTAATGTGGAATCCGGGTTAAGAGTATCTGGGTATTCCTTGCGCTATTCTTAAACTTTCACGTACATTTGACATTTTTCAAAATAAAAGAGAAAAAAAATTTAGTGCAAAAAGCTTCATTACAAAAAACGCGGTCTTCTCTTTGCATCTGCTTCCTGTTTCCCAAGATACCTTGCTTTCAATGCATTTAGCTACCAGTTCTGTGTTTCCCTCCCAATTTAAAAATAAACTCAGATACGGCTATTTCTTGGGTCCTCCAATAGCTTTCTCATAACTCTCTGGTATCGCAGGAGACCCTTTTGTGTTAGGTTCCATATTCAGCATACTCACTATTAATACTACATGATACAGAACCATATACTGACTAATGAGTATACAATGAGTATGATCCCTGTATTGTAAAAACTACCTATTTTATTGGACTTAATTGCTTTTTTCTTTAGTTGCTTGCTTTTTAAGAGCTATTAACTGTTTTCTCACCTAAAAATAACAGCTCTGTAAAATCCCACTCAGTGCCATCTTTCCCCAGATAATGTCTATCAGTAACACTTTCTCTGTAAGATCTGACGTAGAGTTTTCTGACCGCCCGTGTTAGTCTGCAGGGCATGCCCCCCAGGCCCTACCACACAATCATTAACTGGGACTTTTCTCCATCACCGAGCTGGGAAGTCCCAGTGTATCTCTCTTGAGTTGGATCCCCACATGCTTTGACCGAGTGTTTTCTTTTGCCTCCTTATCTCATAGCTATCTGTGTTTTGTTGAGGAGTTGAATTCCATTCCAATTCCTGACTTTTTGTAGGTGACCTTCTTTTCTGTCTAAAAATTCTTGGGATATTTTCTTCTATCTGATGTCCTGACATTGCACCATGGTGTTCTCTGATGTTGGTCTTTTTCCATTCATTGTGCTGGACACTCGGTGGAAGTTTTCATTTGGAGACTCGTGTTCTTTGGTTCTGGGAAAACTCATTGAACTATGTATTCAATAATTTCCTTTTTTCCCCCCACTTTCTGTGGTGTATCTTTCTGGGCCTCCTGTTAGCCAGACATTCAACATCCACATTGAGCTTCTAATTTTGTTACTTTTTTCTCCTGTGTTACATAGTGTTTTTGTTCTACTTTCAGAGAGATACTTTAGACTTAATCTTTCAGCTCTTCTCTTTTACTGTTCTTTTCTTTTTGCTATTATATATATTTATATCTATCATATCTTTGGTTTTCAAAGACTCATTTTTATTCTCCAATGTGTTCCATTTTAAGCATCCTATTCTTGTTTCATGGATACAATGTTTCTTATTTTGCTGACATATTTAAACATTTTTATTAAGATTTAATTTGCACATAATAAATATGCAAACCATGAGAGCAGAGCTCAATGAATTTATATGTAAATATGTATATTATAGGAGCGCCTGGGTGGCTCAGTCTGTTAAGTGTCCGGCTTTTGGTTTCAGCTCAAGTCATGATCTCGCAGTTTGTGAGTTTGAGCTCCGCTCAGGCTCCACACTAACAGTACAGAGCCTGCTTGGGAATCTCTCTCCTTTTTTCTCTGACCCTCCTCTGTGCTTGCTCTCTCTCTCTCTCTCTCATTCTCTCAAAATAAATAAACTTTAAAAAATCTTTTAAAATATGTATTTTTATATACATTATATGCTATTATATAAATATCATAAGTATATACTTACATTATATATAAATGTTATAGTGTACAACATATGATACATATTATATGATATATTCATGTTTATAATGAATTGTAACATTTATATAATTGTGCATATTAAATTGTATATGCTAACAGTAGAATAGTGTATGTATATCATATATAAAATACATACATTTATAATTAAAAAAATTTTTAACATTTATTTATTGTTGAGAGACAGAGAGAGACAGAGTGAGAGTGGGAGAGGGGCAGAAAGAGAGGGAGACAAAGAATCCGAAGCAGGCTCCAGGCTCTGAGCTGTAAGCACAGAGATGAATGTGGGGCTCAAACTCACTAACTATGAGATCATGACCAGAGCTGAAGTCAGATACTCAACTGACTGAGCCACCCAGGTGTCCCCATACATTTATAATTTAAATATATCCTCATAACTACCCCCCAGATCAAAATATAAAACATTTCCAGCATACCATCAGCTTTCCTTGTGCCCTTCTTCCCACAGAAATAACCACTCTTAGCATTTCCATCATAGTATCCCATTTCTCTCCTTTATTTTCTTCTTCTTCTTCTTTTTTTTTTTTAAGTCGGCTTCATGCTCAGCACGGAGCCCAACTCTGGGCTTGAATTCATGACCCTGAGATCAAGACCTGAACTGAGATCAAGAGTTGGACACTTAATGGACTGAGCTACCCAGGAGCCCCTCCTCTAGCTATTTCTTTTTAAGTTAGATATTCCTATATAATTTTTAGTGAGAGATCACATCATTCATCCCTGACTTTTTGCAGTTGAGTCTGAGTTCATACTTTTACCATTTACTAAGTGCAAGAGCCTCATGACACCTTAACTCTTGCGTTCCTTTCCTGCTCCTTGTGCTAATGCGGTTGTGTATTGTCCTCCTATGGATGGCAGAGGATACCTAAGACAGGATTGTTACGGATTATACAGTCAACAATCCTTTATATTTGCTTTTATTTTGCCTTTTCAGGGATTTCCAGTGCTTCTAGCAGTTCTCTCCTTTGAATGATCACTTCTCTTCAATTTGAAGAAGTTTCTATGGCATTTCAGTGAATCCAGAACTGATGGCAACAAAGTCTCCCCATTTTTGTTTGAAAATAATTTCATGTTGCTTTCATTTCTGAAGGATAGTTTCACTAGGTATAGAAATTGGCTGTCAGGGTTTCTTTCTCCTTCCAGCACTCTGAAGATGTGGCTCCATTATTTTATGGATTCCATAGTTTCATAGAAAAATCAGCTGTCATTCTAATCGCAGGTTCTTAAAGATCTGTTTTTTACTCTAACTGGTGTTTTCTCTTTGTTTTTGGCTTTAGTAATCTGGATATCATGTGACTGAATATTAATTTTTTGGTATTCATTCCGCTTACAGTTTTCCAAGCTTCTTGAACGTATAGATTAATGTTTTCATGCTCCTGCATTCTCTCTTCAACTATGGCTTCTGCCCTATTCTCTCTCTCTTTTCCATCTGAGACTCCGGTTGTACATTCATGAGACTGTTTGTCTCACAAATGTCTTTTGTCAAGTACTATTGTTTTTTTCCCCTGAGCTTCAGTTTGGATTTTTTTTTCCCCTACTGATCTCACTTTAATTTTATTATTTCTATCTTCTGCTATGCCAGTTTTCTGTTAACTTCTTCCCATAAGTTCTTAATTTCAGTCATTAAGTTTTTGAGTCCAAGAATGTCCACGTTTCTTTTTATAGATTTCAATCTATAAATGAGTTCTGCACTGAAAGTTTCCATTTTTCACCCATTTTATCCATCTTCTCCTCCATTTACTTTTACACTGTATTCATGGTTTAAGTCCTTGTCTCTTAATTACAGTACCCAGAATATTTCTTGGTCTTCATCAGTTGTTTATTTATAATTTTATTGGGTACTAAGTATATGGTCTTGTCTCCTTGAAAATTTATTTTTTACCATATGTCAGACATTGTATATAAAAGGACTGTAAAGTCTCTGAATGATATTATCTTCTCCCATAAAGTACTTCATCTTTCCTGTGTGAAATATAGGCTGAAGAGCTAATCACCTTAATCCAGTTAGGAATTGAGGTGGATTAGGGTAGGGTTGCAGTTTTGCAAGACTCAGTTCACCTCTGGTTCATCCCTGTATCTTGGTAGTCTGAAGCCTGACTTAACGTATTTTATTTTGCCTCTCTCAAATGGAAGTATTAAATTAAACAATCTTGTTTTATATGTTGGGGCCTCTTAGTTGGCACCCAATGAATGTCACCCTCTCTTACATGACTTGTAAATAGTTTGAAGAAGAACAATGAAGACCAAACTATTATGTGATAATAATGGAGGCCACATGGGGTGCCTGGGTGGCTTAGTCAGTTAAGCATCCGACTTTCGCTTAGGTCATGATCTCACGGTTCGTGGGTTCGAGCCCTGCGTCGGGCTCTGTGCTGACTGCCAGCTCAGAGCCTGGAGCCTGTTTCAGTCTGTGACTCCCTCTCTCTGACCCTCCCCTGCTCACACTGTGTCTCTCTCTCTCTTTCCTAGAAATAAATAAAACATTTAAAATAATAATAATAATAATGGAGGCCACATTAGCAAACCAAGCTTTTGGCTTATTCTACAAGTTAGCTCGTCAATATTAAATCTCAGATTGGGCAGTCTTTCTTACCTAGTCTCAGGTAGTCCTCCATGGGATCAAGCCCCCCTCTATGGGGGTACTTTGTAGGCATAAGAGTACAGCAGAGGACGTTTGGTCCTTATAAGCAATTTCCTCTGAAGAAGAGATAGGGCAGAGCTGGGCCACGCATGCTAGCTCATCTTCTTAAGCTTGTTAATCAAAGTAATGGTTCCACCTCTCTAGCGTTAGGGGAAAATCTATGGAAAACAGAAGTGGGGGAAAAGGTATGGTCCCCTCTAGCAGTACTCCCTGGACTGTATTCTCTCTGGGGCCACAGCACTGAGGCATAACCATTATGCTTGCTTAAGTCATAGTTCCTTTCATCCATTTACTCCCTATTTAAGAGTTCTAGAATGCCTTGAACTTTGTCATCCGAAGGTTACCTTATTCAGGCCCTCCATATGTTATCTTATAGCAAGGGCAGGTAGGCTACAACCTGCAGGCCCAATCTGGCCTGCTGCCTCTTTTCATAAGTAAAAGTGTTTGTATGTATGTTTGTTTAACACAACCACATCCTCTTGCTGATGTATCTTCTGACTGTTTTCACACTCTGATGTCAGAGTGTCCCAGACACCCTGGGACTGAGCCTGGATGGCTCCCAAAGTCATAAATATTCACTATCAGGTCCTCTGCAGACAAATTTGTTGACCTCTATCTTGGACCACAACTGGTTCTATACCAACCTTTTCTCTCTCTCTCTTTTTCCCTCTTTTCCCTCTTTCTTTCTTCCTTCCTTCCTTCCTTCCTTCCTTCCTTCTTTCTTTTAATCAACTTTATTTTCTTTGTTAAGCAATCTCCACACCCAGTTTGGGGCTCAAACTCATGACCCTAAAATCAAGAGTCACATGGTCTATTGACTTAGCAGCCAGGGCACCCACCCTTCTTTCTATCTGAGGTTTAGTTAAAAGAAGAAAGTATAACTGGATAAAATACCAGGTACATTCCTCTCTATTCATAGCAACTGCCAACACTTTGGAGTCTCTGAATATTTCTCAAGGGTGCTTCTTTTTGCCTTTTAATCAATTTAGCTTCCAATCAGAAAAGCCAATACACAGTGTTGACCTGGGAATTATAGAGAAACAAGGCACGCATTACCCATATCAGCCTTGCAGCTTTCCTGCAAGACAAAGTCAAGCAAGGTTACCCATCAGTTCCACACAGCAGCTGGTGACCAACTGATCTCTAATGATAAGGGGACTTTGAGTTCATTCTCTCTAAAGCAGGATAGTGTCACCTTTGGACAGGTGGGATAAGTGCGTATCCATACCTTAACATCATAAATATCTCTCCATCAGGATAGATTTAGATCAATTAGACCAGGAACATCTTCTTAGCTATTGGGCAATCACATTGACTCATTCAGCTCATTTATTCTTTTTTTTTTTAATGTTTTATTTATTTCTGAGAGAGAGAGACAGCGTGAGCAGGGGAGGGTCAGAGAGAGAGGGAGACACAGAATATGAAACAGGCTCCAGGCTCTGAGCTGGCAGTCAGCACAGAGCCCAACGCGGGACTCAAACCCGTGAACCGTGAGATCATGACCTGAACCGAAGTCGGACGCTTAACCGACAGAGCCACCCAGGTGTCCTTCAGCTCATTTATTCTTGAAACTATAGCCAGATAACACATTTGCAGCAGGAGTTCTGCTGGTTCAAATGTACTATTTCTGCTTCTGGAAAGGTCAGTTGCTGGTGTTAATTGTAGCTTTGGACATGGATTGACTTCCTCAATGGCTGCTTACCTAAGATTTGTACACCTGCATGAAAAGGCAAATGCCAAAAAATGAGTCAATGTTTTTACACATTGGGGGTACCCACATGTTACTTTTAGATTATCCACTGTTGTGCAGACAGGTGGCCAATGTCATCATAAACAAAGCAGTTCCACAGACTTTCAGAGGAGTATGGAGGCAAAATTGCACGTGGCACAGACCATGTGTGACGGTGGTGACTGTGATGGTGATACTATGGTGGACTGAATTTTCAGTCAACATGTTCATTGCCTGTCTCCTGGGACTCATCCTCAGGTGAGGAGCCTGAAATTAACTCCTCCATTAAGAGCAACCTCGGGCTGCACGTAGCCCCAGTTCCAGGAAAAGCTCCAGCTGAAGCCACCCTCAGACCGCCCTCGGATCAGCCAATCAAAAGAAATGTGTAACATTCCTGTGGTCTGAGTCAGGGCTGGGAACTGCAGGTAGTTACTCTGTACAAACTAGCCAATCTCTCACCGCTTGCCTAAATCCCATGTAGGTCCTTTGAGCTCACCTCATAATTGGTCATTTTCAGAGGATTCTCAAAGGTCATGATTGGGTCCCTCCAAAAGTAACGGACGCCTTACAGATACTGAATGGTCAAAACTGTTACCATGGGTGTTGTACAATTATGACTGGTGCTTATGTGATGATGCTATATGTACTACGTGTGCACCGTAACATCCCCATCCCTTACCCCATAAAAACCCTGATCACTATTGTTCGTGGCTCCTTGGAGGTCTCTGGGGACTCACGATTCAGGCATAACACAGGATTTTCGTTCCCCTTGTATATCACACTCGGCCATAAGACTTCCTTCAGCCAAAAGAGTGGGTGTCACATAGAAGAAGCATTAAAAGCCATTATGTCTCTTTTCCCTCTATGTAGAGTCAGGCACGTCTCAAGAGAAACTCCCTTTTAGCCTAGGTCCTGGAATAAAGACCTGTGGTACAGAGCCCTGGGTGGCAGACGTGCATTATGAAGAAGAGATTAGCCGTAGCAAGCCGCTGAGATTTGTTATAACAAAGCTATGTTGTAGCATTGGGATTGTTTGTTAGTTATAACATAACTTAGTGAAGACCAACTAATATGATGATAACTTGAATTTTGGGTGATTTTTCTGTGATGCTCAGAGTGCTAGAAAGATTACATTCCCCTGGCCAAGCATAAGCAGCGTGAGGAAGGTGAGTTCTACATTTTAACTTTTACCTAATCAATCAATAATTAAGATAACATCTGCAGACAATCTATCCTCAAAACTTACCAACATTTCCTAAAATAAACATGAAAGACCATACTAGTAATATTCTTAAATTTCTCCTCGGGTCATTAAGGTAAAAACCATTGATCATGTTGTTTGAAAATAGCGCCAGATTTTGCTTTTCATGACTGCTGTGGGTCATCTCAGTTGCTATTACTTACTCAGCTGTTATTACTTGGGAGTAAAATGAGAAATTTTAAACCTGCAAATATAGTACATCTAAATATACAAAATTTAGATAAGTGTTGTGAATGCAAAGGAAATATCAACATATTAATTAAATAAATGCATGTTCCATTTATCATCAATTGCAGCAAAAAATGTACACAGTAACAGGGGTGCCTGGTGGGCTCAGTCGGTAGATCATGTGACCTCCCCATCAGGTTGCAAGTTTGAGCCCTGTGTTGCATATAGAGATCACTAAAAAATAAAAATAATAAACTTAAAAAATAAACAACCAGAGCTTAAAAAAAAGTATACAGTAACAAAGGTATTGAGACTTCAGCCATAATAAAACAGCAGACCAAGGAGCACACAACACAGACATAGAGTGAAAACAGACAGATGATAGAGTGAAAACAGATTCGATGATAGCATTTCTGTGACGCAGGATCTATCATGAAAGAAAATGCAGCAGGGTGGTTACCCAGATACCAATTGGAAGAGGACAGAAGGGAGCATTCTGGAGGGCCAAAAAATTTCCCGTGTGCTGCTCTGAGTGCTGATCACACAGGACACAAATATGTGAAAATTCATAAAGCCGGTCACTTAAGACTTGTGCACTGGCCATGTGTCAGTTATTCGTTTTGTTAAAAAAAAAAAAAAAGAAGGTAACCTGTTTTAAGATTCATGAATGAAAACTTGCCGATGTGTGCATGGGGTATTTTACAAGTGTTGATTGTAAAATTCATTACCCCATTAAGAAAACATTTGAAACAAACATTTAAGTCCAATGGCCAAGTTGACATCTAATAGTAGAGTCAAAAGTTAATGGCACTAACTCGGTAGGACATGAGAAATCTCCAATTGACAAATAGGATATAACATTTATACTTAAAAAATTTTAAAGCTCTTTTTTTCCCCAAAGGGATGCCATTGTGGAAATAGTAAAATTCAGATTCTTTGATTGAAGATTATGTTCTTCTTCATATTAGGAACTATGATTAGACTATATAGAGTGATTCGCTGTGACGAGGATGTATTAGAAAAGGTTGCTTCAGGGGCGCCTGGGTGGCTCAGTCGGTTAAGCATCGGACTTCGGCTCAGGTCATGATCTCACGGTTTGTGGATTCAAGCCCCGTGTTGGGCTCTGTGCTGACAGCTCAGAGCCTGGAGCCTGCTTCAGATTCTGTGTCTCTCCCTCTCTCTGCCCCTCCCTGCTCACACTGTGTGTGTGTCTCTCTCTCTCAAAAATAATAAACATTAAATTTCAAAAAAAAAAAAAGAAAGAAAATGCTGTTTTATACGTTAAATCTTTTATGGGGAAATTGTTTACCCAGTTAGTGTTTGAAGCTTACAATGAATAAGATGGTGGTAGCATCTCATGTGAAGACTACAGAGGAAGACAGGTGTCCTGTCCTGGATGTGTTTACAGTGTCATTAGGAGTCATCAAAAAGTATGATTAAAGTAGATGACAGATAATGTAGATGGTAAGCCAAGTGAGTATTAGTGCTAACATATCACAGAAGAAGTGACAGAGCAGAGATAATTGAAAAAGTTTTCACAGAAGATTTAGGATTTGAACTTAACCTTGACAGATGGATAGAATTTCAAGCGGGCATGGAGTTCTCCAGGCAAGAAAGAGAGTAATGTGAAAAAGAAATAAAGATGAGAAGCCATGAAGAGCACTTGGCCGTGGTCTAGGGTTTGACAGGCTACGAAGGCTGCATGAGGCGAGAACAAGGGGCGTGCCTGGGAAGGTGGGTGCCGGCTGCGAATGTCAGGCTCATGATTTTGAATTAAGTTTGCAGTGTGGAGTCACCAAAGGTTTCTGAACTGGTGTTGATATGATAAAAAAAAATTATGTTTTCAGAAGATTATTTGAAGCCTACTGTTTGCAGGATTAATTGGGCAGAGAAAACCTTGGGATGCAGGGAGGCCACGCTGGAAGCATGAGGTGGTCAGGAGGGGAGAGCTCAGCCCCATAGTGGCAGTGGTACCAGTGAAGAGACAGGGGTAAGAACTGGTGGGTCTTCTAGAAATGAATGGCACCAGCTGGATGGCTGGTGGAGATGAGGAGAACCAAGTGCGAAGGGAGAGGGGTAGTTGGGTATTACCTATTCTCTGTGTGTCAGTGTGATTAGCTGATGGTAGCTGCTTGGGGTGGTGTATGGAGCAGGGCTGGGAAGCTACCTCCAAGTCCTCCAGACAGATGACAGTGGACAATCAGCTACACTATCGACCTTGGATAGCCAAGGGGAGGCCATGAGTGTAAAAAACTGAGTTTTGGCAACACTATGCTTTTATTTATTTATTTTTTAAAATTTTTTTAAATGTTTTATTTATTTCTAGGAGAAAGGAAGACAGCGTGAACAGGGGAGGGCCAGAGAGAGAGAGGGAGTCACAGACTGAAACAGGCTCCAGGCTCCAAGCTGGCAGTCAGCACAGAGCCCGACGCGGGGCTCGAACCCAGGAACCGTGAGATCATGACCTAAGCGAAAGTCAGACGCTTAACCGACTAAGCCACCCAGGCGCCCCAACACTATGCTTTTATAATACCATTCAGCTCCTGACTCATTTCTTCTTCAGTGAACTCAGCAATTCAATTCAATTCAATTCAATTCAATTCAATTCAATTCAATTTAATTCAATTCACCTCGATTCATGTAGCACACATTTGAAGTGTTCAAGAGTTTTTTGTTTAAATAATCTGATCTTTTGGGCTTCCATGTCACCACCGACTTCTGGTCCTCTTCCTCTGTCTAACACCAGAGGAAGTACCTGTATCCTTTGTCAAGTCCCTTCCCCCACCCTCCCTGGAGCCTCAAATATTGGGATTTCTGAGGACTTATCTTGGGCTCTCTCCTTCCACACCAATCTTATCTAACTCCATGGCTTCAAAAGCCATCTGAATACCCAGAAATTCAGAAATTTATCTCTACTTTTCTTCTGAGATCATTTGGGTACACACAATTGTCTGTTCAACATCTCCATTTGGATTAAACTCAGGAGATCAAAACTGAACTCAGAATAATGCCTCACTAACTCTACCTCTTTCAGTATTTCCTGCCTCAGGAAATAGCTCTACTGTGTACCAGGAAGTCACCTTTGACAATTTCTCCTTCACCCCTCCCCCCATTCCCCCTCCACAATGCAATCAATCATCAAGTCCTATGAAAACATAGTACTTCTCATTATATTATATTACTTTGTATTTGTTTCTTGAATCCATCCAATCGTCTCCAGTGTCAACACTCGAAGCCAATTGACATGGCTTTTCTGTTTTTTTCCAGTTCAACTACTGTTATTAATGATATCCACCCTTTACTTCTGTTAAAATTTTTTTTAATGTTTTATTTATTTCTGAGAAAGAGAGAGAGAGAGAGACAGAGCAGGGGAGGGTCAGAGAAAGAGGGAGATACAGAGTCTGAAGCAGACTCCAGGCTCTGAGTGAGCTGTCAGCACAGAGCCTGACAAGGGGCTTGAATCCTTGAACTGTGTGATCATGACCTGAGCCGAAGTCAGATGCTTAACTGACTGGACCACCAAGGCGCCCCTGTTAAAAAAATTTTTTTAATGTTATTTATTTTTGAGAGAGAGACAGATGCCAGCAGGGAGGGGCAGAGAGAGAGGGAGATGCAGAATCCGAAGCAGGCTCCCCTGAGCTGTCAGCACAGAGTCCACTGTGGACTCAAACCCACAAACCTGGAGATCATGGCCTGAGCTGAAGTCAGACGCTCAACTGATTGAGCCCCCCAGGCTCCCCACCCTGTTTGTTTGTTTGTTTGTTTGTTTAAATGTTTTATTTATTTCTAGGAGAGAGAGAGAGAGAGACAGCGTGAGCAGGGGAGGGTCAGAGAGAGAGGGAGTCACAGACTGAAACAGGCTCCAGGCTCCGAGCTGGCAGTCAGCACAGAGCCCGACGCGGGACTCAAACCCACGAACCGCGAGATCATGACCTAAGCGAAAGTTGGACGCTTAACCGACTAAGCCACCCAGGCGCCCCTTTAAAAGTGCTTTTGGGGGGCAACTAGGGGCTCAGTGGGCTGAGCATCCACTCTTGCTTTCGGCACAGATCGTGATCTCCTGGTTTGTGAGTTTGGGCCCCAAATCGACAGTGCAGAGCCTGCTTGGGATTCTCTTTCTCTCTCTCTCAAAAACACATAAATAAACATTAAAAATATAAAAGTACTTTTGGGGGAGCTGTATTGGCAATACAAACACGTGATGCAAGACGTGAAGTATTCAACAAATGGAAATGAGGTTAAATCTTCCTTTCATTCCTGTGCTTCCGCAACCCTCTTTGCGGAAGAACCACCCCACTGGCTTGTCATGCAGTCTTCCAGAGATATTCTATAGAAATAGAAGCATACACATACACATATTCTTTCATTATTTTTTTTGCGGAATTGTAACATACTATACAGATTATTTTTCACTTGCTTATCATTTAGTGTAGCTTGGAAGTCTTTCACTATCAGTTTATCAGTATATGGGAGCCTGCCTTGTTGTAGTTAATGGGTGGCGTTGTTATTTGATGGGTGTACCAACATTTATTTAATCAGAACCCTACTCAGATTTTTCCAAACTTCTGCTGCTATAAACAGTGCAATGACTGTAGTTGGACATAAGACTTTCTACACGTGTGTCACTGTATTTATGGCACTTTGGGCTTTAAAAACATTTTCCAATTTTGGAAAGGACTTCTCTACTCAAAGCTTATTTAAAAACTTGTGTATATTTTCTCCTACTGTTTATTAGATTTTACTTTTCACTAAAATTTGTTCCTTTTAAAGTTGACTTTGGTGTAAAATCAACTTTATTTTTATCCAGATGACTGTTCTGTTTTAGTGACATTATCATGGAAGACTCCACCTTCTTCCCACTGATTTGAAATGTCCTCTTACTGGATATAAGTAAGTCCTAAGTATATAGCCCTGGACTCAGTCTGTTCCAGCATTTCCACCTTCTCATGTTCTAATACACTGTTTCACTTACTGTAGCTTTGTAATAGGTTTTTAAAATTATTTATTTAAGTAACTTCTACACCCAACATGGGGCTTGAACTCACGACCCCATGAGCAAGAGTCTAGGCTCTTCCGACTGAGCCAGCCAGGCGCCCCTTATTTTAGTAAGAATATTTTTATGAAACCAGAAGTGGTTGCTATCAAATGCTTTTTCATTGTCAGTATGAAGCAATCAATTATTTTCTTTTTGAATATTTTAATCTTGTAAATTGTTTTACTAGATTTTCTAATAGTGACACATCTTTTCATTTTCTTTAATGTATTCCACATGTTCAAAGCAATTGTCATGTAATGTTTGCCTGGTATTTTACTTAGAATTTGTGCATTGTCAGTTTTTTGTTCGTTTTAAGTAAGCTCTAGGCCCAATGTGGGGCTTGAACACATGACCCTGAGATCGAAAGTTACAAGCTCTAATGACTGAGCCAGCCAGGCACCCCACCTTGTCAGTTTTATTTTTATTTTTATTTTTTTTAATTTTTTTAAATTTATTTATTTTTATTTCTAGGAGAGAGAGAGAGAGACAGCGTGAGCAGGGGAGGGTCAGAGAGAGAGGGAGTCACAGACTGAAACAGGCTCCAGGCTCTGAGCTGGCAGTCAGCACAGAGCCCGACGCGGGCTCGAACCCACGAACCGCGAGATCATGACCCAAGCGAAAGTCGGACGCTTAACCGACTAAGCCACCCAGGCGCCCCAAAAGTGTTTTGTTTTTTAATGTATTATTTATATCTAGTTATATCACATTATGATTAGAAACTGATATTTTGTGCTATTGTATTTGGGGGAATTATTGGTAATATGGGGAGAAGAACTGAGATTTTTTTTGTGTGATCTAAGATGTTATCAGTTTTTGTGAATGTTCTGTGAGCACTTAAAAAGCAGCTTGTTGTGAGAATACAGCATATATATCATTGTCATCTACCTCAATAATTATATTATTCAGATCTTTTACATGTTTATTAATTTCTATTAATTTGACCTGTCATGGACAGAGAGAGTCTTCTGTTTCATTCCTTATGTTTCTAGTAATTTTTGTTTTGTGGGTGTTGATAATTCCCTTTAAATATTCTTTTTTGTCTCTTTCTTGCCCTGAATTAACCAGTGTGTGATATAAAAATCATGTCAACTGCTATCTTTCTTTAGCACTCACCTCATATCCCTTTATGGATTCTTTGATTTGCGATCATTGTGTGAAACTCTCCAGAGTGTTCTGGCTCACAGAGAGAGAGAGAGAGGGAGAGAGAGAACACAGTCTGTCTGCTGGCCTGCAGAATCCTATGTGGCCAGGCTTTTCCTGAGCACCCTGTATGTAGGAGCCCTCCTCAATCCCCACTTCTTTATGAACTTAATTTTTCTCTGTAGGACTCCTTGTCATCTGACACACCATATATTGACTTGTTTCTTTCTATATTATCTGTCTCCTTCTAAAACAAAGCATTTCTAGGGTAAGAGCTTTGTCATTTTGGCTCCCGGGTGGTTTGCCAGCACCCATTACACACCTGGCACACAGTAGGACAATAAATACTAGTGAATGAACAGGTGAACCTTGGTGAGTCACTCTGTCTTAGGTATTTCTCTTGTAGATGGTTTGGCCCAGGGATCCAAATGGAGATGATTTTTTTCTTTAGACATCATATTTTGACCCCCAACTATAAGCAATGTTGAAATTACCGTCCTTCCCCTCTATTCCCCTTCCCTTTTCCTCCTTCCATGTGATTCCGCTAAATCATAAGGTTTTCTTTTGAAGTTCACCTTTACATCTTTTAAAATGCTGATCGTTTGGGGGGGAGGGGGGAGATGGGCATGGGGGAGGGCACTTGTGGGGATGAGCACTGGGTGTAATATGGAAACCAACTTGACAATAAACTATTTGTAAAAAAATAAAATAAAATATACATGAATGAAAAAAAATTAACCTAAAAAAATAAAAAGCTGATCGTTCATTGGCTTTAAATGATACCTTTTTATTTCTGGTTATAAAAAGGATGGAGAAATATATTTCCCACCCTCTTTCCACATTGCCCACAGTCTTTCTGAGTTATCTCATTTTTACATTCTCTGGAGTTTTAGTGTTACTATTCTATTAGCTGAGCACAATCTCCCTGCCTGTCATATAGTTAAGTGGACAAAATGCTCATCATTGCTCTATAGGTGGTCATGCTCTTTTAGCTGCCTAAATTGCATTCTGTAGCAATTTCTTTAAAAAGTGTTCATGGGAACTGTAGTCCCAGAGTGAAATTCTGAGGTTGCATACACTTTCCTGGAGGAGGCCAGGAATGCTCATTGATTGCTGTTGTGGATAAGTCTGGGGTTAGCCTGACTCCTTCCTCGTTCTAGGGAGAATGTCAATCTATACATCTGGTTACCAAAGACAATCCCAGTTCATGCTGTTGCACCAGCATAATGACTAATAACTAATAACCTATTTTCATTCTCCCAGTTGTTCCAGTTAAAACAACAAATTATGTGGTCAACGTACACAACTGGATCTTTTTATAAGACTCCTAAAGAAGTATCACTGAAGAACAGAAACTTTGAGATATCTTTTCAAAAAAACGTTTTTAATGTGTATTTAATTTTGAGAGAGAAACAGAGCGAGAGCAGGGGAGGGGCAGAGAGAGACACACACACAGAATCCGAAGCAGGCTCCAGGCTCCCAGCTATCAGCATAGAGCCTGACATGGGGCTTGAACTCACAAACTGTGAAGTCATAACCTGAGCCAAAGTCAGATAATTAACCAACTGAGTCACCCAGGCTCCCTGAGATAATATCTTAATGTTTATCCTTTTATGTGAGTTCCCCCCCCCGGAAAGTGTTCTTGCCTTATAATCTACAGATTAAAGTCCTCCTTTATTTTTGGAAAGTTTTCTTGAATTGTGTCTTTAAATATTTTTTCCTATACTCTTTGCTCTCCACCTTATCTTTGTCGTTGTTGATTTGTTTGTTTTCTTCTAATGGCATGAAGGTTATGCGTTGGATCTTATTTGTCTTTCATATATAAGACATATTCCTTCTGGGGCACCTGGGTAGCTCAGTCAGTTAAGCATCCAGCTTCAGCTCAGGTCATGATCTCATCGTCTGTGAGTTCGAGCCCCGCATCGGGTTCTGTGCTGACAGCTCAGAGCCTGGAGCCTGGTTCAGATTCTGTGTCTCCCTCTCTCTCTGACCCTCCCCTGTTCACATACACTCTCTCTCTCTCTCAAAAGTAAATAAACATTGAAAAAATTTTTAAACATATTCTTTCTAATCCATTAAAATATTTATTCATTTTTATTTTTTTCTTACTCTTCATTTTCCTATGCTTCATTTCCATTCTTACGCTTTCCACAATGTTCCTTCTTCTTTGCATTGCTTTCGGTTTGACCTTCATTTCCAGGATTTCTTTTTCAATTTCCTTTCTAAGCTTTCATTTTGGGGGGTTGTCTGGGCATTTTTCCTGCCCCTTGTATCTCTATTTGCGCTTTTGCACTGTAGGGGAAGCATATTTATTGTGTTCTTGTAAGTCAGTGTTATCTGTTTGATTTTCATCTACTCTGTCACCGTGTTCATCTTCATCATGACAATATTCTTCTATCTAATGTTCATCATTTGTTACCTTTTTCCTTTTATTGTGTACTTCTGACAACATAATTGTATCTGTTTTATTTTATTTCACTTTAAGATGAAGTAAACTAAATACACTAAGTTTTTTATGGACAAGCACAGGGTCAGGTGGAGGAGAGGCCAAGGTCATGTTTTTGAATATTAGATAGGGTGCCCGGGTACACTCTTTCCACCTTTATTTCTCCCAATGACTAAAAGTAAGCTCTGCAGTGCTGTTCCTGATGCTGAATCTCTCTGCTCCACATTTTCTCACTAACAAGATGCCTCTCCTGCAAATATGGCTTTTCCATGTGACTTTTATTTAGTACCATATTCCTTGGCTATCAAGGAGCTATGCCCATTTAAACTATAAAGGTCAGAAGAAGAGGCATCTGGGTGGCTCAGTCAGTTGAGACTCCAGCTCATAATTTTGGGTGAAGTCATGATCTCACAGTTGATCTCTGTGCTGACAGCATGGAGCCTGCTTGGAATTCTCTTTCTCCTTCTCTGTCTGCCACTCCCCTGCTTTCACATGCTCTCTCTCAAAATAAACAAAGAAATATTTTTTGTAAGTCAGAAAAAGGGGAGTCCGGGTGGCTCAGTCAGTTAAGTGTCTGACTCTTGATATCAGCTCAGGTCATGATCTCACGGTTCTTGCGTTCGAGCCCACGTCAGTCTCCTCACTGGTTGGTCTGGCAAATTAGGTCACACACACACACACACACACACACACACACACACACAAACAAATGGAAACACAAGAAATACTACTAGTGATAAAGAGGGACATATAATACTGGAAGGGTAAATTCAACAGGAAGATGGAAGAATCATAAATGTACGTGTATCTAACAGCATATCTTCAAAATATGAAAAACAAAATTTGTCACACATTAAAGAGAAGTAAACAAATCCACAATCACTGATCTCAATAACTGATAAAACAAACAAGAACAATTAGTAGGGTCACAGTAGATTTGAACAGCATTAATAGCCAAATCAACCCAATTGGTATTTATAAATCATTTTACCCCAATGCTGCCCAGTAACACTATTTTCAAGTACACATGAAATGGTTGCCAAAATAAATCATACACTGAGCCATATATTGACATACAAGTCTTTTTAAAAATAAATAAATAGGGGCAATGGGGTGGTTCAGTTGGTTGAGCAACCGACTTCGGCTCAGGTCATAATCTCGCAGTTCGTGGGTTTGAGCTCCGCATTGGGCTCTGTGCTGACAGCTCAGAGCCTGGAGCCTGTTTCGGATTCTATGTCTCCCTGTCTCTCTGACCCTCACCTGTTCATGCTGTCTCTCTCTCTCTCTCAGAAATAAATAAATAAATAAATAAATAATATTTCTTTTGAGAGAGAGAGAAAGCATGTGTGCATGCCCACACACGTGCACATAAGCAGGGGAGGGGCAGAGAGAGACAGAGAGAGAGAATCCCAAGCAGGCTCCATGCTGTCAGCGCAGAGCCTGATGTGGGGCTTGAACCTATGAACCTTGAGATCATATCCTGAGCTGAAATCAAGAGTCAGATGCTTAATCAACTGAGCCACTCAGGCATCCCAGTGAAACACAAGTCTTGACAAATCTCAAAATACTGAAGTCACACAAAGAATATTTCCTAACTATAGTGAAATTAAAGTTTAAATCAAAACCAAAAGCTAACCAGTAATATCTGAATATTAAGTAACACATTCCTAACTAACCCATGGGTCAAATAAAAGTCAGAATGAAAATTAAACATATTTTAAATTCAAATCATAATACTTTAAAAAAGTTTTTATGTATTTATTTTTGAGAAAGAGAGAGAGAGAGAAAGCATGCATGCACACACACAGGGGAGGAGCAGAGAGAGAGGGAGACACAGAATCTGAAGCAGGCTCCAGGCTTTGAGCTGTCAGCACAGAGTCTGTCAGGGGGCTCGAACCCACCAATGATGAGATCATGACCTGAGTGGAAGTCAGATGCTTAAGCAACTGAGCCACTCAGGTGTCCCTAACAAAATATGGAGGATATAGCAAGAGCAATGCTTAAAAGAAAATGTATTGCTTTAATGCATAAACTAGAAGAAACAATGAAAGTCGACTATTTAAACTCCATTTGAAAAAGCTAGAAATATGATGAAATTTAACCCAAAGAAAGTAGAAAGAAAGAAAATACTTAGGAGCAGAAATCAGTGAAATAGAAAAATAGGCTGACAATAAATACAATCAACAAGACCAGAAGATGGTCTTTTAAAAGGATTAATAAAAATAATATAATATTTATCAGACTGGAGAATAAAAAAGGGAACACAAATTATTAATATCAGTCATGAAAACTGAGCTATCACCACAGATCCTACAGATATGAGAGTATAATAGAAGGACATTCAAAACAAAGTTAATTGACAGGTTAGGTGAAATGGAGAAAATTGTTTTAAAAATCCATTTATCAAAATTAATACAAGAAGAAACATAATATCTAGATATTCTCATATCTTTTAAAGAAAGGGAATCTCTTATTAAAAAATAGTCTTTCTATAGGGGCAACTGGGTGGCTCAGATGGTTGAGAACCTGACTCTTGATCTCAGCTCAGGTCTTGATCTCAGGGTGGTGAGGTCAAGTTTCATGTTGGGCTCCAAGCTGGGTGTGAAGTTTGCTTTAAAAAAAAAAAAAAGTCCCTCTATAAAAACTTCAAGCTCAGGTGACTTCACTGAAAAATTCTTCCTAAAATTTAAGGAAGAAATGATACTGATCTTATATTACTTTTTCACAGAAATGAGAAAAAGGAGATATTTGTTAACTCATTTTTTGAGGCAGTATAACATTATAAAGAAAGTTGCAGACCAATATCTCTGATGAATGCAAAGATCTTAAACAAAATATTAGCAAATTAAATCCAACAATTTAGGTTAGCACATCATTATCAAGCACATTTAACATTTGAAAAGGTATTATTAACTAAAAAAAGAAAAACCAAAGAATCATCTCAATAGATGCAGAAAAGTCCTTCAGTGAAATTCAATACCCATCAATCACAAAAACACTCAGTAAAGTTGGAAGAGAAGGATATTTCTTGATTTGGTAAGAGTATCTACAAAGGCTGAAGGCTAATATACAAAATTCTGAATTGTGAGGTAGCAAATGCTTTTCTCTCTGGGTTCAGGGAAGAAAAAAACGTTTGCTCTCACCATTTATATTCAACATAATACTGGTGATTCAAATCAATACAAGAGTAGAAGTAAGGGACAAAAAAAGCATATAGTTTGAAAAGGAAGGAGTATCTGGGTGACTCAGTCAATTAAGCGTCCAACTTTTTTTTTTTAATTGATTTATTGGTTTGTTTGTTTTTTTTTCAAATTTCTGAGAAAGACAGCATGAGCAGGGGAGGGGCAGAAAGAGAGGGAGATACAGAATCCGAAGCAGGCTCCAGGCTCTGAGGTAGCTGCTGGCACAGAGCCCTACACGGGGGACGGAATCCACGAACTGAGAGATCATGACCTGAGCCAAGGTCACACGTCTAACCAACTGAGCCACCCAGGCGCCCCAAGCTTCCAACTCTTAATTTTGGCATAGGTGGTGATCTCAAGGTTTGTGAGATTGAGCCCCGTGCTGTTAGCACAGAGGCTGCTTGGGATTCTCTCTCTCTCTCTCTGCCCCTCCGTTGCTCATTCTCTCTCTCTCTCTCTCTCTCTCTCCAAGTAAAGATATAAACTTAAAAAAAAGAAAATGAAGAAGTCAAAGTGTTATTCACAGATGATTGTGTACATAGAAAACACAATCTATTAGAACTAATCAGTGAATTCAGCAAAGCTGTGGAATATACGGTCAAACTACAAAAATCAATTGTTTCTATATATTAGCCACAAGAAAACTGGAGAATGAAATGTAAGAAGTGAGAAATCTGTTTTAAAGAGCACTTCCAACATTACTGAAGCCATTTACTTTTCCTCACTCCTTACTAAAGCCCGCATTGATCACTGGTATAAGAGACGTGAAAGGCACTCTAGTGGAAAGGTCTGGGTACATTGAAAGTAGTATTGTTGGTAAGGCGCTCACCCCAGAGTGCTTTAGATGGGGAGAACTTTGCACGGGGAAGCACGAGCCAAACCGAATCATGAGCAATTTATGGTATTACCTTCAGGGTATCCGTAAGTTAAACCGGATAATTATTTGCAGGCTGGGAAAACTCTGGGACAAGAAGCCATGGCTGTGAGCCAAGAAAGAAAAAATCAGATCTTTCCTCAATACCCATTTAAAAGAGGAAAAGCAATTAGAAAGCAGATCATTTAAAGGGAAACACCAATTCAGTAGGTATCCACCCAGCTATCAACGGGACCATAGTACAAACGATGCAACACATATGTTCCCTTGATTCCACCCAAGTTGCAGGAACCGGCTCATTGAGTTTTCTGTGCAGTAAAGAATCTGAGAGATGGCTCAGGATAGTCTCCCCACCCGCACCCCCGTCCTTCGCACAGATGAGAAATGGCAGCCTAGAGGGGCTCTGAGGTTTGCCCAAAGTTGAAGAACCAATTAACTGCAGACACGGCGAGTGGTAGCACACAGGCCACCGGACGCCTCTTCCAGGGGCCTGTCCACACTTCCGCCTTCCTTCTGTCGGGTTTTGAGAGAGAATTTGCAACGTGTTGGCAGCAATTTGAAGGAAAGAACACGAGCCACAACGGTGACCGACATCACCAACAGTCTTGGAACCTGGGGGCCCCTGTAGGGAGGAAGGACTCTCCTCTGCCCGCGTAGGCTCTGTAGCCGGGTGCACGCCGACAGCGGGAATGGTGGACAAACGTATTCACTTTTAATATAATGCACTCAGGCCGTTGTAGGAAAAAAAAGACCGAAATGCGGGTGAGACTTGAAAGCTTATATACGCCTTAATGGGGGAATGAGAGGGGTGTAGCCAACTTAGGGGACAGCAGATGATTTTAGGAAGGCAGAGGGGCCTTTGGAAGACTAGACGGGATGTATGACAGTTTGGGACAGAGAGTGTCTGGGTGCGGTGCCGACTTCTTGTCTCTTGTTCCCGTGAGGAGAGTTCATCTTTCCGTGGAAGACACTCCCAGGAGGGAATGGATGACCACCGAGTTCCTTCTGGAGAAGATGTCTTCAGGCAGAAGAGGAAGATCACAGAGATTGTCTGCCCTGCATCTGCTGTTTTCCAGAGCCTTCAGCTCAAAGCAATCAGTGTACCAAAGGGGCACGGGTTGGGGTGGCTTATCCTGAAGTTCTTCATGAGAAATAGTCTCTATACAAACTCTTTATCCCTGCAGTTCTCATCCCCACTGTCTACCAGGTATTCCAGAACGAATCATTAAAAGCTGGGCGAGGGGTGTGTGGGCGGGTGGGGTGAGAAGTCAAAAGTACTGTATGGAGAGAAATGCTCAGACTATGGACCTGGGATTCCCCAAGACAAGGTTCATCTGCCCCCGCTCCTTTCTACCCCAGAATTTACCATGTTGTAGTTTTTCTGGTGCATTGCTGGTCTTCCCCACTGGGGTCTGACTCTTTCAGATTTGGAGCCCAATCTAGTTTATGTTCGTACCTCCAGGATGATCAGGGTGTCTGACACAGTGCAGACATTCAAAGAGTGTGGAGTCAAGGAACAGTTATTCACTTCACAGCAGGCAACTTATAACTCAATTTGTAAAAAATGGCAGCTATGCATGAATGCGTCATCTAAGAGAGCAATTTCGGATGAGCGTTAGTTCTGGTTTGACAAGTTGAGACCTCAGGCTTTTCGTTTTTGTGTTTTTTTCCCCATTTGCTTATGTTTAACCACCTGCTGTCTGGATTTCCTTCTTGACAAAAACTTCTAATGTACAAAGTCATGAATGGTGCGCGCGCTTGCATTGACACTCCAGGGCAGAGGATTCTAGTCCCTTTGCAGATCCAGGGATCAGAAACTAGGCTGTACTCTAATATAATGTCAAGGGTATTACGGAACAATTAACTCTCCGGCTGGCTTTAATGTATCGTGGGGTTTTTCAGGCTTAAAAATCTGCAGATTGTTGGAGCTGACATTCCTTTCATACTTTTCTCCCTTATAGAGAGACGCGTCTGCTTTGCGTTGTTGGAGCGAGTGACTATCAGGGAACTCCCATCAATAGCTTGGAAAGAGCTGCAGGTACAACAAATGTCACGTGCAAAATTGAAATCAAGTCCTAGAAAGCAGATGAGAAATGAGCACCTGAGGGGCTCCGTCAGTGAAGGGTCCGACTTAGGCTCAGGTCACCGCCTCATGGTGCAGGAGTTTGGGCCCTGCGGCGGGCTCTGTGCTGACAGCTCACAGCCTGGAGCCTGTTTCTGATTCCGTGTCTTTGTCTCTCTCTCTGCCCCTCCCCCTGCTTGCTCTCTGTCTCTCAAAAATAAATAAACATTAAAAAGAAAGCAGAGGAGAGGAAGATTAGGAAGAAGGGAGGATGTGAAAGTAGTTCTTAAGAACCTTGCAAGGAAGGAAGGAAACCAATACTTCTTGGATGTCCACTAGGTTCCTGGTATTCTGGGCTCATTGTTACTTTTTTTTTTTCTTCCAGAAATGAGAAGTGGGAAGAAGCCTATTTTATGATACTCCAAAGATTTAGAACCTGGGCTATTAGGTAAAATCTATAGGGACACAGGGCCCGTTTTTTCTCCTGATTACCAATAATTGAGAAAAATTTGAAAAAAGGCACAGAGAAGAAAAATATCACCTATGATTGAACTACCCAATGGTAAATGTTTCAAAAATTTATTTTAATACATGCCCTTTTTTAAAAAGTATGTACTTTTTGGGGCGCCTGGGTGGCTCAGTCGGTTAAGCGTCCGACTTTCACTTGGATCATGATCTCGCGGTTCGTGGGTTCGAGCCCCGCGTCGGGCTCTGTGCTGACTGCCAGCTCAGAGCCTGGAGCCTGTTTCAGAGTCTGTGATCTCCCTCTCTCTCTGACCCTCCCCTGTTCACACTCTCTCTCTCTTTCTCCTAGAAATAAATAAAAATATTTAAAAAAAGTATGTACTTTTTATTACAAAATTAAATACTACTTTATAACTTCCTTTATCTTCTAACAGACTGATCATTTTTCTCATGTCATGAAATATTCTTTTATTACGTGTTCTCTTTTGACATGTTATGTCACATCTTTTTTTTTTTTAATTTTTTTTAGAGACAGAGAGAGAGTGTGGGAGGGGGTAGGAGAAAAGGAGAGGGGGAGGGAGAAAATCCTAAGCAGGCTCCATGCTCAGCATGGAGCATGATGCAGGGCTCGATCCCACGACCCTGGTATCATGACCTGAGCCAAAATCAGGGGTTGGGGGCTCAATGGACTAAGCCACCCAGGCACCCCCATAATGTGCCACATTTTTAAATGGAGGCTCCCCTGCTGGGTGTTTAGGTTGTTTTCAATGTTTCAAGTTGAGGACATCCTTGAAGGTTGTCCCAGGAGGTGTGGGGGCTTGGCCTGGGAAGGTGTCAGATGAGATAAACAGATGTTGGAGGACAAGGAGATTAGACTCAGGTGGGTTTCAAATCACAATTTTCTTCCAACATTTGAAGGTTGGCATTTTTTTAAGATTTCGTTTTATTTATTTACTTACTTATTTTAATGTTTATTTAGTTTTGAGAGAGAGAGAGTGAGAGAGACGCGTACGCACACATACACACAAACACAGGTGCGCGCATGCAAGAGGGGCGGGGCAGAGAGAGAGGGAGACACAGAATCTGAAGCAGGATCCAGGCTGTGAGCTGTCAACACAGAGCCCGACGCGGGGCTTGAACCCACAAACCGTGAGATCATGACCTAAACCGAAGTCAGACGCTCAACCAACTGAGCCACCCAGGCGCCCCTAAAAATTTCATTTTTAAGTAATCTCTACATCCAGGTGGGTTCTGAACTCACAACCCTGAGATCAAGAGTCGCACACTCCACTGACCGAGCCAGCCAGGCAACAGGAAGGTCGACATTTCTAAGAGGAGTTTAATTTGGTCTGTGTCATCCCAACAGAGAAGAGTTAGACAGGGCGGTGGAAACTATGGGGAGATCGATTTCTGGTGTGTAAAGATGGACTTTCCTCAGCTAAGGGCAGTCAAGGAAGGTCTGGGCAGTTTCAGGAAGTAGTGAGTTTCCAGCTGTTGAAGATGCTTAAACAAAGGCTTAAGATCACTTCTGTGACTACAATGCCTTAACTATGTTTATAGTAGAGAGACTGGAGCAGTTCAGAGTGTGGGATAAGTCACTTGTTTACCTGTTATTTTGGAAGGGGAATGCCTCTTGGGAAAGGCTTCAAAAGTGAAAATTTGAGGGGCGCCTGGGTGGCTTAGTCGGTTAAGCGTCCGACTTTCGCTTAGGTCATGATCTCGCAGTTCGTGGGTTCGAGCCCCGCGTCGGGCTCTGTGCTGACTGCCAGCTCAGAGCCTGGAGCCTGTTTCAGCCTGTGACTTCCTCTCTCTCTGACCCTCCCCTGCTCACGCTGTCTCTCTCTCTCTCTCCTAAAAATAAATTAAAAAAAACATTAAAAAAAGAAAAGTGAAAATTTGAATGCAATCCTCTTATTCTTTATATGAGGGCCCAATATTTGCATAATAATTGACAGTTCATAAGGATGGTAAAGAATCCCCTTTTAACATGAGGAAACAGGGGCGCCCGGGTGGCTTAGTCGGTTAAGCCGGTTAAGCGTCTGACTTTTACTTAGGTCATGATCTTGCAGTTCGTGGGTTCGAGCTCCGCGTCGGGCTCTGTGCTGACTGCCAGCTCAGAGCCTGGATGGAGCCTGTTTCAGTCTGTGACTCCCCCTCTCTCTGACCCTCCCCTGTTCACACTGTCTCTCTCTCCTAGAAATAAATAAAACATTAAAAAAATAATTTTAAATGAGGAAACAGATTCAGAGAGGCTAAATCGCCCAGGACCTTATGGCTGGGATGCAGTCTGGGATGCGGTCGACACTAGACCAGATCCCCGAGTACTTGATCCCTACAACCACTTTTTCCCCAGTTGCTCTTATGACTACTAAGGTCACCAATCCCTTCTAGAAAGTCCAGATTCATAGGACATTGCCTGTGCCTTGCTTCCCTGAAAGAAAATGAAAATCTTCTCAATGACTCATGTGAACAGCATGTCACTATACAGTTAACAGATAAGCTCTCCTGTGTGTCATTTCTACCCCATAGCAGCAACTTCACAATTAGGGTTTGGACAGGTAAGGGCCTGGCTCTTCCCACTCTGATAGCCTGTGAGCTTATGATGGCTCAAGGTGACTTCTGCCCAGGCCGGAGCGCCCTTCCTTAGTGGTCTGAAATCACATACCTCGAATATATTGGACCCTTTCAACTCAGAACCCTGGAACACTGGGTTTCTGGCCCATTCTACCTGCCTCCCTGCACAGCACATCGCCCAGGAATGGATTCCTGTTTTCTGCTTCCACTGTGAATTCTTGCTTCATCCCAGCCCTTCTTGGACTAGACAGTCTAGAAGGAAATGTCAAGGTCCCATTTTGGCACCATCTTCAGGTGATCAGCTCCCTACTGTACTCCCACTGCCTCCCCACCCCCACCCTCCCATCCCCCCATCCCCCTACCCACCTTTCCAGCCCGAGTAAATCAGAAGGTACCATGGCAATGACATCCTCGCCCCCCCCAAGTCACCCTCATTCCGGCTTCACTGAAGCCACTGCAGCCTTTCCTGCGGGTTGACGGCCCTCCCCATCAGGACCCCCACCAATCTTCAGGAAGCCTGCATCCACTGTGGGAGGGAGAGGAAAGCCGGAAGCAGATGGCCACCCCCTTTCAAGCCCTGAGCGAAGTCTATTCCTCTTGCTTTTAACCGTTTCCTGGGTTTAGCTGCTTGCCTACTGAAGCCAGCTCGCTGTTTTGCAATTCCGCGGTGGCTTTATTCTCACCAGAACGTGTCTTTGGTAACGAGTACAGGCCAAGCACAGGGGGTGGGGGGTAAAAAAAAGCCAAGTGAGTTAGGTCTCTGCTCTTGAAGAGCTCCCTTTTCTCCTGGCTGATGGAAAACGGAGCTTTTGTGAAAATGCAGGGAGGCAAAAGTTTTGACCAGGGAGTGAGGCCTTCCAGGGGGAAGAGGAGCATGCGGGGAAGAGCCGGTCATGTTCTGGGAGCTCAACTGGCCAACAGGACTAGGGCTTAGATTAGGACAAACTAACAAGTAGTAGGAATGTTATACCCTAGGGGCGCCTGGGTGCCTCCGTCAGTTAAGCTGCCTACTTTGGCTCAGGTCATGATCTCGCAGTTCGTGAGTTCGAACCCCGTGTTGGGCTCTGTGCTGACAGCTCAGAGCCTGGAGCCTGCCTCGGATTCTGTGTCTCCCTCTCTCTCTGCCCCTCCCCTGCTCACGCTCTGTCTCTCTCAAAAATAAACATTAAAAAAAAAAAGAAAGAAATGTTATCCCAGAAGCTAAGAGGGCCCTTCAGGTTGTTTACCAGGCAGAGTTGTGATGCCGCATTTGAGGAAAAAGTCTCTGCAGCCTGAAAAGGAGGGTGACAGAGAGAGAAGACAGGGAAGCTAGGAAGGGGCTTTTACTCTTTATTTTATTCCGTTTTGTTTTGTTTTGTTTTGTTTTTTTTGTTTTTCAAACCACATACTTGAATTGTTTTTATTCAAAAAATTAAACACTATCTGGGCAATGGGATTAGTGGCTCCTTTTGTCTGGCCCTCTACACTCTTTGTGTTGTATATTAAAAAAGGGAATGTAGGGGCGCCTGGGTGGCTTAGTCGGTTAAGCGTCCGACTTTCCGACTTTCGCTTAGGTCATGATCTCGCGGTTCGTGGGTTCGAGCCCCGCGTCGGGCTCTGTGCTGCCAGCTCAGAGCCTGGACCCTGATTCAGTCTGTGACTCTCTCTCTCTCTGACCCTCCCCTGCTCACGCTGTCTCTTTCTCTCCTAGAAATAAATAAAACATTAAAAAAATAAATAAAAATAAAAATAATAAAAATAAATAAACATAAAAAGGGAATGTAATACATAATTTTTGCTTTTAAGGGTCTGGAAGTAAATTTAGATGTGGGAATGGACAGACACGTTTGGTTTCCTTCATAAATGGACTTTTGACTATTTGGCCCTGCTCTAAAGTTGCTAACAGTGCAGGCAGAGAGGCAGCTACATAGACGTTAAAAGACTCAGCAACACAGTCGCGCCTGGGGGGCTCAGTCGGTTAAGCGTCCAACCTCAGCTCAGGACATGGTCTCGCCGTTCCCGAGTTCAAGCCCCGTGTTGGGCTCTGTGCTGACAGTTCAGAGCCTGGAGCCTAGTTCGGATTCTGTGTCTCCCTTTCTCTCTCTGTCCCTCCCCTGCTACTGCTCTGTCTCTCTCTCTCAAAAATGAATAAACATTAAAGAAAAACTTTTTTAAATAAAAAGAGTCAGTGACACAGAGGTCCTCCCTAAACCTCTGCCCACCGAGAATGTCCGAATTTATTGTTTCTCAAACTGGAGATGCCTGGGGTGAACTGCAGACCATGCACAAGCACTAGTTTGAGAAACACTGCAGTGGGAGAACTAACCAGCTAGGGGGGTAATCACAAACAGCACTGTATCTCTTCCGTGGAATTTTCTTCTGCTGGCTTTGCTGACTGTAACAATCTTGCCTCTTGTGCTGGAGAAATTCCATCCATTTTAAGATCAGAAGAGAACATTTCCTGCTTCTGTACAAATCGCTGGACAGTTTCCCCTAAATTTATGATGGCCTAAAACATCAGATAGGATGGAAGAAAAGAGGAAGCAAATGGCTGGAGCCTATCATTCATTTAAAAAATACAAAATGAAATTGTATTTATGGTGAACCAGATGTGGCGGTAGTGGATGCAAGGCTGAAAGTGTAGGATCCCACACTGCTCGTTAAGAAACAGGCACGCAAATGCAGGAGAATGACCCCACTGCTACAATCACAAACGCCTTTTGAATTAGATCGAAGCAAAATAGCAAAAATGTTGAAGACTGCAGCAGGAAATGCACATATCAACAAATGCTGTAGGAATATTAAATGATGTCCGTTACATACCTACGTTAAAAAGCCAAGAAAATAATCCCAAACTCAAGAACTGTTGAGCTAATGAAGCGTTGAAGTAAGTGACCTTTGTGATGCCTGTGTCTTCTACCTAATTTTTAATTCCGTGTACTTAATTGTTTTTCAGTTTCATTAGGACTTTTTCTCCCAACCTGTTAATTTTGAGGAAGCTATTATATACCTATGAATCAATATATTAAAGTGTATACCTTTTCAAGTCTTGCCAAAACGTTGCAAAATACTCTTTCAGGGGCGCCTGGGTGGCTCAGTCGGTTGGGCTTCCGATTTTGGTTCAGGTCATGATCTCACAGTTTGTGGGTTCGAGCTGTGCTGACAGCTCGGAGCCTGGAGCCTGCTTCCGATTCTGTCTCCAGCTTTCTCTCTCTGCCCCTCCCCAACTCATACACACACTCTCTCTCCCCCCGTCTTTCAAATATAAATAAGCATTTGAAAAATTTAAAAAATACTGTTTCAAGCTACTCCCAAAAAGTGCAAAATATATGAGATTACATTTTCTATTTAACCATTCACATTTTCCACTTAGCCTTTATCTTGATGTTACAGGAAAATAAAATGTTAACTATGCGGTAAACATCTTTACAGGATAGGAAAGTAATGAATATTGTCCTCCTCCTTAAAGACGGCACCATTAGATCCACACTTGGCGTCAAGGGACCTTGTAAGCAACCTCGTGATGCTAGGAGAATGGAGGCAGAGCACTTAGTCACGTGTCTCATCCAGAGGAGGGAGGAGGGCGAGGGCAGAGGCCGAGGCGGGGAGAAGGTCGGGGTTAGATCCCCCGGGGAGATACTTAGGAGCAGAGATGGCCACACGTAGATCAGGATGATGGGCGTCTGGTGCTGATAGTGCACACTAACCTCACAACTACAGGTAGCCTTCCAATTTTCTTTTCTTTGTTCCCTCTTTTTCCTTTTTTTGCAGTAAAATTTTTAAAAAATTAAATTTAAAAAGAATTAGAATTAAAACAATAGAATCAATAAAATCCCACCTCTCTCCCAGAAGAGCACAGAATATATATACAGGCAGGGCATAAATGGCCAATAAACATATAAAAGACAGAAGACATTAAATAGTCAAAGAAATGCAAATTAAAGCAAGAGAGTGATAGAGCGTGGGAAAAAGGCATTCTCGCATACTACTTTTATGACTGCACATTGGTGAAATCACTTCTGAGGGATATTTGGCAATAGGAATCAAAGCTCTTTATTTTTTTTAATGTTTATTCTTTATTTTTGAGAGAGAGAGAGAGAGAGAGAGACAGAGCATGAGTGGGACATAGGGGGCAGAGAGAGAGGGAGACACAGAATCGGAAGCAGCTCCAGGCTCCAAGCTGTCAGCACAGAGCCCGATGCGGGGCTGGAACCCACGAGCAGTGAGATCACGATCTGAGCCGAAGTTGGACACTTAATCGACTGAGCCACCCAGTCGCCCTAGAATCAAAGCTTTTTAAAAATACATACCCTTAGGGGCGCCTGGGTGGCTCAATCGGTTAAGCATCTAACTTTGGCTCACGTCATAATCTCACGGTTTGTAGGTTCGAGCCCCATATAGGGCTCTGTGCTGATAGCTCAGAGCCTGGAGCCTGCTTCCAATTCTGTGTCTTCCTCTCTCTCTGCCCCTCCCCCTCTCTCACTCTGTCTCTCTCCTAAAAATAAATAATAACATTTAAAAATACATACCCTTAGCTTACCCTATGTAATAGCTGGACAGGTGTGTAAAACGTATTTATGCGATGTTTATGCAGCTTTACTTATTTACTTATTTTAAATGTTTATTTTGAGAGAGAGGGAAGAGAGAGAGAGAGAAGGGACAGAGAGAGGGAGAGGGTGAGCATCCCAAGCATCTATGCGGGGTTTGAAGTCACAAAACGTGAGATCATGACCTGTGCTGAAACCAAGAGATGAATGTTGAACCTACGGAGTCGCCCAGGCGCTTCTATTGTGCTTTATTTATAATAGAAAAAGGGAAAACCTCCTTAAACAATAAGGGAGCAGTTAAATGAATTATGGCCCGCACAACTGATAGAATATTTGCAGCTGGTGAAATGAATACCTAAATTTTATTTGATGAACAGAAAAATATGTTCATAACGTTAATTGTAAGTGAGAGAGGCATAATATGTACCTATAGGCGTCCTACGCGTGGGTGTGTGCATTCATGCTGCCTAAGAAACTCTGGGAGGGTAGATGTCAATATGAAGATATTAATAAGATTTATCTCATGATGTCTATGAATAATCCGTACCTCTTTATTGTTTTCCATACTGTAAAACTGTTTGCAATGACCATATATTACTTTTTTTTTTTGCATCTCAGGCTTAGAGAACTGAGTAGTTAATCCTCAAACAACATAGGTCTGAACTGCGCGGTCCCCTTGGTTGTGGTTTTTTTTTTTTTATATAAATACAGTATGTATCAATAAATATAGTATTACAGATAAATGTATTTTCTCTTGTGATTAAACAATATTTTAATTTTTATTTATTTTTGAGAGAGAGAGACAGAGCACAAGCAGGGGAGGGGCAGAGAGAGAGGGAGACACAGAATCTGAAGCAGGCTCCAGGCTCTGAGCTGTCAGCACAGAGCCCGATGTGGGGTTTGAACCCACAAGCCTTGAGATCATAACCTGAGCTGAAGTCAGATGCTTAACTGACTAAGCCACCCAGGCGCCTCTCTTGTGATTTTTATTTTTTATTTATTTATTTTTATTTTATTATTTATTTATTTATTTATTTATTTATTTATTTAAATGTTTTATTTATTTCTGAGAGAGAGAGAGAGACAGAGAGCATGAGCAGGGGAGGGTCAGACAGAGAGGGAGACACAGAATCTGAAGCAGGCTCCAGGCTCTGAGCTGGCTGTCAGCACAGAGCCTGGTGCGGGGCTCAAACCCACAAACCATGAAATCATGACCCGAGCCAAAGTCGGACGCTTAACCGACTGAGCCACCCAGGCGCACCCCATCTTGTGATTTTTAAAAACAGTTTTCTTGTGGCGCCTGGGTGGCTCAGTCAGTTAAGTGTCCAACTTAGGCCCAGGTCATGACCTCACCGCTTGTGGGTTCAAGCCCCACGTTGGGCTCTGTGCTGACAGCTCAGAGCCTGGAGCCTGCTTCAGATTCTGTGTCTCCCTCTCTCTCTGTCCTTCCTCCCTCACGCTCTGTTTCTCTCTCCTTCAAAAATAAATGAACATTAACAAAATTTAAAAAAAAGGGAGAGGCTCTAATAATCTTTTAAAAAATCAAAAAATAATAAAAACAATTTTCTTTCTCTAGCTTACTTCATTGTAGGAATACAGTGTATAATACACATGACATACAAAATACGTGTTATCATATGTTTATGTTATTGGTAAGGCTTCTGATCAACAGTAGACTCTTTTTTTTTTTTAATGTTTTTATTTATTTCTAGGAGAGAGAGAGAGAGAGACAGCATGAGTAGGGGAGGGTCAGAGAGAGAGGGAGTCACAGACTGAAACAGGCTCCAGGCTCTGAGCTGGCAGTCAGCACAGAGCCCGACGCGGGGCCCGAACCCATGAACCGCAAGATCATGACCTAAGAGAAAGTCGGACGCTCAACCGACTAAGCCACCCAGGCGCCCCAACAGTAGACTCTTAAGAGTTACATTTTGGGAGAGTCAAACATTCACTGTAATGGGGAAGGGGGTGTCAGCATCCCTAACTCTGTGTTAATCGAGGGTCAACGGTATTTACTTCTTGGTTCATAACATACTATCATTGTCAGCTTAAATAATGCCCGTATCTTGTCTTATTTTGTTTGTCTTTAATGTTTTATACACAAGAATTAGTATTAAATTCGGAACAAACAGTAAACTTGTCTAAAGGGATCAATCAAGGACCTTCATTCAGAAATCTATAAGAAGAGCATGGGTGTCAGATTCTAGCCGGCACCACTGTGCCAGGATACACTGTCAATTGTTCACCTTCTCATCTGGTATGAGGGGCAGAGAGAGGAATATTTGTTAGTCTGTCCTTGGAAAGTTTGGGTTATAATTCCTGGCAGAGTTCCAACGACTGAACTTCTAGGCTTAGTATACGCACCACCAAGATGGGTCATTAACGCAGGTGGAAACAAACAAAAATCTGCGCATCTTGGCTCGGATCTGTGAATTAGTTTGCTAGGTTTGCCAAAACAAAGCGCCACAAAGGTGGCTTGACAGAAGTTGACTGCCTGACAGTTCTGGAGGCTATCACTCCAAAATTTGGGTGTCAAGAGGCTGGTTCCTTCTAAAGGCTGGGAGCAATAATCTGTTGCAAACTTGTCTTTCAGTTTCTGGCAGATGTTGCTTGGCTTGTAAAAGGTATTTCCCTTCGTTTTCCCTGTGTGTGTGTTTCTTTGTGCAAATTTCCCCTTTCTAAAAGAACAGAAGTCATATTTGATTAGGCGTTACACTTATTACCTCTGGTAAGAACCCCAATCTCCAAATACTGCTGAACCATCTTGGCGTGGAAAGAACATGGGCTTTGCAATGACACCTGGGTTTCAGTTATGGTTTTACCATATATTGCTGGTACGACCTTGGGAAAACTATTTGAATTACTCAGGACTTATCTTCTCATCTGTATAATGGGGATGTAATGTTGCTACGAGGTAAGAGGTATCCCAGGATATACTGAGTAAATGGAGGGTGTTACTCATTGTGAGTTGAGATGGGAGGGTCTTTGCTCTTCGAGGTTCGCTTCTATGATTAGACACATCTGCCACTGAGTCTGCTAGGGAGAAGTCGCAGATGACATTGATGAACCTGGTCAACCCTGAACTGGCATTTCCACCAGAGTCCTTCCTGCCTGTGTTCACTTGTTCGGAGCCAGTACAATTTACAGGTTACTTTTTAGGTGAAGCCCTATATAAAGTTAATTTTACAGCACTCCACCCTGGACACCATAGTTCTTGATCAATGTTGTGTAAGGCTGTCACGCTGGGGGTGGGGGTGTTGGGGAGGAGGGATACAGCCTTCTAGCTATGAAGACCATCAATGACTTCCATTATTCATGCTTATTAGCTCAAGATTCTGCCTCAACCTGATCTTCCAGACTGATTTGACTGAAGACAAGGGCACATTGCCTCAGACATTGTCATACATTTTTCCAGGTTACCTAGAAGTTTAATTATGCAAGTCTCCTTCATCGCCAGCAACAAAAATTTGACTCAAATATGGTGTTACCGGTTGCAAATGCTTAAGTGTTCTGAGAGAAGTGAAACTGGTGAGTGGGGGTGGGGGGTGGAGAGCAGGGAGAAGAGGAGCCAGCAGAGGAAGGAGTTGGTTGTGAAAGTGTGAGCTTGGGAGCAGTCAAAGTAGTATCTCTCACCTCAATAGGGACATCCTTGGCTACTTCCTTCAAAAACAGTGAAGTTGATGGGGCGCCTGGGTGGCTCAGTTGGTTAAGCTTCCAGGTCATAATCTCACGGTTTGTGGGTCCCAGCCCCGTGTCGGGCTCTGTGCTGACAGCCAGCTCAGAGCCTGGAGCCTGTTTCAGATTCTGTATCTTCCTCTCTCTCTGACCACCCCCCACCCCTGCTCACACACACACTCTCTCTCTCTCTCAGAAATGAATAAAAAAAACCCATGTTGAATGCGGATTTTATTGCATTGGGTGGGGGACAATTTTGAGGGGCAGCAATCCAAAACAACTTAAAAAAATTATTTATTTTGGGGGGGAACTGGGGCAGAGAGAATCCCAACCAGGCTCTGCCCTAGGAGGAAGTGGGTCTCCAACCCAAGAACCCTGAGATCATGATCTGAGCAGACTGATCAAGAGTCTGAGGCTTAACCAACTGAGCCACCTAGGTGCCCCCCAAAAGAACTTTTGATAACATGGAGAGTCAGCCTGTGAAGTTAGCTATTTGCCTGAGTACTTTTTAGCTGATTTGTTTTAGGTTTAGTCTGATTTTTTTCAGGGCCTGTGCTAATTTGAATTGTTGCCTTATACCAATGTTCTGATAAGTGTAGGAGGGAAACATTTGTTGTAAATCATTGGAAGCAAGTGTCTTTCCTGGAGTCACATAGGGTAGGGACCAGTACTCATCGTGGGGCCTTCCTGTACATCAACAAGATCATATCTGTTGCTAATGTACTTGTGAACAGCTTAAGAAAAAACTGGTAGGGAACACTATTATATGATGGGAAAATAAGCTTAGAAATCAATACATTCGTGACATGGTGTAAAATAACATCTGTATCATCCTTTTTAGCGTAACCTTGTAAAGTGCCATTTTATTAGCATCGGTACAGAATATAATTTTTAGCCAGTGGCTGTCCGCTAATTACAAAGTAGCCAGCACAGCATGGCTACTAGCATACCTAGATTTTAATGCCTGGGAAGCACACCCAGCGATATCAGGCAGGCAGAAGGGATGAAACAAAAAAATAAACGAGAGCCAGAATATTAATAAAGAGCGGTGGGCGAGTTAAGAATCGGGAAGCTGAGATGGTGCATCAAACAGAAAAACAGGGACTGGGGCAAGTAGGATACAGTAATAGCTCAAGAAGAGGAAGGTTAGAGGCATTCCGGTCGAGGCGGAAAGGCTGCTCCCAGAAAGGTGGGGAGGGAGGCTTTGAAATAGGTGGGGAACCTGGCAGAGCGTGCACAGCCTAAAAAAGTTATGATGGCTCCGTGCATCATGTCTGATCGCTGGCATTGGTTGCCGCAAAAATCGAGAGGCAGGATTTAATCAAGGTGTCAGCCGCAGGGGCATCCCGGATTCGGGCGAAGCGTCCGGAATTCCTGAGATGTCTGAAACGCGGAGGCGGCCTCCTCCCCACCCCCGCCGCGGCCTCCGTGGGCATTTTCCGGCGAGGGGGGCACGCGAGCCCTTCGAAGAACGGTTAAAACGCGCGGCCGTGCGCACCCGGGCCGCCCTCCCGCGGCCGGCGCGCTCCCCGGGGATGAAGGTGAGAGCCCCGGGCCCGGGCGCGAGGGGGTGGGCTTCCCGGGTCCCCGCGCGGCCGCAGAGCCCGGCCCCTCCCCCGCCCCGGCGCGGGCGGGGCTGCGGCCGCACGACGCGGAAGCGCGGGGTTCCGGGGGCGGCGGCGCGGAGGCCGCGCGCGCTCCCTGGGCCGCAGTCGGCGCGGGCGCGGGCGGGGCGCGGCCCGGAGGCCGGGGAGGCGGCGGGCGCTCGCGCACGGCCGCGCGCCGCCGCCTCGCCCCCCTTCCCTTCCTTCCCTTCCTTCCCCTTCCCTTCCCTCCCTCGGCCCGGCCGTCCCCCTCCTCTCCCCTCCCCCGAGCGAATCACGCGCCCTCCTCTGACACTCGTAGCGGGCCCGAGCTCCGAATTTATCCTTCACGTGACCTGAGGGGGTTGGGTGGTTGGTTGGGGACAGAGGGGGTGAGGGAAAGGAGGGAACGGAATCTGCCGTTGCCCGAGCAACAGGCCCCGCCCGCCGGCTTGGGGCCGGGGGGCGGGAGGAGGACGTCAGCACGTCAGCCGGGGTTTTGCGTTTTGATTGACAGTTGCTATAGCGACCGGGTCGGTCCGTCGCCATTTTGTTGGTTGGTTTTTTTTTAAACCCTTTCGCTTCCCGCCCGAATAATAATAAAAAGCCCCATTGGAGTGAGGCGGGGGTGGCGGCGGCAAGAGCGGCGGGGGGATCCGGGGAGACTGCTGCCGTCGCTGCTGCTGATCGCGGCCCAGGTCGGGCTCAGGGAGCGGACACCTCGAGCGGGGGGTGCGGGCGCCGCCGCCGCCGCCGCTTCTGCTGCTGCTGTTCCTGCTGCTGCTGTTGGTGCCGCTGCCGCCGCCGGCGAGCGGGCGGGACCGGTGTGAGTGTGAGAGTGTGTGTGAGTGAGCGTGTGCGAGGGCGAGTGTGCGTGCGTGTGTGTGTGAGTGTGTGTGTGTGTCTGTCTGTCTGTGCGGGGACTCGGGGGCGGGCGGTTCGGGCTCTCCTGGCGGAGGAGCCGCCGCCGCCGCCGCCGCCGCCGCTCGGGCCCCGGCGCTTCTCGCTGCGCAGGTTTGGAGCGCGCGCCATTTTGTGAGATTTACAAAATCCTCCTCGGGAAGAAGCCGCCGGGAGCGGCCGCGACTCGGCGCCCGGCCGCCGCCGCCGCTGCCCTCCGCGCGCCGGGCCGGGCCGCGGCCCGCCGCCGGGAGTCGGGGTCCGGGACTGCGGTATTTGCCGGGGAGGGGGCTGTCGCCTCCCCCGGCCCCGGGCGCCGCTGGAACCGCGGAGCCGGAGAGAGACTGAGGAGGCTGCGGCTCGGCCGCGGAGCCGGGAGCGCCGGGGGCGGAGAGAAGCGGCCGGGGCGGCGCTGGCTGCGGAGGCCGCGGCGGGAGCGCAGCGGCGGGAGCCCGAGGCTGAGACTCACCGGAGGGAGCGGCGCGAGCGCCCCGCCATCGTCCCGGTGAGTGTCCGGCCCGGCCGCGGCCCCGCCCGGCCTGGCGCCCGGTTTCCCTGCGGCTCAGGCCGGGGCCCGCGCTGAGCCGGCCGGGCGGAGGGAGGGACCTGCCATTTTAGGAGGAGGCGCCGCGGCCCGGGGCCGGCCGCCGGGGGAGGGAGCCCGACAGGCCCGGTCCCGGAGGAGAGGCGGGTGCGAGCGGAGGGAAAGTTGCGGAGGGTGGGAGCCGGGGCCGCGGCCTCCCGGGAGCCGGGGCCTGGGGGCCGGAGAAAGCGCCAGACCTTCACTGGTCGCCCGAGCGGGGGGGAGGAGGTTGTCTTCCTCCTCCTCCTCCTCCTCCTCCTCTTCCTCCTCATCCTCTTCCCCAGCTCCTCCCTCGTCCCTCCTCTCGGTCCCCACCAGTGTGGGATCCGCCGGGGTTCTCCGCAAGGACAATGCACGGGTTAAGAAAATGGGGCTGGCTGCTGGGCGAGGCGCCGGGGAAGGTCGGGAGCCGGGTCCCTCGGCGGCCCTCTGGGGTGTGTGCTGGAGCGAGGGCACTCGGCGTGCTCCGAAGTTGTGCAGGGAGTGCAAGCGATCCCGGCCACTCGAGGTGGAGTGACGACCTGCTCAGCAGCCGGAGGAGCTGGTGGTTGAGAATGCGTAAATTATAATTGATAACCTGGCTATTGCAACAAAACTTCGCAAGTCTCTTTACGGGCACAGACCAGCTCTCGCCTAGATCCACCAAAGCTGCTGAATTTCTTAACACCTCGCGGAAGGCCCCTCCCTAGTCGGAAATAGTTAAAAATGGCAAAATTAGTGAGTGATTCTGACGAATGCGCTCTGCTTTTTCGTCCAACCCTAGATTATATGGACCTTGTATTCTAGGTGCAGCACTTGAATGCCAGCACCATTTGGTTTTTGAATTCCGCCCAAGTTGGTAGAAAAGACACCGTGTAGTATTGTTTTCACACGGATTTTTTTAAACATCAGGACGAAGGGTGCCAGGCGGTATTCTCAGGGCTTTACATATATGAACTCGCTTTTCCTACCGGTAGGAATTGTTAACCCATTTCACAGATGAGAGTACTGAGCTGTGACTCACCCAAGGTCATACAGCTGGGACTCCAGGAGCCAGGAGTCTGGAGCCAGCCTGGGCTCGTAATCACTAGGTTATAACCGATTGTTATTAAACACCGGCAAATTTTGGAGTGATCTGTGTGTAATGACTCGGGGTTCTAACCCAGAGATTGTGCCCCCAGCAGTGTGGAGCATGGAGTTAAGTTTGTCGTTTGTGGAAGTGGAAAGACACAGAGGAGACACTCGAACTGAAACTTGTCCGTTCTCCACCCTCCTCCCCCGCCCCAAACTACGTAGGCACTTATTGAATGGAAGGAATTAAGAAATATTTTTTGGTGCGTTTTGTTGTTCACACTTAATTTTAACTAAGGGTAGGCATCATTTAAGTATTGATGAGTCATGAGAAAGTTTTGTGTAAAGTTATTTTTAGGAATTTACAAATCTTTGAGTAATTAGATTTCCCTTGTAACCCCTTGTACCTAACGTATACAACACGTTTAAGGATGGGTGTATTTAATTTGATTTTGGGGAGTTCTAATAATTCAGTGGAATTACCTTTAGTTTTTGTTTTCTTCAATTTGTCCCGTTTTGATTGTCTAGATACCTTGAGAGAAACATTACCTTCAGACAGACTATAAATGTGAGACTAGAAGTTCATTTCAAAGAAACAGCAGTTAAGAAAAAAGTTTATTCGGTTACAGTTAAGGTTTTTAATGTACACATGACTTACACTCCAGTACCCTGGTACTTTTGGAGGATTTGCCTTGAAATAGGCCCTGTGCTTATGCTGGCTGTCCAAATTCTTTCACACTTCCAACCTCATCAGAAAGTTCAGGACTCCTGGTAATATGTGTACCAAGTTCTGTAAGACAGGATAAAACGTTCATTAGAGGCATAAGCTCAGAAATTCATTATACTAGGGTCACCCCTGTGTAAGGTGAAGGCACACTTTAAAAATCTGAAAAAGATTTTGATTTGAAGGAATAGACTTGAAGGAATGGATGATCATTATTGGTAGAGGTGGGAAATGGACTGAATGAGCTGGTGGGATCTTTGTTAAAAGGAATTTGGAGTTTAGGTATAACATAGATTCTTTAACATTTTAAAGACATATTGGTGGGACTTATTAGAAACTTAAGAGAGACACGGAATTACTGTGTGCTGGGATTCAAAAATTAACCAGTTAGTCCAGTGTTTTAGGGGAACTGACGTTCAAAATAAATGAAAATACTCCATTTTAATGCAATGTCTTATTTGGAAATGTGGATAGTAAAAGAAAGACCCTTGGTTAGGATATTTTTCCCTCCTGGAATATTGTCAGATGATTGTCCTGTTTCAATTTATGGAGAGTTAATGTGTTGATAACTTAAGGGGAGGTAGCGAGTGGTAGGTGCAGCAACTGGTATTTAGAGAATTCACATACGCAGGTTTTTATAGTGCTATGAATATTTATCTGCAGAAGCGAAGTTGAGGGTGACTTAGAACAGAAGCTATAGAAGGACCTTTGTTTTGCATTTTGTTTTGAAACTAAACAAAGAACGAATATGCTAATTTGTATCGAATTTTGGGTACTGCTTGAAAACTTTTTTTCTTTTTTAATAAGAACCGCTTAGCTAGTTAGATTCCTAGGGATGTTTTTACATGCGTGTTTATGGTTGGCAAGTATCTAGGGAAGAAACTTTAGGGAGAAGGAACTTTATTATGAGTGCACAGGGAATTGCCTTAGTAAAAGTAAGTTTAACAGGAGGCTTCATTTTTGACTTCCTTGGTATTTGTGATAAAGGTGTCAATCTTTGTGCTTCAGAATTAGCTTCTCTCCGACTTCAAAGAACTTTCACATTTCCTACACCCACATCCCCAAGCAATTTCTCTCATTGCCCCAAGAAGAAAAAAAAATAACCCTTTAAACTGAGCAAAACGCAGAAACTTCCAGGAAGATTCTTTATAAAGAACGTAGCACTTAACACAAAATTTGTTGCTCTTACAATTTTGTTGTATTCCTTATCGGTAATTTCAGCTGTGAGCGAAGACTCTCTACATTCTGTTGAGTGTTTTGATAGTTGTACCTGTTTCCTGTTTGCAAGTAAAGATGTTACTTGAAGTTATCAAACATGGTCACCTGAAACTTGGTGCTAACACATTTGGCCTTGTCAAAATGTATTGTGGGACCTGAGTATACTTAGTGATTAAGCCTTAAAAAAAATTTTTTTTTTTTTTAGCATTTATTTTTCAGAGAAAGAGACAAAACATGAGCAGGGGAGGGGCAAAGAGAGGGGGAGACATAGAACCCAAAGCAGACATAGAATCCTCTGTGCTGAGCTGTCAGCACAGAGATGGACGTGGAGCTCAAACCTGAGCCACAAGATCATGACCTGAGCTGAAGTTGGGTGCCTAACCGACTGAGCCACCCAGGTGCCCCTATGCCTTTAAAAAGACTTCTTACCATATATTAAACGTTGGGCAGTGTGTTGATGGCTAGAGAGATTGTAATTCCTAATCCATACCTTGCATAGTTTTGATTAAATATTTTGGGAGGCTAAAGTTTTTGTTTAATTGGGAAAAAATCATCAAATTATTTCAAGTTACCTAAAACTTCTCAGTTGCCCCTAAATGAATACATTTTTTTGAAATCTTGCCTGTAGTGTTAAGCTAGAGCTATAAAGTTTATTGCTGGTTATGTGGAAATGAAATGTTGGCTTCACAGGACAAAAATAATTAATCAAAGGCCTGTATTAGGTAATTAAAGACAAGTCTTGTTTCCTAACATAGTGGCTATAGGCAGCTTTAGTTTCATTTTTTAGTGTATGAAAACAACATGGTTTGGAAGTATTGTATAGGCCAGCTAAACATTTTTCAGAAGTTACGCTCTTGCTTTGAAATCCTACTTTCAGAGTTGTGTAATGAGTTAAAGTTTTCTTTTGGAGTTAACAGCTTACAGTACCTTGAATATCTAAAATGATGTGGTTCCTCATAGGCATAGTTTGTGCTAATGTAGAACCACTTGAGCTTTTTGACAGTTGATTATTCTGCAGAGCTATGCACCTCTGTTCTAGAAGGGGGTTGATTCTTCTGCAGAGCTATGCACCTCTGTTCTAGAAGGGGGTTGATTCTTCTGCAGAGTTGTGCACCTCTGTTCTAGAAGGGGGTTGATTCTTCTGCCAGAGCTATGCACCTCTGTTCTAGAAGGGGGTTTTATTTTATTTAAAAAAATCTTTTTAAATGTTTATCCGTTTCTTGAGAAAGATACTTGGAGCGTAAGTGGGGGAGGGGCAGAGAGAGAGGGAGACACAGAGTCTGAAGCAGCTCCAGGCTCAGAGCTGTCAGCACAGAGCCCGATGCCCACCTGGAACTCACAAACTGTGAGATTAAGGCTTGAGCCGAAGTAGGACGCTTGACTGACTGAGCCACCCATGCGCCCCTAGAAGGGGATTTTGAAAAGTTTCTAGTACTACTAAAGTTTTGACAAGATACTTATTTTTGTTTGTTTGAGGGATATATGCTCATATGTAGTAGATGGTGCATGGTAGCTTAAAATGTTTTTTTACTCTTGAATTGTTTCCTATATTTTCTGTTCCCCTAATTAAAATGCCTGTGTAAATCAGCGGGGAGGAGCTTAGGGAACTGGTTTAACATGGAACGAATCTGGTTTTCAGCATCCCCTTTATTTTACATAACATCCCTGTTCATTAAATAACCCTGTTACTTTTTCTAAGTATATCAAATTTCCAACGACAAGAGTTGATTTTTTTTTGGTAAGTTTTATGGATATTTGTGGTTAGGGTTCGCATCCTGGTATATACATCTTGGTAAGGAGATGCTCTGACACCATCCGAGGTGTGGATAACGTCTAGTTACAGCTGGCCTTTGAGGCAGCGAGCTACTGCGGTAGGAGGGCAGGCCTGACACGGTGCTGCGCAGGGGCTCCGAGGCTCCGCAGGGCCTGCCGCGCTCAGCGCCCGTGGGGTTTTGCTAGGAGTTGGTTCCCCCTCCGGAACATGGGGCTCGGGGAGCTTCCCGTAGGGCTCTTGCGAGGTTTGGGGCAACACATACGCATTTCTTAAGAGCCTTCTCCTCTCTCTTCTCCCTCCTTGTTCTCCTCTCCATTCAGACTCATGGTTATGGTCCCAGGGTAGATGCTGCTCCTTCAGAGAGGCTTTCCCCCAAACCCCAGTGTAGGTCGGGTTCCTTGGCTGTGCATTCTTAGAAGACTCTGCTTTTTTTTTTTTAATAGCTCTTATTGCAGATGCATGTAGAATTGTTCATATATGTTCACCATTCTACTTGTTTAATGTCTGTCTCTTCTCTCCATTAGATGGTAACGTCCACCTGGACAAGAATAGTTCTTTGATCCCCGTTCCAGTCCAGCAGGGGTAGATACATGTAGGCCCGTACGGAAGGTGGAATGAGGATCCTGTGTGCCGAATCCCGTCCTGGTACCACTCCATAGCTGTGCGATCTTGGGCAAAGTAGCTTCTCTGAGCCTTAGTGTTTGACATGCCAAACGTGCGCAGCGCCAGCTGCCCTGCCCAGGAGTTTGAGACTGTGGAATGAGATACTGTAATGAGGTGCTTTGCAAAAGTGTAAAATGCCAGTTAAACGCAAGTCGGTACAGTAGCAAGTAATTTCAGTGGTGGGGTTACCCAAGAATTTATAATTAGAGTTTCAGCTTTACTGAATTAGTAAGTAGTTATTAATATTTGTTACACGTTTTAACTTTTTATATGCATTAGTTAGAATATAAGTTTGGGCCTTTGTTCTGATTAAATACAGTAGCTTAAACAAGTTTATTTCTCTCTCCTGGAAGTAATTTTAAGGCTAATACAGTGGCTGCCTGGTAGAGGAGACCTTGGTTCCTTCCCTGTGCTTAGGGAAACCCCATTTTCTGTGTGGTAGAAGACTGTTCCCCACCATGTCCACCATCTGGGAGCACATGTGGGGAAAGCACATCTCCTTTTAAAGACGAACCTGGAAGTTGCATGACATGACTTTTGTTCACATCTGTTGGTCCAAACTTGGTCAGGTGGCCACATTTAGCTGCAAAGGAGGCTGGGATATATGGTGCCTGGCAGGGTAGCTGGTTGGTTGAAGGTCTGTTTCTGCTGAAGAAGAGGAGAATGGGGGGATTGGGAAGCATTTTCTGTCACACTTTGAAATGTTTTGGAAGAAACATACAGAAATAAGCCTTGAAAAGACCACTTACTGTACTAATTAATATGACTTATTTTCCATACTGGTCATTAATCTTTTGAACTGTGGCGTGCAAATTTAAATAGATTACTAGTTAGTATCTGCAGTATACACATATATGGTCAGATTAGAAAAAATGTAGCTGAACTTTTAGTAGTGAAGGAATTTTGGCTCTAATAGCACATTATTTTACCGACACAGTTTTCTCATAGAAACATGGTTCTTGATTGCTGTGGCTGTATTTTATGTAACTGGTATTTGGAATCTAAGTTTTTGGGTTTTATTTTAGCAATTTCTAGTATGTATTTCTATGCTATGGTTTTGTTTTGTTTTTAAAGTTTTCTTTATTTCTGAGAGAGAGAGAGAGAGGCAGAGTGAGCAGGGGAGGGTCAGAAGGAGAGGGAGACACAGAATCCGAAGCAGGCTCCAGGCTCCGAGCTAGTTGTCAGCACAGAGCCCGATGTGGGGCTTGAACCCACGAACCGTGAGATCATGACCTGAGCCGAAGTTGGACACTTTGCCGACTGAGCCCCACAGGCGCCCCTGTGCTGTTTTCATACTGACACCTTCAGCAAGCAGTACTGGGATAACACTTGTGTCTTGTCAGGCTTTCAGTAAATGTTTGAGTCCCTGAAGTTGTAAGGATGATAGCAGTCATGTTTAGAAATACGTTTACTCCCCAACTATGTTCCTCTTAAGTTTCTATGGGTTTGAACAAAGAGGATCTAGGATTCCTTTGAACTATACAGTGTTATTATTAGACCTAGTGGAGACCTGAGAGACTACTGGTTTTCAAACAGGCTTCTGGAGAACTTTTCAGAGTTGAGAGTTGCCCAAGCTCAAGTACTGCTCTTTCTCTAGGTTTGGGGTGATGCTCCAGAATCTCCTTCCTTCCGTCTGCCTGTGTGTCCATGAATTTATTCTTAGAGCGAGTGCATGCGCATGGGAGGGGCAGAGAGAGGAGAGAGAATCCTAAACAGGTTCCGCCCTGTCAGCACAGAGACGGATGCGGGGCTCCATCGCATGAACTGTGAGATCACTGTCTGAGCCAGAATCAAGATTCTGAAGCTTAATGGACTGAGGGGCCCAGGTGCCCCAGGAATCTATTTTCTTAATTAGGTCTCCAGGTAATCCTGGTATGGTAGAAACATTTTGAGAAACATTCGTAGAGTTCATCTTCCTCATTTTAAAGCAGGAAATGGATGTAAAGAAGCTTAATGACTAACCAGTACTCCAGAATAAGCTGGTCTCTAGGGCTGGTGTATGTTTTCCTGGCTCCTGGTTCTTTGTTCTTTATACAAACACAGGAGAGGAACCCGTACTAACTGCATTGGGATTTTATAGGGATACAGGTTATTCTCAAATAGTTGTGTTTTATGTGTGAGCTCATTGTTGGGAACAGATCACTTACTTGTCCTTTTAACAAATCGAGGGAGTCAAATGAAGATTTAAAGGTGGGAAGTTGAGATTTTAAATAAGGTGTTATCTCTGTGCTCTAGTGGACAGGGTCATGCCCTGCAGTGTGAGGGGAGATGGTAGGCGCCTGTCGGGCATGCGTAGAAGGAACTAAGTAGGTGTCCCCAAGTTACTATCTTTTCCAAAATCTGCTCTTCTCACAGCCGAATTCATTCCTTTAGATTTAGCAAAGAGCTGAATTCCCTAATTTAAAGTGGAAATGTTCCCAGAGGAATGTCTTTTATCTGTATATCAAGTTAACGCTTTATTTTTATGAATTAGCTGGCTGTCATTTTGGAAATTGGAGCTTAGCACCTGCACTAATAAGAGTGCTTCGTGGGAAGGGAGGCAAGAGCAGAGCGCGTGTGCCCTTGCCGGAGCAGGACGAAGGGCATGTTTTTGAGAAATGTCAGCTTGTGGTAAAGTCCTGGAAAGGCTGTTGGAGACTTTTCTGGTGGCCAGAGGTTGGTGGTGTTGGACTGACTTCTGGCCTCCTGTCAGTAGGAGTGTTGGTAATGAAACTGTGGATACTTTTGCTGAAGACTCACCCAATTGAGTGACTATTGGAAGTAGAAGGCTTTTTTTCCTCCGTGTTCATCATTCCTTTTAAGCAGTCCTATACCGTATCAAACATATAAGGAATTGTTCTGATGACTTAGGGAATTTTAATTTTTAAAGATCACCAAGTAATAATGTCCTCATGATTAAAAACAAACTCAAGCCCTATAGAATGCTGACTTATCCCCCCTGCCCCCGCTTCACGCTCTGTAGGTAGTAGTTGTTTTCTTACCAGAAATGTCTTGTGCATATATGTGCATCTATATATACATAGTAATATATATGTAGTATATAATAAACAGTTATTATATGTGTGTTACCAAAGCTGTATGTTCAGTGTGATCCTATTATTTTTTAAAATTTAGCATTTTTTAAAGTAAATTCTGCCTCCAGTGTGAGACTTGAACTCATGACTCCCAAAATCAAGAGTTGCATACTCCACTGAGTGAGCCAGCCAGGCACCCTTGATCCTATTTATTTTTTTTAAAGTGCATAGATACTGTGATGGATGGGTGTGTGTACAGTGTCTGTGGAATTAAAAGCAAATGGGATCATGCTAAACACACAGATTTGCGTCTTAAGTGTCTTGCTGTATCTTGGACATATTCCCCTATTGGCCACTATCTCCCTGTTGTTTTTAATGGTTAGAGAGTATTCCGTGTTACGGATGTACCCCAATTTAATCAGTCTCCGTTAAAGAACATTTGAATTGTTTTTGTATTTTTGTTTTAAACAGTGCTACAGTGTACATCCACTGAGCACATATAACTGTGTTCTCTAGAGCATTAGCCATAGATTCTACATTTCAAAGGGAAATTACTGGTTCACCAAGTATACGCACATTTGAATATGTTTTGCCAAAGTGTCTTCTCAAAAGTAGCACCAATTTATACTTCGTCAGCAGTGTCTGAGAGTTCAGTTTTCCAGATCTCGCCAATGCTGGTGTTGTCAGAGTCTTGAATCTTTGTCCGTTTAATAGGTGAGTGTGATGTGTAGTTGTTTGGATTTGCTTTGTTTTTATGAGTGAGTTTGAACATCTTAAGTTGTACTCTGAGTTTTGTACTTTAAAAAATGAAATATTGATTCTCTGCCAGACCTATAATTAAAAATATTTTATGATTTCTCTGCATTTCTTTGTTCTGTTGAATGAAAAACGGATGTTTGGATAACTTGTAGATGCTTGTAATTATAAATGCTTTGATAAATTATAAAAGGGGATTCTTGTCCCCCTTCATTTGAGTAAACATTTGACTGTCCTCTGTATGAGGCATGCACATTGTGGTGGTAGGAGCTCTGACTCCAGAGGTGAGTGAGGTTTGGGTCCCTGTGCTGTTAGTGTTGACATAGCTGTAGCACCATTACCATGGTTGAGACTGGCTGCAGACAGGGAGAGGTATTGACATGTGAAGGGCTAGAAGGATGTATAGAAATAAGAATTCTGGGGGTTTGAGCAAGAAGCCTTCAGAAGGGGGGGCAGAGCCCTGGTGGAACCTGGGGAATTGACCGTCTGCAGAAGGTGGTCCTGTGGGTGACCTGTGGTAGAAGGGGAAGTGAGGGGTGACTCTGGAGAATGAATGACAGATTCGTGCGCCCAGATATCTGTGTGTGTGTGTGTGTGTGAGAAAGAGAGAGAGAGAGCCAGACAGACAGAGACAGCAAGCGAGAGATATGCTGGAGGAGGGATAGGGACAGCTGAGAAATGACAGTGATGGGTCTTACATATTATGAGGCATTTGATTTGGGGCAATTGAAGGCATTTGCGCAGGGCAGTCATGACGGGTCTAGGTTAGGGAGATGACACAGTTAGGAGGGCCTGGAAGGTAGGCTCGTTCTCTGTAGGGGTATAGGCTTGAAGGAATAAGAATAGGTAAGAAGTACAAGTGAGCTGGGAGAGCCAGGTGTGGAGCACCATAAAAATTCTGTTATTTAATTTTTAGCAGAACAAGTGAATATTGCTGTGTTCAAACAGAAGTGTGGCCCAATTTGTGGAGATAGAAAGGAGAGGCTTGAACTTCGCCAGCAGTATGGTACACAGATGATTCCTTTAGTGGACAGTTGAGAACATTTTGTCCTGACTGCCTGAAGGAACTGTTAAGGAACCGAAGATGGAATTAGGAGTGTAGTCAGGCTTCCAGTAAGGACAGGTGGAAATCATTTGTAGCACCGTTAAAGATGAGCTTCAAAACAGGGCAGTGGGAGAAGGCAGTGCTGGAAGGTGTGACTCTGGAAAGGAAAAGGTTGTATCATAATACGTGGTTTGGAAAGTGTAAAGTAGCTGAACATGTGACCGAGTGTCTTTGTGTTTCCCTGAAAAACCTCATGTTCTCTTTATTTTCACGTGTATCCTTATCAGACCAATAATGTAAAACATACTTGTGTCATGAGGTGTTTGCATGGTGCCGTGTAACCCTGCCTACATGGAGCTGGGGCCTGGGCCTGGGTGTCGGCAGAGCCTACCTGCGTGTCCTGATGGGGGGTGGGGCCTGGGGGGGGGTCCTGTTACCCCTGGAGTAGGCTCACAGACTTGGTCCAGAGTGGACATACATTCTCATTAAAGGGAACACAGAGTCCATGAAATTGAGTAAGTTTTGGCGTTGCTTTTTGAAGGTCAAATTTTTTGTCGTTTTTTTTGGAGTCCTTTTGACAGGTAACTTTGAGTTAAAGTTTATTTGGGTATAAATAGGACTCTGGTCTTTAAGACAAGTTCTGTATGCTGAAAAATTTGTTCTGATTTGATCATTTCTCCTTGAAAAGAACAACTGTCATCTCAGTAGTGTTTTTTTTTTTTCGTAACTTCATCCTTACCTCGAACACATTCATTACCGAATGACGTTACTTCCATGGTACAGAAGATTTTGTAAACATTTTTTTCAAACTAGCATTGGTAGGAAAATTGTTAGGATCTCATTTGAGTATCTTATCGTCTAATCTCACCTTTTCAATTTCTCTGTAATGATTCTATGGTCTAGTTCTAAACGTCAGGAAAGCTAGGTGAATTTACCTAAGACGTGGCCCGAAGGCCTGCGGTTACTCAGCAGTACTCGAGTCAGCTCTGCAGAGGGAAGGAATTGAAGACAGGAGCCTGAGGACTCAGGAGTCGCAGCTTGGAGAGGAAGGCTTCTTGCTGAGTAAGACGGAGATGAGATGCATAAAGGCTGCGGACGTGTAGGGAGAGGCGAGGAAGGAGGAACGTTCAGTAGCATGGGCAGGAATGGGAGAGCGATCTGAGCAAAAGATGAACAAGAACAACTTTTTAATGCTACATTGAGACTTCTGCTGGTCACAGGACCCCACCCCCGGGGGGCGTGGCCCCAGCGCACTTCCACAGTTTTCCCTTCCCGTCCGGACCCCATCTGGGCGTGTGCTGCTGCCTCGCCTCCACCAGTAGGTCTACCCCTTTCTTCAAGTGAGCTCCGTTTCTTCCTTCGCTTTCAGCACACATGTCACATCGTCAGAGAAGGCTGCCCCCCAGCCCCCACCGTCTCTTCTTTTTTTAATATCTTCTGTCTTGCTGTAGTTTTCTCCACAGTGCTTATGACACTTGATAATTGTTTTAGTGCTTATTTGACTAACACCTTTCAGAGAGAAGGGGCAGTGGCTTGCCGCCCTCACCCTTGCAGTCCTCGGGATTGGCAGGTGTTTCGAACACACTAAGCGCTAAGTAAACCTTTGTTTGCTTAGTGAATCAATGAGTTACATGTTTCGATCTTTACTAGTTGGTCTCAAGGACCCAAGAACTATCTTCTTAAAGATTGGACTGGAAAGCCATGTAGCCAAGAAAAAGAATTATTTACTTATGGATCCATTAGCAAGGCCTGTGAAATAGCTACTTTATGTGAGAAGCCTGATGTTAGGAATATGGACTAGAAACATCATGCCTTTTGATTTTTTATTAAAGTATATTTGACAGTGTTATATACTTCGATTTGATTGTTAAAGGGGCACATCATTTTTGTAGCTTATTGAAATAGGTACAGTCTTTAGTGTTTATTTGGAGAGTTTAAAAATTGTGGAGGGAATCAGCCTGATACTCTTCCCAGTCCTAGCCAGCAGAGTTTCATTCTGCGGTGATCTCTGGAACGACAGTCTGGCATTTGCAGTAGATGCTGTTGGGTTCACATTTAAAATAAGCGCTAGCGGTGACTTCATCTAGAAAGTGGCAGAAGTGCAAAGACTGGTTTGTTTGGATGCTCTTTGGCTTTAACTTTTTCAGGTTTGGACAACAGAATGAAAATGATTAGGGAAAGTTCATTGTATAGATGGATTTTGTTTTTTTAAAAAAAATTTTTTTTCAATGTTTTATTCATTTCTAGGAGAGAGAGAGAGACAGCATGAGCAGGGGAGGGTCAGAGAGAGAGGGAGACACAGAATTGGAAACAGGTTGCAGGCTCTGGGCTGTCAGCACAGAGTCCGACACGGGGCTCAAACCCACAAACCGTGAGATCATGACCTAAGCGAAAGTCGGACGGTTAACCGACTAAGCCACCCAGGCACCCCGGATTTTGTTTTTCTTAAAGAACGAGTTTTGTAGCTAGAAAGTTACTGGCTATTGATCTCATCAGGTGAATGAGCCATAAAAAAATTTTTTTTTTAACATTTATTTATTGTTGAGAGAGAGCACAAGCAGGGGAGATGCAGAGAGAGAGGGAGACACAGCATCTGAAGCAGGCTCTAGGCTGTGAGCTGTCAGCACAGAGCCTGACGCGGGGCTCGAACCCACGAACTGTGAGATCATGACCTGAGCCGAAGTTGGGTGCTTAATTGACTGAGCCACCCAGGCGCCCCTAGGTGAATGAACTTTTAAAAGTTTATAAGGGATTTGTTTAAAATAGTTCTGAAACCTTTCTCAGTGACAAGTCTGTTGTAAATATTTAGAAAAACAAATACTCAGAATTATTCAGTAGCTGTTGAAGCTCTCTTCTCTGTGCTTGGCCCTGTGCTAGGCCCTTGGGAGGGAGTTACATGGACATACCTGGCCCTTGCCCTCCTGGGACTTTTCAGTATAGTCAGGAGCTCCTTGCAGAGAAATGTAAAGGAATCACAGAGTGAGCAGTTCCTCCCTCCCTTCCTTTTGTTTGTTTGTTTGTTTGTTTATTTCTTGAACTTGGTTTTGGTGGCAGCATGTTAGAGTACTTTAAGGTGTTTGTTGCTTTATATGTGGTAATACAGGAAGGAGGTAAAGGAGAGAACATTTATAGTGCCATGTAAAATAGAAACTTGGATCTTTTTTTTTTTAATGTTTTTATTTATTTATGGGGGAGAGAGAGAGAGAGAGAGACAGCGTGAGCAGGGGAGGGTCAGAGAGAGAGGGAGTCACAGACTGAAACAGGCTCCAGGCTCCGAGCTGGCAGTCAGCACAGAGCCCGACGCGGGGCCTGAACCCATGAACCTCGAGATCATGACCTAAGCGAAAGTCGGACACTCAACCGACTAAGCCACCCAGGCGCCCCAAAACTTGGGTCTTAAGGGTGTTGGCAGCTTTTTTAAAAAGTTTATGTAGATCAGTGAATTTATCCTTTTAAAAAATAAGCCGTTTAATAATAATAGTAACAATAGCTATTATTAATTGATTGCCTGCTATGGGCCAGACACCGTACATATTCATTATTAGTTATTTTAATATTCTCAGCAACTCTACAAGGTAGTTGGTCGTATCTCTGTTTTATAAGCGAGAAGGCTGAGATGTAGGGAAGTAAATTTGCTTAAGCATCATCAGAGCAGATTGCATATGCTGTCTCCAGATGATAGAAAACCTAGTTGAACTGTTACGTGCCCTAAAGTTACACATGTAGAAAGAAAAGAGAGAGGATCATAGAGATTCTATAATCCATTAATTAAAGAAATAGATAAAAGTTCTAGTATACTGGGGTTGATGCCTTGTGCTACTGGTTCATTCATTTTTTCCAGTAATAAACAAAAATGTGTAAACGCATTCTATGTCTGAGAGATTCTTTATCTTAAGGGTGTTGGTGGAAGTAGAAATCTTCAATTTTGAAAGCCAGTTGCTCCCTTTCCCTGCATCTTTTGGATGTGGGACGCGGTCGTGTGACCTGGGGCCTCCATGCCACCACCTCGGAAGCTAGCGACTTGCAGAAGCAGGCACTTGGTAAAATCTGTGCTCTGCGGTGCCAGGGGATGGAGCCGCATCTGTCTTGCAGAGGTGGGCAGTGACGAAGGCTCAGCTGTAGCGTTCGGTCCCTGCTGTCACTGGTGTGTGCACAAGCTGTGGTGACGGAATCCTGCGTTGTCTCCACTGGGCCAGGTCTGTGGTTTGAATTTTGGGTATTCTTCATTATGTAGCCTTCCAGCCTGACCCTCCTGGGGTGTTCTGTGAGTTGCCTAACATGCTTTAATAACTTCCTTTTCAGTTTCAGCAAAGCCAGAGTTAGTTTCTTTTGTTTGCAACTAAGAACCTTTACTTAGATGATGCTAATTAAGATAATTGGCAATACTAAGGAACTCCAGGGTCAAGGTTACCTGCATCTAGATTAGAATTATTAGTGGGAAGAGTTCATATATATTAAGTGAAATAGTTACATGCAGTCCTACTTATTGATTTAATGAATTTGCTGATTTGAATTTGCCTTTTCTAGGTATTGGGGATACAGGAGTGACAAGTTAGGCGAGATCCCTGCCCTCATAGGGCTTATTTGTGTTGTGAAAAGTAGAAAAAGCAAGAGAGCAAGTAATAATGACAAAGAGTGATAAATGCCACGTTAAAAATAAAGATGGGGTAATGTTATGTATAATGGGGTGTGTACGTGTTTAGGAGTTGTGTCTTATAAAACATTGACTTTAACATCATTGTCGGGAGTCATGAGTTGGGTCTTTTAAAAAAAATTTTTTTAACGTTTTTATTTATTTCTGAGAGAGAGAGAGAGAGAAGGGGAGGGTCAGAGAGAGGGAGACACAGAATCCAAAACAGGCTCCAGGCTCTGAGCTAGCTGTCAGCACAGGGCCTGACGTGGGGCTCAAACCCACGAGCCGTGAGATCATGACCTGAGCCGAAGTCGGCCGCCCAACTTTCTGAGCCACCCAGGTGCCCCAATGACTTGGGTCTCGACTGTAAGGCAGTACAGTTTGAATTCACCCACCTTCCATAACCACCTAGGATACTGGAGAAAATACATGAAACCAGCTATTTTCACATACTGAACAATAGGCAGTGGAGAGCTGTAATCCCTGACAGATGGGGAGTGAAGGAGGTGAGCCCTTCGATGGCCCAGCTTTTCTTCTTGGAGGTAGTTTTCAGATCTCAGTGCCTGGAGGGGTATCCCAAATAGAGCCTTTGGCCTTACTGAGTTGAGGAAGCAAAGATTGGAGCTAGGGGAGGCCAAAGTGGTTCTGTTTTGAGGAGCAGGGTTCTGGAGGGAAGGGAGCTGTGCAGAGCTTAAATTTTCTTAGTGGTTCTCTTATTAAAATGTTTGAATATCAGTCTGCTGTGCACATGTAGGTGCAGTTCCTGAGGAAAGAGTCCATTGGGAAATTGTAAGCGGAACAATTCTCACGGCTCACATAGGGCTGGGAAATATTTGTATACCTTGTTAGTTACAGGACAAAGATCTCGCTAGATGCTGTGTTCATTGAGACTCCAGAAAGGCCATGCTTAGTAGTGGGGCCAAATTAATCCTCAAATAAAGGCTTTTCTAGATCTCCCTGGAAAACGTTTAAAAGCAAGTTTTGAAAGGAACAGACTAATCTGAAAGTAATAATAATTGCCTGCAAAGTCCAATACTCTTTAAAGAAATATGACAAAACTTAACACTTAACAGTTTAAAATGTCCAGCATCCAATCAAAAATTACTAAATATTGGTAAAAGCAGGTAAACCTGACTTAACAGGATATCCATCAATGAAACCAACCCAGAACTGAAAGGTATTAGAATTGACAGGCAAGGTCATTCAAGCAGTTATTATAACTGTATCCCGTATGTTTAAAAAGGTGGAGGGTCGCCTGGGTAGCTCAGTTGGTTGAGATCCAACTGTGGCTCAGGTCATGATCTCGCAGTTCATGCAGTTCCAGCCCCACATCAGGCTCTGTGCTGACAGCTCAGAGCCTGGAGCCCGCCTCAGAGTCTGTGTCTTCCTCTCTGCCCTTCCCTGGCTTGTGCTCTGTCTCTGTCTGTCTCTCTCTCAAAAATAAATATTTAAAAAGTTAAAGAAAAAAGTGGAGACTGGAAAGGTGAAACATAATGTGTGAGATGAAAAAATAAACTGGCATTAGTGGCATATTAGACATTACAAAAGAAAAGATTAGTGAATTTGAAGATGCAGAAGAGAAAACTTAATAGAAACAGGCAGAAATAACAGAGATAATGGAATTAGCAGACTGGGTAGTTCGAATGGCTGCTATAAAATGAAGGGTCAGTTTGTGGTTAACGTTGACATCATCGTGCAGGAGTTTTGCTTAGAAAGAACAATTGTGAATGCTACCTGAATTTGGCTTGATGTGTCGTTAAGAGTAGTTGAAAACTTTTCAGTAAAGCACTGGGATATGATGGAGGAACTTTATTATGCAAAGCAACGAGTGTGTTAGTTATTTTTTGATATGTAACAATATTACCACCAAGTTAGAAACCGCAAAGTTAGAAACCGCAAAGTTAGAAACTTAAAACATATGCTTAGGATCTCCTAGTTTTTGTGGGTCTGATGCATGGGTCCGGTTTAGCTGGGTTCTCGGCTTTAGGGCCTCAGGGCTACAGTCGAGATGTTGGCTGGGGCTGTCGTAACAGGTGAGGCATGACGGGAAAGATCTCTGCAACGCATTTGGTCATTGGTAGATTCAGTTTCCTGTTTACTCTTGGACCGAAGGCCTCTGTTGCTGCCTGTCAGCAGGCATCTGCCCTTAGGTCCTTGCCGTATGGTCCTTTCCAACAGGGCAGGGCCACTTAACTTTCCCAGAGACGGTAAAGGAACGTGTCTTTTCGCAAGACAGATGTAGAGTCTCCTGTATGATACCTGCAGAGGTGACGTCCTATCACTTTGCTTGCATTCTCTTGGTGAGCAGCAAGTCCCAGGCCCTGGGTCCAGGACAGGGCCATGCCACAAGGCCACGAACAGCAGGAGGCCACGTCATAGGAGGCATGATAGGATCTCTCCAGTGTGTGGTGGTGAAGAGTGCATTCTGTGGAGTCTGATAGAGATATCTGGCTTTGAATCTTAGCCCTGTCTCTTCCCAGCTGTGTAAACTGAGCCTCAGTTTTCCTTTCTGTAGAATTGGGAACTAGAATTGGGTGTCTGCTGTTTTCGGTATTGTGAAGAGAAAGTGAATGCATAGAAAGTGCTTAGGACTTTATCTTACTAACTCCTACTCATCTTTTCAGTCTCAGTTTAGGTCTCATATATTTAGGGAGGCCTTCTCTGATCCCTCTTTGACCCCTTCTAACCTCCTGTCTAGGTTAGGTTTAAAACACTGGGAGCTTTTTCTTCTCATCACTTCACCCGTTTTCCACTTGAACTTTATAGTTGTGAGGTTATTTATTTATTTAGTATCTGCTTTTTTTTAGCCTAAGCTGCTTGAAAGCAAGGGTTGCGTCTGTTCTGTTCAGTGCTCTATCTTCAGGGCTCGGCACACAGAAGACTCCATAAATGTTTGCTGAGTGACTGAAAGATTGAGGTTCAGATGCATGTGGTGTTTCTTTGAGAAGGGGTTTTTAGTGTCATCGTACTGTTTTTGCAGGTACCCTGGCTGGCTGAGTCGTCGGCCTAAAAGATCAGTGGTTAGAAACATTCGTGGCCCCGTGTGCCCTGCCCACCAGCTGGCAGGGGAAACCGAGGCGTGATATAGTCTCTAAACCGATGGTAAGGGTCTGCAGAATGGACACTAGCGGTTAAAAAAACAAAAAACCCCCACCAAAGCCCCAAAATATCGCAAAAGAACTAAAACGCCGAAAGGACGAAGACCTTAATAAAGATCTCTCCGGGTGGACCAGAAGCAGAGTTCACAGTAGGGAGCTGCTGGGCCCTGTGAGTGTGCTCTGCACACCCTGCCTGGCGATGCGGTGGTGTGGAGGGAGTCAGCTGGGAGAAAATTACCTTCTTGAAGCTTCACCGTGCGCGTTAGCCTGTTAGAGCAAACCCTCTTCTCCCCGCCGCGGACATGGGAAGGACAGGCTTTCTCAAGCTTGCTCTGCCCACTGTGTAAATTCACACCTACCCCGACCTGGTAAGATCTTATTTTTATTTAACGAATGATAAAATTTAGGCTTAGAGTTGAAGTAATTTTTCCTAGTGGTTGGTAAGGTAGGATTCAAACCAGGCGCAGCCCTCTCTCCTAGTTATTATTCAGTGTTTGCTTCTGTGGCCTGTGTTGCTTGCAAATACTAGGTTAATTTCATGAGCGCCAGGAACCCTGTGTCTCTTGTGCATTTTGTGTCTAGGACTAGGATCTTGCTTCGCCCTTAATACATGGCTGAGTGTTGGGGTTTCAGTATTATTTTATACTGTATCTCAGCTTCCCAAGTTAAATTGTAGTTGATTCTTTAACAGTGTGGGCATTAGGGGCGCTCACCACCCCTCCCCCCATGCAGTTGAAAATCTACATAGACTTTTTTTTTAAAGAGACCTAATTTATTTATTTTTAAATGTTTTATTTATTGAGAGTGTGAGAGGTGGAGTAGGGGCAGAGAGAGAGGGACACAGAGGATCTGAAGCAGGCTCTGCACCGACAGCTGCGAGCCCCACGTGGGGCTTGAACTCATGAACCGCAGGATCATGACCTGAGCCGAAGTCACTCAACTAACTGAGCCATCCAGACCCAGGCAGCCCGAAAATCCACAGAAACCTTTTGGCTCTCCCAAGCATAACTGCTAGTAGTTTGCTGTTGGTTAGAAGCCTTACCCACAACATAAATAACTGATGAACACGTATTTTGTATGTTATCCATACTATATACCGGACATACTATTTTTCTTATTTATTTATTTATTTATATTTATTTGGTATTTCTTGGCTATGCAGTTCGTCTATGAATGTTTTCAAATTGTCACAAATCTCCAAAAACATTTTCTAATATACTTATTGGAAAAAAATCCTCATATAGGTGGACCCGTGCAGTTTAAGCCCATGTAGTTCAAGCCTCACCTGTACGTGTAAAACTTGAGAGTTTGGTAGATAGCAGTAGTGTAATCCAGCCAGTGCAATGTACAACAAAAAACAATCTTCTGTTTTCATCTTGGGTGATTTAGTAAGAGTTTTGTCCCCAAAGAAGGAACATCTCTGTAACTGTTGGTCCCCTCTTGTCACTTTTACATTTACTGTATTATCAAACCCTCTTGAGTTTTGTTTCTGTAATAGTCATCAATTAAGTTCTTTCTCTACATTATTGTTAATGACCTCTCCACAGATCAGATCTTTAGTCTCTTTTTGGCTTACTGCATTAGTTTTCATAAGAATTTTCAGTTTTGGGGTACCTACGTGGCTCAGTCGGTTGGGTATCCGACTTTGGCTCAGGTCATGATCATGTGGTTCATGGGTTCGAGCCCCGCGCCGGGCTCTGTGCTGACAGCTCAGAGCCTGGATCCTGCTTCGGATTCTGTGTCTCCCTCTCTTTCTGCCCCTCTCCTGCTTGTGCTCTCTCTCTCAAAAATAAACAAACATTTAAAAAGTTACAAAAAAGAATTTTCAGTTTGACATGCATAAAGTCCAGATTGAATACTACTGAAAGGTTTCTGATAAAAAAAGCTGTCCCCAGGCACACCCCACAGTAGTCCTGCAGCCTAGAGCAGGTCTTCCCAAACTTTGTCACCTCAGGGTCTACACGGGCACGGTAGAATACAAGAGGCTGTTTTTGTGGGATCTTGGCTCTGCTGAAACATTCGTGGCTCTGTGGGCCCTGCCTCCTAGTCGGCAAGCTCTCTTACCTCACTGCTTGCTGGTTTCTCGTGTCTGCTCTCTGATACGCTTACTGTACCAACTAGGGTGCTTTTGGATGCAGGTGTGGAGATCCTGACCCAAACTAGCTTCGGTTGGAAGTGCAGAGTTAGGATGGCCTCTAGGGCTAATTGATTTGGTGGCACAGTAATGTCTTCAGGGACCCAGTTTTTTCCGTCTCCCCTCGAGTAGTGCACTCGCTGGCTCCATGCCCAGATGGATAAGGTGGCGGCACCGGTTCGAGGACTTGTGTCCAGACACAACAGTGTGCACTGGAAGAAGAGAGAACTCCTCCTTGTAGCCGTATAGGAATGTGGAAACTTTGCCTTGAAACTCTTTGGCAGACTCGTCTGGGTTGTAGGGCTGTTTCTGAAACACTCGCTAGGCAGGGAAATGGGGTTACATTTGACCAGTTGGGCATCATCATGGCGCTGGCCACCCTGTCCCCTGAGCACATGCCTTACTGGGATGATGTGCACATGGGTCTGGAACAAAATCAGCTTCTGTTATCTAGGAAGAAAGGAGAAGTCGGAGGCTGAGTAAGTAGATAACCCTGACTCAATTTTTGTGTTTAACTTAAAATTTTAGATGTTATTTGTTGACTTTCTATTAAGGTAGGTGAATATTTAACTTGAACCTACCAGCCTTGCCGCTTTTCTCTTTCCATCTACCCATTATGATTACATTTTTTTTTTCATTAAACATTGGGACTTAATTATAGTTATGTAAGTTCAGTGTGGAGCTATATTGTATACTATGATTACATTTCCCTCCTTGTATCGTTTTGTTTTTCCTGGAATTAACAATTGTATTTCCGCTTGCTTTGTTTTCTAGGTCCTTGTGACTGGGTTTTCCCATACCTTCCATAAGGCTCTCTATATAGCTTTTTGCACAAACATAATCAGATAGCTAGTTCTCCTGTCCCCACAAGAATCTTCCTAGGGGACCCTTCATCAAGCCTCACCTGTATGTAAGTCTTGCTCTTTGGGTCTAATCGTAATACTTTGCAAATCTCCATCAGGGTTGTGCCTTTTATTTCTTGATTCTCTAAGCCTTACTTTTCTCCTGTTTTTATCTTTCATTTTGCTGGAGCACATCTTTCAGTACTTCCTTTGGAAGGGTACATGAAAGGTTAACTTTTTGAGACCTTGTCTGAAAGTATCTTTAATCTGCTTTTCCCTCCTGCTTAGAAGTTTTGGTTGGGTATGGAATTGTAGTTTGAATATAATTTTTACTGAGAACTCTGAATATATTACTTCATGGTCTTCTAGCTTCATGTAGCAGATCTCATTTGTATTCTGGATTCTATTAAAACAACAACTGTGGAAAAGTTAGAGAACATAATGAACTTCCAGGTACCTGTCACTCAGCATCCTCATTTATCAATTCGTGGCCACTTAAAAAAAGGGGGGGGGGGCGCCTGGGTGGCTCAGTCGGTTAAGCGTCTGACTTCGTCTCAGGTCATGATCTCATGGTTTGTGGGTTCGAGCCCCACGTCGAGCTCTGTGCTGACAGCTAGCTCAGAGCCTGGAACCTGTTTCAGACTCTGTTATCTCCCTCTCTTTCTGACCCTCCCCTGCTCACACTGTCTCTCTTTCTCTCAGAAATAAATAAAATATTAAAAAAATTTTAAAAAACCTAAAAAACCTGTGTACCTGCCTATCCCTCTTTCACTTGAGTTTTTACAAAAACCCCAATATCTAATTTCAGTTGTGAATATTTCAGTATATATGTCTAAAAGGTAAGGACTGATTTCTAAATTCTAACCCCAGTAGCATTATCATACCTTAAAAAGATTAACAGTAATTTTTCACGTATCCAGTAAGAGTTCAGATGGCCTGGATTGCCTCATAATGATAGGTTTTCAAAACACGTGATTCAAACAGGATCTAAGTAAAGTCCATCACTTGTCATTGATTGACAGATCTGTTACGCCTCTTTGAATCTGTTGACTGCCTCTCTGCATCTTTTTTTTTCCACCTGACTTTCTTTGTTGAAGAAGCTGTGTCTTCTTGTCTCCTCTTTCCTCTAGTCTAGAGGTTGAGTGAGTCCCTGGGGTGTCATTGACATGTTCCTCTGTCCCTTGTATTCTCTGGTACTTGGTAATAAGGTCAAGAGGCTTGACACATTCCGGATGTAATTCTTTCTCTTTGGTTTTCTTTGGGAGGAGGGTGGTCGGTGGGGAGACTACTAGGTGGGTGACGGGCTTCCTTTGGGAGGGACACAGTATCTGACTATGTTAGCAGCCGTTACATATTACGTACACCCATTAATTTATTAGTTGATTTCGGCCCTTTTTGTGTGACCCCTCCCCCACGTTTTGTTGTTCTTGTTCTTTCTCTGGAAGTTTTAAGGATCTTTTCTTTGTCTCTGGTGCTGCGGAACTTTGTAGTGACGTGCTTTGGCATGGCTGGTTTCGCTGTGCTGGACCCATCCTTTGACTTTGGAGGTACCTGTTCTTCGGATCTGGGTGTTTCTTGTATGCTTTCCTTGAAAACTGCTTTTCTTGGGCCTTCTCAGGTGACGTACACTTTGGTTATCTTCTCTGTTTGCAATTTAACTCTTCTTGGGAGGTACTTTTCAACTTTTATCTTCCATCAGGGTTATCATTTGTGCTTTGCTTTTTTTTTCCCCCCCTTAAGTTTATTTACTTACTTTGAGAGAGAGAGGGTGTGTGGGGGAGGGACAGAGAGAGAAGGAGAGATTGAGAGTCCCAACCAGGCTCTGCGCTCCCAGTGCTCCTGCTTGATGCGGGGCATGAAATCATGACCTGAGTGGAATTCAGAGTCAGATGCTTAATAGACTGAGCCACCTGGATGCCCTGCCTTTTTTTTTTTTTTTTTTTAAACTACCGTCTTGTTTTACTTCATGGATACATGTATTCTTTTACCTCTTCAAGCACACACAATACAATTTAACACCATGATATAGTTTAGCTCCGTTGTTGTTGTTTTGTTTGTTTTCCCTCTTAATGGCATTGTCTCAGTTTCCTCTGGATTCTCGCTTTTCTGCTTGTTTTGATTTCTGTCTTTAATGTTGGCACCTTTTCTCAAATATTTGGCCATTTCGGGGCTGGTGTCTTTTACTTCTGAGTAAGTCGTGGGGAAATTGATGGAGGCTTTTTGTGAGGCGTGAGGCTGGCTCCTTTATGAAGGCTTCGTATGGAGATTCAGGAGCCCACCAATATGAGTGTCCCCAGTGCTTTCACTCCAGGCCTCTGGATGTCGCCTGAGTTCCCCAGGCCTAGGGGAGAGGGAAGGGATAGTCCTGTTGCTGATGTTCTGCAGGCAGAATCGGGGAAGGGAACTGGAGTCCACAGTAATGTCAAGACTCTTCACGAGTTCGGTTTTTAGTCCCCTGCCTCAGAACTCTTCTCTGCTGTGCCGGGTATGTCCAGGTCTGGAGCGTCTCCTCATTCCCCTGTAGATTATGCCTTTGGGCCCCTCGCAGACGTGGCGGTGGCCAGCCTGGATGGAGCTTTGCTGCAGTGAGATCTTGCTGTCTTTATTTTATTCACTTGTTTACTGAAATGAACTCCGAAATGTTGTGAGTGTACTACAAATAACATCTATTTCCTGAACCACTTGAGAGAAAGTTGTTGACATGATGTCTCTTCTTTTTTGAATATTGTAGCACACAGTTCCTACAAACAGGGACATTCTCTTGCATAACAGTGATCCTGCCACCAGAGGCAGGAAGTTAACATTGATCCATCACAGCTGGCTGATCCCTGAGACCCCCCCAATTCATGTTGTGGCAGTTCCCCAGGGCTGTTCTCTGTGGGAAGAGGATATGGCCTAGGATTACTTACGCTTTTTATTGTCATGTCTTTTCAACTGTTTTGATCTAGAACACTTCCTCATCTGGTCTCTCATTTAGGATGTTGCTAGTTTTGAAGAATACAGGCCAGTTATTTTATAGTCATCCATGTGTGTTTGTCTCGTGTTTCTTTATATTAGATGGTATCGTAGACGCGATGCTCTCTTTTCCTCACTGCGCTGTTTGGTGGTAATCTGCTGGCGTTCTCTTTCTGCTGTGACGAATTACCACAGGGCGAGAGGCTTAAAAACCACAGATTCACTGTAGTGCAGTCCTGGAGTTCACAAGTCCATCACGGAGCTCACCTGGGCTCAAGTCCAGGTGCGAGCCAGCTGCCATTCCTTTTGGAGGCTCTGCCGTAGAATGTCTTTCCTTCTTTTTCAGCTTCCAGAGGCTGCCCGCGCTCTTGGGCTTCTGGTCCCTTCCTCCATTTTCAGAGTAGCCTCTTTGGACCCTGTCCATTTCCTGCTGGTCTTGTCGGCTTCCTTCCTCTTTCACTTTTAAGGATTGTTGTGATGATACTGGTTAATCTCTATTTTAAAGTCATCTGATTAGCAGATTCAATTTTTCTGCAACCTTGTTCCCCCTGTACCCTGTCAAGTAACACGTTCACAGGGTGTTAGGATCAGGACATGTGTGTGTGTGTGGGGTGACGTTATTGTGCCATCTGATTTCAGTTTGTCCTGTTTTTGATAATACTCACTTTGATCACTTGATTATGGTGGTGCCTTCGGACTTTTCATTTTAAAGTTTCTCCCCCGCCCTTGTAATTAATGTGTGTTTTGTGTAGAGGTACTTGAGACTATGTAAATAAGCCCATTATTAGTAAACCGACTTCTAATTTAGTCACTTATTTTATATCACTATGAGTACCTGATTTTCTGTTTTATGTAATGGGTAGTAATCCATAATTGTAGTTATTTACTTTAATGCTTCAGTTGTCCAGAATTTTGTCAGTAGAAGCTCCTTCAGGTTGGTATCTGTGTCCTTTTGGCATGTCTCCAGTATGTTTTGAGTACTTTCCAGGCTTATCTTGAACTTCTGTCTCAGCCCGGGAATTGGAATTGGCCAATTTTTCCAAGGAGCCCTATTTTTGTTTTTTAAATAATCCTTTATTTTGAGATAATCATAAACTCACAAGAAGTTGCAACCATAGTATAAAATCCCACGCACCTCCTTTTTTCCAACTTCTTCCAATGGTTAACTTTATGTAGCTCTAGTACAATATCACAATCAAGAAATTGATGTATCTGGTACATTTCGGTTAATTAGACAACAGACCTTATTCAGTTTTATTCTTTTTTTTTTTAATTTTTAATGTTTTATTTATTTCTGAGAGAGAGAGAGACAGAGACAGAGACAGCTTGAGCAGGGGAGGGTCAGAGAGAGAGGGAGATACAGAATATGAAACAGGCTCCAGGCTCTGAGCTGGCAGTCAGCACAGAGCCCAACGTGGGGCTCTAACCCATGAACTGTGAGATCATGAACTGGGCCGAAGTCAGACACTTAACCGACTGAGCCACCCAGGCGCCCCCAGTTTTTATTCTTTAAACCTGCGTGTGTGTGCTTGCGTGCGCATGTGTAGTTCCTTGTAACTTTATGCCATATATAGAGTTGTGTACCCACCCCTACACTCACGATAATAGAGCTGTTCCCATCACTTTAAAAGAACTCTCTTTTGCATTGCACCCTCTTTGAATTCCCAGCAGCCGTATAACCATCAGTTTATTCTTCATGTCTGTAGTTTTGTCATTTCCATATGTTATATGAATAGAAGCATACAGTGTGTAGCCTTTTGAGATCAACTTGTTTAACCATAATGCCCTTGAGGTCCATTTGTTGTTGAGTGAATCAATAGTTAATTTCTTTTTATTGCCAAGTAGTATTCCATTGAATGGATGGACCAAGTTTGTTCAGCCATTCACCTATGGCAGGACATTTAGGTTGTTTTCCAATATATTGTGTAATAATATGAATGAAACTGCTTTCAACGTTTGAGTACAGGGTTTTGTATGAACGTAAGTTTTCCGTTTCCTGGTGGTAGATCCCCAAGAGTGAGATACCTGGATCATAAGGTGAAGGTGTGTTTAGCTTTGTGAACAGCAGCCAGACCGCTTTCCAGAGTGTCTGTACCGCGTTTGGTTTCCACCAGCAAAGTATGTGGGATCCAGTTTCTCTGTATCCTTCTCACCATTTGGTGTCATGACTGTTTTTCATTTAGCTGTTCTAATAGGTGTAGTGATATCCTGTTGTGGTTTTAATTTGCATTTCCCTAATGACAAGTGATGTTGAGCATTTTTTCATGTGCTTATCTGCTGTGTCCTCTTTGTGAAATATCTGTTCATGTCTTTTGCCCATTTTCTGATTGGACTGGTGTTTTTCTTGCTGTTGAGTGAAAGAGCTTTGTATTTGAGAGGCGAAGTCTTTGTTGGCTATGTGGTCTGCGCGTGCTCTCCCCCAGTCTGTATGTAGTGTGTCGTTTCATCCTCTTAGTTTTTTTCAGAGCAAAAGTTTTGAACTTTAATGAAGTTCAGTTTAGTAAATTTTTCTTAAGTGGTTTGTGCATTTGGTGTCAAGTTGAAGAACTCTGCCTAGAGCTCTGGCTCTTTTTCATGGAAATGGCATTTAACACCCAAGACCTGAGCATTGGGTCCGCTCACCGCTATTACGGTGTGCACTTCTAGGCACTCAGGGGACAGAGCCAGACAGTGTGTGTGTGTCCCGAGCCTTTCCAGGTTTGAGGGGGCTTCATGGTCTCGCTGCCTCCACGTGTCAACACTCATTCTGTGGCTTCCTTCATTCTCCTCTAAGTCCGCTACCATAGTCCATCTTCTTTGCACTAAAAACCTGTTTCTCCATCACCGTCTTTCTCATTTTATTTTTCTTTATTGATTTTAGGTAGATTTTATGTTCACTGGAGTTTTGTGAGAGTACAGAGGTAAATGCATGGCTTACCCTCTATGTGGAATGTATTTATTGAAGCTGTAATATTTCCCTCTCAGATCAGTTTTTGTCTTTGATTATTTATTTTTTTTGCACTGTCACCCTTTTTCATCTTCCACCCTGATTGTGCTCTTCCACAGCCTATAATCTTCCATGATTCTCATTTCCATGGAACGAAGATACCGTATTCAGATTCTCTTTATTGTCATACCTCTGCTTACCTTTCTGATCTCCTTCTGCAGCGCTACTGTATTTGTTCCATGTGGAGCTATGTAAGTAGTTCACAGTTGCCCGCGTGTGTTATATTCTCCTTTTCTCTTAGCTTTCCTTTGGAGCACACTGTCTGTACTTCTTTTACAACATTTTCTATAGAGCACAGATCCTGACATATAGTGGGTGCTTGGTGCATTAAATAAACAAATAATCCTTCCTCTAAAATAACGCCGCCCAAACTGCTTTTGCCTATCTTTCATTTCCTAATACTGTCATATGGCACATATAATACACTTTTCAAAGCAACTCTGTACACCACTATTCATCTTACATAAATGATGCTGAATGCTGTCATATTGCCCAAGGTCCATAGGAGTTGAACTACATTTAACAAGCGTTTGTGTATCTTATGTGGCAGGCCCTGATTTAGATGCTAGAGACTCTTGGGGAACAGAGCTGATAAACGTGCCCCTCATGGGGCCAACACTACAACGCTTACATTCCAGCCCTTGTGGGATGGGTGTGAGGAGGTCTTCTATAACCTTACTCACCTCAGATGCCCTCTCCTGTAGTCTTCCCTAACCCTCCTGCAAGGAGGCAGGAACGGGGTAGAAAGAATAGCTCTGTCTTCTGTGTTCTCATTAGTTCCTTTTTGTGTTTACATGTGCACAGCTTTATTCTAGAAAGTATTTGTAATACCATTATTTGTATTTGGGGCCTTTGCTAAATTGAATTGCTGTGGGTAAGACTTGATTTTTTTCCTGGTATCTAGGATGCTTGGCACATAGTGCGTAATATTCTCAATGATTCTCTGAATTCGTTAATAGAGATTTACATTTACTCACGATCGTCATTTACTAATAGCAGGTCACAGTATTCTTCCTTACTCATTACTGCCTCCGTGTAAAGGTACAAACCAGTTTCAGAACCTCCACTCTGTATTCTTAGATGGGTATACTCTGAAAGAGGTCATCTATGGGTAAGTTTTTAGTGCAGTTTAATAAATAAACTGTTTTGTTTGTCGTGTTTCTGGAGGTCTCTAGTCTGGAGATGGAGGCTTCACTCCTGTCTCTCTCCGGTATCCCCATCTGGTGGGACCGGGGTTATTTGTCAAAGAGGATACTGAGAACAATATGTTAGAATTTACCAGCCTTTTTTCAAGTGCAAGAAAATAAATTATTTCAGTAGATCTAGAATATTTACTTTCAAACATTTTGCAGACGGGTACATTGTAATTTTCCTTCGTATTTGTTTGCATATAAAATGTTGAGCTTATCTACAGCTATTTCACAAACCAGGCCAACCTGGTGGCTTATTATTTCTTTGTTCACAGTTTTCCGGTCTGGGCAGGACTTCTTCCTCTATTCCACGTGGCAGCTGGGGAACAGGAGAGTCTGAGACGACTTAGTCCTTCACATGTACAGTGTCTGGTGCGCCTTCCTCCGCGCGGTTTCACCCAACACGTGCTTTCTCACAGCATGATCTTGGGTTAGTTGGACTTGGTGGATTTCAGAGGTGGTGACCAGATTGTAGAGGGGTTGATGGCAGAGCTGCTGGGACCCCTGAGGCCTTAAGCCTGGCCCCAGCCCAGTGTCCTCTTCGCCAGCTTCTTCAGGGCCGGGGTGAGTCGTGAGCCCATCCACAGTCAAGTGGAGGAGATTGTAAGGTGTGGACACTGGCCAGATTGATTGGCTTACTGGGGCCACCAGGGAACACTCCACTATACGAACAAGTATCTTTCTGAAGGGAAAAAGGGAAGAAAGATGACTTTTCTGTTCTTTTTGTTTTGTCTAATCTTGCTGGTTTATTCATTTTGTAATGCAGCATTTGCCAGAGCTCCGTTCAGATAGCTGTCTACTAGTAATATAATTCGTCGAATTCAGTTAGACCGTGTATTGGTCGGGTTCATAAATCCACATTTGGGGATGGGGAACAAAAGATCATGAGTAGTTTATGGGGTGCTCGCCTCCAATTTACACCTAAGTGAAAGTACCAAAGTACTAGATAGAAACCCCGAATATGGACTTTGTGAAGTAAGTGACATAAATCTCCTTTTGGGTCACATGTTACAGTTCATGAAACATCTTTGGCTTTTCTCTGGTAATCCTATGCCTGTCCTTTGTACAGGAGAACAAAGAGATAGACCATCTCAGATCTTCTGTAAGAAATCCAAACAGATCTCTTTTTTCTTAATGTACTGGATGTGACAGTGGTTTATTTCCTTTAATGGCTCTCATCTTGATTCCATTTTGAGGTCACGCTGCTACTAGGCATGGGGTGTGACAGTGGAAATTCGTCAGAAACATTGTGGCTCATCGACCATATAACCAGAATCCTTTGCAAAGCCTAAGGTGAGGTGCAAATTTTGGGGGGCTGACCCCAGACTTCGCATATACAGAAGTCTTAGAAGGGATCTGGGTGATGTAAAGTCAGGAGCGGTGCATGGGGGTAATATCACCCCTACCAGGGTAAAAATTTTTGTTGGGCATGGGGGAGTGAAAAAATTAGGTATTAGCAATGGTTTGTGGCCCTCTGAAAGTTAACCCTACCTGACAAAATATTTCATGCTTTATTTTTCTTATTAAGGAGAAATTTAGGGGCTCCTGGATGGCTCAGTCGGTTGGGTGGCCGACTTCGGTTCAGGTCATGATCTCACGGTTCGTGGGTTCGAGCCCCACGTTGGGCTCTGTGCTGACAGCTAGTTCAGAGCCTGGAGCCTGTTTCACATTCTGTGTCTCCCTCTCTCTCTCTGACCCTCTGCTTCTCACGCTCTCTCTCTCAGAAATAAATAAAAAATTTTAAAACAAATTTTTTTAAAAAAGAAGAAATTTAATTTAAATTAAGTTTCCCCCCGCCCCCTGAAGATGGGAATAATTTTAAAAAGATTGAGGAACATTTTCCTTTGAGAATTATGCTGACCTCACACCTGTCCCCTGGGACCTGGGCCGCCCCACCGTCCTGGGGAGACATATGTATCATTTGGTTAATGCTTTAAAAGAGTCAGATTTTACCGACATTAAATGGAATTTCTTTTAAAATATCTAGAGAGGGAAAACATTTTACTCTGTGGCGTTTTGCATCCGCAGATGGATACTTACTTTATCCAAGCACTGCAGGGATGGATCCTGTTTGCGGATTTAGAAACCTTTTAGCTTCTGTTAGCGCCCCTCTTCGTGTTACTCAGCTGGTTAACATACAGCTCGCCAGGGTGGGGGGGTGGGGGGAGTGGCTGTCTCTCTGGGGAGTGATGTGTCCTGTGTGGTGCAGGCCGCGGGACAGGGGGCTGCGAGGGGCAGGGGCAGACCTGGGCTGGGCCTGTTCACGGCGGAAGAGCAATGCCGTTCCCTGGGCGGGCTGGCCTTTCCCTCTGATTTGGGCCAGGCACCCATGCTTTTCTGTGTGGTGCCCGACTGGCTCCACTGGTAGAGCATGCAGCTCTCGGTCTTGCGGTTGTGAGTTCAAGCCCCACGGCGGGGGTAGGGATGACTTAGAGTAAAGAAGTCTTCAGAAGGACGTCTGGGCTATGAGAGGGTAGTAGTGGGAGAAGTAAGAGGTTCCCAGTGTATTACCTTCTATAAAGAAAACTCCCACATTTTGATTTGGGGATCTCTAGTTCCTTCAAGGTAGTGTTGACATTATTTGTGCTTGTTTTGTTTCCGTGTAATTTGTGCAGGCTCAGGAGAGTTAAAGGTGTAGTAACGCCAGGAAACTGAGGGCCTCTGTAGAATCTGCACTCACCTGAAAACATGTTGCTTGCTGACAAGATGTTGGGCTAGATTATTTGTTGAATCAATGAATGAAATTAATCCAAAGGTTATTTTGAAAGATGTAGTTTTCTTTTCTATGGTTTTATTTTTAAATTAAAAAGAAAAATATTTTAATGTTTAATCTTGAGAGGCAGACAGAGTGCAGGTGGGGAGGGGCAGAGAGAGAGGGAGACACAGAATCCAAAGCAGGCTCCAGGCTCTGAGCTGTCAGCACAGAGCCCTATGTGGGGGCCTTGGACCCACAAGCTGTGAGATCATGATCTGAGCCAAAGTTGGACGAATAACCAGCTGAGCCACCTGGGCACCCCTCTTTTCTACAACTTTAGAATCCATTCTGTAGCATAGTGTTAAAGGAAAAATGAACTGGAAAGATAGAGGAGTGTTGGGGGCCAGTGTTTTTCCTACTGACATGCTTTTTAATTTCCCTAGACTTCAGGATCCTTGTCTACGAACTTGAGTTATTTTGTAGATGATCTTTTAAGAGCCCTTCAGGGTCCAGAATTTTATTACTAAATATTGTGACCACATTAGAAATATCCTCAGGCCGAGGGAGTTGTGAGAGGGAATTCGTTCCAGCAGCCACACCACCAGCAGGGGACACAGTAACCGAGAACTGGCTCGCTGGATAGCCCCCCTCCTCCGAAGAACAGAGTCATCTTGTTGGTGGGCATGTCTGCCTCAGTTGGTCCTCAGAGACACAGATTTCTTCTATCTTGTTTTTCCACCAGACCTGGCTCTCAGTTGTGTTGTCCTGGCCCCCAGCTTACAGAGAGACACAAGAGTCCTTACTCCGTGTCTTAAAGCTGACAGATGGCCCACTATACTTGTTTTCACTTTCATTTTGTCTATGAGAACTTTGTCCCACGGCCATACTTGGAGGGAGGCTGGGAAATGTAACCTCTCTGGGCACCCGTAGGCTTGGCTCCACTTAAGGAAGAAGGAGAGGACTGTTTCCGCCACAGATAGTGTAGGTGAAGCTATTTAATTTTCTTAGTACACTTTTGGGGAAGCTTTTTTACTTAAGGTCTTTATTTAAAAAATAGGCAAAAAGGAGCACCTGGGTGGCTCAGTTACTTGGGTACCTGACTTCAGCTCAGGTCATGATCTCCCAGTTTATGGGTTTGGGCCCTGCATCGGGCTCTATGATGACAGCTTGGAGCCTGCAGACTGCCTCGGATTCTGTGTCTCCCTCTCTCTCTGCCCCTCCTCTGCTCGAGCTCTGTCTCTTTCAAGAAAAAACAAACAGGGGGAAAAAAAATTAAAAATAAAAAAACGCAAAAAAAATTACATAATTAATATAAAGAGGAAGTTTTGGCAAGTGATGGGTTAAAATGTGAAGTAGAATGTATCAAAAGACAGGTTTTAAAATTGATCAAAAACCTAGAACTAAGCAGCTCCAACTGCTCACGCCTTAAGCTCCTTGGAGTACAAGCTAGGTAAGAGTCCTGTAATCTTTGGGGCACCCTCTGGTCATACAAACACTTGGATACATGTTCAGTCACAAGCTCCATCTGTTTTCTGGAAGGAGTGGCCCATAGTTCATTTCCATAAGCTAGCCCAGGAGAAGGAGGCTCCTCCTCTTGGGCTCTGAATTCTTATCATAAATTCCTAAATTTGGCCCTCTGTCAAACTTGCCGGGGGCCCTCGTTCGAAATCGGTGTTCTAGCCCTACGCTCCGGAGGTGTCGGTGGTTCTGTTTCTGAATCTGAGTTTTTACCCAGCCCCTCAGGATGGAGCTGTCAGGGGAATGAGGACCATGGCTTTGGGGAGTCTGTACCTCAGTTGCCTCACATATACAAGTGCAAAATTATACCTACGTGGCTTCATAGGGTTCAGAGAGCATGACTTGAGCTGTATTTGTGATTATTTCACAACTAAAAAGTGCCATTAAGAATTTAGGGAGGTTAGGGTGGTGGTATAAGTCCTGTCTGTGCCAGGTATCAAGCCAATTTATTTGTACAACAGACCTAAAAGGTAAGTGCTGTTCTCTCTGGAAATAACTGTAAGGTAGAAATCTGGATTTCTTGGTGTTGCATAATTGAACAGGGATTCAGAAAAAGTTGTCTGCCCAGTGTAACTACCAGCATCGGAAAATAGGTATTACTACTTTTTGTTTCCACATGATTAAGATACCATGTGTCAACTTGGTGACTTGAGATAAGTACCTTTAGTGTCATTAAGTGTGGGAAACTTGGTGCTTTGCACTTGGATGAGGCCAGCCTGAATATGACATAGTCTCTGCCTGATGGGAAGTTACAGCTTAATAGAGAAGACTTCCAAACAGGATCTGAGTATGATGTTCGAGTTCAGAGGAAGGGAGAGGTCATGCGAGGTGAAGAGCACAGCTGGAAATGGGAGTGACTTCCCTTTTCCTTTTTCCCTTTTCCCGGACAGAGACCAGCCTCTGACAGGCACTCGGAGGACTCCTCTCTCCCCTAGTGCGTTTGCCAGCATCTCGGAGGCAGATGCGATGATAGACAAGCTTGCGAGGAGTAGGCATGTGTCCCCTTCCCTGAAGTAAAGGGAAGCAGAACTGAATTCGATGGTGCAGACCATGTGCTAGGCCTTGTGTATGTCACTTACTCCGTTCCCGTAGTTCTGTGAGCGACAGAGGCAGTGTTCATTAGCCGAAGGCGCATGGGGCTTCGCAAGCGAGAAGCACTTGGTGATGTCGGGGCCAGGTCTGGCTTGGGCACAGGTAGTCCACAAAGGGGCTTTTCCTGGGGAAACAGCTTCCAGCACATACCAGACCTATCCTTCCTTTAGCTTGTTAGCTTTGCTTCAGCTTTGACCGGGGCATGATTGCCGCTCACCTGTTAGGGTACTGTGGCTGGAGATGTGCAGGTTCATTAGAAAGGTGCAGGGTGTACAGCTGTGTGTGTGTGTATATGTGTGTGTGTGTAAAACAGGCAGCATTTGATAGCAGCGAATCTGTACAGGAAATAAGGAAGCTTGGTTTAGTTGACAGTGTACCAAGTTAGGGTTAAGATAGTGAAAAAGAGAAAAATATGGTTGGTGCCCTCGTGTTATTGACAGCATTTTAACTTTTGCTGTTCGTGTTAGATTATGTGAGAAACCTGCTTGAGCTGTTCCAGATTGGGTGGCTCAGTATTGGGTTTTAAAAAATTTTTTTAATGTTTCATATATTTATTTTTTGAGAGAGAGACGGCATGAGCAGGGGAGGGTCAGAGAGAGAGGAAGACACAGAACCAAAGCAGGCTCCAGGCTCCGAGCTGTCTGTCAGCACAGAGCCCGACGCGGGGCTTGAAACCATGAACCATGAGATCATGACCTAAGCCGAGGTTGGGCACTTAACCGACTGAGCCACCCAGGTGCCCCAATATTGGGTTTTAATGCGGGTGAGTGTGTGTGTGGGATTTTACACTCTGTCTCCCAGTGGTTGTCTTTAGTTGTTGTTATTATTTTTTTAAGGTTTATTTATTTTGAGAGAGAGCGGGGAAGGGGCAGAGAGTGAGGGGGAGTGAGAATCCCAAGCAGGCTCTGTGCTCTCAGCACAGAGTCTGACATAGAGCTTAAGCCCAAGAAACTTTAACTTAAGTAAATAATGATCCCATGAACCTTAACTTGCTTAACTGACTGAGCCACCCGGGTGCCCTAGGTTATTGTCTTTTTAAAGCTTGAAGGAACTTAACCAAAACCCAGTAAGATCGCAAATCATTCCGTGCGAGAGGTTCACATAAATGAAACACACTTTTTTACATGATCCAAGAAGACAAACACAGATTGGGACGTTGTTCGTAGGTGACGTTTATAGAATGTGCATCTTTTAAGAATGTCTTTCTTGTATTAGTTTGCTGTGACTGCTGTAACAAACCACCACAAACTTAGTGGCTTAAAACAATAGAAATTAATTGTCTCACAGTTCTGGACACCAGAAGCCTGGAATCCGCACCATTGAGCTGAAATGAGAGTGTCTACAGGGCCATGTGGGGCTCTGCTTCTCCCGGAGTCTCTAGGCTGTTGGCATTCCTGCACGTGTGGTCACGTGGGCTTTCCCTTTAGGTGTCACATCCGCCCCTGCCCTTCTCCCTCATGGACACTGCGATGGCAGGAGGGCCCTCCTGCGTATCTCCTCACCTCAAGATCTTTCACTTAGTCGTCATCACGTTTGCAAAGGCCCTTTTCCAAAAATGATAACATCTATAGGTTTCAGGGATAAGGATATGGATATTTTTGGGGGTCTATAAAATATTTGGAAGAGTAGGTAGCTGGCTTTTGAAATAGTAACTTCTGGATATATCATGAGTATGTTTCCCGTTACAGTAAGAATTCATAGTATATCTTGTAATATTTCAGTGTTGGCTTGATGATCCTAATTTGGGATCCAAATTGGGAGTCTTCACCCCCAAATTTCAACACCCTGCATGTCACTTATAATAATGGATTTAAGCTACTTGTCTTCAAATAATGGAGGTTATTCTTTTAGGGCTGGCTCAAGCTGACAGTGGTAATTTTTATCAAGCATTTATTAAAAATGCGTCTAAATTTAGGAAAATGATCTAAATTATTGGCACTTAATTTAGCAATCTAGGAATTTTAATGACTGGGAGGAGGTGCAGATTGCAGGAAAAGAGGGAAAAATATACTATGATTATGCTTTTTCTAAAGTTGCTTGGTTGTATCAAACTTGAAAATGTGTTATAGTTGGACTGTTTTTTTATTATGCTACTTAATTTTAGCTAATTTTGGACAAATATAGCTAGCTCATTGTGGATAAGATATGAATACACATATTAAACAGCCTTTAAAAAAGAAAAGATGTTCACACTTTGGATGGTATCGGTGGAGGGTTTTTGAAGTTGTGAGCTGGTCATGGATGTGTGTGTGTGTGTGAATTTAATTTATTAAAAAGTTTTGGTGTGTGTTTATTTGAGAGAGAGCGCAAGTGAGGTAGGGGCAGAGAGAGAGGAAGACAGGATTTGAAACAAGCTCTGCGCTGACAGCCCGATGGCGGGGCTTGAACTCATGAACTGCAAGATCATAACCGGAGCTGAAGCCAGACACTTAAGTGACTGAGCCACACAGGTGCCCTTTATTTTATTTACTTTTAAATATTTATGTATTTTGAGAGAGAGAGAAAAAATGTGCATGTGAGCTGGGGAGGGGCAGAGTGAGCGAGAGAGAGAGAGAGAGAGAGAGAGAGAGCGCGAGTGAGCGCGCGAGAGCATTCCAGGCAGATAGGCCCCACACACTGTGCATATTCCCAGGCGGGGCTCCAGCTCACGACTGTGAGATCATGACCTTGAGCGGAAATCAAGAGTCGAAATCAAGAGATGCTTAGCCGACTGAGCCACTCAGGCACCCCATGTATCTTAATTTTAAAACCTGGTTCTTTCTTGAACCTGCCTAATGTTTTCTCAGCCTTTAAAAGAAAACCAGAGTCTTTTATTTCTCTAAACATCTTAAGTTACCTATTTTGAAGAGCTTTTCAGTTAGTCCTGTTGTTTCTAGTTCCTGGGGTTATCGTTTGGATTTCTGTTGTGAGGGAGGGAGGGTGTGTGTGTGTGTGTGTGTGTGTTGTAAATATTGTGCATGACATTGTCACAGGAACTTCTGAAGGTGTTCTGTATTTTGAGGGCGTGCATCTCTGTTTTCATATCGGAAAGTCACCGACACTTTACGCTTCTCACTCCCCGTTTCCCAGATGTGACAACCATAAACGTCAGTTTACCTGCCTCCCGCCCCGTATAGTTGTTGCCATGGTTTTATCTGCTACACGTGTTACATTATATGTTATAAACCCCCGTGGCCAGTTTTTACGAGTTTTGAGTACACGTTTTAAACCCCAACTTAAAAGGTTTTGTTTTAACCAATCGATAGTTTTTAACTAAATTATGAAGAAGAAAATATATTTGTGAAAATTCACTTATTTACATTTCAGGCACTTTTTATTCCTTGGTGTAGATTTGTGTTTCCACCCACTTTTATTTCCCTTCATTCTGAAGAAGTTTCTTTAGCATTTTTCATAGTGTAGGTTTGTTGGCAGAGAATTCTCTCTGATTTTTCAAAATCTTGCAAATGTCTTTATTTTACTTTTATGTGTGAAGGTTCTTTTCACTGCACGTGGAATTCTAGGTTGATCGTGCTTGTCACTGAGCACATTAAGGGTGGTGAGCCGCTGTCCTCTGGCTGCCATTGTTTCTGATGAGATGCTGTTGACTTTACTGTATTGCTCTTCTGTGTATGTATAGTGTCGTTTTGTGCTCGGGCTGCTTTCAAGATTTTATCTTTGGTTTTAAGCTGTTTGCCCAAGATGTGCCTGGGTGCGGTTATAACTTGAGAGGTATTTGGCCATGATTTCTTCACATCTTCCTGCCCGCTTCTCAGTCTTCTGTGATTTCACTTCCATGTGGGAGAACATTTTAGATTCTGTAGGTCTTTGAGGGTCTCTTCTTTTTTTTTTTTTTTTTTTAAGTCTTTTTTTCTATTCTTTAGATTGGATAATTTCTATTGATCTCTCATGTTACTGATTTTTTTTCCACTGCTGTCTTCAATATGCTGTTAAAATCCATCCAGTAAAGTTTTCATTTAGTTACTGTGTCTTTCACTCTTTGAATTCTTTTTTTTTTCTTTTTTGTAGTTTCAGTTTTTCTTCTGTTCAGATATTCTCTCTGTTCACACATTAAAGAGCATATTTTCTTTAAAGTTTATGTATTTTCTTCTAACTCGTTGTGTAAAACAGCTGCTTTAGAGTGTGTGTTTGCTAAGTCTAACATCTGGTCCATCCTGGGATTGACGTCCTATTTGACTCCTTTTTTCCCCCTTCACTGTGGATCACATGGTTTGTTTCCTTTGCTTGTTTACTAATATTTTCATAAATATTTTCTTCTTGTTAAGTGTGTTAATGTTTATTCTAGAAGGCTGGTTGGTTATTTTGAATTCATATATATTTGATTTTATACTTTATTACACAAGACCTAGGGAAAGTTCCAGGTGAATCCTAGCCCCTGATATGGGACATGACTTCCAAACTGAGTCTTCCTTCATATCTTGCCGTGGGTTTGGTTTTAGATCCTAGTAGTGTTGGTTCATAGACTACAGACTTGGAGATATGGTCCTTAGCCTTGAAATGAGGAAAGGAAGTTACGGGTATGTGTTTGTCCTGGTTTTCCAATGAAACAGACCCAACAGGAGATACATGATGTATTGTAAGGAATTGGCTCACATGGTTATCAAGACTGAGAAGTCCTAAGATCTGCTGTTGGCAAGTTGGAGACCCAGGAGAGCTGATGGTGTCGTTTTAGTTGGAGGCCAGAGGCCTGGGAACCATAAAGCTGATGCCTTAAGTTCCATTCTGAAACCCCACAGGCTTTAGCTGGACTAAGAAGAGCCAGTGTTTCAGTTTGAGTCCAAAGACAGGAAAAAGGTAGGTGTCCCAGCTCAATGCAGTCAGATAGGAGTTCTCTCTTGTGAGGGTCAGCCTTTTTTATTTTGTTCAGACCCTCAGCTAACTGAATGAAGCCCACCCACATCAGGGAGAAGTTGTTAATTCAGACGTTAATCTCTTCCAGAAACACCCAGAAAAATGTGTGCCCAAAAGTCTGGACACCTCATGGTCCAGTCAAGTTGACACATTAAATGAACCTTTTTAAGATATTAGGGAGATCTCTCCACCCTGCCTGGGCAGTGACTCCCCCCAGCCCCAGGCCTGCTCATTTGCCATCATTTCTGTTCTGCTCTCAGCATCTTAGAAGTCACTCTGGTAAGTTTTGAGTAGTCTCACTCTGCCCATGTGCATTCTGGCCCTCTGGGGTCCACCCGCCCCCCTCCCTAGACCTCTGGAGACCCCTTTTTGCACAGCTTCCTTCTCTCTGTTGCTCTGTCCCCCAAAGATTCTAGCTGCTTCTGCTGTTTAGAACTCTGATCTTTACTTCACATCTAGGCAGGACCACTGTGCTTTGCTCAGACTCCACCTCCCTCTGCCTTGTTGAGAAGTTGTCCTCAGAACCAGGGCAACACATAGGCTCAGTGGAAGAGACCGTTTCCTTACAAAATAATAGCTATTCCCCTGATTATATTTCAGGGAGCAGGCACATTTTAAAATAATGCAGTGATGTGGGCTTTTGGGCCAGAGGCTTGGACCCTGGAGTAATTGAACTCGACTTCATGCTTAGTGTCAGAGTCATGGCTGAGGCAGGTGTTAGGGGCACCAGGCTCTGCAGGAACACGCAGTGACGGGGGTGGGGGGGCTCGGGAGGGGGGAACCATCGTGCAGCACCTCCCCATTCGCGGATGTCTTCATTCTTTTTATTCGTTCTCCATGCGTTCTCCTGTAACATTCTTCTTATTTCTGATTTTAGTCCTGTATTCTTGAAACACAGGAAGCTAGTCGACTCATTCCCTAATTGTGAGACTTGCTTAATGATTCGAAGGCACCTATTCACTGTCCTCTAGTCTTTCACTGTCTTGGCTGATCAGCCTTGGGCCTTCCAGATCCCCATCCATCTGTTATTTTCTCAGAAGTTTTGGGTTTTCTCCTTGCCTCTCATGATGTGCATCTAGAAGTTAAAAGAATTGTGAGCTTAAGAAGCTGTACAGATGTAATGATGACACATTCTGATTTTTCCTGTCAAATTCTTGCAAAGAGTATTTCTGTACTCGTTTCTCAAATCGAAATTGGTTCCCCTTTTTATACTCTCTTAGTAATTCATACTTCATACCTGTTAGCCCAGTTGGGAGTCCTCTATTACTGTGGATTTTGTCTGTTTCCCATGTTGGATCATGAGATCTGAGGGCAGGCGTAGTGACAGTAAATCGTGCCCTGTGTCTCTAGTACTCGTCACATAATCCCTGAAGAAGTGGTGAATTTAAAAGTCTACTTCTGTCAAGGCACCATCTGATTTTTAGGAAATCTGTGCATAGGCCATTATTTTTCACTTGTTTCCATAAGTGTAAAGGCTGGCAGTTCTGAAGTGTTGTCAGACGTACGAATGTCTCTTTTGACTTCCTGCCGCCCCAACCCCGTCACCTTCCCAGGCCCGTTGTCCTGCCGAGAGGTACTGCTCATGGAGCTGTGCGGTTCACCTCTTCGGACGTTTTCCTGTGTATATAGAAGTACGCTTATGTTGTTGTTACGTACGTACGTCACCCTTGTACATACTTCTGTGTAGCTGTGGAGTTTAAATGCTCAGTTAAAATGGCAATTAAGTATTTTATTTTTGATTTGATCATCAGATCTTTTTAGTGTTTATTTTACTTTCAGATATCCTAAGTAAGGCACATAACTTTTAGACTTTGGTTTCCACGTCTGCTAAAAGATTGATGTTAATTAGCTGAAATTGAAGTCCTCATAGCTCTCCATCTGATAATTAAATTTGCTGTAATTCATCTGTATTAGATACCATGAAAAGTGTGCTATCTGTATAATATAAAAAATGTAGGAAAGATAAAGAACATGACTCTGGGTAACAAAAGGAAATTTTGGGGTAAGTTGTTAAAATGTTCAGTTTTTGTTCTCCAGGAGTGTCTGGAGGGTGGAAATTGCTGAAACTAGTAGCGGGGTCATCTGTTTTGGGGACTTTGGCACGAGGGAGTTCGTGCCGTATTGATCCTGCGAAGTTAGCTGATGGTATCCTGAGGGGCGTCTCTGCCCAGCTTCCTGGATTTTCACAGCACAGTTCTACATTTAGGAACACAGTGAATGCTTCCGGAAAAATTGTAAAGAAACCAAATATAGGTAAATCTTTGTTAATGGTTAACTTAAAAATTTTTTATGGAAAATAGTTTCCCAGGCTACTTTAACCCCTTTCTCTTTTCTCCAAAGAGAAACAAACAGGAGAATAGAAAAGCAAAGTTTGCTCAGTTATGGCTTGTTTGTAGAGCTTTCTCGTCATAAAACGTTACTGAATCTTTACATTTCTTTTAGTTTCTTTTGTCAAGTAGCTCACTTATTTTATGGATTAAAGAGTTGTATTTCTAATATTTTTTCATATATCACCACTTTTTAAAAAAATTCACTCTTAATGTTTATTTTTGAGGAAAGGGGGGTGCGGGGGGGAGGGAGAGAGAATCCAAAGCAGGCTCCAGGCTCTGAGCTTGATCACCACTTTATTTTTTATTTATTTTTATTAAAAAATTTTTTTTAATGTTTTATTTATTTCTGAGAGAGAGAAAGAGACACACACAGCATGAGCAAGGGAGGGTCAGAGAGAGAGAGAGAGAGGGAGACACAGAATCGGAAGTAGGCTCCAGGTTCTGAGCTGTCAGCACAGAGCCCGACACGGGGCTCGAACCCATGAACTGTGAGATCATGACCCGAGCTGAAGTCGGATGCTTAGCCAACTGAGCCACCCAGGCGCCCCACCACTTTATTTTTTAAAAGAACTTTTAATTATGGAAAACCTAAGACATGCACAAGGAAAGTAACATAGTGAACTGTCATGTCCATATCATGATATGCAGTGATCAAGAGTTTGCCCACCAGGTTTTTTAGTATTTTCAGTATAAGTAATACTATGGTTAATATTATTTGTTTTTTTTTTTTCTTAATTAAATAGTTTTTGAGAGAGACCATGAGTAGGGAAGGGAGGAGAAGGAGGGGGAGAGAGAGAGAAAGAAAAAGAAAGAATCCCAAGCAAGGTCCTTGCTCAGCATGGATCTGGACAGGGGGCTCAATCCCACAGCCATGAGATCATGACCTGAGCTGAAATCAAGAGTTGGACGGACGCTCAGTAGACTGAGCCACCCCGGCTGCCCCAAATTATTCTTTTTTAAAAAAGGGTTTTGGTGTTTACCAGGAATAAAACTGTGCCCAAGCTTTAGAGAATTGATAATTATGTAAGACATTTCTTAGCACAGACAACATTCTCTGAAGCAAGCAGAACCGCTAGTTTTTGTGCCTTTTGCACCAAAGTGAGTTCTAGAACTAAGCCTTGGCAAACTCCATTGCTCCACCAGTAGATTTCATGCATGACCTAACTGAGCTTCTTGTTGGGTCTTAAATATTGAAGAGGTTTAACTCCCTCTTTTCTTTTTTTATAGTTTTTATTTATTTTTGAAGCATAAGTGGGGGAGGGGCAGAGAGAGGGAGGGAGTCACACAAATCTGAAACAGGCTCCAGGCTCTGAGCTGCCTGCAGAGAACCGGATGCGGGGCTCGAACCCACCAACCCACCAACTGCGAGATCAGGACCTGAGCCGAAGTCAGACACCCAACCGACTGAGCCCCCCCAGGCGCCCCCTAACTCCCTCTTTTCAAAAGAGCAACCCAAAACACATGTTCTAGGCGGTGACGTGGCTTGCGGATCACTGTGTTCTCTTCTCCCTGGAGGGTCTGCTGTAGTTGAGGAGACTGGCCCTCCCCGAGGGCGAGATGAGCAGGGCTCTTCCATTTTCGGGGGCGGGAGCCCACGTGCTTGCGCTTAGGGGGTGCCGTCTGGAGTCCCGGAACACTTGCCGCTGTGCGGACTCGTGGAGACTTCGGGGAAAGGTGGCACTGGCCTTGGCGTCAGGCTCAGAGTGCTCGGAGGAGCGGTGCAGGTCGCAGAGAAGGATGAGGAAAGCCCCTGGGACAGCCCCAGCACGAACGTGGCATTTGTCCGTTGTGGCTGGAGTGTCAGTTTGGGGGAAGGTTGATGGTAGGAGCTCATACTAGCAGGTGAAGGTGGTGGTAGTGGAAGATGCACCGGGGCAGAGAGCCGCTCCATACAACTGACTGCAGTGCCATGAGTGCTTTCCGTGTGCCGTGTCGTCGGTAATAACAGCAGTGTTACCCATCAGCCTCACTTTGTGGTCGAGGACACTCCGGCATTGAGGAGTTAGCTAGAACCTTGCGTGAGCCCACCCATTAAGTCGTGCGTCCTGAAGTTAAACTGGGCAGGCTGACTCCAGGGACTTGAGAGAGCAACACGAAGTTAAGCAGCACCAAGTACTTTTTTGGCCTTACTGTGTACAAGTAACCTACCAGTATGTTCACTGATTTAAAAAAAAAAATAATAATAAAGACCTTCATTTGTTTATTATCATGAGCTTTTTACCTGTATGGAGTTGTAAAAATTGGATGTCCTTAGAGGTTGTTCTCATAGTTGTGGCTGTGCGCTATAGATACCATCATGGCTTTTCCATTTAAGCTGGAGGTTGAATTTCTTGGACCATTTTTTTAAAATTGATTATAAGAGATGTGCTTGTTTATAAAAGTTGTGATGGGCAGAAAGTGTAAAGAAGAAAATTTAAGAATCAGCCAGAATTTTATTAGCCAGAGACATTATTAATAATCTTATATATTTTCCCCTAGAGTTTTTTCAGTGTATTTATTTTACTTTTCTGAGGTTGTGCTTTCGGGGGAGGGTTTTGAGTTCTTTGTCATACATTCCCTTATGTCATACAATTATCATAAGAACTTAAAGACATAATATTTTGACACGTTAATGTGCCATAATCTCTGTCACCTTTTCTTTTTAGTGTTGAGAGCTTTTATTTGATTTTAAAATTAATTTTAATGAGACTTTTATATATAAATGAATTTTCTATCACGAAAGGGATTTCTAGATACTAAATCTAGAAGTGGATCATCTAGAGATGGAACAGGAGGCATAATAGACCACAAGTGCATCACGAATCCGTGTAGCATGAGGAAAGGCACACCACTGGGTAGGAACAATACTTGTGTGGCAAGGGCTGTGTTCAAGTATTCTGTGTACAGATTGGGAGATCATAAATTGAGAAAGCAGGAGATTTGAGCAAGAGGCATGGACTGAGGCTGGCCATGTCAGTTTAAGACAGATCGAGCATCTTCATGTTCAGTTGGAAGAAAGCTGAGGAGCATTCGTGCATACGAAGAGTGTTTTGTATGCTGCGTGTACCTGTTTTCTGTCCCTCTAGTGTACACAAGAAACATCCTGCACTTAAGTTGGTAGAGAGGGATTCAGCATGGAATTTCTAACTCAGGATGGCTCACTTTGCTGTAGTTTATCCTGAGAATTCATCTTTGAGATGGGCAGGTTTTCACTTTGTTTAGGATTTTTTTTCTGCTTGGGAAGAAAGGGGTACTTGAGATGGTGTTTTAAAGGTTTTTCCATACCTTTATTCCTAAGATTTATTTTAATATTAATTTCAGTTTTCTCACCAATTCCATGTCTCCTGGTCTTATGTGGAAGTAACAGAGCAGTAACGCTGTGTTAGGATTTGTAGTTTTGGTGGAAAGGACAAACGAAGAGTGCAAACACAACTCCACATCTGTACAGCCAGAGGAGTAGCAGGTTCATGTATAAAATTGATTTGCAAAACTGAGCATGGTCCTGGAAGTTGAACATCACCTAGAGAGGCCAATGGAATTTGAATTACAAAGGCTGGGAAATAGAAACGTTAACAAACAAGTCGTAAGTATTAGGATTGTGGTGGTGTGGTGGCTGATGTCCATGCCAGGCCTTTTCACAGGATTTCTGTTGATTAAAAAAAATTCTAGGTTAAGATTTTAAGATTCCTTTAAAAAAACTTTTTTTCCTGTTTATTTAATTTTGAGAGAGACAGAGCAGGAGTTGGGGAGGAGCAGAGAGAGAGGGAGATACAGAATCTGAAGCAGACTCCAGGCTCGGAGCTGTCAGCACAGAGCCCAATGCGGGGCTCGAACCCACGGACTGCGAGATCATGATGTGCGCCAAAGTCGGCCACTTAACCAACTGAGCCATCCAGGCATTCCTTAAGATTTTAGGGTTCTAGGAAGATTTGGTTTCATTACAAAATGCATATTCCTTTAAGGAATTTTGAAAGTACATAAAAGATAACTGTTTTCAGTTACTCTCTCTGGAGATAACTACTATTTAATGTTTTATGGATAACCTGTCAGGACTTTTATTTTTATTTTATTATTTCATTTTTTATGCACACAACTATTTTTCTCTCCTTTTAAAAAATGTAATCATATGATGTCTGCATCCTGTTTTGTAAGTCACTTTTTCTATATAGAACAATAGTTTCCATGTTGTTTTTCATGATACTGATGTGTTTATTGAACATATACTGTGATAAAATAGAAATATGAAACTCACCAAGCAGTAGATATCACTGGAGTGAGAGTATAACATAAGTAACCAACAAAACATAGTGCAGATTCAGAGAGAGGCTGGAGTGGCATAAAACTGGATGAAGGGGAATTGAGGTGGCCTTGAATGATGGATAGGATTTAGGTAGAGGGTTAGGCGAAGAGGGCACAAACTTCAGGTAGGGGAATGATTGAGCATTGGTGCATTTTATAGAATGCCATGCCGCGCCCTCTGTTCAGGATGGTAAAGTTTGATTGAATGTTTTTAAGTTCCAGAGAGGAAGTTAAATCCAGGCTGAAAGTGCTGTGCTTCAGGAAGATGGGTGTGGCCACTCTATGCCACATGAGTTGAGACGAGATAAGCTGCCTTTAAGTTCAGTGGTTTCCAAACTGGGCTGTGCTCAAAAATCACCTGGATTAAAAAAAAGAAAAGAATTCTTGGGTTCTTCCACGTGCCTCCCGAATCAGTATCTTTGGGTGTGGGGTGACCAGTCGAGTTTTGAGAACCTCCTGTAGTGTTTCTGACAGTACCACCGGACCCAGCAGATGCTTTTTGAGGAGCATCTAGGATACCACGTATGAAATAAGGCCCTAGACCAAGATGGTGGCAGTCGGCATGGAGAAGAATTGAGGCATGAGTTATTTTGAAAATTGGCAGGATTTAGTGCGTCCACTTCAGGTACCTAAAGAAGTCAGTTTCTAGTGGCGTCGCTGGAAGAGTGGTGGCCCTGGGGACAAAGATGGACAGGTGGGTTCTGTTGAGGAAGAAGGTGAGGGTGCGGCTCAGGTGTGGGGAGTTGAGGTAGTAACTGGCACTATAGGGACGCCCAGCGGCTTGTCGTAATAGATGCTGAGTGGGAGGTTAGTGCAGAGAAGAGAACAGCGTTGTTAGTTCAGAGTAGACTTTGAAGTATGTCTTTTGGTGGGAAGATGGGTCGAGAACAGAGTGGAGGAGCCCGGCGGGGGCTGCAGGCGACACCCGCGGTTGGGGCTACTGGGGAAAGAGACGCGGGGCCCTGGCGTGAGCGCTGATGCTCTGAGGAAGAAGGCCGCACACGTGTTAAGAGTTTTTGAGTTTCTCACAAGTGTGGTCAGGAAAAAGAAGTAAAACTAAACTCCTTTATTACCCTTAATAATTGTAATGGGCTTGTTGAAGGAAGATGGAAGCTGCTAATAACAGTATTTGTTTTTGATTATTTCTGGACCTGCTTGTTTTTCTGTGTTTTTGAAATGTAAAGATAATTAAAAGCAGTGGTTTATAAAATCATATATAATTATATATGTATATAAGTACACGCAACCAACTAAATATATGTGTGCGTGCACTTAAGTAAATTAATTACATGTAATGTGTGCTTTATAAGTAAAATTATATGTGTTTGTGCATATAAATATATATGGCCACTCCAGAAGAGTCAGTGCTATCAGAAAGGATAGAGCAGAGTGGTTTTCCAGTGCATTTCCTAAAAACTAGTTATGAGAAGGACTTGCAGGCTATTGATTGAACATCTACTCTCCTGAGTGTCCTCTGTCTGATAGGAATATACAAATGAATGAGATCAGCCCAGATGTTCAGGTTGGGGGGAGATGTAACTTAGGGGTAACACTAAGCATTAGACCACCCTCTGATGTGAATCTCAGAGCACCTAGAAGTCCCTTAATTCCCTTTTAATTTCTTATATGAGCTGCGATCGATTTGAATACAAAGTTTAAGTCCATTATATGTGGGTGATATGAAATATATCTTAAGCAAACACATCCACAGTAGAGATCGAAAAAGTCTTGGCATTCATGTTACTTTTTTTTAAATTCCTTAATTAGCAAATGGGTAAGAACAGGCTCCAAGGCTCAAAGTTTATGCTCGTGAGAAGTTGGAAATAACCCAAATATCCCCCAGTAGGTATTTGTTTAAAGTAAACTTAGGTCTGTGCAGTGGGGTACTCTCCAACCAGCGAGTAAGGTGCTGCAAACATAAATTGTTGATGTAAAGGTATGAAATTAAAAAAAAAAAGGAGCAGAGATTCCATGGGGTATTGGAATTTTGTGTGAACTTTTGGTTATTCCTATTCAGTTTCTTCTCATTCCCTCTTTGAAAAATAATGAACATGTTTTATAATTAGAAATTCAGTCTGTTTATTTCAGATAAATGATGGGAGAAAAACTTGAAGTCCTTAATCTTTTTTAAATTTTTAAGGTTTATTTATATTGAGAGAGAGAGTGAGTGAGTGAGCAGCGGGGGGCTGGGGGGGATGGCAGAGAGAGGGAGACAGAATCCTAAGTGGGGCCCAAACCCACAAATCGTGGGATCATGACCCAAGCTGAAATCAAGAGTCCGACGCTCGGGGCGCCTGGGTGGCTTAGTCGGTTAAGCGTCCGACTTTCGCTCAGGTCATGATCTTGCGGTTCGTGGGTTCGAGCCCCGCGTCGGGCTCTGTGCTGACTGCCAGCTCAGAGCCTGGAGCCTGTTTCAGTCTGTGACTTCCTCTATCTCTGGCCCTCCCCTGCTCACGCTGTCTCTCTCTCTCTCTCTCTCTCTCTCTCTCTCTCTCTCTCTCTAGAAATAAATAAAACATTAAAAAAATTAAAAAAAAAAAAAGAGTCCAACGCTCAACTGATTGGCCCACCCAGGTGCCCCTTAAAGTATTTAATTTAAAGAATTTTTTAAAATGTTTGTTTATTCTTGAGAGAGACAACACAGCAGGGAAGGGGCAGAGAGAGATGGAGACACAGAATCTGAAGCAGGCTCCAGGTTCTGAGCTGTCAGCACAGACATGGGGCTCAAACTCACGAACCGTTATGACCTGAGCCGAAATCGGACGCTCAACCGATTGAGACACCCACGTGCCTCTGAGGTCTTTAATTTTAAATGGATAGAAGACCGTCGTCGTTCAGTTCCAGCTTCAGAACAGTCTGCTGGCACGCGACTGTGACCGTGGTCGTGGTCGGTGACAGCATGTTTTGAGGCCTGCCGAGAGCGGGCTGTATACGGAGACTAGAGCAGGGAGTGCAGATAGGACGGGAGGGCTTTGACGGAGGCAGGGACACTAGAGGTGGAGCAGTGAACCTAGTTGGAAAGACCTTTCCGAGGTGAACCCGACCCAAGAATTTGCGGAGTGGATGTGTCCTAAGCCCTAGGAGAGAGGTCCTAGGTGATTAAGGCTCTAGTTTGGAGGGGGCGGGTGACAGTGACACATGTAACCTGAGACTGGGGATACAGGAAGGAAGGAGAAAAGGACTTTTTTGTACCGGTCTTTCCTCTTTTTTGAGCAGGGTAGAAGGGTGAGGAGATTGTAAATTCAGTTTAACATGCTCTCGAGAGCATTGGCTTTGGAGTTCTTTTGGTTGGATTTGCATTTTCTCTTTACCATTAGTCACTTGCGACTTGTGGAGACTTCACTTCTCTGGGCTTTAGTTTCCTCACCTGTATACTTATTTAATTATTTGTGGGAGTTAAGCAAATTAAAGAAAAACATGTATCTAGTAAAGCTAAGACATCTATTCGGTAATAACCGGGAAACAATACTATCTGGCACATTCAAGGTCGGTTCACTGGGTGTTTGGAAATGCGGGCCTGGAACTCTGCAGAGAGAGGAGGGCCAGCCCACCTTGTAAAAGCCTGTTTAGTTCCACATGTAACTAAAATAGTGGTTAACGTTGATTTTCATCCTACTATCTTAGAAATGAGTCTTCTGGAACTTAGGTTTGCTTATGATCTATTTCTTAGTATCTCTTTTCTTTGCTAGTCATTATCTAATAGTGGGAATTAGGTTTCTAAAAAGTTTTGTGATTTGAGAATTTATGTATGAGGAACTTAGAATCCATATAAATGTGTTGGTAGTTGACATATTTTGAGTTAGTGACAGGGTATTTGTACTTGACCCTTACTGATCATAGCTTACTCCTAGGAACTTTCTAGTCTCTCCCCTCTAGTTTTAAAAAGGACATTTGTCAGTGCATTATGTTACAGGTAATATGCATATGTTTTCCTGTATTTATTGTTGTATACATATAGTGCCTAATTTTGTTGTATTTGAGCCCAGATGTAGATAGTCCCAGAGAGGCCAAGTAACTTGGTGCATGAAGTAGCAAAAATTTAGGGCAACATTTCTTTAAACCACTCAGCTCTTAGTTCTTCAACCTTTTCGTTAATGCTCACTCAGGGTTGTCTTAGTTTTTTTTCACATAGTTTCATGGGAAACACATCTTTTTCTTTCCTTTAACATGTATCTCAGTTACTTCCAACATGTGTCTTCAGTATGCCATTGGAGTCATATAATTATAATCTTCCATGTTCTTTTTTTTTTTTTTAAATCTTGCCCAAAGCTTTGGTGCTGTAGTGACTTACCTGCTTTTGGTTTGTACCTTCTTTTTAGTTTGCCTCCTTTAACTTCTTCTTCTTCTTCTTCTTCTTTTTTTTTTTTTTTGGTAAAGGGAATCTATATATTAGTCTGTTATATGGTGTGATCACATTTTCCCTGCTAGACTAGAGGAGAGAGGAGAGTTTCTTTTCTGTTCTCCTAAACTGAAATGCTCTTTACAAATTAATTTACTGCCTGTGAACTGTATTTTATGTTTGGGATGGTTGAGGTGGAAGATTGAGTCCGGTGTCTTGAAATCAGACATAGACACACCTAGATTCTTGGATCATTATAATTTTCTTGTGACTGTTTCAGTGCTTATTAGTGAGAGGCATTTTGGTGTGGTGAGAAACAGGAATTTTGATGTGAGACCAGAGTCCACAAGCTATGACCTTAGGCCAGGTAGGCTAATCTCTGAATTTGCTCTTCTCATTGATGAAATGGAAGTAACACTGCTCACTTGTAGGGCTGTTAGGGGATGAAGTGTGTCCACCTCTGTACAGTGTCTCAGTTGAGTGGTTGGTACATAGTAAGTGTTCAGCAAATTTTTTTTTCTGTAGTTTTATATAACATTTCTTTGGTATTCTCAAGTCCTGTGCTTTTTGCCTTTTTAATTTTTTTAAGACTAGGACTGTTTCTAGGGGTTTTGGCAGAGTCCTAAATCCTCTTGATTTTAAGGATTTCACTTGAAATCCCAGTTAGCGAAAATGCTTTTTCTCTGTACGTTATTTGGCCATCTTACTGGGAATTAGAGTTAATAGATTTCTTTTCCTTGTGTTACGTGTCAAAACCATATTTAAAAATTTTCTTTTTGCTTTGACTCCTTCGGCTATTATGACTAGAAACCTGTTCCTAAGATTGTTGTATGGAAAAAGAAGACATTTCTTCTCTTTCTTGATGTTACTGTAAATGAACAGATTTATAAGGAAAGCCAGGCAGTATAGTTTTTAGATAACCATGTTGTAATTTTAACGCATGGAATCGAATTTTAGATCTGCCAGTTTAGTTTTCCCCTATTTCATTTTTTTGTAGCTTATTCTTTTTGGGAGTGGGTAACTTATTCTTATGTTGGCATCTTCTGAACCATCTGAATGGTCTTTTAAATCCAATTATGCATTATATTTTATTTTTTCATGTGGATTAAATTTTTAAAAAGTTTATTTATTTTGAAAGGGCAGGAGGGGCAAAGAGAGGGAGGGAGAATCCCAAGCAGGCCCTTTGCTGTCAGTGTAGAGCCCAGTGCGGACTCAGTCTCATGAACTGTGAGATCATGACCTGAACCCAGATCAAGAGTCGGATCCTCAACTGACTGAGCCACCCAGGTGCCCGTGGATTAGATTTTTAATTGTGAAATGTATGTGTGAGAATATACATACCATGTAAAATTAAAAGATAAACAGCTGGTGCTTCCACGCAGCTCAAGAAATAAAAGTCCCCACCAGTACTTCTGAAGCCGTTGTCATGCTGGTTATTTTCACCTGCTGCTTGTGATAACCTCCTAATTTATTTTGAAACTACATGTACTTTTTAGTTGTATGTCATTACAAAACATTGTGACATTAGAGAGAAGACGTCATATATCTTCCACTTAGTTCATTAACTCCTGAGTTAATCTGATTTGCCATATCAAGCTAATGCATTTATTATCTTGATCCGGAGGATTAGCATGAATTTTCTAAATCTCAGTCCGTCACTGCTTTTAATTAGGTGTCTCGGTGTTCTCCCTCTCTCTCCTTCACCTTATCCCTCCCTCCTTCTGTAGAGAGAGACAGGTACTAACAGAGCTAGTCTGACACCTCCCTGGGCATTCTGTGCATTTAAACTCAGCCTGTTGAAATTCTGTCCCTGCAGATGTGCTCTAGGTTACTTTCATGCACTGATGTTCAGACAACTAAACAGATGGTTTGTAGGTTTAGCTTCAAAAATCAGCTAAGCTCAGTTTCTGGATTGTTCATAGACCATTATATTGCCTTTGGCAAAATGTGAGCCAAAACATACTGTAAAAGATTTCAAGGATTATAGGAGGTTCCTGTGGTAAGGAGAGTAGATGCTTTTCATTAGCATCTAATTTAGCTCCATAATTTGTGAGTGACTCCATTTGTAGCGGGGAAAGGTGAAAAATTCACTGGGTTTTTCTTGGAAGAATTTAAAATATGACTGGATTGTCAGGCTCTAGAACGAAAATAGTATTTATAGTTGGCAAAGTTCATTTGGTGTTTGCTGTTACCTACTTGTTGTCATAAAGCCCTGACGTGATATGAACAGATTTTTTTTTTGAAAAGTGATCAGCCTGAAGGATCTATGGAATTATCACTAGAATCTTAAAGTAGTCCAAGGTCAAGACTTAAAGGAGTTTATCATTACTCAGTAGGTGTTGGTTTGGTTGCTGTGTGTGTCCTCAGCAAGTTTTGTAACGTACCCTTTGCCAAAGGCTGCTTTTCAGATGAGTAGTGATTAATGGATGACTTTTCTAAAAGATGTCTGTTTTAGGGTCAGATGCTGCTTCTGCTCCTCAGTCAGACGCACTATTCATCATGCCACTGGCCTGCCCGTATTCTTACCTTTAGGGGCTTAATATAGGAGTGGAATAACCTGCTGATTTCTTACTGCCTTTAATGGAATACAAAGAATGCTAATACCTTACCTGATTTTGCTTTTTTTCTTATGAAGTATGAAGTAGTTTGCTTTCATATCAGTAGTATCTATCCTGTTGAAACCATTGAAGTTGGCAAAGTGTTGGTAGCATTGTAAGCTAACATTTTATAGGTGAAGAATGTGATGTTAAGAACCCAAGAGATTTGATAATATAGAATTCATAGCTAGGGATTTAATTCACAAATTTGTCTCCATGGTCCGTTCTGGAATTGTAAAGACTGACCATTTATGAGTGAAAAATGTTTAGAAAAATATTTCTTTGAAGTAAAAATCTTTAATCTTGATGTTTCAAGAGTTAGTTTTTAAATAAAACGGTTTTGAGATAGTAAAGTACTATTAAAGTAATGTCCGTCCCTCTACCTGTCCGTACACCCATCCCTTCCCCCCAAAGTGAGTACTGGTTGCTTCCATGTCTAAGGTTTTACCATAGGATCAAAACTGGAAAAGTGATTCTTTAGAAATAGAATCTGGAATATAGGTAGTGATTTTAGACACACACGGTTCCTAAGTTACAGATAATTCATACATTTAAACCTCTAGCCCTGAGCTGCTCTTCCCAGTTACTGTTATTTGGAGGACAAATGTTGAGCTTTCAGAGAACTTGGGAGTTCAAAGATAGAAGGAAAAATGAATGAAAAGCAGACGGATTTGGGGGCAATAAATAACACATTCAAATCTATGACCATTTGCCTACAAACGTTTTTCTTCAAATTACCTCAGTCGTTTTTACCTTTATTTTGTAACGTGATTAGAATTCTCCCAATTAGGGGTTCATTTGGACTAACTAGCGTTCTTGTTGAAAACTGCAAAGATTAAAGTAATTATTTCAGTCCAGTTGTTTCCTTTCTGTCACATACCTGAAATGAACCACGCTGAGGCAGTAGGAGTTTTGGATAATAATGTAGGAACACAGAATTTACTTGGGAGAAAGGATTAGGAAGCAGGAGGATTGGGATTCCCTAATGTAAAATGTAGGGAAGGACAGGTGTCGGGACCCGAGAGAGTGCTAAGAAAGAAATACCACCTATTTTAGCCTTTGTTCAGCTAGAGAGAGGATCTGGAGTTGGTTACCTTTCTGTTTTCTACGGGGTCCTCAGTGCCAATGCCAGTAATATCTTTCGATATCAGTTACGTTTCTTTTGCCCTGGGGACTTGGCCGGCGTGAGCGACACTACTTCATTAGCCATACTGAATTGCGCAATATCAGTTTAAAAAGTAAATTTTTCAGGCTGAACTCCTTTCTAAGTCAGGTTGTCCTTGTCTTTGGGTCTCGTCTGTTCTCACCTGCTCTCAGCTGGTAACATTGAGGCTGCTGTTGCTTTCCCATCAGTCAGGATACAGTTTGCTGCTCGTTTGTGAGATACCAGTGGAAGCAGTACACAGGGAGTACAGTGCAAGTAAAGTAAGAGAAAGCACGTGGCGAGCAGAGGAGGGCTTGTGGCCTTAGGGGGCCCCCTGAGCAGTGCCTCAGAGCTTAATTTACAAGTACCATTGGTAGATTGGCGTGTTCTTCTTCCCCGGAAAGCAAATGGAACTACCTCTGATAGTAAGCCACGGTGAATTCACATTCATACTGATTTGTGAATTGATGGATATTACAAAGTGTAAATTTTTCCCCAGATAAATTATGCAGAATAGTGAAATATTGACTTTATCTCATACCTAGAAATGTCTGAAGTTTTCATTGGTAGTAGGCAGATTTTGGAAACTTTTTCTCCCTGGCAGCCGAATACGTTACATTTTATATATATAATTGATTTTCATTAATGGAAATTATTTTCAAGTAAGCTTAAGTAAATGTTAGTAAACAAATTTACAGTAATTGTGTCTCTGTTTTGGGGATTGTAGTTACGTTAGATGTTCCTCAATTAGGGGTAATTGTCTTGCATCCTTATCTCTTATCATAATCTGTTTTTCTTCACACAGTGTTATAGTTTTGCTGCTGGACTCTTCCCTCCCTCCCCCCACCCCATCAGGATGATATGAGACTTGAAAGAAGACGATGCATACAGGTGACTCAAGTTTTGAAATACAGTAAAGCTATGGCTGGCTGAGCGAATGTGGGAACGAACTGGTGCTGTATTTTGAATGGGGGAGCTTTCTGATAACATCATAGTGGGGGGAATTACATTTAGATCAATAAATACAAAGATAGTTGGGATATTTAATAAACTTTGGGAATCTGATAATTAGTGACTTAATGGTGTGGTATTAACGCACGTACAGCATAGTAATTGCTAGTACTTGACTTTTTCAGAAGTGGTTGGTTGGCTGATACTTTGGTAAAAATTGAAGCATTTCTGTTAAAAATAGATATAATATTCATCTTTATGGTTGAATGCATGTTTCCTTCAGCTCCCCATTAGAATTGAGCAAATCTTTTAAGGGCGTACGGAGTAGGTGTTAGTGTATCTAAATTAAGGCTTTGACAATTAAATTAAGGATATTATATGTATGATTCCTTAGAAAAATATGGTCTGGGATTTTGTTTTTTTTTTTCTTCCCTTTTTCCCTCCTTCATCCTTTTCCTCCATCCCTCTCTCTTTTTCTTCTCTTCTCTCCTTTCATCCTTCTGTTATTTGTATTTACATGGGAGAAGCAGTATAAAGGCATTTTTGAAACAGTATGTTTGATTGCATTACTAATTGAGGTGATCTTACTAAAGGAAAATGGAAAAATGGAGGCTAGCCCATCTGTGGCTGTGGTCACACTCTTGAAAATACAGGGTAGCTGATGGATCAAGGGTTAACTTTTAAACTTGCATGTTCTTTAAATCACGCTGATTGTGAGGCGTTTTGTTGAACCAACCGCCTTATATTTATAGACTTTGTCACGATAGTCTTATTGGATTATATTTATAAACTGTTTGAAAATGTGGTCTTTAACTGGGAAAGAAGTAATGACATAAACCTTATGTAGATATTTAATTATATTACAGGTGTAGCTCTGAAAGTTTTTGTGACTGGTTTTCATTTTTGGGGATCTTTGTTTTCTAAAGGAAAAGAAAATGACCTATTTCACTTTAGAATGGGATTCAAGAAAACGTCTCTACCGTTTTTGAGTGAAGAAATGTGCTTTGAGTATATTTTCAAATTAAATTATAGATCAAATAATATTTTACATTAATGAGGGATTCACAGAATCTTCTGGTAATTCCTTTTTAAGTAAAAGGTGATTGAGTGGTCATCTCTGATCCGTCTCTCAGATGTGTGCGGGTGGATCTGCCTGTATCCACCGGAGGTGCCCCCGCTACACGTTCTGGCCAAGGGGCCTCGTAACGTCAATGTGATGCCGAGGCTGAATGTCCCCGTCCTAGAGAAATAAACGGAGAAAAAGTTTAGAATTTTATGAAAATCCTGTTGTCAGATTTTATAAGCTTGAACTTTTGGTGCAGGGACAGTTTCTCAGCACTGCCTGCTCCGGGGTTGCTCTGGGCACAGAGATGCTCACGTTCCCCCGAGGTCAGGAGAGGCACCAGGTGTTCTGGGGGTATCTCATAGATTGCTCCACGAACAGTATGATTTTGCGGAAGTTTTCCCTAATGAAATTTGGAGGTGGTGGCGAAGTCGCTATTTTATTTCTCCTTTAATCTTTATGAGATACAAGGGGTTTCCAAGTAGCCCTTTTTCTGGAAAGGCTTATGGGTGACGTGAAGTGTCTAAAGAGTAACAGCAGCTTATTATCAAGGCTACCGGCTGAATTTTATGAATGCTAGAACACAGAAGAATTCTTTGAAGATTCAGTTTATGATCTAATGCAGTCTCTCTCATTTGGTTCCTTAAAAATTATCAACACTTAGTGGCTTATGAGGGGAAAAACTCAAGAAGGATGATCTGGCTTTCTCTAATATATGTATTAGTTGTGGGTGTATTTACCTTTTAACGATTCAAAAGTTAGTAATTGTTTTTGAGCATAAAATGAGCAGCTTTCCTAATCATCATTAATTAACACAGCAGCTCGCCTTGTATTCCTGCGCACACATTTTATTGTACTTCACCTGATAGAACTTGAGCACACAAATGCTCACGAGGAGTTTTTCAGTGAAAGTTATTTCTAGAATGCTGCTGCATACTCGAAAGTGGGTATTCTATTTTCCCTAGGCTTTCATGCCACTGTCTTTATGTTGGTTGGATTTCAGCGATTAAGTGTAGGCCCAGGGGTGCTAGAGAGGGTGTCGAACTAGGTGTTGACTGATGATTAGTCTTTCATAAGCAAAGGCTTTACTAATAGATTTTTATTGAACACCGAGCCAAAGTCCAACCTTGATGCACCTCTAGTACTTGTGTATACAGGTATTCTTATACCCTTTAATTTGAGGGTCTTTTTGCATATTTAAAAATAAGAATATAAATGAAGTAAAATTGAATCCTTTTTAAATTTTGGGACAAGAAATTATTTGTGACCGAACATCTGTTTGGCTCACGTTTGCCTTGTACCAGGTACTGGAACGTATCGTAACAGGTGGCCTGCTCACAAAGATCCCCGTGCCTAGAATCCAAGGTCACAGTTCTGTTGGGGGAGGGGAAGATACGTAAACAAACACTGCAGTGGCTATTTGTGATCCATTGTTAAAACTTCTGTATTGAATTCAAGGCATCTAGAGTAAAAACAGAACGCACCCTCTGGTTAATCGCATTCACGGTATTTTGCCCTCACCTGACCCCCACATGCCCATGTTAGGTGAATCTACATTTGTGTCCTGCCCCTTTTCTCTCCTGAGCTCCAGACTCCTGGGGGTGCTTCCTGGGGGTGCCTTCTGTGCACACCGCTTCCCTCCTTTCGTTCCTGTTAGAGAAGAGTGACGTTCCACCCAAGCCCACCGTCTTCTTGGGAGCCTAGGGTCGTTCTTTACCCTTTTGAATTAAGAGGCAACTGCATTTCACCTATTTAAAAATGTAGAGGGGCACCTGGGTGGCTCAGTCGGTAGAGCGTCTGAGTCTTGATCTTCTTGGCTTGAGTTGTGAGTTCAGGCCCTGTGTTGGGCTCCACGCTGGGCATGAGTCTATACTTAAAAATAAGATTAAAAAAAAATTGTGTTTGGAAAATGCACTGCCTCAGAGATTACGGTGTACATTAATATAAAAGCTCTTGCATTTTTTTCAACTTATTGGATAAAAGGACCTTCTCACTCTTTTATTTATGCTCATGAGCATCCAGTGGAACGTAGTTTGTGGAAAGCTGTTAGGTATAGCAGTTGCTACCATCTTTTTTGTTGGCATGGTCTTTAACAGTTAACATTGTTGAACAGTAGTTACAGGCTAGTCACTTCAAAGCTTGAAAGAGTTCTGGAACATATAGAACTGCAACTCTCTTGGGAGGAATGCCTTGGAAATTTATTTTAAATTAATGCCGATTTTTTTCACAGTCTTTTGCGAAAACAAAATATGATTTTAAGTGCTTAAAACTAATATGGCGGAATTTGGAATTTTAGATTCTCTAATTCATTTTATTTTCATTATTCATTAAAATTTTTAATGTCTGTTTATTTTTGAGAGAGAGAGCAGGGGAGGGGCAGAGAGGGAGAGTCACAGAATCTGAAGCAGGCTCCAGGCTCTGAGCTGTCAGCACAGAGCCCGACGCAAGGCTCAAACTCCAGAACTGTGAGATCATGACCTGAGTCGAAGTCAGACGCTTAACCGACTTGAGCCACCCAGGCGCCCCTCTAATTCATTTTAGAATATGAGTTTTCTAGGGCAAGGTTTGCATATTTAGTAGTCATAGGAGTATGGCATATTACTAGGGGAGCAATTAGGAGTCAGATCTGTAAATTTAAAAAAAAGAGCTTTTAAATCTCATTCAGATGCAGGGTGCATTGGGGTGCACGTTTTCATATTTTGGCACACATTGCCAGTTTGCCTCCTTTTGGGATTGTTCTCCACACAGTCATGTGCACCTGGACTTTATGAGTTTTCCCTTCTTTAACTTCCACTCGTTTTTTAACCCTCAACGGTCAGATTCCACTCCTGATAATTCAACAAGTTTATTGTTTTCGGTGAATAATAAGTCATGTGAAGTTATGTTATGCTCTCAGTCTGTTACTTTTTCTCCTTGTTTATTAAGTAATACACAGTCATTGAAGAAATTTGGAAACCTGTAAAAAAGAGAGAAGTAGAAGGAAATATACCCAAAGTTCTGCCCAATTCACACTGGCATGTTTCCTTTCAGGTTTTTGTTTTCTGTGCCATTTTTGACATTCAGGATGGTGTGCTTGGGTTAGAATGTATTTCATATTATTTATATATTCTCTCTTTTTGGCTTAGCGTTGTATCATAAATATTCCCCTGTGTCATCAACAACTTAACTAACTGTAGTGGTCTGCTGTCATTTTAAACTTGAAGCAAATCTAGAGCATCCAGAACTATAGATATCTTTTGAGGGTGAAGAACTTTTAGAAATTAATTTTTAAAGTGTGTTGATTTGAGGATGTTTAATTATATGATCATTTCCTAGGTAAGTTAGATATCTCTTATTCAACATTAGTTTTTAATTTTTCCTTTCCATTTAAAAAAAAAAATACTAACGTCTATGCACCAGTGTTTGGTTATATGTTAAATTACTTTCTTATAATCGATTCCTAGGAGTGTGAGTATTGGGTTATAGAGTTTGAAACATTTTAAGGCCCTTGATACAAGTTTCCAGAAAGCTCTTTGGTAGTAGGTACCAGTTTATACCCACTAGCAGTACGTGAATGTGTGTCTTTTGATGTGTCTTTGTGAGAATTGAGGACTGTAGTTAAAAATAACTGTCTAATTCAGCTAGCAAAAAGGAGAATCTCCTATTTTAGGAAATGCAAAAGTAATAGTGTGTACTCAATAGAGAAAAAAGTCCTAAGTGCTTCAGAAATGTTGAAAGTAAGTGGTGCTTGGCTGGTCGGAGGAGCATGTGAGCCTTGATCCCTTGGGTTTGTGAGTTCAAGCCCCACATCAGGTGTAGAGATGACTTAAATAAATAAAACCTAAAAAAAAAAAAAAATGCATAAATTAGACAACAACTTCATAGTTGGTAGATACTCTCCTCCTTGGATTATTTCTTTCTAGCAGGTCATTTTTATTTAGTGCTTTTATGACATTTGTACTTGTTCACTTCACTGTTTTTTGTCCCATCCAGTCTGACAGTTCCCCAAGGTCAGATGGCGATGGTATATCCTCCGGGTTCCTGCGACATAAAAATGGCTCAATGAATCTTTGCAAAAATAGTAACTTTTGCCATCCTTGTCCCTAAAAATATCTTAATGTGAATGTCTGCTCTAATGAATTTCTTAAAATGGTTTTAAGACTTCCACATTATTTTCCCTCTCCTTTTCCTTTAGTATTTCATATTTTTATTATTTCGGCTTCTAATTGCCAAGTGGAAGCAATTAATGATGACATGACTACATATCACATGAGAGAACATATGATTTTTATGGGAATAATGATGGAAAACCTAAGGGTAGCCACATTGCAGAGTTGAATTTCTTAGTCCTTAGTGCCTTTATTCTAAGACTCAAGCGAGAGCAGATAAACTTAGTGTTTGTTAATTTTAGGTTTCAGGAATACTTACTACATGTATCTCCAAAGAAAGTTTGAGTTCTGGGAAGATGGCAACAGGGCCTAGTTTTTTGAATCTCCCCAGTTTTCTCTAAAAACAGAGTAACTAGAGCAGCAAAACGGACAGCTCGTGGACACCACCTCTACAAGATGAACCCAACCCTAATACAAGCGGGTGAGGGCCAGTCTTCAGTGAGGACAAGATGCACATGGTGTCCGCGTCGTACAGAAGGCTGCACAGGAGAGCAGCAGGCTGCCTGAAGGGCCTGAGGACAGGGGGCTGCGGGGCCGCCAACAAAATCTCCCTGGGCAGCGTGGCCAGCAAATGGGAGGACAGCAGCGGAGACGAAGAGACTTTCTCCCTCCCGGGATATATGGGGCGCATGCGAGTTCTTTGGGGTCAGAGCCGTCTGGGCCCTGTGAACTTTCAAAGACAGTTGAAGCTCCCTTCCCGGCCAAAGCCACGCACTTCAGGAGACACTGCTGGGAATGGAAGCCAAACTAAGCAGGATGGTGACGCCGCGGGTCAAGGGAGGAAGGTCAGATGAAGTGAGGGAAGGTGAATGAACGCATCGGAGATCTCATTTATGAGGCTGTGTTTTGGTACCCTTCGTGGAAACACAGAAGGACTGGTAGTAAAGCTAGAAAAGTTCTTCAGTTTTCTAAAAGGTTTTTTTTTTTGTTTTTTTTTTAAGCCGCTCCTGGGTGGCTCAGTCAGTCAAGCATCCAACTCTTGATTTTGGTTCAGGTCAGGATCTCATGGTTCGTGGGTTGGAGTCCTGCATCAGGGTCTGTACTGACAGCATAGAGCCTGCTTGGGATTCTCTGTCCTTCTTTCTCCCTCTCTCTCCCTCCCTCCCTCCCTCTCCCTCCCCCCCTCTTCCTCCCCCTCCCTCTCTCTATTTCTCTCTTTTTCTCTCTGCCCTTCCTATGCTCATATTCTCTTTCACAAAATAAATAAACATTAAAAAAACCCTAAAAATAAATGTTTTCTATTTTACATGAAAATGAGCACCAGACAAGGATCACAGTCATATTTCCCACAGAGCTGTTGTAAGAAGAAAGGAATAAAGAGCAGATTAATATTTGTGCAGACACTGAAAGTGTGCCAGAGAGAAATGTCCATAAAGCTAATGAACACGATAACCTAATGTTTTATTTATTTTTATTTTTTTAAAAAAATTTTTAATGTTTTATTTATTTCTGGGAGAGAGAGAGGGAGAGACAGCGTGGGCAGGGGAGGGTCAGAGAGAGAGAGAGTCACAGACTGAATCAGGCTCCAGGCTCTGAGCTGGCAGCACAGAGCCCGACGCGGGGCTCGAACCCACGAACCGCGAGATCATGACCTAAGCAAAAGTCGGACGCTTAACCGACTAAGCCACGCAAGCGCCCCGATAACCTAATGTTTTAGAACAAACCTAAACAAATTTAGAAAGCAGTATAAATATGAAAGAGCAACATAAATCCGGGTAGGAAAATCCTGGAAATGTGGTGATAACTGAAGAAAGAGGGAGGGGAAAAAGTCATTATAAAAATCTAGAAGCCTAATCTAGAAGGAACACAGAAGTGAACAAACACAATAAAGAATTTCTTCAGAGAACTGGAGATAAATAGAAAACAAAACTTAAACATAAAAAATAAAAAACCACCTAGGAAAAGGTGACAATTAAAGACTGGCAGTAACAGTTCAACATACAGTAATAAGAAATCCTGAAGAAGAACCAAAGTAATGGAACTTAATACATTCTAATAATTATAAAGTAAATTTCCTGAAATAAAAAGAAAAAAAAAGATTTGCCAGCACATTTGGAAAAAGCATGTTGTATACTTGTGTATCCAATCCAGAAATGACCCAACACGCAGACATATTCTTTAAAAATTACTGATTTTAAAGAAAAGATTCTTGGGATATCTATTAAGTCATTAAAGGGAAGGAATAGGGATGCCTGGGTGGCTCAGTTGGTTAAGCATCTGACTTTGCTCAGGTCATGATCTCATGGTTTGGAAGTTCAAGCCCCACATTGGGCTCTGTGCTGACAGCTCAGAGCCTGGAGCCTGTTTCAGATTCTGTGTCATCACACGTGTCGTCGTTTCCCACCCCCCACCTCCATGCCTACCCCACTCGTACTGTCTCTTTCCCTCTCTCTCAAAAAATAAACATTCATTAAAATAAATTTTTTTTTAATCCTTAAAAAGGGGGGCGGGAAGAATAATTAGATTACTTGATTTTGGTAGCAACACAGTGCCAGAGGCAAATAGGGTAACGTTGGTATCCTCAAGGAAAACAGAGGGAAGCCCAGAGTTTTATCTCCAGCTAAATGGACTAAACTGTAAAAACAGACGACATGTCAGGAACACAAATAGGAATTTGGGGAATTTTTGTTTCTTTTTGAGCACTTCCTGAGGACTCTACTAGAGAATAAATGTGGGCAACCCAGAAAGACTGCAGGGACCTGGAGAGAAGAGGAGCGTTAAACCGCTGCTTGTGGAGCTGGAAGTGAGTGATGGTGTGTGTGAGTGTGTTCTAGAATGCCTGTGCCATCTGCAGTGAAGGTGCTGTACAATAATTGGAAAAATGAAAGTAGAAGAAAGTTGCTGATTGCTTCATCGTTATTCATGGGGATTGAAAGGGTATTAGTTCAAAACAGATGCTTGGAAGAGAGGAAAGTTTGGGGGAGAAAGTTACTAATTAAATTTCTGCGAGGATTTTAAGTAGGGGAACCAGCGGAGTCTACTTCTTAACCTCAAGATACCTAGTGAAAAGGAAGGAAAACTGAAGGGATTTGGGGCTATGCCAGAAATACATTAATATATAACTGACCAGCAGAGCAGAGTACAGAGCTCCAAACCTCAGTTTCTTCCTGTGGAGAACTAGAAGCATAATGATAGTAAGAATACCTTATAATACACGGAGTACAGGGTGCGTACATATAGCGCTTGCCCAGGAGACGTGCTCTCATTTTTATGATTGTGTTCTCTTCCCATCCAGTCATCACCATACTATTTATGGGTATTTGGGGCTTGCATTTTCTTAAATTTCTCCTGTATTTGAGAAATTGGGCTGTCTTCAAATTACACGTTAATGTCTCACATTCTGATATGCTTGTATTGCCAGAGTTACAGTCCATTCGAATTCATATCTCCTTAATTTAAAATTTGTTGAAGAGCTATTTTATTTATTAGACATTCGGATTATGCTACTTTGTGGCCTATGATTTGGACTCTGGAGTTAGGGAGAAAGCGTTCACAGGAGCAGTGTAGGCAGAAGGGGAAAAACTGCCATAGGTAAAGGGTTTTATTCTAGGAACCAAGAGATATAGCTGCAGAGTAACATTTTGCTTTTTCATACTTATGATGAATGTATAACATCCATTTTTATATGAATATCTTGTTGCAGTTATGCAGATTTATGATTGAAAGATACCTGAAATACTTAAGCTCTCCTTTTTCCCCACTGAATAAGAAACAACATGTTTGTAGTTTTTTTCTTTGAGAGCAGGGACTTTTTCTTATCCCCTCACCTTTTTATGAAAAAGGTGTCTGTGTGTGTGTGGGGGGGTGTGCACACACATATGTGCGTAACTATTCCACAAAACATAATTTATGTGCCATAAAAATTTATGCATTTTATGAGTAAATTTGAGTTTTTATTGAACTCGCACAATTCTGCAGCAGTCACTACCACAGTCCAGGTTATGTATTGTTACTTAAAAATAATTCAAGTTCAGATAGAACTTCTTTAAAGAAGAAAGTGAAAATCACCTGTAATCCTAACGTTCAGATTTACTTTGTGTGCGTGTGGCTCCTTCAGACTATATTTAAGAAACAAAATTGGGGTCATATTTTACTTCTTACAGTCTTTTAAAATTTAAATGTTTCTCCATCATTAATATTCTTTTATAGCATCATTTTTAATGGCTGATTAGTATTCTACAAATCAGTTACTATTTAACCTATTCCCCATTGTTGCTAATTAGTTCATAAATAATGTTTAAGTGAACATTATTGTGTAGTCTTTTTGTTCCTCTTTGATTTATTGCCTTAGGTCCAATTTCTCGAAGTTGTAGTTGTTGAATTAAAGGATATGTACATTTTTAAAGACTTTTGATACATATTTTCAGATATGTTTTAAAGTACAATTTACGCTTCAACCAGCTACACGTGAGAATTTTCCCATACTCTAGAATCCTGGCAATTTAAAAATGTTTACCAATTTGTGGGGCGCCTGGGTGGCTTAGTCGGTTAGGCGTCCGACTTTCGCTTAGGTCATGATCTCGTGGTTCGTGGGTTCGGGCCCCACGTCGGGCTCTGTGCTGACTGCCAGCTCAGAGCCTGGAGCCTGTTTCAGTCTGTGACTCCCTCTCTCTCTGACCCTCCCCTGCTCACGCTGTCTCTCTCTCTCTCTCTCTCTCTCTCTCTCTCCCCTAGAAATAAATAAAAACATTAAAAAATTAAAAAAAAAATATTTACCAGTTTGATAGACACAGCAACTTAATATTTTCCTTTGCACATGTTTGAATATTAGCGAGGCTGAATATGTTTAATGTTATTCATGCATTGTGTTTTATGTTATTCGTATGTGAGTTTCTTTTCAGTATTCTTTGCTGGTATTTCTCTGAGGCTTTTTTTTTTTTTTAATTTGTAAGAGGTCCTCATTGAATGAAGGCTTACTATGCCAAGAACTATTCTAAGCAACTTAACATTTTTTTAATGCATTGACCCTTCATGGTAGCTCTGAGATAGACGTGACGATAAGCCCAGCGGGGGTTCCAGGCCTGCCCCAGGTTGGTCCTCTGGGTTGGTCCTAGAGCTGGGATACAAACCTGGGAGCGAGCGTGACTCCGCACTCTTAATCACTATGTTCCTGCTAATTACTGCCAATCAGACATTTTCCAGTTTGCATTTGTCTTTTAATTTCTGTTCACAGTATCATTTTGTATAGGATTTTAAAGTTTCTGTATGGAGAAACTAGGTCCTATTTATTAGTGTAACACCTGGGACACAGTGGATTCTCAAATGTTTGTTGAACAACTGAGAATAAACCCATCAATAATCTGTTGATGGTGATGACCTTTTATTTTCTGTATTATATTTCCTCTTTTAAAGGGATTCCCAAGAGCTTCATAAATAACTTACTCTTTGGTTTTGATAAAATATAATAAGCTTATCTGTATTAGCTTTTCTGGAAAGTCCGTGGAAGTAATTGCTGCTTTAAAAAGGAACATGTGTTAAGCAAGTATGAGTTGTGAAGAATGTGTATTATCGACAGTGATTTGAATTGTAGATTCAAGTGAAACAAAATAAGCATTTTGGTTCTAGGAATAATTTGGTGGAAATTGGTTTTTGTCGTTGTAGAAAATGGGTAGATTTGGCCACTGTTTAAAAAGATTTTTGAGGGGCGCCTGGGTGGCTTAGTCGGTTAAGCGTCCGACTTTCGCTTAGGTCATGATCTCGCGGTTCGTGGGTTCGAGCCCCGCATCGGGCTCTGTGCTGACTGCCAGCTCGGAGCCTGGAGCCTGTTTCAGTCTGTGACTCCCTCTCTCTCTGACCCTCCCCTGTTCATGCTGTCTGTCTCTCTCTCTCCTAGAAATAAAAAAAAAAAAAATAATAATAATAATAAAATAAAAAGATTTTTGAATAATATTTGATTTACTTTAAGAAGTAACCTGCTTTACAAGGAAAGCCCAAACTAAGAAAGCTGAAGTAAAAAGTTACTGTGGTTCAAGATTTGGATTTTGCAGATTTACTTCCTGCAAAGGTGTAATTTAAGATTTTACCTCTTTCTAAAAGGTTTTATCTTCCTTTCCCTTTGATGTTTGACATCAGGCTACTTTGTAGTCTTTCTTTAGTTTGGTCAAGATCTGTATATCCTTCATGCTAGTCTTTTTAGAAAGTGTTGCAATCTTTATCATTAAATGGATCTCTGTACCAGAGATGAGAGAAATACAAATTTATCCCCATTTTTACACACCATCCCTTAAATACACTCCATGGAATCAAGTACTCAAAAAGCAGACAGTTGAAAATGTAAATATTTATCTTCTTCATATAAACCTAGATCTCCTTTCTGTAAAGTTATTTAAAAAAATGTGTTGGCTATTTGTTGTTAACCTGCTTGTTAACAAGCAATTCTTTCCTCCTATTAGAAGTAATAATTTTCAGGGGCGCTTGGGTGGCTTAGTCGGTTAAGTATCCGACTTTCGCTTAGGTCATGATCTCGCGGTTCGTAGGTTCGGGCCCCGCGTCGGGCTCTGTGCTGACTGCCAGCTCAGAGCCTGGAGCCTGTTTCAGAGTCTGTGACTCCCTCTCTCTCTGACCCTCCCCCGCTCATGCTGTCTCTCTCTCTCTCCTAGAAATAAATAAAACATTAAAAAAAAAAAGTTATATATTTCAGACCATGTTCAGCTGACGTGTTAAAAATTCATATTTTTACTTTTCCTCTGTATTAAGGATTAATTACTCAGTTTACATGCATATGTTAGTACTTTATTATGAAAGTAAAAAATAATCAGTTTTCCTTTTCCTTATTCTCCTTAGTGGTAAAATCGCTTTTAATCTTAAATTTAAATTTTAATTTATTTTCATTTTTTTATCAAAAAAATTTTTAATGTTTATTTTTAAACATTTTGAGAGAGAGACCGCTTAAGTGGAGGAAGGGCAGAGAGAGAGACACACAGAATCTGAAGCAGGCTCTAGTTTGTCAAACCCACAAACCGTGAGATCATGACCTGAGCCGAAGTTAGACACTTAAACTGAGTGACCCACACAGGCGCCCCGATCTTAAATTTTTAAATTCTTCCTTTGGTTACTTCTGTCACTTTAAATATAGTAATGTGTTTATAGCTCTGTTTTATTATTTTATTATTTTAAAAACACGAAATCAGATAGGCTCTCTATGCTGCTTTTCCTCCTGCCAATTTCTTTTCCTCTAAAATTTTTTTTTTTTTTTCTGGGAGCGCCTGGCTGGCTCAGTCGATTAAGCATCCGACCTCAGCTCAGGTCATAATCTCACAGTCTATGAGTTCGAGCCCTGCGTTGGGCTCTGTGCTGGCAGCTGGGGCCTGGAGCCTGCTTCCAATTCTCTGTCTCCCTCTCTGTGGTCCTCTCCTGCTCGAACTCTGTCTCTCAAAAGTAAATAAACATTTAAAGAAAACATTTAAAGTTTTTTTTTTTTCTGTTGATGATGATTGGAATTTTATAAAACTGATTTAAACCTCTCTTTCTTGACCCATCACTTTTTGACAGTTTCTCTTGATTTCCCAAGATACTCAGTGAGGGTTTTTAGGACCTTTTATATTTTTTACTACCTCACATACTTTACCCACCAGACAGTTACATTTACATCATATGTATATAAGTGTCTACACTTAGATGCACCTTTCCTTAACTAGAATTGAATTCCATGTTTTGTTTTTGAGATTCTTTTGAAAACTGAAAACAAAAAAAACTGTCCTGGAAAAATGTAGAGAGGGAGATGTAAATACGGGGTCACTAAGTTTGTTCCACTGGTAGGAGAGATGTTAGTCCTGGGGGCTGAAGTGTAGTGTTGCAGTCTAATGGTTGGTTTTGTCAAAGGATTTAGTCGTTTGATATCATATGAGTTGATATACATTGAACTTTCACCAGCACTTTTTTATAAACCTCAGATGCAGAGTAATTGTTTATGACACTTGTCACCTTTGGTCTGTACATGACCCCCCCGCTTTTTAAAATAGTATTGTAATCATAAGTACCAGTGAGCCCTGTTGCCCAGCTCAAGAGCTGCACTCCCTCTACGAGAGGACTATAGATAGACGGCGTGTTTGTGCTGAGCCATTGGACCGTCTGGCTTCAGTTCGGCGAGCGAGAATTGGGGTCCTGGCAAGAAGGACTCGTCGCCCATTGTCAGCTTGAGGAGGCCCAGCGAACAGTATAGACGGCTGCTGCCGCCCGGCTCGCCCTTCCCGGCACGGCGCTTGGTATCCTTGCAGGGCCTTCCTTTGGCCTCAGCCTGGGAGCGGCTGTGTTTCAGTGGCCGGAACTCCGTGTGTTGACCAGTGGGTACTGAGAGCCACCAGGAGGGGAGTGACTGTGCGGCGGATGGTTGTCTGGTGGATCAAGCCAACTTCCGCCCTCCTCCTCCTCCGGTTTGCCTTTCACCCAGGGCGGCCCCTGCCCCTTCTGCTGTGGTTTCCGGGCCAGCTTTCAGCGGCAGGGCTGACATTCCTATGGTCGCTGATCACTTGATCATTGGGATAATCAATCGATTGTATTTTTGTGACTCCCTGCTGCTATTTTCATAGATATTATGGATGATATGAACAAGTATGCTCAGCCTAGCTAGTGCCTAGATTTTCTTCTTTAGAAGCACCCTCTTCTCCCAGACTGAAGTTCAGGAAACTGAACTTCTAGGTATGATGTTGATTCCTTTTCTTGCTGGTAGCCTGAACGGATTTGTTAAAGCATTGGCCCAGTTATGGCTATCCTTGGTTCCCTGTTTACTAGTGAATTTTGCTAGCACAGTTGACCCTTGAATGATGCAGTAAAAAATCCAAGTATAACTTTTGACTCCCCAAGAACTAAACTACTGTTAACTACTCCTGTTAACTACCTAATTACTACTGTTGACCAGAATCATTACAGATAACGTAAACAATTATCATGTTTCCTATGTTGTATGTATTGTATACTGTGTTCTTTCAGCTAGAGAAAAGACCATGTTGTTAAGAAAATCCTAAGAGAAAATACAGTTACAGTGCTCTTTACAAAAAAAAAAAAACAACAAAAAACCATTGCGTGGGGCGCCTGGGTGGCTTAGTTGGTTGGGTGGCCGACTTCGAATCAGGTCGTGATCTCACAGTTTGTGGGTTCAAGCCCCACGTCGGGCTCTGTGCTGACAGCTCAGAGCCTGCAGCCTGCTTCAGATTCTGTGTCTCCCTCTCTCTCTGACCCTCCCCTGCTCACACTGTCTCTCTCTCTCAGAAATAAATAAAATGTTAAGACAAACAAAAAAGCATTGTGTAAAAGTGGACTTGTGCAGTCAACCCTTGTTGTCCAGAGGTCAACTGTGTATGTCAACTGTATAGATTAAGAAGTAGGTGGCCTTGTTGGTCTCAGTAAAATGTCCCTGCTTTAAGCGGTACCCTCCAAGTGTAGCACTTACAGGTGCCTGTGCGAGAAGCAGCTGTGTTGAAAGTCAGTGCCTGTACTTCATTTTCTGCCTTCGTGACTTTTGGTTCGGGTTCTGTTTGGAAGCACTTTTTCCTCTGTCCCTTACCTGCCCCCATGTTTTACCTCTCCGTGGACAGATACATGGACCCTCTCTATTATATTACCTTGAGTTTTGGAGCATGGCTGCTTCTCTCTTTCAGGTGCTTCCCATCCAAGGCTCTTGAAACTGAAATTTTCAGGGGTGCCTGGCTGGCCTGGAAGAGCATGCAACACTTTAAAAAAATTTTTTTAATTTACTTTGGAGAGAGGAGGAGAGCAGGGAACAGAGGATTTGAAACAGGCTCCACACGGACAGCAGAGAGGCTCATGTGGGGCTCGAACCCAGAAGCCATGAAGTCATGACCTGAGGTGAAATCGGCTGCTCAATCGACTGAGCCACCCAGATGCCCCAAGTATGCAACTCTTGATCTTGAGGTCATGCATTTGAGCCTCGTGTTAGGTGTAGAGATTACTTAAAAAAAAAAAAAAAAAAAAACCTAAAAATTTTTCATATTGTTCATTAAAAACTTTTTTTCCTTAAATGCTTTAATTTTTTGAGGGAGAGAGAGAGACAGAGCATCAGCTGGGGAGGGGCAGAGAGGGAGACATAGTCTGAAGCAGGCTCCAGGCTCTGAGCTGTCAGCACAGAGCCCGATGCGGAGATAAAGACCTGATCTGAAGTTGGACCCCTAATGGACTGAGCTACCCAGGCATCCCTATGTTATTCATTTTTAAAATAAGACTGAATATAAATCTGTCCTCTTGTTTTCACATGACATGGAGATTGACAAGTAAATATTTAATGCAGTTTAAGGTGAAGACACTTAACAAAGATGAAGCTGTTTTACCGCCTTGATAAGCACAAGACAAAATGGGTTTTTAACCCTTTACTTAATTTGTGAGAATCTTTTTTTGCTATATCCATATGCATTAATGATGATAATAGTTAAATAAAGGCTTGATCAGTCAACTTTTATATTTCCACAATATCTGGATGATAGAAAAAATACATTTAGTATGAAACGGCAAGTACTGATAATATTCTAGGAGGTTTTTTTGTTTCGTCAGGGGAAGGAGGAAGAAGATAAAACCATACCCCACATTGAATGAGTTGATCCACAAGAGTATAAACTAGTCCAAGATATAAAAATTTATGTCCTTGATACAGATTTAAATGACAGTTTACCTTCTGTTTTTTGTTTTTTTTTTAAATATTTTTATTTATTTCTAGGAGAGAGAGAGACAGCGTGAGCAGGGGAGGGTCAGAGAGAGAGGGAGACACAGACTCTGAAGCAGTCTCCAGGCTCTGAGCTGGCAGTCAGCACAGAGCCCGACGCGGGGCTCGAACCCACAAACCGCGAGATCATGACCTAAGCGAAAGTCGGACGCTTAACCGACTAAGCCATCCAGGCGCCCCTACCTTCTGTTTTTATAGGCAGACTTATGAGAAGGAGGGGGTAAAAGCATCAAGATTGCTCTTAAGTTGGGGAGTACAGATACTTATGGCACTCAGTCTTTTGTAAAAGGTGGTTAGCAAAACAAAATGATGGCAGTCTCATTTTATGGAATGAGGTTTTTACAAACTGAATCAAAGTAGTTGCCCAAAAATTTCTGAATATTTTTCCAGATTAGATGGCTTCAAATTAAAAAATGAAAACACATTTCTCTTTACTTGCCATTTTTCACAATTATGAAGCTACATTGTATGTCTCCCTAAAATACAAAATCGGTGTGGTGATTTGTCATTTCAGATAATCGTGGATGATTTATTACTTGGCATAATAATGGCCTGTTCAGACATTGCAGGGTTAGAGGCTGTTTATATATATTGAGCATCGTTAACTATAAGTGAGAAGTTATCAGTTATTTAAATATATTTCTTTTTATAATATAGAGGAGAATGTAGTTGGGATACTGTATTTAAAAAATTCATGATTCTTAGAAAACTAACTTTAGTAGGTATTCTAAAATCTGTTTTAGTAATGAAGGTTTATTTAAGCCAGTTAACTATTTTTAAACATTTTAAGAGTTAAATTTTGGAATCTGATAATAGTATTCCTTGACACTGTCCTAACCTAAACTCCACAACTTAAGTAGCTTAAAAAAAAAATGATAAACATTTTAAATTTAGGATGTTTTATCTTGGAGCACCTGTAACCGGGCAGAGGCTTTCTCCTTGTGTGTCTAGGCCCCTGAAGAAAACAAAAGTGCCAAGGTTTTAATTTTTCTCCCTTCAAGGACAGGAGAATTTTTTTGATATGAAGAATGTGGAAAATGCCTTGTTCACTGCTGTTGATTGGGAGATAGTCTTAAGCTTGCTTTGTCAGTGTGGGGGGAATAAGAGAAGCCTGAACCTGGGAGAACTAGCCAGAATATTAAAGACTCATGGTCAAAGTGTGAAATAAATTGATTTAAAAATCTTTCCTTTTTATATTTCTCTTCTTGCCTTTATCCTTCCTATTAAAGGAGGTTTGTAAGCATTCCAAGTCATTACACACACCAAATGGTATCTGAAGTTTGAAGTTGAAATTGAGTCTTTTCAGGGAATGGATTAAATGCTTTGGGTTTGAGAGTGATTTTCAAACCTTTCTTTCTTAAGCCTTCATTAGTAGATGCTATAGGTGATGGCATGGGAATGATTCTGAGCTCTTTTTTGAAAGCTTATATTTAAATATAATCACATATTTAAATCACATATAAAACCTAGTAGCTTATTGATACCTGATTGATGTGTTGATTATTCATAGATACTGTTTGAAGATGGTATGAGAGAGCTTTTGATTTTCATCTACAGATCTTTCTCTTATGCACTATTTTTCTAAAAAGTATAGTTTCTTTTTTAATAGAACTGAGACGTTAGTATTAGATAATCTTTAAGCTTTCTTCCACCTTTAAAGTTCAGTGATTGATCTCTCTCCTCCCTCTAAGAAGCGGACTCTGGTTTGGTTTTATTGGACTTTAAGTGGTTTTCATCTAGAATCTCTAAGTGGAGAGAACATGAGAACAAATTAGGAGAAAATTGTGGGTGGTGGGTGCTTGAAGGTGGTGAAGTGGCTTGAGTTTTCTTAAAGGGGAAGATAAGATGCAGTGATATAGAACCGTCATGCTGTTTTCTTTCAGTCTCGTGCTCAAAATCTGCTCTGTGTCTTAATTCAAGATATTTTACAAATGCTGAAAGTCGTTCTGGAGACATTTACAGACATTGTATGGAAAAACATTTTAAAATCACTAACTTCCTTGGTGTGGGAAGAATCTGTACTCCATTTAGGAGGAGATAATTGCTAGGATAGGTGGGACAAGTTGATCTATTTTAAAATAAAATTGTATCTTTTATGAAGATAGAATTATAAGGCACAAATGGGAACTGTGTCTCCTTGACATGTTTCAAAGCATTTCTCTGAATATGTGAAATTGAAGAAATTCTCTCAACCACTAAGAATTGTCTGAACGGTGATGTTCTTTAAAATCACCTTTGTAGTGGTTAGTGTGTACTGACAGAGGTTTTCTTTTACATGTGAATATAATGTGTTTATATTGTGCTGTATCTTAGTTGAACTTGGTTCCAAAGAGAGTCTTATTTACTTGGACCTAGTTTGCATATTCTAAGCCCTGTAGGTGAATACTTAATTTGGGTTTTATTGTTTTTAAGTTATTTTTGAAATTATATGGTAACGTGATAATCAGAAGCAAAATATTATTTCTCTTCCATCTGATAAAACTTAAGACTTCTAGCAAGCCATGTGTTCTGTTATACCCACCTTTTATTTAGCTTTTCCATAATAAAATAAATATGCTTTGATCCCTGCAAAATGTAATGTTTGAGAATCTGTTTGAATGTAGAGAAAGATATTTACATAACGCTTGCTTTTGAGTAGGTGGGGGAAAAGTTGAAATGTTGATTGCAGCTTCTGTTAGAAAAACTCATCTATGTAGTGAAAAGTTAAAATGATAACAAATGTACTACTTTGTATTCTGTGTGTATTACCATTGGTTTGCTTTTGGAGTAGAAGGTAAAATATGATTCTAATCCTTTACAGTTCCTGTTAATTTTGCTCTAAACCTGAAAGTGTTAACAGCAACTTGAAAATGTGACAAAGCTCAATTTCATTTCTTGTTTATTGCTTGTTTTCCTATTGGACAATTGGAAGTAGCTCTGCCCTGGCAACTAAAATAGGCTATTTGCATAACCTAGTTTGATTGGCTAGCATTCCGGCTAACCGTTCCAATCATATGGTGTCGGTTTAGTGGTAGGCTATGCTAATTAGCCGCTGTTGCTGGGGTTCAGGATGGTTTCTGTGTGCTGTTCTGCTGCATTGTGTTGCCTGGTGAGAGACATTGATAAATGAGTGTTTAATGATCTGCAGCAGTTCCCACTCACTGCGGGCAGGCGGATTTTAGAACAGAAGTGGAAATAAGGATTTAATTGCTCTGTTAAATACCTGTAACCAAAATATGTGTATTATATCACAGAAGTTAAGTTGTATAAAATCTTCATCTAATTAAATACTTTAGAACATGAAAGGGAAATACTTAGCTTTCTCTCAAAATATAACTCAGGTAGCAGCACTATGCACAGGTTTTCTAAAACTCTGTTAAGAAAAATTGATAATTTTTTATTCCAGATTAGAAATAGTACCATTGCAGTAAGTGACATATTTGATTTTTCTCATGATGTTGACCTTTTATAAAGGTACATGTTTGTTTTTAATAAATTGGTGCAAGCTTTTGGGCAGAATTTATCTTGTACTGCCCATGTAATGTAGCAAATAGGAGCATAAACTCGAACTCCTGGTTCATGTTTTTCTGTTCAGTTGGAAGATCAGGTGTTATTCACCACCTCCTGCTCTTACTACCTTTCTGATTTAAGTCAGATGTTTTAACTGCTGCTTGTACCATATATTTTTTGGTTTACATTAAGTTTTTATCGAGTGCTGTTAGGTGGCAGATTCTATAGGAAATACAAAACTCAGTGCTTTGTTCAAGGAACACAAGAGGTAAAGAATAAATACTTGATAAATGCTTGCAAAGTTAGATAAAATTTAAAACACTCATACAGAAAGTGCCATAAGGATTTATCTAAAAGAGTACATGGAAAAGATCAGGCGTTTTAAGAATAGGGACATGGGAAATGAGTTGAGTGGTTGGGTGAGACTTAAAGAGGAAACCCATAGAGCTTGTGTTAAGGTTTTAATTTTTTAAAATGTTTTATTTGTTTTTGAGAGAGAGAAAGAGAGAGGGCAAGTAGGGGAGGGGCAGAGAGAGAGGGAGACACAGAATCGGAAGCAGGTCCAGGCTCCAAGCTGTCAGCACAGAGCCCAACACGGGGCTCTAACTGAAGAACCATGAGATCATGACCTGAGCCAAAATCGACTGAGCCACCCAGGTGCCCCAGTGTTAAGGTTTTAAATATGGCTTGGGATTACAAATAGCTGGACAGTAATAGGAAAGGAGAACAGTTTAGTGTGAAGAATAGATAGCAGTTGAATAAAAGTAATCTTTCTGGTATTTTTCATTTGTCCAATATAAATGGTCATACTGATTGATCAAGGCCCCCAGTGTGTCAGATAGGTCAGTGCCTGTGCTTCCCGGTAGGCTGGGTGTCCTTCTCTTAGAATCAGAGCTGCTGCTGTACTGTTCTAGCTCTCCTGTTCTTTGGCTTTTCTTCACTTTGTTTTGTGGCAACAAGTGATTTTCCCTTTTGTGTCTTTGGTTAAAGCATAGGACTTTTTAACTTTTTTTCATCCTTCATTTTTGGCCCTAAAGCAGTGAAACACAAAATGGCACCAAAAATAAATCATGTGAATTTAGATGTCTGTGTCAAGTCCGTGAACTTTATCCCTTTAATTGTTCTGTCTTTCAGAGCCTAGTTAAATTAGATGGATACACTAATTGGACAGTCTTATAGCCTTGCAAAGAATAAAAACAATTAAACATTAACATTTGATTTTTAAAATACTTCCCTAGGCACATACACTTTATTCACCTACATAGTGAACAGAGCAGAGACTCTTGGACTCGGAATTTATAATCTAACGGAGGTGGTTGAGGTATGTCTTTATACAGCTTTATCCTACCGTAGGAGAAGGGGAAATCCGGAAGTGGAAGTACTCCTTTTTGGATAAGAACTAGGAAAAGATTCATGGCGGAAGTGGTATTTTACATGGTATTGGGTAATGAATAGGATTTTAGCAAGTGACACTGTATGTCAGGAGGGTGTGGGATGATGCCATCTAGTTGAAGGTGGAGGCCTGTTCAGAACATTTTGTTGACTAAAGTTGATGGTGAAGAGACTGTTGTTGAGGGCCATGAAGGATGGATAGCATTGACTTTCAAGTTTCTCTTGTAAGGAAAGTGGATTCTTAAATTCTTTCAAGCAGTATTTCAGTTTTATGAAACATGTCTTCTGTGAATGTTTACAAATTTCAAAATAGACATTTCTTTGATTTTAAAGTACTAAAACACAACATTGAATAATTTCAAGGTGTTTGATCTACCTGACTGGAAAGTTTGAGTTGCCATCACATGAGATGGGAAATGGTATAGAAGAAGCAGGTTTGAGGGGGGCATTCCTGTAAAAAGTCATGTTTTGGATGAGCTACGACTTTTTTTTTTTAACAACTTTATTGTATTATTGTATTATAATTTGTCATACAATAAACTTTCTCCTATTTAAATACATGATTTGATGGATTAAATCTACATATATCACCCGTGAAACTTTACCACAACCAAGATAACGATCATACCCGTTCCTCCCTCAAAAGTTTCCTTGTACTTTTTTGTAATTCAGCTTCTTGTTCATCTTCCCCTCTCCCCAATCTCTAGGTGACTACTAGTCTGTTTTCTGTCAGTATACATCACTTTTTGTAGAATTCTGTATAAATGGAGTCATTTTGTCTGGTTGTCCTTTTTTGTCTGGTTTTTACTGAGCACAGCCATTTTGAGGTTCATCCGTGAGGTGGTACATATCGGTAGTTCATTTCTTTTATTACTGCGGAGGCGTTGTGTAGATATATCACAAAAATTTATCCATTCACTTGTTGAAAGGACATTGGGTTTGTTTCACAGTTTTTGGTTGTTAGAAATAAAGTTGCTGAGGGGCGCCTGGGTGGCTTAGTCAGTTAAGTGTCCGACTTTCGCTTAGGTCACGATCTCGCGGTTCGTGGGTTCGAGCCCCGTGTCGGGCTCTGTGCTGACTGCCAGCTCGGAGTCTGGAGCCTGTTTCAGTCTGTGACTCCCTCTCTCTCTTACCCTCCCCTGCTCACGCTGTCTCTCTCTCTCTCTCTCTCTCTCTCTCTCCTAGAAATAAAAAAAAATTAAAAAAAAAAAGTTAAAAAAAAGAAATAAAGTTGCTGTGAATATTAGCGTACAAGTCTTTGCATGGTCATGTTTTTATTTGTTGTGGAGAAAAACACCTGATGATGGAATGACCAGATCATGGGGCAGGTGTATGTTTCATTTTTTAAGAAACTGGGAAACTGTTTTCCAGTGATTGTGCCATTTTGCATTCCCACCAGCATTGTAGAGGGGCTTCGATTCCTCCACATCTTGCATTTTTGGTGTGGTCATTCTTTTTAATTTTAGTCCTTCTAATAGGTGTGTAGTGATACCTCACCCAGTGTGTTTCCCAGTGATTAATGATGTTGAACACCTTTGCACGTGCTTATTTGCACGTGCTGTATGTCGTCTTTGGTGAAGTGTTTGTACAACTCTTTGACTTTTCTTCCTACTATGGAGCTTTGAGAATTCTTGATGTAGTTTGGATACAGGTCCTTTATTGGTTATGTGATTTACAAAGATTTTCACATAGTCTGAGGCTTACCTTTCCATTTTCTTAAAAAAAAGTGTCTTGAAAAACATTTAAAATTTTTATGAAGTATAATTTATTTTTTTAAATTTTTAATGTTTATTTTTGAGAGAGACAGAGCGTGTACAGTGGAGGGAGAGAGAGAGACAGACAGACAGAGACAGAACTGGAAGTGGGCTCTAGCCTCCGGGCTGTCAGCACAGAGCCCGACCCGGGGCTCCAACTTGAACTATGAAATCAATGACCTGAGCCGAAGTCGGAGGCTTAACTGACCAATCCACCCAAGCACCCCTGAAATATAATTATTGATTTGATCTTTTATGGGTCATGCTTTGGAAAATGTTTGTCTCATTGTCCCAAGATCTAAAAGGTTTTCTATTTTTTCCTCCTTACCTACAGATTTTACAGTTTTGGGTTTTCCATTTAAGTCTGTGATCCATTTGAAGCTAATATTTGTGTATGGTTCTGCAAGGGGTAGCTAAAAGATCACTTTTTTTTTTTTTTTTTGGCAAATGGATATCCAGTTATTCTAGAACCATGTGGTGGCAAAAGGACTGTTCTCTATCCACAGAAGTGCCTTGGTATCTTTGTTGAAAATCACTCGTGGGTCTGCTTCTACTGTGTTCCTTTCATTAATCTGTTGGTGTATCTTGATGCCAATACTGTACTGATTTTATTACTATAGCCTTATAATAAATATTGACATCAGTATTAATCTGACAGTTTTCTTCTTTTTTTAAATTGTGACTGCTCTGTGTCCTTTGCATTTCCATCTGAACTGTCAAAATCCTTTTGTAAATTTTTATAAAAAAACCTACTAGGGCGTTGATTGGGATTGTGTTGAATTCTAGATAACTTTGGGAAGAATTGACTTCCTAACAGTATGGATTCTTCACACTCATGCACGTGGTATAGCTCTCCCTCTAATGAGAGTTTTCTTTAATTTCTCTAATTTTTAGTATGCAGGTCTTTCAGTGACATTTTTGTCATATTTATACCTAAGTATTTCATGTTTTTGATGTTATTATAAGTGGTTTTTAATTTTTAGTTTCTGATTGTAGTTGCTAATACACAGGAATACAACTGATTTTTGCATATGGATCTTGTTTTCTGCGGCCTTGCTAAATCACTTTAAAACATTTTTTTTTTTAATGTTTATTCTTGAGAGAGAGAGACAGAGCGTGATCAGGGCAAGGCAGAGAGAAAGGGAGACCTGGAATCTAAAGTAGGCTCCAGGGTCTGAGCTATCCACACAGAGCCCAACACAGGGCTCAAACTCACAAGCAGTGAGATCATGACCTGAGCTGAAGTGGAATGCTTAATGGACAGAGCCACCCAGGCACCCCTGCCTTGCTGAATCACTTATTAACTTTAACAACTGGTAGGTAGATTCCATCAGATTTTCTACATGATTCTGATGTCTGTGTTGAGAGACAGCTTTGCTTCTCCCTTTCCATTCTTCTCCATCCTTCTCCCTTTGATTACCTTGTATTTCTTTTTCTTGCCTCTCTGCACCGGCTGGGACCTCCATGGAATGCAGAATACATAAAGAACATAGAACACAGTGTTGAATTGAAGTGATGAAACAGGACTTACTTGTCTTTTTCCTTATTTTAATGGAGAGAGAGAAACATTCAGTCACCACCACTGAGTATGATGCTAGTCTTTGTTGTGGTCCTGTATCAGATTGAGGAAGATGCCTTCAAGTCCTAGGTCAGATTTTTTTTGGCATCTATTGAGATTCACCTGTGTTTGTGCGTGCGTGCGTGCGTGTGTGTGTGTTTTAAGTTAATTAGGTGAGAAACATTGATTTCTGAATGCTAAACTGATTGTTTCTGAAATAATGGCCACTTGGTAATGATATAATGTCCCTTTTAAAATGTATTTTTATTTTTTGAGAGAGAGAGAGAGAGTTGGTGTGCTTCTGCAGGTGCGAGCAGGGGATGGGCAATGGGAGAGAGAGAGAGAGAATTTTTTTTTTTTACGCTTATTTTTTTTTGAGAGAGCATGGGCGAGGTAGGGGCAGGGTGGGAGTGGGACAGAAGATCCTAAGTGGACTCTGCACTGAGAACAGTGAACTGGATTGCAGGACTTGAACTCACGAAGCCTGAGATTATGATGTGAGCTAAAGTTGGACACTAATGGACTGAACCACCCAAGCGCCCAGGAGAGAGAGAGAATCTTTTTTTTAAATTTATTTTTATTTATTTTTAAATATTTTTATTTATTTCTAGGCGAGAGAGAGAGAGACAGCGTGAGCAGGGGAGGGTCAGAGAGAGAGGGAGACAGAGACTCTGAAATAGGCTCCAGGCTCTGAGCTGGCAGTCAGCACAGAGCCCGACGCAGGGCTCGAACCTATGAACCGCGAGATCATGACCTAAGCGAAAGTCGGATGCTTAACCGACTAAGCCACCCAGGCGCCCTGAGATAGAGAATCTTAGTCAGGGATTGATCTCATGAGAGATCATGACCTGAGCTGAAATCAAGAGTCAGATGCTCAATCGACTGAGCCACCCAGGAGCCCCATATTGTCCCATTTTTAGATTCTAGGATTCAATTTACTATAATTTTGTTTTACTAGTTTTGCATCTTATGTTCATGGAAGTTATTGGGGTTTCATTGATTTTTCTGTGTTGTTTTCTGTTTCATTGAATTCTACTCTGGGTGTCCATTATTTTTTTTATTCTTTCACTTTGGATTTCACTTGCATTGTTTCTGTTAAGGTAGAAGACAAGTCATTGATGTGCTGTGTTTTGGTTTAAACGACACTGCTGTGTATTTTCTATTTGTCCTGTCTGTTCTTTAGTCCCCTTCCTCTTTCTGCCTTCTTTGGATTAATTGAAATTTTTTTGCGTTTTGATTTTTTTTTTTTTAATGATTTGATGTTGGCTTGTTTTAACTCTTTTTTTTTTTAATTTAATGATTGTCTTTTATCATAGTTTATTTTCAAATAATAATACATCACCTCACATGTAATATATTGACTCTACCGTTGGTGTGTTTTCATTTCGTTTTTACTGGTCTTTTACCTGTTTTTAACTAGATTTTATTTGTACATATGTTATAAACCCATACTACATTATTTTTAATTTTGTTTAAATAGTTCTCTTTTAACGAGACTTAACTAATTAGAAAAATTATTACACATTTACCCATGTACATACCTCTCCCTTCTTTCTTCATTCTTTTTATTTAGCTACTCTCTCTATCTGAACTCCCTTTCCTTTGTCGTACGTGCTTCCTATAACATATTTTGTAGTGCAGGTCTTCTAGGGACACATTCTTTCACCTTTTGTATATCTGAAGATGTTTTCATTTCACTTTTGTTTTTGATAGATGTTTTCAGTGGGTATAAAAATTCTAGGTGATAACTTTTTTTCTTCAAGGAATTTAAAAGTATTGCCCCATTTGCATTGTTTCTTATAAGAATTCTTTCTTCTTTATTTTTGTTCCTTTCTATATATTTGTCCCTTTTTCCCCTGCTGCTTTTAAGATTTTCTTTTTATCATCAGTTTTAAGCAGAGCAATTTGGTTATGATGTACACCTTGATGTAGCTTTCTTTGTTTCTGGATCTTGGGTTTGTTGAATTTCTGGATCTGTAGATTTGTAATTTTTTTTTTCAAAATTGGGATATTTTGGCTGTGATTCATTTAACATTTTTTCTGCTTGTCTTCTTTTATGAGGAAATTGAGTTACATACTTGTTGGGGTATTTGAGATTGTCCCAGAACTTGAGGAATATCTCAGATTTATTTTAGTCCTTTTTTCTGTTTTGATAGCTGTTTTAGGTGTTGAGTAGTCAATCGAAATTTTGCAATACTTTTTATTGCTATGTCTTCAAGTTTACTAATCTTTTCTTTAGCAGTGTCTAATATATTAGTCTTGTCCAGTGTTTTTAATTCTACAATTTTAGTTTTCATTTGTATGGTTCAGTTTGTGTCTTTTAAAAAATGTTTTCTGATTCCCCTTTATCTATCTGAATATGTGGAATATGGTTATAATACTTGTTTAATGGCTTTACCTGCTAATTGTTAAGAGCTGTGTCGATTCCAGATGAATTTTTTTTCTCTCAGTATTGGTTGCATTTTCCTGTTTTGTTTTTTTTTTTGTTTTTTTTGCATGCCTGTTAATTTTGATTGTGTGCCAAACATTTGTGAATTTTTACTTTGTTGAGTGCTGAGTGTTTTTACATTCTTAAAGATTTTCTTGACCCTTTTTTCTAGGATAGGTTATTTGAAATGAATTGGATCTTTTGAGTCACACTTCTGAGATTTTGTAGGTGAGACCAAGAAGTACTTAATCTAATTATCCCTCACTCCTGTGAAGATACTACCCTGGGTAATTTATCTTGATGCTTTCTAGTGTGGTGGTTGTGTGTGTTTCCAAGCTTCTCAGAGTTTGCTGGCAGTCTTTGGCATTCTTTGGCTTGTCCTGCGTTACCCAGATGTCTGCCTTCATCTTCACGTGATGTACTGCCCTATATGTGCCTATGTCCAAATTTCTTCTTCTTATAAGGGCACCAGTCATATTAGATGAAGGCCCTCCCTAATGACCTTGTCTTAACCGGTTATATCTGCAGTGACCCTGTTTCCAAATACAGTCACATTCTGAAGTACTTGGGGTTAGCACTTCAACATGTATTTTGAGGGGATGCAATTAAACCTGTACCTCCTACCTTAAACATACCACTTTTATGCTTTTGGGAGTCTTTTGTTTTTCACTCCTCTTGGGCTTCCCACTTTCCTTTCCTCTGCTTATCTTCAAAAGACTACTAATTTTATTTTTTTAATGTTTTTTAAAAAAATTTATTTCTAAGAGAGAGAGAGAGACTGTGTGAGCAGGGGAGAGTCAGAGAGAGAGGGAGACACAGAATCTGAAACAGGCTCCAGGCTCTGAGCTGGCGGTCAGCACAGAGCCCGACGTGGGTCCCAAACCCATGAACCGTGAGATCATGACCTGAGCTGAAGTTGGAGGCTTAACTGACTGAGCCACTCAGGTGCCCCAAGACCCTACTAATTTTAATTAATCATGTTTAGAAGGCATTTTTATTATGTCTTTTATTATAAGTATTTACATGGCTGTTTCTTGCACAGACTTGTAATATTGTTGAACAACTGGAGAGGACTCATTTTTGGACTTGGATCCCAGTTCTTTGCTCCCATCCCAGTACCACCTGTAGTAGTTTAGAACTAGTGGTTACTTGAGCTGAATATGTTAAGAAGTGTGTCTCAGCAAGACAAGTTGTAGGAGTGAAGCATTTCAAGAAACATTTAGGAAGGATTGGGGACTTAGGAATCTGGAGTTAGGGAACCACTTAAGAGGTGATCACAGTAAGCCAGGAGTGCATCAATTTATTATACAAGTACCCATTGAGCTTGCTCAGTACAGAATCCTTTAGTAGGTGTTAGGTAGACCTGTTGAAAATATCAGAATCTGCCTCCTGTCTGTCCTTAAGGAATTCACTGTCTGTAGAGAGGTATGAGATAGGAGAACAGAGAAGATGCAGACAAAGCAGCTTCCTAAGGAAATCTAGACAGAACTTGAGGAATGATTAGTCCTTAAGAGTGGGGAATGAAGAAGAGTTATAAAGGCATGATTGGAAGCCTGGCCGCCTGGCCCAGTGGGAGTGTATTGTTAGTAGAAATGGGAAGTGTCAGGTAAAGGCATTCTCCTTCAGGGCTGGGGTGGTGGTGAAGATAGATAAGGCGCAACTCCTTAAGATCACGTTGCAGACAGTTCAGAAATGGATAGTGAATTGAAAAGGGTTGGTCTTCCTTTACCATGAAAGAGAGAGAGCACGAGCCGTTAATTAGGTCAAGGGGTGGACATGGAGTAAGGAGCAGGGCTTGCTGGGTGGGTGAGACCCTGACAGTGTTCTAAACAGCATTGAAAGGGCTAGAGAACCAGCACGTGATACTGGGAGGGTCATTTTTGTTTTGCTGATGAGGAAACGGGAGCACAGAAAACTAAGAAGGGGGGGGTGCGGGGGGAGGGACCCAAGGACATAGGTAGTAGGTGGTAGAGCTAGAATTCAAATGTGAGCAATAATCTGTGTGTTTTTAGGCAGTAATCTATGCTTGCCTCTGGTATTTTTCTTTCAGTCTGCTCATTTACTTAATATGTTGAGTTTCTTTCATAAAGAAATTGTAATACTATTATTAGACAATCAGACTACCAGCCTCACACTTGTCACTTACAGAAGACAGGAATAAAAGTAAGAAAACCAGTCAATTCTATTGAATTTATACAACATACAGAATGTACACCTGAAAATAATGAAACTGTTTTTGATCAGTCAGTAACTAGGGAATGTTCTGGTAGATGTCAGGTGATTTAAAATAAAGAAATGGTATGTGGTAGAAGCAACAAATATTTATTGAGCGTTTATTGTGTCAAGCATTCCTCTTGGCGCTGGCTAGATACTAGGAGACAAGACCTAGTCTTTGCTTTCGTGGAACTTCCATGCTAATGGATAGAGATACCCGGGAAACAGCGAAACAGGTAGGTGCAGAGTTTTACAAGGAAGGTCAGGGGTGTTCTCTCCAAGGGAGTGCTTGGCTTCTGGTTCATTTGATTTGTGTCAGAGGAATACATTTATCTGTGGGTTATTCCATTTTATAGTGACAATCACAGTCATGCGTAAGATCTTGAAAATCTATTTTTGTATCCTGAACCACTTACACATTTTTCCCACTAGTTGTAGAGGAATGACAGCTGTCCATATGAAAGCCCCGGAAGCTCCAGATAAGAAACTAGTGATTTGTAATCTCTGTCCACTTTGTCACAAAGCCAAGGAAGAGGCGGGAATTTAGTGTCAATATTGGCACTAAATACCTTTTTTTTTTTTCTTTTTTAGTGTTTGTTTTTGAGAGAGAAAGAGAGAGAGGGAGACACAGAGTCCAAAGCAGGCTCCAGGCTCCAAGCTGTCAGCACAGAGCCTGACGCAACGCTCAGACTCACAAACTATGAGATTATGACCTGAGCCCAAGTCAAGACGCTTCACTGATTGAGCCCCCCAGGCACCTCTGTTTATGCTTCTTACTACAGTATTTGCCTGTGCCTGTTGTATGCTGTAGGCACTGTGGCCATTAGAACTGGCAGGTCCTGGTTGGCGCCCCTACTTCCTGCTCTTGAAGCACAGTAGCCAGGGCAGGGGGAGGGGTTGCTGCCCCGTGGGGGTTCCATCTGTAATTTGGGGCATGCGGTTTTTGATGAGATCCACTACTCCAGCAGTAGATGCTAGTCTTGGTGACCATCCCTCATTGTTAGCACCTGTCCTCTTCCTCATCCATGACAGTGATGGCGTGGGAGGAGAGGAGAGGGCACAGCTTTACATCAAATAGTCTCTCTACTCTTCTAATAGGAGGAATTAGTTCCTTTGTATCCCCCTCCTCAATCTATCTTGGAGTCTCATGAGTTGAGCCAGGCAGTAATGGTTTTTGAGTGTTCTATACTCGTTTACCAAAGATTTGTTGGTGAATGAAGCAGCAGTTCCATCCTTAGGGACTCTGTATTATAGATGGGGTGAAAGACACACTAACACAAGGACGTGTTGTGTCTGTCTGTACAGTATTTCCTGTTGTGTAACCATGTAGTGTATAAGTATATACACGTGTGTATTAATGATAATTTCAGGGTGCCCCCTCCTAGCTTTGCTGCTTCTGATGCCTCAAGACCCCGAAGCCAGCCTGCTGCCTCTTCTTTTAAATATACAGCCACACTCACTGGGTTAGGTATTGTCTGACTACCTTTGTGCTGCAAGGGCAGAGTTGATTAATTGCATCAGAGACTTTATGCTCCACAAAGTCTAAAATATTCATACTTTGGCTTTAAGAAAATTGGCTGACCCCTGCTCAAGACCTTGACAGCCATTGTTCTTGAAGGTATGGTTCACCCAATAAAGGATTGACCTGAGTAGCCAGCATTGATGGCAGACGGTTGGAACTTGGGGTGGAGGGGTAGTTTCCATCCACTGGGCTGAGGGGTGGATCATTGTGGTAAATTGAGAGGTGGAGGTGACTAATTTCTGCTTTGAGGTGGGAGTCTCTTATGTTTGTTTTTTTTTTTAAATATTTTATTTATTTTTGAGAGAGAGAGAGAGACAGCATGAGCAGGGGAGGGTCAGAGAGAGAGGGAGGCACAGAATGTGAAACAGGCTCCAGGCTCTGAGCTAGCTTTCAGCACAGAGCCCAATGCGGGGCTCGAACCCACGAACCTCGAGATCATGACCTAAGCCGAAGTCGGACGCTCAACCAACTGAGCCACCCAGGCGCCCCAGGGAGTCTCTTATGTTTTCTGAGAGCATTTATTGTTGTAGTTTTCTAGAAAGTGTGAGTTGTGTATGGTGATTTAAAAGCTGTGCATTAAAATGATAAAGTAATAAAAGCACGTAAAAAGTAGGTAATGAAAGTTTTTCTTGTGTCCCTGGGGTCCCACTTTTCAGAAGTATTAGTTATTAAGAACTGTTAAGAGATGGATTTTTCTGTCTCCTTATTACCTTCTTCCAAATAATTCAAAAAAAGTCTGTATTTCTGATCTTCACATTATGACTTCTTCATTGACTTGGTTCCTCAAAATGCAAAGAATAATGGTTGTACAGGTGAATATTTGTTACTGATTAATGTAAAATATTTCAGGAAGGATTTTAATAGAAACTTCTCTGTTGATGAGTAGACACTGTAGATTTGTAAAAGTATCCCTTATATCAAATATTAATCATCACTATTTTATTATTTATTTTTTTATTTTGAGAGAAAGCATGCGAGCAGGGGAGAGAGGGGCTGGGGGAGAGTTTTTTAAGGAGGCTCTACACACAGCTTGGAGCCTGATGCCAGGCTCGATCTCATGACCCTGGGATCATAACTTCAGCCAAAATCAGGAGTCAGAGAATCAACCAACTGAGCCACCCAGGTGTCCCATAGTCATCTCTATTTTAAATCTTACAAATTAGACTCAGAATTCTTGTCTTAATGGAGGGGCCCTGTAACCAGATCACCTGGGAAGTATTTGAAAACTATTGATGTCTGCTCTCTTTTCAGACCTAAGAAAGTCCCAAATCTTTAGAGATTAGGGTGTCTTCTGTATTTTGAAAACTCCCCAAGTAAGCAATTGAGTAAGTAGCACTTTTTATACTGTTTTCATTATGAAAATTTATAGGAAAGTAAGAACATGCTTCTAGTATAGGTCATGATTTCTTCTGGAAAAAAAAAAATTGTATACAGAGTTTTTTTTAATTCAGATGCTGAACAGAGGATACACGCATCTGCGCGTACACACACACACACACACACACACACACACACACACAGTCTTAATAACAAGGGTTGTTTAATTTGGTTTGAAGGTTCATGTCAGTCTTTTCCTCTCACCGTCTGCTTTTGTACCTGTTCTCTAAGAAAAAAGTCTCCCCTCAAAAAAAAAATTTCTTGACTTTTGGGAAGCTAACTTTGTGTTAGTGCAGACCCTTACTAATGGTAGATGGCACACGTGTGATTGGTGTTTTCAAACTTGGAAATAATATTTAAGTATTTACTGGCCCTTCTAGGTAGATATTAATATCTGTATTCCTTTTGGTAGGTTATCAGATATAATAAACATACCCAACATATCAGTGGTTTAAATCCGTACATTCATTTCTTGCTTATGTAACAGCCCCCTGACTGGGAAATTGTCCTGCTCCCTGCAGTCATTCAGGGTGGTGGATGTTCTTCCTGTGTTATATATACATACAGCGTCCAGAGGTCATCACCCTGGGGTTTAGCTCCCAGTCATTGGGTTGGGAAGAAGCATGTGTGCCAGGGATATTTTTATGGGTTAGGCCTGGTTGCACCACACATCACTTACGTCGATCTTCCGGTCTTCCGTTGGCTGGCTCTTAGTCACGGGGCCACGTTAGCTGCGGGGGAGGCTAGCCGCAGGGGAGCTGGGTAAAGCGAGGTGCATCAGTCAGGAAAAAGAAACGCCTTTGGTTATTGATGAGCAGTCTAGTCCATGTGGCAAATGACTAAACATAGTTAGACACTGATTTATGCTATGTAGTTACTACTTTCATTGTTCCTTTGCTCATTCTCCCATGTTTCTGCTAAATAACATTGGCCCCCTTCTGCACCATGCTCTTTCTCGGGGGGAGGGAGAGATGGTCCCTCATTGTTCATTTATATGTGGTAGGGTTCTTGGGTGTAGACAACAGAAATTCATCCTCGGTCAGACTTGGGTAGAAGAATGTGAATTTAATGGAGGGCTGTAAGTTTGCCACAGAATGATGAGAAAGCTGGGTCTTATGCTAGAAAAAGATGCAGGAACCCAAGAGCCAGGCAGCAGAAGACATGGCCAGGGTTGAGCCAGAGACCCGTCGCTTGGGCAGGGGTAGTGGTGAGGGGCACTCCTGGCGCTTCCCAGTGAGTTTCTGTGTATTATGCTCTCAGTGTCCCTGCGTCTTGCAGGAGTGACCCCTCAACTGTCTGAACTCTGACCAAGCGGGAACATTTGACTGTTCAAACTCTGGCTACCAGGGAGTAAGGAAGAGTGAATTTTTGTTGCTGTTTGCCTTTTATAGTCGAAGGTGTGGTTTTTGTTTTTTTCCCTCTTTCTTGAGACCCACAAACTGTAATGAGTGCCCAGATAATGAGTGACCAGGGAATGACAAACACTTCAGGACCTTTACATCAGGAGAAAAGGTCCCACGTTATGATATAAGATGAGAGACTGTATTCCAGTCTAGATTTTGCCACTGGCCTTTTTGGACAAGTCATTAAACCTCCCTGGGTAGCAAATGCCCCCTCTGCATGTCAATTGAGGTGGGGAAGTTGATACCTAATAATACCTATCTGCTCATTAAATAAATATTTATTGAGTGCCTTTATGTGCTGGCCAAGTACAGATGAGTAAGATATCCCAGCCTCCCCATAGTTCAGTGGGTGAACAGAAAAGTCACTGGAATGGAGCTGGGATGAAGTAGTCAGTAGTTTAGCCCAGAGTAGGGGGGCAGCCGTGACAAGTGCCTCTTCCAGACGGGGGGCCGAGAGTGCTGTGCGCAGGGGATTCAGAGGCACCCGTTCGTTGACCATGTGTCTGCAAAAGCGTCTGCATTGTCATCTTTAGGAGAACACCCCGTTAAGGCCAGCCCTTCCCTGTGTGTGATGGCCCGGGGTCTGGACAGTCACTGCCCACCTGCTGGCTTTGCACTTGACAGACAGGAAGCCTGGCTGCCTTCTCTGCTGTAGGGGAGGGAGGGGGAGAGGCCTGCGCCGCTGTGTGGCCCCCCCCTCCACTTTATCTTTCTGTCTTTCACTGTCTTCAGAACCCCAGTCCTTTTCTGAAATTCTCGCATTCACTTGTTTATTGTCTGAGGGTTCCCCTGTCACTGGCAATAAAATACCTAAAAGACGAGGCTAGAGGCTTTGCTCCTTGTCTTCGTATGTACACCCTTAATGCTACAGGCTTTGTCTGGAACTGGACTGTCCGGTAGAAGTACATAAACCACTTCGGTAATTAAAAAGTGTCTGGGTCGCTCAGTAATTTGGACGACCGGCCTGATTTCAGCTCAGGTCACGATCTCCTGGTTTGTGGGATCAGGCCCCGCGTTGGGCTCTGTGCTGACAGTGTGGAGCCTGCTTGGGATTCATATTCTCTCCCTCTCCCTCTCTACTCCCCTCCTCCACATGTACGCACTCTCTCTGTCTCTCTCTCTCTCTGAAATAAGTATTAAAAAATAGTTCCTAGGAGTCACAGTTTAAAAAACAGTAAATACAAATAGTAACATTAACCTTCGTAATGTGTTTTATTTCACCTAATATATTTATAGTAGTATTTCAGAATTAAAAATTATTAATAAGATATTTTACATTTTCTTTCTTTTTGTTTCTTTTTTGTACCAAGTCCTTGAAATCCTATGTGTGTTGCATTTGCAGCACATCTCGGTTCCTCCTCGCCTCCTTTCAAGTGCTCCCTTAGCCATCTGTGGCCAGTGGCCGCCATGTTGGACAGCTCGGGTCTGGAGCAGAGCAGGGGCTCGGTAAATATTTGTTGAGTGAACGAGTGAGTAAATGAATTAGAAGAAGGTAGATTGGTTATTAAAGGAGCATGTAGAATCCAGGAAGGGTTGTACTTGTACCGTGAGGACATGGAGCGTGCCTCTGTGTTTGACGGGACTGGGGAGAGAGGTGGGTGGTGGTGGGAGACAGGGGTGACTTGGTGGAGGAGGCGAGGCGTCTGAGGAGCCCGGGCGGCTTCTGTAGCCCAGGTAGTGGATGCGAGTTGTCTTGCTGTCTCCTCTCCTTTGAAGAGGTATGTTCTTGGATGACATTTCAAGAGCCCCAAATCCAGTTTGTTTAGCATAAAGTTTATTTTGAGAACAAGAAAGCAAGAGGTGCCCAGGTGGGAGAGGGGGGAGACAGGAGAGAGCACCCCAAGCAGTGTCCATGCCATCAGCGTGGAGCCGCCTGGGCTCGAGCCCACAAACCCAACCATGAGAGCATGACCTGAGTCGAAATCAAGAGTTGGACACTTAGCCAAGTGAGCTACCCAGGCGCCCCTGGCATGAACTTCTAAGTGGATTGTGTTATAACAATTCCTTTCCCTCATTTTAGGTATTCGATAGTTGAGGGTTATTTTAAAAGTCTCAAAAAAAGTGGTTTCTCTAGCAACTTAAAAAAAGAAAAGATCAAATCATTATATTGTGCACCTGAAATTGATATATGTCATTTATACCTCAATTAGAGAAAACTGTTAAAAAGAAAGGAAAACATCTTTTTAGGTGGGAGGTGGGAAGAAGTGTTATTGGCACGTATCAACATTTTTTACCTTAGTGGCATTCAACTAAGAAAAGGAGTGTTCTCTGTGTTAAAAATTAACCAAATCTGATTTTCAGCATTGTGGTGATGGTTGGCAGTATAAAATTATGTACCATACATGTCTGAATGTAGAGCGGTTATTAGTTCCCCCCGCTTACCCCTCAGTCCTTACATATGTTGGGTTCTGAAACAGTCTTTTACATGGTATCTCGTGCTGCGGGGCGTTGTGTGCACGTGAGGTAAAGTTCTGTTTGAGGAGGAGACACAGGCATGGTGGCACCTCCTTAGTGGTTTGAGATGCTTAGTGGTCTGGATGTAAGGAATCTGAACAAAGTGAGGCAGAAAAATGTAACACCAGTTTTCGAGGTTGTGACTTCACGGTTTCAGGTGTTGATGTTGTAAATAAAACTTCTAAAGATTGTTTTTAAAAATATTATAATAAATAGAAATTATGGCTATGTCCATAGGATTAATAGAAAGCATCAGTTGTTCTAATTGTTAAAATGTTTAAATCATTGGTACAATGTCCCTGTATGGTATCATACAGGGAGTCTAAAAGTGTCCTGAACAACTTAGGAGGTAAGATTAGATGACTTTATTATTTTTATTATTTTTTTTTAGTTTATTTTTATCTATTTTGAGAGAGAGAAAGCATGAGCAGGGGAGGGGCAAAGAGAGAGAGGGAGAGAGAGAATCCCAAGCAAGCTCTGCACTGTCAGCGTGGAGCCGGATGTGGGGCTCCATCTCACAAACTGTGAGACCATGACCTGAGCTGAAATCAAGTCAGACGCCCAACCGACTGAGCCACCAATGACCACAGAGTCCCTGGTATTGAAGATGCAGGTAGGCTCCTGACCGCGCTGAGACGGGCGCCTCTCACATGCGTGTAGGTAGATACGTAGTGCTCATCTCGGGGAGTGGGAGATCCCTGTGCGCTTCCTGCTGGTGGTCTGGCAGGCCGTACTGCATGATGTCAGAGCTGGAGCCGCTGTGGACGTGGCCATCCGGGGGTGTTCAACCTCTTTTTCTGCGCAAGCATCTAGAGCAGATTAGGTCACCTCTGTCAGAAACAGAGGCTCCCCAGGGACGGTGCTTGGGAGGTGGGAGAGCAGCGTGGTGTTCGTACTTTGGAGCCGCCTCGGAAGGAGAGTAGTGATATTCCCGCCATGAGGGGCAGAGAGGGGCTGTGTGGACGTGGGGCTTGTTTTCCCCGTGGTCACGCAGCTAAGCCCCGGTCAGAACCCTGGGCCTCTCTCAGGACCAGTTTCCTTTTTCTCGGCCTCACCTTTTTCTTTCTCCTTTAATGCTTTTGTACTTTATCTCCTTTCAGTTTACTTTTGTTGTTGTTGAATTTATTCATTTTGAAAGAAGAGACAGTGAGTGCAGGGGGAGAAGAAGCAGAGAGAGGGAGAGAGAGAATCTCAAGCAGGCCCCGTGCTGTCAGCACAGAGCCCGATGCAGGGCTCAAACTCGGGAACCATGAGACCGTGACCTGAGCCGAAATCAGATGCATAACCGACTGAGCCACCCAGGCGCCCCACTCTCCATTTCTCTTTTCAACAAAGTATTTTAACTGTCACATGCCTGGTAAAGTGAGAAGTACTACGAGTCAGTCTTTAAAAGTCAGATCATAATACATTTAAGGAACTGTCATCATTTGCCTTAGTACCCTTGCCTGTCTTCCTAAGTGTCACCCCCGTTTTCCAAGTCACCAAGGCATAAAACCTCTGAGTCATTTTTGCATCCGGCTTGTCTCCCCTCTTCCATATGTAGACCAGCGTTCAGGGGCTGTCACCTCTGCCTCCCAGTGTCTGTTCATGTCTCCTTCCTTTTCTAACATTGCCCTTCCTCCTCAAGGCCCCCACTGTCTTGCGCTTGAACTGTTGGAGTAAGGCCTGATGGATCTCTGCTTGTGGTCTCTCCCTGTTCCCGTCCCTCTTACGCCCCAATTCTGTGAGGATAAGGCTCAGTAATAGAACATGTATTGAGTACTTACCGTGTGCCAGAAACCAGTTTAAGCATTAACCCTTTAATTTTCATCATCTTGAGGTGCAAGCACTATTATTAACCCATTTTGCATCTCGAAAGGGATGCACACCGTTTATTAACTTATCCAGAGTCACACAGTAGCTAGGGAGTAAGGGGCAAGATTGAATCTTGACACTCTAGCGTGTGAATTGCTAGAGCTGAAACCACAACTGGAGTAGCGTTGCTCCCGGCACACCTGCCCCGGCGCGCTCTCGGCCCGTTTCACACCGTCCACGTTCCTCACCTTGGCACTAAGACTCTGGGCCCAGCTTGCCCTCCTGTCCTTTTTTTTTTTTTTTTTTAATTTTATTTATTTATTTTGTTTATTTATTTTTTACAAATAGTTAAAAATTTTTTTTTTAATGTTTTATTTATTTCTAGGAGAGAGAGAGACAACGTGAGCAGGGGAGGGTCAGAGAGAGAGGGAGTCACAGACTGAAACAGGCTCCCAGGCTCTGAGCTGACAGTCAGCACAGAGCCCGACGCGGGGCTCGAACCCATGAACCGCGATGACCTAAGCAAAAGTCGGACGCTTAACCGACTAAGCCACCCAGGCGCCCCTATTTTTTACAAATAGTTTATTGTCAAGTTGGTTTCCATATAACACCCAGTGCTTATCCCCACAAGTGCCCTCCTCCATGCCCATCACCCCCCTTCCCCTCTCCCCCACCCATATCAGCCCTCAGTTTGTTCTCAGCATTCAAGAGTCTCTCATGGTTTTCCCCCCTCCCTCTCCCCCACCATTTCTCCCCTTCTTCTCCCCCTTGTTCCTCTGTTAAGTTCCTCCTCATCCTCCTATACGTGCAAACATATGGCATCTGTCCTTCTCTGCCTGACTTATTTCGCTCAGCATCACACCCTCAAGGTCCATCCATGTTGCTACACGTGGCCAGATTTCATTCTTTTCTCATTGCCATGTAGTATTCCATGGTATAGATAAACCACAACTTCTTGATCCATTCATCTGTTGATGGACGCTTAGGCTCTTTCCATGTTTTGGCTATTGTGGAGAGTGCTGCTATGAACATTGGGGCCCATGTGGCCCTATGCATCAGCACTCCTGTGTCCCTTGGGTACATTCCTAGCAGTGCTGTTGCTGGGCCCTAGGGGAGCTCTAGTGTTTATTTCCCAAGGAACCTGCACACTGTTCTCCAGAGGTTGCCCTCCTGTCCTTAACCTACCCCTCTGTCTACTCTTCAAGCCAAAGTCGAGGTGACATTTGAACTCCTTGCCAGGCAAGTGAGAGTGGATGGGGCAGAGTGATGGAAGCAGTAAAGTTGGAAGCAGAGCAGGGGGTGTGCTTGAGAGCGTGTGGGGGCGCCTCCGAGGGCCCGGAGCCTCCGAGAGAGGCAGTGTGTCAAGGCGAGGCCGCGCGTCTGTGGAGGGCGGCCCCTGAGTGCGGCCCACTCCCTAGTCCTGTCTTCTCCCACAGGGCATTTGCATGAGCTCTATATACAACTAGAGACACCAGAGCACTGGCTTTTTCCTTTGGTAAAACTTGATGTGAAGTTTACTCGTTTTCTCCAGACTCCTTTGTAAATTCCTTTCTCTGCTGCCACAGCCCCCACTGGTCCATTTTCACTTGAATTCCAGCAGGGTGTTTGGGAAGCGGCACGCTGCGGGGTGCCGTTTCCTAGCCCCCTTCTCGCCACTGGGGCAGCCGCCTGTGCAGCGTATCTTCACTGCTCTGCAGGCTTTCAGCAGTCTCACCTTTTAGGGAGGGGTCTTCATGTCCCCTGAGCCCTCCCCTGCTCTGCTCACGCCTGGCCCTGAGGCCTGGCTCCCAGTGGCAACGAGAATGTTCTCTGGAGACATGGCGGTCAGCCTGGCTTTCCTAACTTTCCTAAAGTGAACTTGGGATCCCCCCCAGCTGCTTGCCTTGAGCTTCTCTCTTGTAAATTACAACGAGTACGGTGATCATGCCACCTCGTTTACAGAGCCTGGGGGTACCAAGACGGACGGAAGGTCAGTTGGCATAGACCAAAAGTTTAATAAGTATTGCTCATTTTACTTTCATTACCTTTTCTTTATTTCTGACTATTCAGAGTATTCCAGCGAGGGGTCGTAGGCACCTGCTTTATCCAGACAGTTTTTATTAGGGTACTCTGAGGAAAGTTTGCTTGTTCGAGAGGTAAAAACGAAATCTCATTGTTACTTATTTATTGACTTTGACTTCTGTCTGGTTAGTTTTCTCATCTACTTATTATTGTTTATGAGAATTGCATCTTTTGCCTGTTTTTTTTTTTTCCTGAAGGGAGGGGCATATCTTGGTGTTTTTAATTGTATAATTAGAGAGTGTATTAAGGATACTGTAGAATACTTCGGACAGTAACCGGTTTCATACTGTTTGGGCATAAAACTCAGGTACAGGTGTTAAGCACTTTGGCACAGTAGGCTTGAAGAAGGAAAACTAACGATGAGCCCTAAAATGATGTATTTATTTGCTACATCAATATACTTTTAATGAAGGGTTACTTTTTTTTATATTATTAAATTTTATAACCTCTGTTGAACAGTTAACAGTTTGCTCAGTGCTTGACTTTTCAAGTGTCTTCGGTCAGACGAATATCTTGCCTTTTAGCCATTTTGTAATGGAAAATCCCATAAATATACAGTATTTTAATTGGAATCACAAAGCCAAATGATTGCCTCATTGGGTAATTTTAAGAATTATGCTGCAATTCAATATAGGTACCCGAGTACTTAACTAGATTTAAAAATATCTTGTATGTTACAGCTGTTTAGCCAGAACTAAAAAAGAGTGAGGAGTATGTGTATGGTTCTCTTTTCTGCTTGGGATAGGAGAGAGGGAAAGTTTTTTGGCTTTTTTGGCTTGGGGTCTGCGCCCCCCTCCCCCCCTCAGCTGCTGTAGCTGCACCAGCCTTGGGAGAGAGCAGGGGTAACGATCAGGGAAGGTTTGAGGCAGCTTTCCCTCCAAAGAAATCTTCCCCGTGCCTGAAATGTAGTAGCAGCTTCAGACATTTCTTAAAATGCCATGGCTGTGGCATCGTCGCAGGTGATTGGCGGCCTGTGGTAGGTGGCGGTCTGGCCTGTGCTGTATCCTGGGTGCCTCTTGCTGTGTTTGGATCCTTCTCTCCTCGAGGGCAAGGCAGCCAAACAGGCCTTGTTAAGCTTTTTAATGGCTCCATACTATTTTGGCTTTTCGATGTGTTTTAATATATAGTTTCTCTTCTCTGTGTACTTCAGGGTTTTGGAAGACAACTGTAATGTGCTTGTATAGGCCTTGACAAAGTTATGGTCAGGAGCTCTGAAGAAAACTGCAACAGGGTGGGAGAGGGCACGTCTCTGGGTAACTCAAGTTTTATATGTATGTGTGCACACATGGGTGTATACATAACATTTTAACCTTTTTTTTTTTTTAGATAAATAGCATTTTACTATGTTTTTGTGTAGTTTTTTTTTTTTTAAGGAACAGAGTTAGTTAGATTTTAACCGCAGTTCTTTAAAATGTATCTTTTTTTTAAAAAAGTTTAATATTTTTGAAAGAAAGAGAGAGACAGTGAGCAGGGAAGGGGCCGTGAGAGAGGGAGGCACAGAATCCGAAGCAGCTCCAGGCTCTGAGCTGTCAGGACAGATCCCCATGGGGGCTCGAACTCACGAATGGTGAGATCATGACCCAAGCCGAAGTCCGCTGCTTAATGGACTTGAGCCACTCAGGCGCCCCTTTAAAATGTATCTTTTAAGCAAGCTCTAAACACGCTATGGAGCAGTCTTTTTTTCCTCTGGCACCGCCAGTCTGTGTAACATCTCACATCCCCGTCGTTTTATAAGGGAAGGCCCTGCGCTGCGGATTTACGTGATTGGACAGGAGGACGGATCCTACTTCGTGTGTGAGGATACGACTTGTTTGTCGCCATGCTGCGCTTAATGCTTGTGCTAGGCCGAGCGAGCGGTGGGCTTAAGTCCTAGTCCAGGGTACGTCTGGATTGAAGGCTGAATGTTCCAGATGGATTCTGCGGTTTTCTCTGTGTTTTAAATGAATATGCTCTTTGCACGTTACAGAGGAACCTGTAGGGATGTAGAAGGCAGGGCCCGGGACCAGGAGGTTTGACAAAAGTGACTGGGAACAGCTTGGAACCTGCACTTCCCCTGCCTGGATTGTCCTCGTGATTGCCCGTAACCGTCCCACAGATGACTGACCTGGAAGACGTGAGGGAAACCCCGGCTTCTGACTGCAAGTAGGGAGTGGCCGTCATCGAACGCACCGGTCACGCTGTTGCCAGTCAGGCTGCCATTTCGCTGTTTGGCCTGTCGGTGACTCCGCTGTAACCTCGCGCAGGTGTCGGGATTTGCCAAACCACAAATAAGGGTCCCTGCGCTGGCGGGGCCCATATGAGAGACCCCTTTGAGACCGAGGCGGATCATGCCGAGCTGGGGGAGGGGGGGCCTGGTGTCATTCCTCTTGCCGGAAGACACGCTGGAATCTCAGGGACAGCCACACCTTGGGAGGCGGAGCCATAGTTTCTTTGCTTGGAAGAATTCGTTTTTCAAATATGACGACTATAATATGCTGATTTGAATGACATGTCATTTTTGTAAGACACTCAGAGTGTTTATGGGTTTATGGAAGTTGAACTTCCTGAAAGCCAAGTGGCTGTGGTGAGAGTGTGCCTCCTCCCATTAAAGGAGAGGCTGACGTTGGCACCTGCAGATTAGTCGGGACCCCAGTCACCTGCCCATTTTCTCTGGTGTTCATCTGGATGCCTGGTGGAGCAAGCGTCACAGCTTCTAGATCTTCTTTTGTGTATTTAATTTTTTTAAACATTTTTTAATTTTTGAGAGACAGAGACAGCGTGAGCAGGGGAGGGGCAGAAAGAGAGGGAGACACAGAATCCGAAGCAGCTCCAGGCTCTGAGCTGTCAGCACAGAACCCGGCACAGGGCTCGAACCCACAAACTGTGAGATCATGACCTGAGCTGAAGTCAGACGTTTAACCGACTGAGCCCCCCAGGCGCCCCTAATGATGTTTTGTTAATACTCCGCTGAAAGGAAACTCCTGTAATTCAGCTCTTGTGTATGTGCCCAACACGCTGGTTTGGTATGAAGGCACTAATCCCTCTGAAGAGGCTGTTTCGGCAGGTCCTGGCCCCTTGGCTCTTCCCTCGTGCAGTTACTGGATTCTGCTAGTCCAGGAGGCATCTTTTTCTGCCCTTCTGCAAGGCTGTCCAGTGACATATCTGAAATTAAACTTCTGTTAGAAACAAGTTTTCTTTTTATGGTCTCCCAAAGGAGAACGTGGGGAAGGGGGCATGGTTAGAGCATATATAAATTTAAGAAAATTAGGGGTGCCTGGGTGGCTCAGTCGGGTAAGCATCTGACTCCGGCTCAGGTCATGATTTCGTGGTTTGTGGGTTCGAGCCCCACGTCGGGCTCTGTGCTGACAGCTCAGAGCCTGGAGCCTGCTTTGGATTCTGTGTCTCCCCCTCTCTCTCTGACCCTCCCCTGCTCACGCTGTCTCTCTCTCTCTCTCTCTCTCTCTCTCTCTCTCTCTCTCTCTCAGAAATAAATAAAAACATTTAAAAAATAAATAAATAAAAATAAATTTAGGACAATTACAAGCCAGCAAGAATCACAGGACTACAATCAGGAAGATACACTTTTTTATTGCATTTGCCTCAAAAGCATGTCTGTGAGCACTTGGTACAAGTGACCATTACTTTAGCTGTTGTGTTAAATACATGGCTTTTCTTTCAAATAAATTTTTGCTGGTAAAGTATTTGTTTTCAGCTTTTCAAAAGTTTTGTCACAGTTATTTAAAATCAATTATCAGGTAAGACATACCTAAAATTCTGCAGCTTATATGTTTAATGTATTGCAGCATATTAATAACCTTCCATTTTGTGTTGGCATTTCTAACTCTTCTAAGGGCAGAGTCACTTTACACATGGCGGGTGCACATTTATAAATTATGAATGTCTCTGCTCCTTATAAACTACTCATTTAGTCACTTGGGCAGCACTTACCTCTGGAGCTTCTGCCATGTGCAAGCATTGTTGTATGTGCCGGGGATTCAGTCGTGAACAAAGCAGGACAAAGGGGGAGATCCTGATGGGGTTTACGTTTCAGCCCCATCATCGCACTAGGAGGTGAAATGTTTCTAATCCACTGCCAGCCCCTAACCAGCCACCAGACTGAGTTACAGAGTCACTGATCTGCATTTTCTCCAAGAGGTTGGACTTGATTTCTTTTTTTTTAAAACAGTTTTTTAATGTTTATTTATTTTTGAGACAGAAACAGAACATGAGTGAGGGAGGGGCAGAGAGAGAGGAAGACACAGAATTCAAAGAAGGCTCCAGGCTCTGAGCTGTCAGCACAGAGCCTGACGCAGGGCTCAAACTCACAAACCTCGAGATCATGACCTGAGCTGAAGTTGGATGCCTAACCGACTGAGCCACGCAGGCGCCCCAAGACTTGATTTCTTAAGAGGTTCAGTCTCACCTCTTAAATACCCTCAGAGACATTGTGTATCTTTGTATACCTGTTTTTTGTTTCAGAACCCCCCACCTCATTTATAGAAATTAAAGGATCAAAGGTTACTTCACCTTGTTTCTCACGAAATGGGGAAAATTTTTGTTGAAATGGGCTGATCACTGACGAAACATTTTTATATTCTGGGTACCATAAGAAAAAAATATTTCTATCTACCTGGAATTTTCATCATTACTGAAAGCCCATAAAATACCAAGGAGTATTACCTGCTTATTCACTTTTACCATTTAAAAATATTTTATAATTTTAGAATATTGGGGGCCATATAAGCATGCACATTAAACGTTATTCCTTGTACGGTATAATTTATGGAATCCAGCAGCTGTATTTTGGGTGTCTATTTTAATTTTTTTGTGTGTTCCAGATGCTATTAGTAAAAATAAGTTCCTGACCTCTTATTTCAGCTGTAAGAATGCAGTTTGCCTTTTGTAATTGAAAGGGTTAAGGACCCATTTAGTGCAGAATTAAGGAAGATTTTCTGTGTGCCAGTCGTCTGTGTATCCGTGTGGCCTGGCTCAGTGGTTGCTTGCGGGCTTACCACACGCACCCTTCACTTACACGGTGTTGCGCTTGTTTCCATCCGCCCTGTCGCTGGTGCTGTGATTGTCATCCATGTGACTTTTGTAAATGATGCAAACTCTACAGCACGTTGTTATTTTTGTTGTAAACAGTGAGTTTTCTTAAAGTCTACTGACGAGATTTCTCCACCGTAGCTGATGGCGCACTTCCGTCTCCCTGTCCTGTGCAAGTTCTCGGAGCTGTTCAGCTCCAGCTCCTGGCGCGCTTTTTGCCTCGCCTCACGCGGGGCCTGCACCCAGCACTCGGGCAGCTTAGTATTTGGCCAGCGAGTCGAGGGGATTTCTAGGTGTGGAGTAATGGAGCTCCTCCTGTGCAAAGCTCCCTCCTTTCCGCCTCGCCCGTGCCAGCCGCCTCAGCGGCCTGGACCTCCCCGCTCCGCAAGTCCTCTCTGCTATTTGTCTCCCCCCCCCGGGCTGTGGAAATTGGCTCCACGTAGAAAGCCAGGGCGATTGTGGGGCTCACCTGGGTTCGTTTCCTTTTTCTCAGGGATCACAGATCCACACCGCTTGTTGTCGAGGGTCTGACACCCGTGCTTCCACGTGTCCGCCCAGTTTGGTAGTTGCTCGTAGTGCTGAGGTAGGTCAGTCACCAGGCACTCAGAAGCGCTCAGAAGTGGAAGCCTGATGTGATAGGCTTTTGAAAGTATGTGTTTTTATCCCCAGCCCACTGTTGTTATTCACAGTTTCAGACTGAAAATCTTCCACATTTATTTGGGTCTTATATGAGCCAATTATGTTGTATTTGTAGACAGCTGAATGTGCTGTTCTGGCTTTTAGGTTAAAGCAAGTGTGTGTGTGTGTGTGTGTGTGTGTGTGTGTGTGTGTGTGTGTGTGTGTGTGTGTGCGCGCGCGCGCGCACGTTATGTATATATGCGCATTCTGTCGTGACATACACTATCCACTAACCAGAAGGCAGTAAGAAATCTATTTGTCCTTATCATTAGATAATTTACGGAGCCCTAACGTAGTGTGACTATATTTTATTTTCTTAGTTTTACTTAAATGTGTATGTATTTACCACCCACGGCGGAGCCATGCAGTGTGCTGTGTGCTCAGGAGGTAAGAGTGAGTGAGAGAAATGGACTGTCGAGCAACAGCTCTAGCCTGTGCTGATGAGACCATTCTTTATTTCTGACTCATGAGCCCCTCATTTTAAAAATACTTCTTCCAGCCATACCCGCTTCAGCTCTCTCCATTCCTCAGCCATTTCTTCATATTCTAAATACTCCTGATGGTTTCAGTTCATTGTTTCACTGAACAAATATTTATTGAATGCAGGCCACGCGGCAGGCACCGTTCTTGGTACTGATGAGACCTGGATGAATAGAACTTCTTTCACGGACTCCTGTTCAGTTACCCTCTTCACGCACGTGTGTTTGTAGCCATCAGTGACGTGCAGTTGGCTATTCCTTTAACATTCTTCTCCTTTGTTGTGGGCAAGTCTTGTTGCAAGCGACCTTGCACGTTTTTTCTGCATAATCTTGGTTGCCTTCCCTTCCTTCTTAGGGGAGTCTCTCAGAAGCTTGTCCTTCTAAGAGTTTCCACGTTTTGTGGATGTCATAGTTTTAATCAACTTGAATTATTTGCATTCATTTTGGTCCTTAATATTCTTTCTTCTTAAAATGTGGATTAAAATGTCACAGGATGTTTCCCTATCAACATATTAACAACAAAAGAAATTTGAGTTAGCTACAGGTGGAACTACTTGTGGGTCTCACATTGGAGATAAATAAATGGCTTCCCCGAGGGTCTTCTCCCAGGCTTTTTTCCTCTTTGATGTCTGCTCTATGCGTATGTCTGCCTGTTTGAGTTTGCCCTCTTCCCGTCTCAGATCTGTTCATGGAATGCTGCTCTGAAGAATCACCGCTAAGCTCTGCAGTGTTATGGTCCCTGGTTTAGGTTCTTGCTGAAACATCGGTAACTGGAGTGGAATGAGAAGGCTACTGCTACTTCTTCCCTCCCTCCCTCCCTCCCTCCCTCCCTCCTTCCTTCTTCTATTTACCAATAGAATTTTTATAAAAACTTAAAAACATGCTCATAGTAAAAAAGCTCCATGTACTTCAGGAGGATATAAAAAATGTGCATAGGACCCCACTTGCATACTTTTTTCCGTCTTGCCTTTTACATTATTTGGCAGCAATTTAATATATTATTTTGGAACTGAACCCCAAATAATGATTATGAAGATAATTTTGAATTAAATATCATAAGACTTGATACTGCAGCATGTATTTTGACACATTCTTGGGCTAAACTATTAGAGTTAATTTTTAGTTTAGTTGGACAAGGATTATATATAGCATGGTATAGATGTCAGGTTAAACCGTATGAAATTGCAGTTTTGTAGGCCAAAGGAGGTCTAATATTAGCAGTTTCCTACAGTTCAGCCTAATACTTTATTAACATCATAGGATGAACTGAGTCCTTGTTCTTATTGACATTTGGATTGAAAGGGAAGATGGAGGGGATCCTGAGGGGGGGCTCAGTTGGTTGAACATCCGACTCCAGCTCAGGTTGTGATCTCGGGTCATGAGTTTGAGCCCTGCATCTGGCTCTCTGCTGACAGCTTGGAGCCTGGAGCCTGCTTCTGATTCTATGTCTCCCTCTCTCTCTCTCTCTCTCTCTCTCTCTCTCTCTCTCTCTCTCTCTCTGCCCCTCCCCTGCCCATGCTCTGTCTCTCTCTCTTTAAAAAGAAAAACAAAACAAAACATTAAAATGTTTAAAAAAGGGAAGAGGGAAACTTTGGAAAGAATAAAAACTGTGATGATGGGCCTAATTATAAAATCAGGTAGAGAAGGAATTCTCATATTAGGTTGCCTTTTTGGATGGAGTCTTATCATAGGAGAGCAATGGATGAACGGATAACTTAAAATACTTGTGAGAAAAAATTTAACATGAGTGTCTTTCTGCATTTCACATACCACAGTTGAGCTAAGAAAGGAGACAGTGAGCATGTGGCAAATACACTTATGTACAGACCGTAGTCACTAGGCCCCATCACTGGTACTACTGTTACTAAGAAGTTGTGATAGATGGTATAGTAAATAGATTAAAAAAAAAAAAAAAAGCTCCACAGATGAAAAACATTAAGTTATTTCTTGTTAGTCCATGTTCAGATCACCTACAGCAAAATTTAAAAAGAACATTGGATAATGTTCACCCAGTAGCACAGCGCCCTTACGTAGAGGAATGTATATTAGTGTTTAAATAATAATAAAAAGCCCCACATACCTAACCAAGAAGGCAAATCTGTCGGGGGGGAAAACAGCCCTATGGGTACTGTGTAGTCACAGTTACTGCTTAGGTTTGGGTTATGTGCTACTTGGACTAGTTGGAAATAGCTTTCTTTCATTAAGTTAAGCAATTAAATTGTTTTTTAGATGCTGTTCAAAGCCACTTTGCCATCGTCTGTTGGCCTTTTAGAAATGTAGACTCTCAAGCCCCACCTTACATGAACTGAATCAGGACCTGCATTTTTAACAAGATTCAGAGGCAATTTGTAAGCACATTGATGTTCGTAAAGTGCCGTTACAGCTCATGGGTGGCGCTGTCTCCCCAGACAGTGTCCTGGTAACCTCTCAGTGCTTGTTGGACTTAATGCACGCAGTTCATCCGTTAATTGACGGGATCTAGATTGAGAAAATGAAACATGTTTTGGGAGGATAGTTATAGTAATAATCAAGCAGCAGCTATCCATTTCTTTGTATTTCTTCCATAGCTGTCTAGATATCACAAAACTACCCAGCCCTACCTCAGAATGTATCCTCGAGTCTGATTCTACTCGACTCGTGCTGGATGATTTGTTGATATTTTGTGACTGTGAGTATGTGTGTGTAGGTGTGTGTGTGTACGTACCCGAGGCAACAATAGTATACAAATTAAAGGAGCGGTTAGATTTTGTTGAGTCAAAGATAGTAATCTATATTGTAATGTATAAGATAACCGCAAAGTAGGGGTGCCTAGGTGGCTTAGTCTGTTAGGTATCTGACTTCCGCTCAGGCCATGACCTTGAAGCTCATGGGTTCTAGCCCTGCATTGGGCTGTCTGCTGTCAGGACAGAACCTGCTTCGGATCTTCTGTCCCCCTCTTTCTCAGCCTCACACATGTGCTCATTCTGTCTCAAAAATAAACATTAAAAAAAGATAACTAAATTGGGGCGCCCGGGTGGCTTAGTTGGTTAAGCGTCCGACTTTCGCTCGGGTCATGATCTCGCGGTTCGTGGGTTCGAGCCCCGCGTCGGGCTCTGTGCTGACTGCCGGCTCAGAGCCTGGAGCCTGTTTCAGTCTGTGACTCCCTCTCTCTCTGACCCTCCCCTACCACGCTGTCTCTCTCTCTCTAGAAATAAAAAAAAAAAAAAAAAAAGATAACTAAAATAAAATAATTTACATGTCTGGGAGGTATAAAAATTTCAGTCCAGCAGAATTGAAGAAAGGAACATAAAATAGTTGGGAGTAAATAAAAGGGCTGTTAATGTATGTATGTAAGTGAAACACAACTACATACTCTTTTCAAGAAACAAACCTAAGACGTAAGGGAATGAAAGTTGACAGCAAAAGGTGGACAAAAGACACCCCCTCACAAAGAATGAGAAAGTGTGGTGTGGCCATGTTAAAAAAAGGGAAGCATTATTGGAAATAAAGAAGGGCTGGCTGTTTATTCATCGGGAAGGTAGAACAGCTAGAAATTTATCTAATCCGATAACAAGGCTTAAACGGGATATTTTTTTAAGTTTATTTATTTTGAGAGAGAGAGAGCCCAAACAGGGGAAGGGCAGAGAGATGCGGGGAGAGAGAATCCCAAGGAGGTTCAGCGCACTGTCAGTGCAGAGCCCCACACGGGGCTCGAACCGATGAACTGTGAGATTATGACCTGAGCTGAAATCTAGAGTCAGATGTTTCCTGCCTGAGCCACCCAAGTGCCCCAGGATATTTTTAATACACCTCTCTTGCTAACTGCTAGAACAAGATGAGAGCAGAAATAGAAAACCCACGTAAGAGAGGATGCTTAATAAGATTAGTAAACCTTTGATTAGACTGATGAAAAGATAGGAGAAGGCCTCATTAACCAGTCCTGAGTTGAAGGGGATAGCACTAGAATTGCACCGACATTGATAGGATAAGCTTAGAGGGTATAATGAAGAACTTGATGCCAGTGCATGTAAAATGTAGATGAAGGAGCCGTACTGTTAGAAAAATACAACTTACCGAAACAGACACACCACGAAACACAAAATTTGAATAGTCCTATTAAAGAAATACAACTTTTAAGTAATTATTAGCTTCTAGCTACCCACCAAGGAAATTTCAAGTCAAGATGGTTTCATCAGTGAGTCTATCACAAAAGGATGATTATGACCAAATTGTGTTCCAGGAAATGCATAGTCAGTTTAACATTGAAAAATCACTTCGTGGGGCGCCTGGGTGGTTTAGTCGGTTAAGCGTCCGACTTTCGCTTGGGTCATGATCTTGCGGTTCATGGGTTCGAGCCCCGCGTCGGTCTCTGTGCTGACTGCCAGCTCAGAGCCTGGAGCCTTTTCAGAGTCTGTCACTCCCTCTCTCTCTGATCCTCCCCTGCTCACGCTGTCTCTCTCTCTCTCTCCTAGAAATAAATAAAATATTAAAAAAAAAAAATCACTTCGTGTGTTTCACCACATTAACAAATCAGAAAACTCATGTCATTTCAGTGGATGCAGAAAAAGCATTTAATAAAATTTAGCGTCCACTTGTGAGGGAAAGGTTTTAGCAAACTCCCAACTAGAAAGGAACTTGATTCATCTGACGATGGTTATCAGCGGAAAACCTACGGCAACCACAGTACTAGAGAGAGACACTGAAAGCTCAACTTTCTGAGGTTTGGGAGTAAGACAGGAAGTAAGTACTTGTATCTCCTCTCTGAGCACCGCTGGGTTAGAGGGACAATGGCAAGTAGAATAAGGTGGAGAGTAAGGAATGGGAAGGAAAAAATACCATTCAGACGTCCAGCAGTGTTGGGGGCTACCTGGCAGACAGAGCCGCTAAGTTCATCATGGCAAAACATTCTGTTGAGTAGCACTATTCAAGAGAGACAATGTGCAGTTTCAACCACAGTGCCGACATAGGTTTATTTGCTTCGTGATTTTGATGAGCTCATTCTAAACCATATATGGACATGCATAGGACTAAGAACAATCCAAACTGTTGTTGAGGAAATACAGAATTCTCTACTGGATAGTAAAACTTGTAAAGCTGGTTCTTACACAAAGTCGTAAGAAATCTAGGTAGGTCTGTATACAGTAGAGTAGCCTAAAGAATCTAAACCAAATCCAGGCGTGTATGGGCATGTGATTTATGATACAGATGCCATTGCAGAGCAGCAGGGAAAGTCTGTCTTTGTAGTATTTGGTCCTGAGTCCATTGAATGTCCATTCTGGGGGAGGAGGGGGCGATGCAACTTGATTCCTATGGCACACGTGCACAGAAATCAAATCCAAGAGCGCTCCCCATCTAGATGTGAATGGTGAAATCTCACCTTCCAGAAGATAACAGCATTTTTTGATGACTTTGGTATAGGGGAACATTTCTTAAACGGACACCAAAAATATGAATTCAAAAGCGAAAGGTGATAAAATTAGTAAATTGTACTCCTTAAACACCATTAAGAGAGTGACATTGCAAGCCACTTATAAACAACAAAGGGCTCATACCCAACATATATTAAAAATAGAATGTTTTAAATTTTAGAAATATATAAGAAATAGACTTTCTTGATAGAAAAATGGAAAAGCAACCTAAATGGATATTTAAGCGGCCTTAAACAGATGAAAAGATGCTTGTAGTCACCAGGAAAGTACGCATTAGTGGAGAGCCACTACACACCTCCAGGAACGGCTGAGATGAGGAAGACTGAGGGCGCCGGGTGTTGGTGAAGGAGCAGAGCAGAAGGGACTCTCACACACTTCCAGGGGGAAATGGAGCAGTTAAAAAACTCCAGAAAGTAGAAACTATAGCAGTGAGAAAAACAACAGAACGGCATCTCTGTATGTGCCAGAGACACTTAACACGACTCGTCCTATTATTCATAATATCTCTGAACTAGAAATAATCCACACGTCGGTCCGAAGCAGAAGAGATGGGTCACCATAAAGTAATGGTCAGGAACAATCCACAGCTTCTAGGCATGATGTGAAGTGAACAAACCCAGTTATATAAAGTTATAACTAATCTGTGTTGGAGGTCAAGATAATAACTTTGGGGTAGAGAGAATTGGGTTTTGATTGAGAGGGTCAGAGAGTGATGTAGGGGGTGTCTGGGACAATGGTCACATTCCTCCCACCTTCCACAAGCTCAGTTGATACTTATTTAAGGTCTATAGTAATGGTTTTTATATTTTTTCTAAATATTACAATAAGGGAGTTTAAACATAGCATATAATGACACTGGTAATAGAAACAGAAGCTAATATTTTTTAAAGTACCGAAATCCATTATTCATGCTTTCTTGTGTCTTAGTTTTTTTTTGTTTTGTTTTTTTTTAATATTTTATTTACTTTTGAGAGAGAGATAGAGACAGCATGAGCAGGGGAGGGTCAGAGAGAGAGGGAGACACAGAATCTGAAGCAGGCTCCAGGCTCTGAGCTAGCTGTCAGCACAGAGCCCAATGTGGGGCTCGAACCCACGAACCATGAGGTCATGACCTCAGCTGAAGTCAGATGCTTAACCGACTGAGCCACCCAGGCGCCCCTGTGTCTTAGTTTTTGAAAACTTTATATAAACCTAAGGGAACAGAGTTAGTGTAATAATATCTCTGCCTTATAGATAGGGAAACTAAGACCAGAGTGGTTAAGTAATTTGCCTTTCAGTGCCTTAGTGTTTGTACTGTTTATTTATAAGAGCTATTTATATATCAAAGAACTCAATCCTTTTTATATATATTTAAATATACTTATATTTCTAACCAGTTTTGGGTTTTTTCTTTGTATTTTTGACATGTAGATGTAAAGCCTCCCTTTCCCCCCCATTATTTGACATTTAGGTTTCCGTCTTGGTTTTTCTTTATTTTATTTTTTTTTTTAATAGTTGCAGACAGTACCAGGATAAACATTCTTCTGTGTCTTTGTGTACGTCATCGATTATATCCTTAGGCTAAACTCCCAGTTTTGTTTTGTTTTGTTTTTTTTAACTGAACAGTTGTTCCATGTAACTGAATGGACTGTATTTTTTTAGTATGAGCAGTGAAATGTTTAGAAAATTACCCCATCTACCATGATAATAACACTGTCCTTTTACTTATTCAGCACCTATTTATTGATCATGCACTGTGGGCCAGTTAAGGACCTCAGGCTGTAACAGAGGGGACAGAAGCTAACAACTAAGAGCAGCGCCAAGACAGGTTGTATTCAGGTTTCAGTAGTAGGGGGAGGACTCGAGGTTCGCTGTTTAGAAAAGTCACTCTGGCGTTTTACTGAAGAAGTCCCAAGTTGCAGATGGGCCGAGTTCAGACCAAAAGAGCTCAGAGGGATCTGTTTTAGTCCTCTAAGGAGACATGGGTTCATGGAGGCGAAGAGAAGGGCCTGTATTTGAGTGCTCTAGGGGAGGTGGAGGCAGCTGTATTGCCTGGGGCTGAGAAGTGGCACCTGTGCTTTGGGGGCATTTGAGCTCTGCTCTCTCCAGTTTGGGGCGTCTAGGCGGCCTTCAAAGAGAGGTTGTTTGAGGAACATAGTGGGCGCTGTCACCGCCCAGCACAGGACGGCAGTTGCGGCTGGGCTGGGGTCATTGGTGAACTGCCAGAGCTGTTCTGAGCACTTTACACACTGCCCCTACAGCCTTCGCACGTTTTCGGAAACGAGGTGTGCAAGGCCGTGTGACTGATGGGTGTGGAGCTCGGCTTCCAAGCTGCAGCAGCCTGGCCTAGCCTCCGGGCTCCGCACCACCGGGCCAGTGCTGCTCTAGGTCCCAGAACTCGTCCTGGACGAAAAGTGCCCCGGTGCTGGACAGCAGTGTCCTGTGTGGTGGGTTAGCCGCTCTGCCAGGATGGCAGGCACCAGAAGTCTGGGCCCTCAGTTTGTTGACCAGGCTTTGGTGCTTCACCTTTTTGGCTTTAGTCTGAGATTACAAGCGTGGTTACATTGAAGAAGAAAGGTCTTCTTTCCAAGGAAGAATTAACTTTTATTCGCTAACTACCAAATACTTGTATGGACCCAGTGTTAATTTTCCTCTTCTGCCATGAAAATCATGAGCGTGATCCCAGCCTACCTGTGGGATAATGTTGGCCGCTCATACTTGCGGGGAGCTTGCAGGGTCCGGATCCTCTGAGGACTGGGTCGGAAGAGTTCGGAGCAGTCCAGCATCCCGTGAATTTGTGTCGTGTGTTTGTGTTCCACTTTGAATGACCTGTGTCGGTGGTGAGCACCATGAGGACACATCTTTCACTTGGTCTGGGGGTGCTGGAATACAGATCGCACACACCTGGGGGGTGCAAAGCAGCGTCTCAGTAGCCCTTCTCAAAAAATCAAAGATTTCTTACGTAACAGTTCTCGACGGAAACCTCCTCTGTGAAAATAAGTACTAAGGGGCTGTTAACTCCTATTGCTTTACGAAAAGACGTAAGATTTTCTCCTACCACAGATGTGTAGACACTCCCCTTAACGACTGTACTTTATACCATTGAATATAGAACCATTGTGTTGAGTATAGTTTTTCGTTTGCAGGGTGCAGTTTTAAAATCTTTTAATATTAGTGAACATCCCAAATCCTAAGGTCTTCATGGAAAGAACTGTCAGCTAGGTCAAAGGATGGGGACACTGGGCTATAAATACATCCTCTCAACCTCGCTTACTGTCTTCTCGTAGGAGGAGAGACTTCAGCATGCAAACCTTCATCTGTTCGGCTCGCACCGTCATTTTCATTCCATGCTGCTGGCCTTCAGATGGCTGGACAGATGCCCCATTCACATCAGTACAGTGACCGTCGCCAGCCAAACATAAGTGACCAACAGGTTTCTGCCTTATCTTATTCTGACCAGATTCAGCAACCTCTCACTAACCAGGTAAGTGCACGGCGTATCTGAAGTGATTTGTTGGGAGTGCGGGTTTATTCCTTAAAATGGTGGAACAGTCAATAGGCAAAAATGGTTTGATGGCTTTCCCTTTTTCGTACCATACATGAGAGTCTGGATCGATGAGATAGGATGTCAGGAAGTTTACATTAAAAAGTTTGTCAGCTTTTTCTTCTTTGTCTATTCCACGTATTTACAAAAGACTTATAAACCATAGCCACATTCTTTGCTTCTGTAATCGAGAGGGAAAAAGTTACTTTTGAAGAATGTCCGTTAAAATAAAGAAACTGAGAGCTTATTTTTCTAGAAAGGTGGTTAAGTAGAATATAAGTTCTAAGAAAACAAGTCAAGATTCCAAACTTAAGCAGAGCGGATTTTATGCTGTTATAAACAACTTCGGTGCACAAGGATCGCAATAAATATGAAACACCTTAAAATGGAGAAGAAAAAAAAGTAATGCAAATTAACCTTGCTGGTCATTTTTAATATTCAGAGTAGAGATTTCAGCGGTTGTTTATAAAATGAACAGTGTAATAGAATAAATACAGAAATCTCTTTGGTATGCACACGTACGTGTGTATTTTGCATATTTCCTGAATTAACTGCATTCACTACATTGATTTTTGGCTGGGGAGAACTTTTGTACTGACGATAGTTGTGGTAAAGTTTCTTTCTCCACTTAGATGGAGGGTGTGAAAACGACTGAAAAAGGCACTTAGGAATTCGGTTGCCCGTTTTTTAGGCCTTTTCATATACCAGGTGATTATCAAAAACTTGGAAAATTTCAGTTTATTTCTTATACTGGTTTATTTCAAGGAAATGTGTTTTATTTGTAACGCAGTAGTATGTGGTTTTAATGAGCACCTGGCTGTAGTTAAGTAACCTCGTGTTGTGGGGGCACCCCGGTCCATGTTGTAAGGGTTTTATCAGCAGTGGAGCTGGCTTTACATTCATAAAGTACGTATAGCTTGTGAATAGCATTCACAGTTAAGATGAATTATGGCAAGACTTAAGAATATGTTTCACACAGTAAGTTGAGGAGTTGAGTGTTTGAGAATTGGAGCAGTTGGTCCGAATGTTCAAACGTGGAAAGTGTGTGCCAGGGGACGGCTCTGTGGTGCATCCGGAAAACTGTCAAAGCACACTGATTCATTCGCGTTGTACAGCTGACCCTTGGACAACATGGGTTTGAATGACCCAGACCCACTTAGGTGTGGATTTTTTTTTTTTTTTTTTTTTTTTTTTGGGTAAATAGAGCCTAGTACTGTGAAGGTATTTCCTCTTCCTTACGATGTTCTTACTAGTGGTTTCCATTCTCTAGCTTACTTTATTGTAAGAATAGAGTGCGTGGTGTACAAAATATGTGCTAACTGTTGAGTGGCGGAGCTTCTGGCCAACAGTAGGCCGATCGGTAACCACATTTTTTTGAGAGTCAGAAGTTACATGTGGGTTTTCAACTGCTCGGGGCCAGTGGTTAGTGTTCCTGACTCCTGTGTTGTTCAGGAATCACTCGTACTTTTACGAAACAGTATGCTTGGACTCGTTTTCTCACTTGTTCAGAAGCAGCCTAGCAGGAAGCATGCCTGTTCGCGATGTTTTACCGCTGGAGGGACCGAGCTCTCGTCTGTGGCTTCTCCAGGCTTTGAAGCTGTAGACTTGCGGGTCCAGCCCGGGTTCTTTCCCCTGAGACACGGTGCCCTTTGTGTTGTATAGCACCTGGCGTCTGTGGAGGGCTAGGACAGATTCCAGTCCTTCAAAGTTATTTTCATGGTTCTATTATTGTAGTAGGTAATTCGGTTAGCATGGTAGCTGTTTTTAGATACAACTGACATCTAATTTGTGGGTTATTTTGAAATAAGAAATAATTCACTTAATATTTCTATTTTTTTAGTTATAAAATATTTGAAAGGATTCATATAATTTAGAAAGACTGTCTTTTTAATTTTTATTATTTTTTAAAATTTGTTCTGAGAGAGAGAGCAGGAGGGCAGAGAGAGAGAGAATCCCAAGCAGGCCCTGCATGGTCACTGTCACTGCAGAGCCCAGTGCAGGGCTTGAACTCATGAACAGTGAGATCATGACCTGAGCCAAAACCAAGAGTCGGATGCTTAAGACTGAGCCACCAAGACACCCCCAAAAGACTGTCTTTTAAGTAGCAATATTCAGCCAGGTATTTGTACCGAACCCAGGAGTTTCTGAACCTAATCAGGCAAATTAGAAGAGATTTTCTTATAAGTGAAGTGTAAAACACTACATCTGTGGGCAAGTGGGGTGTGGTCTGCAAGTCATAAGATGTGGGCCCAGTTGTAGGAGTTGAATCTGGTCACATGGCCCTTCTGTCTACTCCTTGAGTATACGATTGGGACCTCAGACTAAAGTTCTCTAAACTTAAGTCTAGCTGTAAACTTCTATAATTTTATTGTTTGAGTTCTTTTGTTTCTTATTAATCATCCTAATGGTTTTTTGGTTTTTTTTTTGAGGTTTATTATATAAGTAAATTGAAAAGCACTAACTTTTAACATTTTATTTCTGGTTATGTGAGTGGTGTGGTTTATACAGATTTTTAAACAGTTTTGTCCAATAGATAAATTTAGGAAGCAAGAGAAATGGAGTAAAAGTAATCATATAAAATTATGCTTGGTGTTGGGAATGCTGAGTCACTTTGGGCTGTTAGAATGTTCACATGCCTTCTGCAGTCCTTAGACTAGACTAAGGCATGTCCTACCTGTGCTTTTCAGCTGTTTCAGTAGCTCTCAAAATAGCAAGAAAGGCAGAATGTAGTGTTTCTAATTTTTCATTTTTTTGTGAAAATATGAGGTAAATATCAATAAAATGGATGGAATAGGAATTATTAAGCTAGAAAGCAATTTTTAAATAAAGTCCCAGAGCTTACACTGTGTAATTTTCTCAAGAAAAAAGTAAATAGTTTGAGCTTTCGGAACTGATTTAAGCAGGAGATGCAAACTACACTTTTCTGCACTTTGTGATCTGCGTCTTCACCCAGAGCCGTCCAAGTGCTGTGAGCGCGGGAGTTGGGGGTGGTTTCTCTGGCTCCGAAGCCGGGTAGTTGAGGCAGTGGGAGAGTGGCTCATCCCCTTGCCGTCTAGTTCTGAGGACTCATAGGGAACCCGTGGGACCAGCCGCCTGCAGCCTGATGAGCTCCTTCCCGGCTCCTCTGAACACCAGGGGCTTTCTTGGCGCTGTTGAAGGGAAGAAGGGGCCTTGCTCTGTCCTCTCCATGCTCCTGGCTTTGTGACGACAAGAAGCAGGAAACGGATAAGATGTCAGATGCTCCAGAATCAGCCTTGAGTCTAGCATAGATGTGTAACCGAGTGTTTGGAAAAGTCAATTGCCGGACTTTTTGGATTTGTGCTTACAGCAAGCCGTGCAGTATCAAAGCACAGAAGATTGAGCTGCCGAGCCTGAAATCGGCGTGGAAGTTAGTGGAGGGAGTGTTACGTAGTTTCCTGCTCTGTGCAAGGTGCCATTTTGAAGCGATGAAATACAGCCTGGCCTGAAGGTTGATTGTGGGCACAGTACATCTGGTTTACAGATACAGATGCTCCCGAAGCAGTAACTTCTGTTGCAACAAGTATATAAGAAAAGTCATGTATTTAGAATTAGCTAAGCAGTTTGGCCTCATGGACAGAGTCGGCCGACTGTGGAAGGGGTTGGTGATACTGTATGAAACGCCGAGCACACAGCACACACTCCTGTCGCATGCGAGAAAACCATCGCTACTCGGTCCAAATTCCGTTCGGGTCCAGTCTCTCGTGTGCCCTGTACATTCGAGATTGTTGTCCTGATTGTGTGATTTGGGTGTTTTGAGTGGGCATAATCGCTTCTGGAAAGATGCGGTCACTGGTCCCATTGTTCAGGTGTTTGAAACGCCAGTGTTTGCCCAGTAAATGGGCAAGTTAGGAATTCAAAGACACCCACTTACCATTTTGGATAAAACTAATTTTAACAAATTCATATGCTTATGTTACTGATGTGTCCTAAGCATGACTCCATGATGTTGCCCCACAAGTAGCCTAAAAGTGACTCGACCAAGAAGGTAGAATTGACAAGTCACAGGAACACGGCTCATCCTCAGGAGACCGTGGAGGGGACGCCACGAGAGATGCAGAGATCTGTGTATGCTCCTAACGTGGCGTAGCAAGCCCTTGCTTCTCATATTTTATTATCAACGACTGAAGTCATTCATTTGTTTCTAACCACAGTCATACCTTCTCTCAGACTTTTCGTAGACTGGTTGAGGTTCTGGAAGACCTGATGGTGGGGCGTAGACGCATTCCAGTGCTCAAAGGATAGTCTTGCTGCATAAATTCCCTGCATGAGAAAACGTTGCCAGGGTCTTAAAAAAAAAAAAAAAAAAAAGAAGGAAATATGTTAAGGCAAACCTTTTTCATCAGCTTAAATGCTTAGAGCATCCATTCACATAAAAATAATTGACATGCTTATTACCAGTATTATCTCTTCATTAAATCATGTCTCCAAGGAACAATATAAGAGTAAAATATCCAGTGCATCTCACTGTACCTACTGTTGATATTAGCAAAATAAAACAACATATATTTGAAAAATTAAGGAATTCAGATTTTCCTATTAATTGCTGCTATCTTTGCAGACAAATAGTTCTAACCACCGAAGAGTTTTACCCCCTTAAACTCTATTTGGAACTTTAAGGAGGCAAAGATCATGAGGACAGATAATTAATAGCCTCCTACAGTAATTCAATGAAATTACCATCTGGGTAATAGCTTTTTAGAGTTTGAGTATAGTGGCAGAGGAACCTGATGTTGATGTTAGTTTTAGAGACCGTGCACCTGGGAAACTTGCCACTATCACTCCCATCTTCTCATTCGAAGGGGATGTGACTCTGATGTCCACTGTCACCTTACAGTCCAACTCTCTCTTCTGTTTGTGTGGGTTGGCTTCGTTAATTATCCCAAGACTCCTGACATTTCTGTGAGGCCTTGGTATGATGCATTTGCGGTCTCAGGCCCTCGCCTTGACCTGAGTGTCCTTGGAGCAAGCCTGTGCCAGCGGCTTCTGGCAGGAGATCTTAGTGGCGTCAGTGTCTGTGAGAGCTAGACAGGAGCCCCCGATGGCTGGTGATGGTGACTGTGGGCACCTTGAGGCACCTCACTGCTTTGAGGATCCGTTGATTGCCAGAAGCCCTGTTGGGACAGCAGTCCAGGACCGTGGGCGCTCTGGTCGAGGCATTCCTGCTCTACGCACAGAGGGTGTCCCTGCTCTATCCCCCATCTGGCAGGAAGCCCACAGCTGAACTCTGACTACCTGTTAGATGATGAAAGGGATGCCATTTAGGATTGGAAGGGGGGGGTTGTTAATGGAATGTGGTTGAAATTAGTTTTTAAAAGCATTTCATGAGCTTTAAGGTGTTCTCTGGAACTTATTTGTGGTCTGCTCCTAGTGTAATTGTAAGTAGAGGTTTTGTTATTATGGATTCATTGGTTGACTCAACGGGTATTTATGAAACGCCTCATATGTGCCCACCACTGTTTTAGGCAAAGAGAATATAACATTGAGCAAAGGAATCTCTCACCTTAGGGAGTTTTTCTTGTAGTGGGAGGAGAAGGGGAAAAATCTAAAACCAGTAAGTGGGTATGTCAGGTGGCGCTAAGTGCTAAGGGGGCAGGGAATGTGGCGGGTAAGCTCGGGCGTGTTACTGGGAAGAGCATGTTTTGTCAAAGAACCAAGTGCACGTTTCGGCCTTGCTTATTACGGAGCGGACGGTCGTCAGAAGGCAGGGGCTGGGGGCTGGGGGGCTTCACGTCTGTAGCTCCGGGCTCCAGTCTTGCCCCACGGCTGCCCTGCTTCGTGCAGCCAGCGGGTCCTGACGCTGTACCCTAGGAAGCTGAAAGTTGGGTTTGTGTTTGTCTTTGGTTTTGCCTTTTGTCAACCACATCAGGCTTTAGGAATAATTCAGAAGAACATTTTCCTTGTATGATGGAGAAGCCCTCTTGGGCAGTATCATGTGCGTCTGCCGGACCAGGGGTGGGCCTCTGATCGCACTGTTTAATTTGGGGAACAGGCTCGAAAGCTGCAGCTGGCACATTCTCTGCTAATTTCACTTATTTGTTCCAGTGGTCGTCTTCATTGGAATCCAGTCAACAGAGCCAACTGAGAGAGAATGTCTAATCTTCTAATGTAGATGTCTTTTTTTTTTTTTAAACACATATACACAGGTTACAGAAGAGAGGGGACTTATACCAGTGCACTATAGTTAAAGTGCTAGTCTTTTCTGTCTATTTAAGGTGATGCCTGATATTGTCATGTTACAGAGGCGGATGCCCCAAACCTTCCGTGATCCAGCAACTGCTCCCCTGAGAAAACTTTCTGTTGACTTGATCAAAACATATAAGCATATTAATGAGGTAAGATGACTGGTTTCTTTTACTAGCGTCTCTTGCAGTAGAGCAGGGAAGAAAAGTTATTCTGTGGCCTTTCTAAGTATAGTAAATGTTATTCCCAGTGATTATAATATTGGTGATTGTTGTGTAAGTTAATAATTTATAGATAATATAATCATGTGAAAGAAAAAAGCTATCTTAACAACGACAGCAAAAAAATTAGATGATTGTAGGATAACTTCCCTTTTTTCCAAGTTGTATTTAATATATGCTGAGCTCTTATTTCTATAATAATTCTTTTCTAAAACAAGAAAGGAGAAAGGGAGGGAATAATGCCACTGTAAAATTACGCAGATGTTAGAATTTTGCATAAATTATTATATATCTGTTTCTGGTTTTGCCGTGGATGTCAGGAAACTCAGGATATCTGTCTAATATCCAGTGAACAGGCATTTGGCCTAGTTTATTTGATATATCTCTCTGTGGCTTTCAATTATCTCTTAAATTTTTCTCTGTGTGGTTTTATTGTAAGATATTTGAAAACCTTTTTGGTGGATGTAAATAGAGTAAAAAATACAGTACTTTGAAGTACTCATTTCAACTTGGCTCTTTGCCTCCAAAAATTATTTTTCTGGTGTCTTAGACCTTTGGCTTGATGGCCATCTGCTTCTAGCCACAGCTCTAGCTCTGTAATTAATTAGGAAGTGAGTTTTTCTGGAGAAGAGTGGATGTGCCTGTGCCTCCTTTCCTCTTCATGGGAGCCTTGCATCCTTTCATACTAAAGGCTTTTCCCCTTCCAGCCCTGGAGCCATTTAACCCAAAGGACGTTCTTACACATGTGGATAGTTTTTATCACTTTGATGCCGTGTAGTGCGCCATGGTTATGTTGGCAGTGTGGCCAAGGAGATTGGAATGCACTCAGTGGCCATCATTTCTCAGTTGGATGTTGCACACAGTTGTGTTAGGAATGATGTGCCAAACTGGCCTTCGATTATCTGAAAAACCTGATACAGTGTTAACAGCTTATTAATGTCAATTTGTTAATATCTGGGCAATTGTTAACAAAGCCACTGTTAACCTGTGGTGAAACCAAAGTTTCCCAGTAGCATTGCTGAAGCAGGTTTCTAACCATTTTGGCACCTTGTAAACTAGACCTTTCCTGGTGTTATTCTGTGCAGTGTAATTTATAATTTCCTCAGTTAGTTACCAGTAACTTGAACTACTGCCTGTCTACCTGTTGTTTTTTACTGACTTTAGAAACAGTTTTGTAAGAAAAACAGAGAGGAGGAAAAGATCTCAACTGCGATCAGCCACGCAGGATTTATGGCCCTTAGTATGGGGAAGGGGATGGAGTGGCTGGTTTTCATTCGTTGTTACAGTATTATAGGCTTAAAAACCAGGAAGGTCTCAGAGGGCCTTTTGTGTTAGTAAAATTTTAGTTCATACGTATCTAAACTTCCATTTTTAAAACCTTTTGCTTTAAGATCAGATATAAAATTGGGATGGACTGGCAGAGGGTATGCAGGAAGTTGCTCGGAGGATGAAAAAGCTCTTTATTTGGTTTGGCATTTGTTGATTACGTCAGCATCTACACCCCCACCCCAAATCCCTCATATTATACTGGTACAGGCTGTGCCATCTCATTGTATACAAATTGTATCCTAGTTTAAGAAATCAATATAAATCAAACTCTGTTAGTATTCTTGAATGGGCTACTTTAACTAGTCACTTAACATCTATTGATAAGTTGTATAAACAATATAATTTAAAGGTGAATTTCACCGTAGACCTCTTTGAGTGGTTGGTTATGTATCAGTGTGATTACGTAATTCAAATAGCAACTATAGAAAATTCTTTATTTCATTTTTTTGTATGTGTTATAAGGAATAAAAATTCACTGGTTTCTTCCTGATGGCAGATTTGTCTCATGTATACTCTCTCTTTCTTTCTTTCTCTCTCTCTCTCACACACACACACGCCTGCACGCATATGTGCCGTACCTCTTGTTAACCCCCAAAGATTTAAATTATACAGTTAACACCGGTACATTCTCATTTCAGGTGTACTATGCAAAAAAGAAGCGAAGACACCAACAGGGCCAGGGAGACGATTCTAGTCATAAGAAGGAGCGGAAGGTTTACAATGATGGTTATGATGATGATAACTATGATTATATTGTAAAAAACGGAGAGAAGTGGATGGATCGTTACGAAATTGACTCCTTGATAGGCAAAGGTTCCTTTGGACAGGTAATTTAATGAAAAATGCTGTATTTCCTAAATTAGAGCTTCCTAGTGAATGATGATGTTATATCTTTCCCTCAGTAGTGTTTGTAAATAGACATAGACAACGGGTACGTACGTATTGGGGTTATCATGGGTCTTCATAGTTAGTAAAACTGTATCAGCTCTAAAAACTCCGTTAGACTTTCTGTTTCCATACTTATTTTCCAGAGCTAGCAAGTACTTAACTTACTAACACACGGTTGATCAGAATCACCAATAGGTAGTATTGTGCCTTTCATACGGACTCTGTGTGGTCTCTGGATACCTCTGCGAGAGAGAATTACCTTCCTGTTTGATACTCCTCTTCGAAAAGAAAAAAAGTTCAGTTGGCACAGCAGGTGCCCTTGTCAGTTTTCTTGAGGCTGGGAAAGCCAGGGGCTGTGCCCTGGGTTTTTCTCTCAGCTTCTCTTCTGTTACCGGGCCTTGAAGTGGGCCGATAGTCTTCGGGGTTCCCTCTTGCTGTTCTCGCAGCACCGGCAGGGCTGATACTGTGACGGGGCAATCGTGATGGAAAGGATCCTGCAGCAGCTTCTAGCAGGAAGAGCGAGGAAGGGGCTCCCCAGTAGAACTCGGGGTTTCTCTTTATTCCTGGCCTCTTCTCCACCCACAGCCCTCCTGCCCTCCCCTGCCCACCCAGCCTCAGTACAGAGCGCAAGTCACGGCAGCCTCTTGCGTCAGCTGTGCTCACACGGAGAGCCATCACACCTTCGTCCGTGCGCTGTAAAGAAACATGTTCTCCGGCTGTGGCCCGGCCCAGCTGCCCCCACGGGCCGTCCTCTCTCAGCGAGTCCCCGCGCTCTGTTTGGTTTGAGGTGTGATGTGCTGTTGACCCCAGTCTCCTTTGCCTTGCACCCTTTGTGTGGTGAGCCCGTTGTTAACCTGCAGTCCAAACACTTCTTCGGGCTTTTCAGTGATGAAGATAGAATGGGGTTCAAAATGACTTTTCCTGAACTACCTGCAAAGAAAAAGTTTTTTGTTTTGTTTTAGAGGTTTTTTTGAAACTGTGGAACCTGCATGCTCCTATTTGCCTATTCCTGCTCTGAGAGAAAGCAGAACAGTGCCCTTTTTCAGCCTGTGAGGAAAGGTTGATCTGTGCCAGTCTGATCACGCTTGGGACAAAAAATATACGGTGGGCCCTTAGCAGCCACAGGTGTAGACGCAGAGAAATCTCCGCTATTAAACCTGTAAGGAAATACGTACAAGGTTGCTAGAAGGCGTCTGTAACTCCAGCGTGGCTCTTCAAGGCCCTGATGTCACCTGTATAAGTTATCTACCCCTTCCCATTCTCAAACTTTGAAGTAGTTTTGGTAATTGTTCAGAACTCAGATACCCTTTCCTTGGTTTGTAACCTCTTTTTCTCAGAGTTAGGGATTTCTCAGTGTTTCGGGAGTCCCTCTTTATGAAGTATTATTTCTTTCAGAAGCAGCCTCCTCTCTCTCAGGGTCTCCTAAGAAAAGGCAGGTCTAAGGCCCAGCTTTTAGTAAGGCTTCATGCACCCTGGGCCTAGGGGTTTCTAGATCAAGTCTCTGCCTTGAAAATTAGACCACCTGTTCGGGCAGCTGCCTTCAGCAGGACGGTTTTCTAACGTCTGTGTTATCCTCCATGTACGTTGTGCCCTACAACCGACTTCCTAAACTCAGTTTTCCATTTTTGTTTTTTTGCTTTTCAGTTTTCCCTAAATATGTAGTCTTTGAGTTCAGAGTGATGCTTTTCTCCTCCCCTTCACTTTAATTTCCTCACACTTTAATTCCTAAGAGCAAGTGAGCACAGTTAAACCTTCGAAAACTGAGGCCTGTTGACCTCAGACTCCTCGCATCAGGTTAGACTGACGCCTCCCTCAGGCTAAGGTGTGGGCGGTTCAGGACCTGTCACTCACCGGGTAGTGTCTTCCATACTGACTGGATCAGATTTTCTCTAAACTCTGCTAGATCCTTATCAAATAAGGTGTTCCTTCATTTCTTTAGCCAATGGTTAGGAGTCCTGATTGCACAGTGAAATCTGCCAGGGAGCTTTGGAGGTGGGTTAGGGGGAGGGCGTTGGGGGAAAAGGACCGGTGCCTGGGCTCTAAACCAGTTAAACCAGAATCTCTGTGGCCAGATTCTGCACGTTTGTGTTTTTTCAAGCTGCCTGTTGAATGAGTAACTCAGGGTCAGAAACCATTGCTTTAGCATCTAGCTGGTTAACTATTTGCTAAGTCAGTAAATAGTTGGGCCCCTGTTAGTGGCCTTTGTCCTGGAGACCATTAGCATCTGCGCGCAGAGCTGCAGCTCCTGGTGCAGTCAGTATAGTCAGTGAAACAGAAGAATATCAAAACCGCTCAGTCAGATGTTTACAGGGATAGCCTCTGATTTTAAAGACAATAGATAGTGTCTTTTAGAATGGGGTGAAACCAGAAATAACTACAGTTTTCATTCCAAGTTTGTTTTAATAAGTTTATTTATTTTTTGAGAGAGACAGAGATGGCGAGGTGGCAGAGAGAAAGAGAGAGGGAGAGATAGAGAATCCCAAGCAGGCTCTGTGCTGCCAGTACGGAACCTGATGCGAGGCTTGAACTCATGAAACCTCGAGATCATGACCTGAGCCGAAACCAAGAATCAGACGCTTAACCAACTGAGCCGACCTGGAGCCCCTCCAAGTTTGATTTTAAGTGGACGATTTATAATCTATCACTGACCATGTATTTAACCTTGACTGATGTAAATCTTGGAACATGCATTCCGGTCTCTTACTCTTTTTCTGCTGGTACTCAGCCTCCACATGGAATCACTTGCAGTTCTGCTTACAGCTCCAGGCTTTCTGCCTGTGTGAGAAAGTGTATAAAACTCTTAACCTGTTCAGATTATATATATATATGTATTAGAAATACAAATTAACATTTAATCAGAGTGCTCTTTCTGATTTGTGGTTAGTTTTACCAGTGTATTGATTTCCTGATTCTTAAAAAATGTTTGTTTATTTTGTGTGTGTGTGAGAAAGAGATAGAGCTTGAGTGGGGGAGGGGCAAGGAGAGAGGGAAAGAGAAAATCCCAAGCAGGCTCAGTGTTGTTGGCCCAGAGCCCGACTTGGGGCTTGATATCACAAATTGTGAGACCCTGACCTGAGCCAAAATCAAGAGTTGGATGCTTCTGACTAAGCCACCCAGGCGCCCCTGCCTTTGTAATTTTTATGTAAATCTCTTTTCTAATAATATGAAACTCCTTTTAAATGAGTGAAATTAAGATGAGAGGTGTCAATGGTGATTTGCTCATGAACACTCCACTTCCCTTAGCATTGATTCCTATGTTAAAACTATCAAAATCCACTAACTGTGGCTTTTAACTTGTATCATGGAACTTTCTTGGTAATTTGTATTAGATTTGTTTTTTTTTAATGTAAACTTAGTCTTTTGTTATATACCAGTGTTTATGAAAATCTAATTTAAGGTTAGGAAATTTTCGACATTTTTCAAATGACTCAGAGCCTTATTTTAAATATTTTACATGAGGGGCACCTGGGTGGTTCAGTCAGCTGAGTGTCTGACGTTGGCCCAGGTCATGATCTCATAGTTTGTGGGTTCGAGCCCCATGTCAGGATTTGTGTTGACAGCGTGGAGCCTGCTTCAGATTCTCTGTCTTCCTCTCTGTCTGTCACTCTTCCACTCATGCGTATTCTCTCTCAAAAATATTTTTAAAAACCTTTAAAAAGTAAGTAATTTACACATATACTTGAGATTTAAACCAGGTTTTTCTCGCACTAGAAGGTTAAAATAATTGTTTTATAATGTTATGTAGTAAAAAAGGTAAAAAAACCAAATCACTTGTCAAGATTTAGAATTTGTTTCTGGAGAAAGGAGTTAATCTAGCTTTTGTTAAGAAGGCGATATTGTGGAAATAGTGTATGGGTACAAAGGAAGTTTAACTGAGAAGATTGACTTAAAGTTGTAAAGTAGTAAATGGATGATACTGAGTGGAAACAAACAGGACCTCTTAGGGAGATCAGAAGACTGAGAATTAGGTAAATATACAGTTAAAGTGTGGAATGTTGTGAAATTGTTGCCATTAATGGAGAATTATTCACCTTTTTTTCTCTTCTAGGTTGTAAAAGCATATGATCGTGTGGAGCAAGAATGGGTTGCCATTAAAATAATAAAGAACAAGAAGGCTTTTCTGAATCAAGCCCAGATAGAAGTGCGACTTCTTGAGCTCATGAACAAACATGACACTGAAATGAAATACTACATAGGTAAACATACAGGCAAACAAAGCCACGTGCCCTCACATGGACCAGAAGTTTGAGTTCATGGTTATTTTTGAATGAAAATATGTTGATTTTTAAAGTGATGTTAAAAATTCAACTGTTTATTTCTGTTGGAGGACACAGATTTATTTAAGTTACTCGATCTGGCAGTAATATTCTAAATCTTGGGGAATGTGCATTCCTCGTGGTGTATAATTTAGAAACACAAGAATAGTATCATGTTTTGCACCGTACCAGTGCCATTTGTTTTTCTCTAATGATGCACTTTATCCAGGGGTCCTCTTTTTGGGAACTTTAACTGTTTCTCATACAGCTCAGAAATTAGAAGTAAGCTAAGTACAACATAATAATACAACTGGCTGTGGAATGTCAGGTTCTCAGACTCCTCTTCAGGCTGTTTGTCAGGTTGACAGCATTAGAAGCTGTTAGGACTTACTACGACAGGAAAGAGGTCATAGCCACCATTTCTTGAACTCCTATTCCTTGTGCTTTTCTTCCATCATCCGTAGGAGAGCAGTCCTGTAAGAAAAGTGGTGGAATCTTTATATTATAGACCGTTTTTACAAAGAGTAACATGCCCAGGATCACAAGGACTCTGCAGCTAGCTTCTGAGTCCACCTCTGCCTCAGTCTAGGCCCTGTTTGCTTCCTTGTCTTATAGTGTTTTTCCTGAAAACAAAAAAGAAAAATGATGGAAATAGTGGAGTCTAGGGTCAGTTGATACATGAGCACAACATCTAAATGTACCTTCTTTACTACTGTTCTCAGTCAAATCTAAGATGCCAGGGATGTTAGATCCCATTATTTTATGTGCCAAGAAACAAATTGCTACCAAGTATAAATATAAAATACCATCAAGTTTTAAGATTGAGACCTTAGGATCAGCTAACTATACAAGTTTCTGTTAGGCATGTATACATAGCAACTCATTTTCAGAAATGCTGGCTGTCTTGATAAACATGAGGTTAAATTTTAGTTAACAAAACCCTTTTTACGAATAAATGGCATTATGATTCTTTAGTCTGTCCAGAATATTGGGAACAAAAAATGGATGTTTAAAGGTGTAAGGTTCAGGTACCAAGATCAGATTTCCTTTATGAAACAGCCTTCATTCCCTAGTGTTACGGTAAAATGGCCTTAATATTATTAATTTTTCTTTAATTTCTTCTCTGTAGAGAAAATCTGATATAATCCATAGTAATAACATTTGTATTTAAAAACTTTTTTGGGGCACCTGGGTGGCTTAGTCGGTTAAGCGTCCGACTTTCGCTTGGGTCACGATCTCACGGTTCGTGGGTTCGAGCCCCGCGTCGGGCTCTGTGCTGACTGCCAGCTCAGAGCCGGGAGCCTGTTTCAGTCTGTGACTCCCTCTCTCTCTGACCCTCCCCTGCTCACGCTGTCTCTCTCTCTCTCCTAGAAATAAATAAAAAACATTTAAAAAAATTAAAACAAAACAAAACTTCTTTTTTAAGGTTCATTTTTTATTTTTGAGAGAGAGAGAGAGAGAGAGAGAACATAAACTGGAGAGGGGCAGTAACAGAGGGAGACACAGAATCCAAAGTAGGCTCCAGGCCCTAAGCTGTCAGCACAGAGCCCGACGTGGGGCTCAGACCCACAAACCGTGAGATCATAACCTGAGTCAAAGTCAGACGCTTAATCAACTGAGCCACCAGGCTTCCCTAAAACCTTTCATACTCACTGAACATTTGCTGTTCAGTGTCAGTTATAACTTGTGTAAATTTGAGCCTGTTTTCATTCAAGGGGCTTAGAAGCTCAAGAAGGGCATTCGAAGGGTACTTGACTTACAAAGTAATCTCTGAACATCTTCCTTCTCACTCTTGTGTGTTGTGTTTTGAGTGTTTGCTTAAGTAGTAAGAGAAAATGGTGATAGCATTGCTATAACATTTTAATTCTGCCTTACTGAAAGAAAACATGGCAGATTTATAGTAAGTATTCAGTAAATGTTAGCTACTCAGTTGTATATAATGGCTGTCAATTTTGTTTTTAATAAACTGATTTTAATGATTATTAATGGCATTAATCACTATAGATGCTTTTTGGATGAGTTTTTTAAGTATTTAGGAAGGTGGTGAATGCACAGTGTCTCAAGAAACAGGCTCTATATTAGAAAACAAGCAAAAACTTTCGAATTAGACATAGCCCTGCCAGGAGAATTGATAGTTAAATTTAAGATATCTCAAAGTCATATTGCTCTTTTATGATGTCAGTAACTTAATTTGGTTTTGAAGTGTTGATAAGTATAATTTATTCTAATGAGTTTATAGTCCTACGTCTTTGAGACTTGAAAAAATCTTCTTAACCATGTAGCATAATTGCTCACCTAGATTATTTGGTGTCTGTTATGGTCTAGTTAAAATTTTCAATTGAAGTTTAGAACAAAGTCTTGCTGACCCTCAACAAAAGTTGAGTTAAAAAGATAACAATATCCCCAAAGTTCAGTGAAAAAGATAATAAATACACTTGTGTGTGAACTTTCTTTAACAGTGTCTTTAGTGCTCAGCCCATTGTAGGTACTCAGTGAATAGTGATTTGGAAAGTCATGTGAAACTAAGTGGATTGATCTTCATTCAAAGAACTTTCTAATCACAGAGCTTCTTAAAGGAATTTCTGCAATTACACTGGAATTTTGACATCAGTTATTTCTTACATTCTTTTTGTGGCTACTGCTTCATCAAAATCAAAACTCTTGACTATGTCTCTGGGTGTCTCATTGCATTTGGAGCTCTGTTTGTAGTATTAAACCTGTGAACTTCACTGATTAAGAGCACCTATTATACATTCTTAGGTAACCGTCAAGGATTCTTTTTATTTGCAGAGTGTTGAGTTACTATAGACTCCTATAGGGCAGTGTGGGATTTGTGTTAGCACATGTCCCAGCTTTGGATCGTATGTATCAAGAGTGACGTGAAGCCAGTGCTGACGGGCCCTGCTCCTGGGGAGGCCGATCAGGACTGCTACCAGGACCACACAGCGTGTCCCTTGCTTTCAGGGACCAGACGTCAAATACCGTCATAGTTATTCCAGATAGATCTGTAGCGAAACCTCTGTTTTTATGAAACTAAGAGGCCAAAATGAAGGTAACCTTGACAGATGGTGGGTTTTATGTCATTCCAGTTGAGTTTCAAGTGTTGAGTTTGGTATATGTAAGAATTTTATAGTGAAGGGCAGCACTTTATTGAATGACCTCATCTGATGTGCAATCAGTGTTGGTACTAAAAGCACAATCTTTGAAGCAGTTTAGTGTGGATTAAGCCTTTTTAGAGGGTCAACAGTGATCACATGTAATGGCTTCTACAGCCCTTTTTTCTCATTCATAAGCCTATTTGTAATTTCTTCTTGTGATTGGGCTTTATTTTCAAGTTTTCCCAAACCTTCAGTTGTGCACAAGACATCCCATATACCAGTTTGATGAACATAATAAAATGCCTTGATTATAAACTATAATTCTTGTAAAGCATGCCTTTCAGATACTTGCTGTATTTGCCTAAAAGAAAAAGATCTATGCCTGCCTTAGACAGTTGTTACAGGAAATTACTAGTGAGATGTGAGGCTCACCAAAGCAGAATGTTGGGCCTGTATCAGAGCTGCCTACTGCAGTGCGGTCATAACCTGGAGATCCCAGTGGGTGGGGCTTAGATGAACTTGGGAGGTTGAGCTCTCGGAATAAAAAATGCCTTCTCGTAGAAGTGAGCAGAAAGTTCCTGAAGTATTCTCAGTATTGTCTGTCAGTTGGCTACACGTGTTTTCAGACCTGGTTTCATTTTTTTTAAACTAAGCATTTTGGAGATACTTCTCACAGTATAGTGCTTATTGGCAGGCACCACACCTGAATTAACAGCAGATGAACAGTTGAGAAATTCCTGACTGGTTAGAATGTGCTATTAGTGCAGAATGCCCATCTCCAAATTTTACCTTGGTTTTCCTCTACATTTGACATGGAAATGTTGTTGATTGTTTGAGAGTTCATGCATACATTATTCTCATTTTGTTGGGATATATAATTTAAAATGAAACTTGTTTTCTCTTTCAGTGCATTTGAAACGCCACTTTATGTTTCGAAACCATCTCTGTTTAGTTTTTGAAATGCTGTCCTACAACCTCTATGACTTGTTGAGGAACACCAATTTTCGAGGTGTCTCTCTGAACCTAACACGAAAGTTTGCACAACAGATGTGCACCGCACTGCTGTTCCTCGCGACTCCAGAACTTAGCATCATTCACTGTGACCTAAAACCTGAGAATATCCTTCTTTGTAACCCCAAACGCAGTGCAATCAAGATCGTTGACTTCGGCAGTTCTTGTCAATTGGGGCAGAGGGTGAGTATATTTCAGGACTTGTGAATTAAAGGAGAATTAGGTAAAAACAGTATGAGTAGATACTTAAGATGTTGTTAATGTGTATACAATTAGGAGGTAATCACAGCATGGTTATCTTTAAAATATGCTGCTTGAATCACATTGTGTTGAAACTGAATTTGGGGAAGTATCTCCTAAAATGCAAATAGTAAGGTTTTGAATTAGAAGGTATTGGTTTTTGAAAATGGGGTTTAGAAAATTATATGTGTGCCTAAAAGAGAGAATAGGAGATGAGTGAATTAAGTATTTAACGTGAGTTGTGTACTTTCCAAGGAGAGGCTTTAGTATAAATTTGGGGGGATATTCCAATACTAGAGCATTGAATTCTTGCTGTGAAAGATTTCTCTAAAGATCAAGATACATGTTTTTCTTCACTGATAAGTTAAAAAAAAAAATACAGGTAATTTTGCATTACACATGGTGATCTAGTATAGAACTTACACAGTTGGTTAGTATACTTTCGTTGATAAATAAGTTTAAATCTTTTTTTCCCTGTGTAAATTCTGAGACATGTCCAAACTGGTTTTCCTCAGACTGCTAAAAACAGACCTGTCTATAGCAATAAATAGATTTAGATTTGCTGGTTTAAGAAAGCAGATTTTTCCTGCTATTCTTTCTAGCGTCAGGAAAGCTACCCTTCACAGTGGGTTTTGCATCTGAAATAGAAGTGATAGGTTGCTCTCTTCTTGAAAGGAAATCAGATCATCATTTGTTTAATATTTTACTCATTTCAGACACTGGTCCTATTTACTTGAAAGTATTGAAACTGCACCTCTTAGGGGCAAGGGGAAAGGCCACAACTCACATTCGGATACTGTCTCATGTTGGCTTCCCACTTCTTGTTTTTTCCAATTAGATTTCTTATCCTGTGTAATATTTTCCCATGTTTTAAGCATGGCTGGTTCATTTAATCACTGAAGTTCACAGCCAGTTAACAGGACTCTCTGGCTTTTCGTCACTTTCTACAGCTTGTCTTAAGGTAGCGGTGGGAAGAATAAGTTTGCAGTTTCAGATGCCCCCGAAAATCAAGAGATGTGCATAGTTGTTGATTGGGATAAAGTGTATTGTGAATGGGAAATACACGCCCATCTCGAAAGTCATTTGAATAGATTTAGATTTGGAAAATTTCTCCCCCCACCTCCCACCATTAAACCTAAATCCTATGTTGTGGTCTAATAGCAAACACTACTCTGCCTCTCCAGCCGAACTGAGACAACTATCCCTTTAGCTCCATGAGGTTTCACCTCCGTGAGCACATCAGATTAGAGTGAGAGATCCTTTCTAAGATGCACGCGCAGCGGCCCTACCTTGCACCTACGGGTTCAGTCTCAGAAGGTGGCAGGGCAGGCGTGTTTCAGGGGATTTTGGTGCACAGCGTTTTAGGTGGCCCAGCCACTGCTTTGACCAAACCGAATAGGTGAGTGACAGACGTAAGCTGTGAAGTAAGACGCTTTCAGAAGTAGGGAGACTTCGGAGCTCACCAGTGCTGTTGGCCATCCACAAACTTGGAAATGTAATACTTCCTTCCTGTCCGTTTGAATTTCACTTTCTTCTTCCTGCCAAGGCCTTAGGTTTGGGGTTGATCTGCGTTTGGGGGCGTCAGATTATTCTTGGAGACTTGGCTGGAGTTTTAGGTGGAAGCCACAAAAGCATTCATGAGAGAGCACCACGCCACCTAATTTGAGTGTCAAGTGTGAGGGTTTAGTTAGGATTTTGTTTCTTTCTCTTTTTGAATAAAACTTTCTTTGCTTTCATGATATTTCTAGTATAAATTTACAATGGCTGGAAAGGAATTGGTCTCTCAAGACATTCTCAGATTACTTCATTGAAAGTTATCCATTTCAAGATTTTTTTCCCCTAAGAATTCTCAAACTGACGGGGAAAGGGGACAGGGCAGAGAAGAAGTGGTTGATCAGAAATGACTCCCAGTTGAATTGTATATGGCTGTGTTTCTCAGATTTATCTGTGAAACTAGTATAGTAACAGACGTCTGAATTTTCATTTACATTGTACGGAGTTTATTTGACTTAATGCTGAAATACATTCTTTCTTTAGGTTAGTTAAAATACAATTTAGTCCTTAAATGAATGGTAAACCAAGAGCTATCCATGACAGGAAAGAGTAGTAGGGAGACACTATTCTCAATAAAGTTTCTTTTTCTAATAAAGCCTAATTGTTTTAAGGTGTATCTTGATTGCCAGTTCAGATTGGACTAGATGGAAGCACTTGAATTGTATGTTTTGCATTTCACAGTCAGATTAACCACTCTCTTGAAATGTTTAGTTGTTTAAATGATATTTGTAACATGAAGTCGAAATTGGTAAATGGAGCCCAAACTTAGGAGTTAGCCATTTATTTTTTCTGTTGATATTAGAGAAACGTTCTTAATTCAGTGTTGAGCACAATTAAGCCAAACTTATGTTGGAATTAATACGATATTGCAATATATTTCAGATATACCAGTATATTCAGAGTCGCTTTTATCGGTCTCCAGAGGTGCTACTGGGAATGCCTTACGACCTTGCTATTGACATGTGGTCCCTTGGGTGTATTTTGGTTGAAATGCACACTGGAGAACCTCTGTTCAGTGGAGCCAATGAGGTAGGTGATGGTTGTGTCTCAGTTCTGTTTCTGTTTTCATAAGTTCCTTTTGTTTTTCGTCTGTGACCATGTAATCTTAAAATTTTTTCAGGAAGAGATGTCTGCTTGTAATCAAGTTAAATGTTCAGATGTTGGGTCAGTTTTGAATTTATATTATCCATTAAAATTTTTTCAATTATTGTAATGAGTTTAGGATTTTGAGATGGGAAGTGAGATCTTTTCATCTGCTGATAAGGAAAACAATAAGTTCGGCTAGAAAATGTTAAGCATTTTGGTTTAACTTTTACAGATTTTAAGTATAACATAACAGAAGATAATAAGTAAAGGCATGAGGGCCACTCTGAAAACAGTGTCAACATCGCTGTAAATTTTGAGAGTGTGATTTAGAATTTAAGAAGTGATGACCGGTAACCTTGGTGGATATTTGATCTGAATTGTTTACTTCTAATTTTTTAAAAAATGTTTTATTTACTTTAGAGACAGAGATAGAGACACCATGAGCAGGGGAGGGTCAGAGAGAGAGGGAGACACAGAATCTGAAGCAGGCTCCAGGCTCAGAGTTGGCTGTCAGCACAGAGCCTGATGCGGGGCTTGAACCCACGAACCATGAGATCATGACCTGAGCGAAAGTCGGACACTTCACCGACTGAGCCACCCAGGCGCCCCTGATCTGAATAATTTAGAGTGAATTAGGATGATAGAATTTTAGAGCTACAGACTGTGTGTAATTCTTCTGGTTCATGGATTTTCGAAAGGTGTTTGAAATTCAGAAGCGGTGCATAGGTGGGCATGGGGAGAAGCCATGCTCTCTTGTGGTCAGAGGAATCGGACTTTCATTGGCTTTAAAACCTTTTGGGTTTTTTGTTTTTTAAAGAATAGTTAACCATTGCAGGTGTTGATCACTCCATGCATTTATGAATAAGAAATAAAAAAGACCGTGACTTACACAGGGTTATAGAGCTGTTAATATGGCGTCAGAAACTTATGCCTTCCATCCTTTTCGTTCACTTGAACTGCAGGAGTAGTGAGCTACTCTTGGGCAGTGACTGGCATAGTGTGTGTTTGGTATTGTTATCCTTAATGTTACCCTACAAATCAGTGTCTTTTTCATGACCTTAAACAGCATTAAATTCTGTGTTATTAATTACATTATAACTGAAATATAATAAAATATAACTATATTTCGTTAAATCATGTGAAACTTCAGTGGCTTCCATCTCACTCATTGTAAAAGCCAAGTCTTTTGAGTGGTTCGAAAACCCCCTGCTCCCTCTGACTCCTGCGTTCTCTCTCTCTCTCTCTCACCTTGCGCTGGTCTCTGGACCAGCAGGCAGCCTTACTCTGTGGTCCCTTGGAAACAGTAGCCACAGGCCCGTACCGCTCAGGCCTTTGCATTAGTTCTTCCCCGTTCCTGAAACACCCTTTCCCCCGGTAGCGCTTGGCTCCTTCCCTCCCTGCCTCGGGTCTCTGCTGTCATACCCTCTTCTTGGTAACACCCTGTTTTCGGTTGCAGTGCCCCTTCTCACCCTCCATCCTTACTTCCTTCATAGTTCTTCCTCGTCATCTGACATAATGTATTTCACTATGTTATTTGTTTGTTAGTGATCTCTTTCCCTATCGTATAAACTCTTTGGTGGGGATTTTTATCTGTTTTGTCTACTGCTATGTTCTACCGAGCGTTGTTTCTAGCATATAGGAGACACTTGGTATTTGAGTGAATGAATCGGCACTTAAAAAAAGACTTTATTTGGTCCACATTTTATTAAGCCTCTGGGATTATTTTGGGTGGTTGTATGATTTTATGTGTTTATTTGTTTGTCTTCCCTTCCCTGCCCTGTGTGGAATGTTGGGCTCCAGAAGGGCAGGGACTTTATCTCTTTTGTTCATTATTGTGTGCACAATGCCTAAGAGGAGTGCCTGACACACAAGAGATACTCTGTTTAAAATGTGCGGGTGAATGAATGAACTGAAGTGAAGTGAATGAATGAAGAAGTAGGATGTACTACAGTAGAAGTTACAGGCTTTTTTATATTTATTTTTAATACAGGTAGATCAGATGAATAAAATAGTGGAAGTTCTGAGTATTCCACCTGCTCATATTCTTGACCAAGCACCAAAAGCAAGAAAGTTCTTTGAGAAGTTGCCAGATGGCACTTGGAACTTAAAGAAGACCAAAGATGGAAAACGGGTAAAAGAAGGAAACTTAATTAATTAATTAATCAATCAGTCAATTTATTTATTTATTTATTTATTTATTTATTTATTTATTTATTTATTTATTTATGTGCTTGTGTTATTTGTTTCACTGCAGCTTTTCATAGCTCACTTTGTATTTGCTTGAAATCACTGTCTCAGTTAACAATTGCATTAAAAACTTAGGCATATATTTTCTTCAAAAGTTGGGGAGAGTTTGCCCGGAACTGTCTGTGTTGGACCAGTGGGTGTTGAATGAGCAGAGTGAAGGCTTCAGGTTGAAAACCGTGTGTCTGCCATGTGGCACAGCTGGTCAGGTCCCTCGCGCCTCGTCGCGCCTCGTCTGAGCAGCAGAACCCGTGAGACCCACCCGTGTCTCAGCGCGCGCGCGCGTGTGTGTGTGTGTGTGTGTGTGTGTGTGTGTGTGTGGTGACGTCACAGGAAGCAGTACCGCAGCGTGAGCAGTAGGGGTCAGAGTTGCACTAACTGGCTTTTTAAAAAAAAAATGTAGACTGGAGAAAAGAATGTTTGACTCAGGCAATTGTGGCAAGAATATGAACTAAAATAGTCCTTCAAGAGATGTCAGTTCTGGTTCCTAGCACAGTAGCCTGGACGGTGGGGGTGTCCTATGTCCAAAATCCTTAAACTAAGGTTTTCAAAGTGTTAGGTTGTTCTAGTAATCTTCTTTTAGTTTCAGATCCCTGCACGATGTCAGTTTAACAGAGCATTAAATGGTGGCAGTTTTGCATCCTGATATACTTTTTTTCATTTAAATGTGAAAATAGTCCTATATTTTGTAATCTAGTTTCTCTCTGGTATAAAATGAATGGAATGTATAAATACCTGATGGTATGTGATCGATACACCCCACACCTTGTGATTGTAGTTGCGCACTGTTATCTCTCAGGACTTTATTTCTGCTCTACTTTGTATTCTGCCCCTTGCATTTTAGCGATGCTGCCACCAGGTGTCCTTTCCAGTGAACTGAAGATGATGGGTATTTGCTGTAATTCACCTTCACAGAGGCTTTTACTATCAGATGGTTTTCTTTAAAATGTTTAAAAACACAGCTGTAGTTGTATCTTTCGTACCTGCTTTGTAACTTCCTACGTTCTGCCTTACTCGCTAAGTTCTAGGCAGTGCACTGTCTGGCAGCCCCCTTACGCCTGCTCCCCGTAAGAAAGGGATGGAAACCAGCACACAGGCATCCTGAACCCTTTTGCCTTTATCTTCATAGCAAGCTTGTGAGTCACGATCCCTTTCCCCTTGAACCAAAACACAGCCTGGGAATCCTTAGTTTCACCAGCGAGAGCGGAGGATACGAAACCTCCAAGTTTGATCTCTCTGCAGTACAGGCGGGACTACTTTCTCCATTTGGAAGTTTTGTTTTTTTCTTCCAGTTTTTTCTTTTTTCTAAACAAAACATTCTTACCATCCCATTCATATCTCTGCCTTACAAAACCACAGTTAAGCCACTGTGGGCTGTAACCTATCATTTCTCCCAAACTGAGCAATAATTATTATTTTTAAAAATTATAGCAGGGGGTGCATTTCAGAAAAGAGTAGATAAATCTTTTCTTTCCCTTCTTAAAATTGAAAATACCTTAACCTGCATTTAATACAATTACTTAACTATAAGTTTTATGAGATTTCCCTTAGCTGCAATTAGCAACTTCACTTAAGAAACTTAAAGTAGAAAATAACTATTTGTCTTTGAACATAAGTAAATTTTGCACCAACCAAAAAATAAATCCAGAACCAAATGATTCCATTATGAAGGGGGCACTAGGGAATTTAACCATAAGTATTAATTCAGTACATGTGCTGTCATTGGGTATCTTTGTGCTGATTATTTTCTCAGCGATTTTACTTTTACTTTTAATTTCTCATCTGTGTGTCAAGAGCTCATTTTAGCTGCCTAGTAATGAAATCTATATCTACTATATGTATACTTTTTTGGTAGGGAAAGTGGATGAAGAATTAAGATGCTGTTTTGTTGAAGTATAATTTAGGGACAGTAACAGGCACACTTTAAGTGTTCATTTTGTTTTAACTTTAGATACAACACTTTCCCCACCACCTAGAATAAGATACAGAATATTGTGACCCTTTGTTGTCCCTCCCCTACTTTCTGATTTCTCTCTTCCTAGGTTAGTTTTGCCTATTCATAGGCAAAATGCATATAAATGCAATCCGGTAGTATTTACTATTTTGTTTCCTTCACTCTAACAAATGTTGGTTTTGGAAATTCACCCATATTGTTGAGGGTCGCAAAAGTTATTTCATTTTACTGCTTCATCGTATTCTGGTGAATGAAGATACTCTAGTTTATCTGTATGTACCTGTCCATGGACGGTTGTTTCCAGTTTGGAACTGTTACGAATGAGGGTACTGGGAACATTCGTGCAGAAGTCTCTTGTACACGTGTGTTTTTGTTTCTCAGGGGTCATTGCCTAGAGGTAGAATTGCCAGGTCATAGGGTATCTGTGTGTTTACCTTCATGGGAAAATACGGTTCTCCAAATTTTGTCATCAGTTTTCATCCCTGCAGTGTATGCGGGTTCCAGCTGCACGACATCCTCACCCTTTGATGTGGTTAGTCTTTCTGAAATTAGCCGTCCACACGGTGTACATAGTGGTTTCGTTTGCGTTTCCCCATGACTAATGATACGTGCTTTTTAAGAAGCGTTTGTAGATCTTTCTTTGTGACCATCTTTCCAGTCTTCTACTTATTTTTGGTTGAGTTATTTGAGTTGTAGGGTTGTTTTTTTTTTTTAACATATAGTGAATATAAGTGCTTTGTCATACGTGTGTCCGTATTTTTTTCCCAGATTGTGGTTTACCTATTTCATTTCTTAATGGTGTCTTTTGAGGAGTGGAAAATTTTACTATTTTCAAATGAAATGAAATTTGTCAACTTTTTAAAATGAATAGTAGTAGGTTTTTTATCTTAAGAAATCTTTGCTTTCCTCAAGTTTGTGATGGCATTCTGTGCTTTCTTTTAAAAGTTTTTCTGATCCTGGCTTTTATGGTTAGAGTTCTGGGGTCCATCTCAAAGTAAGTGTTGCGTAGGAGTTGGTACTCACGTCCCCGGATGCTTACCTTAGAGGTACAGCATCATTTGGTGGGCAGTTGCCTTTCCCTGTCGATCTGGGCGCTTTTGTCCAGATACTGATCTCTTTAGTGGGGGTCTGTATTTGCACCTTGTTCTGTTCACATTGCTTTATCCTTGAACCCGTATCATGGTGCCGGTTCCCATACCTGTGTGGGAAGTCTCCAGGTCAAGTAGTCTAAATCCACCAGCATCTTTTCTTCTGTTTCAGAAAGTTTCTCCATGTTCCTCAGATCCTTTTTATTTACATATAGAGTTTAATCAGCTTATAAACTTGTAAAAAAGAAAATCTTGCTGGAATCTCTTTGGATTACATTAAGGGTTCATCCAGGAGAATGGACGTCTTAACAGTATTGAGTCCTCCAGTCTGTGAATATGGTTTATTCGTTTATTTAGTCTTTCCTTTTTATCCTCGGCAGCATTTTGTAGTGTTTAGTGCAGAAGTCTCACACATATTTTGTTTAGTTCATTTTATAAGTATCATTTTCTCCTTTCTCGTTGAAAATAGGTGGAAGTAGAATTGCATTTTGTATATGGACTCATACCCTAAGACCTTGCTAAATTTACCTGTTCTAGTTTTTTGTTTGTTTTCATATTCTGTTGGGCTTTCTATGTAACCATATCCTCCGTAAATGAACAGTTTTAGTCTTCCAGTCTGTATGCCTTTATTTATTTTTCTTGTTTTATTGCACTGACTAGGACCTCCGTATATTGAGTAGTTTTGGTGAGAACAGACATCGCCCCTTGTTCTCAATCTTGTGGGAAAAGCACACCAATTCAAGTATGGTGCCAATTGTAGATTTTTTGTAACTCTGTCAGGTTGAAGGAGGAGTTTCCTGTGTTTTTAGAGAAGTGTCTTGCTTGCTTGTTTTTCTAGATCATGAGTGGGTTTTGAATGTTGTCATATGCTTTATGCACCTGTAGAGATGATCATATGGTTTTTTCCCTGTTAGGTGGTAAAATACATCAGTAATTTTTGGAATGTTAAACTTAACCTGTGATAAACCACACTTCTTACATATTGCTGGGTTCTGTTTGCTAATCTACATTGGTAGGAATATTTGTCTAAAAATTTTATATAATGCTTTCGTTAGGTTTTGATCTCAGGGTTATGCTGGTCTCAGAAAACTATTCTTAAGTTTTCTGAGAAAGAAAACTTTCTGGGGAAGTATTCTTTCTTGATTTTTCTGAAGAACTTATATAAGATTGGCATTATTTCTTTTATAAGTATTTATTAGAGTTCATTGATGAAGCTACAGGACTGGAGATGTTCTTTGTTAGAAGGTTATTAATTGTAGCTCAGACTTTTTGGTAAATATATGGCTATTTGGATTTTTTGGGGGGTCCATTTTGGTAGGTATGTATTTCAAGAAATGTGTGCTCATCTCAGTTGTTGGCTTTGTCAGCATAAAATTACTCATAATATTTCATTATTATCTTTGTAATTTCTAGAGGATCTGTAGTGATAAGTCTCTCTTTTATTCTTAATATTGGTCATTTCTGTTTCCTCCTTTTTCCCATTCCTCTTGCTGGGGGTTTGTCAAATTTACCAATCTTTTCAAACAACCAGTCTTTTTTCTTTTGTTTCTACTGTTGCTTCGTCCTATTTCTATTTCATTGGTTCTTTTCTCTTATTATTTCTTTTTCTTCTCCTTACTTTAGGCTAAATTTGCTTTTTCTTGCTTCTGAAGTAGAACGTTAGATCATTTACTTAAAACTTTCTTCTCTTAATGGTATAAATTTCCCTCTAACTATTGCTTTAGCTGCATGTAGCAACTTTTGATATATTTTAAGTCCCATTGATTTTGAAACATTCCTAATTTCCCTTGTGATTTCTTTTTATTCATTGTTATTTAGAATGGTGTTCTGTAATTTCAAAATACTGGAGGATTTTCTAGATGTCTCGTTGTTAACTGATTTCTAATTCAGTAGCGTCATGGTCAGAAAACATGATTTCACTCCTTTAGACAAAATTCATTGAGACTTGCTTTATGTGATATACCAGGTAATCTCATCTTGTGATTGTCCTGTGTGCATTTGCAAAGAATTGTATCTTATATAGTTTGGTGTAGTGGTCTGCAAATGTCAGTATAGGCCAGGCTCCTTGATTTTTTTTTTCTCCATATCTTTTACATCCTTATTTTATATTTATGTGTATCTGTGTCTGTCTGCCTGTGGATATTTGTTTTATCAATGACAGAGGGGAATGTTAATCTTTAGTGATAATTTTGGATTTGTCTTAATCTCCCTTGAGTTGCTTTATGTGTTTTGAAGCTCTCTTAGTAGGTGTGTACTCATTTAGTGGTGTTGTGACTGTGATACATTCACTTTAAAAAAAAAAAATTTTTTTTTAATGTTTTATTTGTTTCTGAGAGAGAGAGAGACAGCATGAGCAGGGGAGGGTCAGAGAGAGAGGGAGACGCAGAATCTGAAGCAGCTCCAGGCTCTGACCTGGCTGTCAGCACAGAACCTAATGTGGGGCTCAAATTTATGAACCGTGAGATCGTGACCTGAGCTGAAGTTGTATGGTTAACCGACTGAGCCACCCAGTGGCCCCTAAATTCACTTTTTTATTATGATGAAATGTCCCTTTTTATCTCTAGTAATATTTTTATCGTTAAGTCAGATTTGTCTGATATTACAGTATCTGTACCAACATTCGTATTCTTAACATTTCATAGTCTATATTTTTCTGCCCTCTAACTTCAAATCTGTCTGTATTTTTATATATGAAATTTGCCTTTTGTATGCAACGTTTAGTTGTCAAGCCTTTTAATTCAGTCGGATAGTCTCTTTTTTTCACGATCAGTTTTAAAACCATTTAATTATTCAGACGTTTAGGTTTTAACTGTTGTCATATTTGTTCTCTGGTATACCTTTTTCCCCCATTCCTTCTTTCCTGCCTTCGTTTGAGTCAGTGGAGTACTTTCTGGTGTTCTCGTATTTTATTTCCTCTCCTCTGTTGACCTTTTAGCTCTTACCTGATGTGTAATTTTTAGTGTTATATGTACTTTAATGCATCAGTCAACGTTCATCTAACACGAGTTGATAAACCATGTAATTAGCCATGAGCTTTTGTCCAGCCCTCCACCTCGTGGAGGTTATCATCATCATACATCATTCTGCATATGTTATATGGCATCATACATCACTTCTGCATATGTTATAACCCTCACAGCAAACATGTCGACTGCTTTTAAAATTAAAAGTGACTTTTAAAGAAATTCTGAAACACACAAAAACTAAAGATACTAAAAAGATCTTTTCTGTTTACCTTTGTATAGTTCTTGATTCCTTTCCACACTTCTTGGCTTCCGGTCTGAAGAACTTCCTCTAACTTTATTTTGTAGGGAATAACTTTTGCTGATGATGTCTTCAGCAGTTGTTTATCTGAAAATATATTTACCTTCTTAAGGAAGATACTGGAAATTTCCATGAATATAGAATTAAAATTCTAGATTGATATTTCAGCAAAAGAGAAAAAGAGGTTATGACATTGTGTTCTGTATTACGTTGTTTCTGAAGAGAAGCCAGTGGCTTTTCTAAGTATCCTTCCCTGTATGTAATTTTTCCCCCTTCCCCCTGGCTGATTTTGATGTTTTCTCTTTATGTTCAGTTCTTCAATAATTTAACTCTTATGTCTCCAGGTACAGTTTTCTTTGTATATATTGTCCTTAAAGTTGCTAAGATCTTAGGTCTGTGAATTGATCTCTTTCATCAGGTTTTGAATATCTTCAGACTGTCTTTTCAGATATCCGTTGCTTCGATCTTTCTTCTAATTCTCTACCGAAATGTGTGTGACAGCAATCAGCATGATCGCAGAGGTCTCCAGTTTGTTCATTTTGTTTTGTATTTTGTTTTAGTTTGGATAATTTCTTTGCTCTGTCTTCTGATTCCCTGCTTTTTTTTTTCTTCTGCTGAGTCCAATCTGCTGTTAAAACCATTAAATGAATTCTTTATTTCTAATATTGTGTATTTTAGTTCTAACATTTCCACTTACCCTTCAAAGAAAGGTTTCATTTGGTCTTCTGAAATCCCCCATTTATTCACACATGCTGTCCTTTTGAACTAAATTAATTAAAAAAAAATTTTTTTTTAATGTTTTATTTATTTCTGGGAGAGAGAGAGAGAGAGAGACAGCGTGATCAGGGAAGGGTCAGAGAGCGAGCGAGTCACAGACTCTGAAACAGGCTCCAGGCTCTGAGCTGGCAATCAGCACAGAGCCTGACGTGGGGCTCAAACCCACGAACCGCGAGATCATGACCTAAGCGAAAGTCGACGCTTAACCAACTAAGCCACCCAGGCACCCCTGAACTAAATTATTTAACCTGTTTATCACAGTTATTTGTAACACCTGTCTGGCAATTTCAACATCTGAGTGGTTTATTTATGGGGCCTTCTCACTAATTTTTTCACTTTGATTATGGACCCATCTTTTTAAAATTTCTTGGGTCTGTAGTTTTTTAAATGTATGCTGGACTTTGTGTTTCAGAACAGTTGTGATGGAAGTAAACCTTTGCTCCAGAAAGAGATATGCCTCTTACTCTGTCAGGCAGTAGTGTGGGACTGAGTCCGTCTCCTTTGTAGCTGAGCTGAATCTGGGCTTGGCTTTGTTTGTGTGCACGGCCTGGATTTTCTTCTCCACTGTCTTCCTAGGTTTTAGTGGGGGGTCGGACCGGGACCTGAGCGCGCTCTTTCCAGCCCCACTGGCGTTGGTGGCTCAGGCAGTCTGTCCATCCTGCTGCTCTGTCTGAGCCCACAATGCTGGGGCGGGAGAGGGGGGGTGCCTGGGCTGTCCACCTGCCCTCAGCCTTTGGCCCGTCCACGCCTGCCACGAGCTGGCTGGCACTGGGCTGGATTCTTCTTACGCACGTCTCTGGCATTTGCCCCTTCCCTCGCCTAGGTTTTATCTCTCCTAGGAAGGGCTTTTCATCTTCTGGAATTTAGTTAACTCTGATTTGTTTAGTTCTTGGCACTCTGATGGGTTTTTTTCCCCCTTTTTTTTAATTTATTTTTTAAATTTATATCCAAGGTAGTTAGCGTATAGCACAACAGTGATTTCAGGAGTGGATTCCTTACTGCCCCTCACCCATTTAGCTCATCCCCGCTCCAGCAACCCTCCGTTCTCCATATTTACGAGTCTCCATGGTTTGTCCCCCTCCCTGTTTTTATATTATGTTTGCTCCCTTTCCTTAGGTTCATCTGTTTTGTATCTTAAAGTCCTCCTTTGAGTGAAGTCATAGGGTATTTGTCTTTCTCTGACCAATTTCGCTCAGCAGAATACCCTCTAGTTCCATCCATGTAGTCGCATATGGCAAGATTTCTTTTTTTTTTTTTTGATTGCCGAGTAATACTCCATTGTGTACATGTACCACATCTGTTGGGTTTTTTAAATGGAATGATTTTGTGGCCGACCTACTGGCTTGTTTTTGCTTTCAGAATGAGAACAGTGGTCTCTTGGGCAAGTTTCTACATTGTCACTAGAAGCAAAAATCAGTGATGCCATTCTGAATAAATTCAGTATTCATAGGGATTGTAAGGGTTATACCACCATCTATTAAAAAGTTAGTTTTCAGAAAAATCTCAACATATGTTAAGGGAATTTATTATTCAGCATATTCTAAAGGGAGGCCTAAATAATTTGCTTTTAATTTCTTTATCTAAATATGAAAGTGGTGGGGGAGTACCTGGCTGGCCCAATCAGGAGGCTGTACAGCTCTTGATCTTGGGGTCACGAGTATAAGCCCCATACTGGGTTTAGAGACTACTTAGGAAAAGTGAAATGAAATAATAAATACAAGCAGGTAGGGTTAAACCAGTGAATCTTAACTTGGAGGGAATACCACAGCTTTGAAGAGCCACTCTTAAGAAGTGCACCCAAGGTCACATGCATCCGGCGGAAAAACGGCTCAGAACCACTGGGCTGGAGCAGTGGTTACACGGGGACTTTCTAGCAAACCAGACGGTAAAAGCTTAAGGCTTTGTGGCCTTCTGTTGCTTATCACACGGTTGTGTTTCTTTGTTTTTACAACCTTTAAAAATATAAAACCCATTCATAGCTGAAGCTATAGAAAAACAGCCCCAGGCCAGGCCATTGTTTGGTGACCCCTGGGCTTCATGTCTTTATAGGCATCTTTGGTCTCGAAGTATTTTGAATTTCTCTAACAAGTGCATTAGGAATAGTAATGTGTCAAAATCCAGAGAATCTGAGTATAAAGCGTTCTTTTCAATAAAGGTCTCAATATATAATATACGTAAGCATATTTGAAGTCATGCAGGCTTTTAGTACTCCGTCAAATTTAGAGAAAGCCTATTTTATCTTCCTTCTCTCTAGGAGTATAAACCACCAGGAACCCGTAAACTTCATAATATTCTCGGAGTAGAGACAGGAGGACCTGGCGGGCGTCGTGCTGGGGAATCGGGTCATACTGTGGCTGACTACTTGAAGTTCAAAGACCTCATTTTAAGGATGCTTGATTATGACCCCAAAACTCGAATTCAACCTTACTATGCCCTGCAGCACAGTTTTTTCAAGAAAACCGCTGACGAAGGTACAAACACCAGTAACAGTGTGTCCACAAGCCCCGCGATGGAGCAGTCCCAGTCCTCGGGCACCACCTCCAGCACGTCCTCCAGCTCAGGTGGGTCTTTCTGGCGCCCGGGGGGGCCTGCGAGTGCCTGTTCTCGCTGCAGCGCGGGGGCTCTTGGAAAGTCCTAACAAAACGTGGTCGTTGGGATGGGGGGAGAGGGATTGATTACCGAACCCGCCCTCTGTCGTTACCAGAACTGTCACCTGTCCCCAAGCTCCCACTCTTAATTACGCCTAATAAATACTGCTTGGCAGTTGGAAGCGAAACCCTCTCTTAGCTAGAATTTTCCATTGTTTTCTTAAAGAGATATACTTTGTTCATGTGCTTGAACTTTCCCCTGACGTAATTCAAACCAGACTGGTATTAGTTCAGGGTCGATGTGAAAGAACTCAGAGAGCTAGGTGACTTTCCGATACGCTCCGAGGTTCCTATGGCTTTGTGTGCGTGCCACGCCCGCAGTGTTAATGTTAGCCTTGCAGAGTTAACTGCCGACTTAACAAGCTGTGCTGTGTTGTGACACCGAAGGTGGATCGTCGGGGACGAGCAACAGTGGGAGAGCCAGGTCAGACCCGACGCACCAGCACCGGCACAGCGGCGGACATTTCACAGCTGCCGTCCAGGCCATGGACTGTGAGACTCACAGTCCCCAGGTGAGCTCCCCACCGTGGAGGCCCGGCCCTGCGACCACCAGCCAGGCAGCGGTGGGCGCCGGTGCGTTCCCGCCCGGCCTGTCACTTACCCCGCCGAGCCTCACTAGCTGCCTCGTTTATAAGGAGTTCTGACCTATTCGTAACTGAGGAAGCACCGCTTTGCCGTTTCCTCCCTCGTTGTTTAGAAACAGCTAACGTTTCTTGGGTGTACACCGGCCTGGGTCCCAGTTGTTCCTTCCTGTAGTTACCTCCTTCACTGCAGCGGCATTTTGGGCCTTGCGCTGTTGGAGTTCTCGTTTTACTTTGGGCCCTGACCCTTGCTGGGCTCAGGAACTGTCCCCGGCTCGTGGTCTTCATGATTGTGCTCTGATTGTCATCTATGATGGTCCTTCATTCCCAGTTTGTGGTTTGAGTCTAACCTCCATGTTGTTTTGGGGTTTTTTTGTTTTTGTTTTTTTTTTGAAGTTTTTTTTGTTCCTTTTTCTGTTTTTGGTTTTAATGTTTATTTACTTTTGAGAGAGAGAGAGACAGAGCACCAGTGGGGGAGGGTCAGAGAGAGAGGGAGACACAGAATCTGAAGCAGGCTCCAGGCTCTGAGCTGTCAGCACAGAGCCCAACGCGGGGCTCAAACTCGTGAAGGGTGAGATCATGACCTGAACCTAAGTAATTGAATAGTGTTTGTTTTCTTTTTAAAAAAATTTTTTTGATGTTTTCTTTATTTCTGAGAGAGAGACAGCATGAGTAGGGGAGGGTCAGAGAGAAAGAGACACAAAATCAGAAGCAGTTTCCAGGTTCTGAACTAGCTGTCAGCACAGAGCTCGACACAGGGCTTGAACCCACGAACCGTGAGATCATAAGCTGAGCCAAAGTCAGACGCTTAACCGACTGAGCCACCCAGGCACCCCGAGTAGTGTTTTTTTTTTAATGGGGTGAAGCAGATGGTGGTAGTAAAAATATTTATCAAATGCTCTTTGTAAAATACTAATTCATACTGGGTGCTGCGTCCTGGTGCCATATGATGAGCGGTCAGGGTAGTATTTGATGAGTGCAGTAAAGACAGGGTGCTGACCAGCACGCCCCATTCTTGTGGCTGCGGCCGCTGGGCCCTGTGGGAGGAAAGCACAAGCAGGCGTGGCCCGTCCCGCTGCCAGTCCCTGTTCCCCAGCCTCGGGGGGGTGTCATCCTCCTCCCTCCCAGTGGCAGACTTTGCGCTTTGCTCAGCCTCTGGCTCCTGGGTGTGCCCCTCCCCTTCTGCTTGATTCTCTTCCTTTCAGCATCTGATCCTCCCCAGGCGTCTCCCGTCTGGGGCCAAACCTTTTCCTGGCCCGCGTCCGTCTGGCCCTGCATCGTGCCAGCCCCTGGTGGCTCTGTTTTACTCCTGAACAGTTCCTCAGCCAGCCTCGGGGGGGGCTGCCCCTAAGCCTGGGACACCGTTCCTGCACGTGTCCCCTGTGGTTGCCACCGAGGAGGCCACCGGGCGTCCGGAGGCCTGTCTTTCTTTGTTCCTCACCCACAAGGACGGTTTTGGCTCCTCCTTGCCCTTTGGAGGACGTTCCCTCTTTTCCCCTTGACGGAATGCTCCCTGTGTGTCCCCCACTTGTCTGGCCTTCCCTCTCCTGTCTCCTCTTCTGGATCCTCCTCTGCCCGCCCAGGAGACACGGGTGCTTCAAAAGGCACGCCCACTCGCTGGTTGGCTCACCCCCACCCCCAACCCCCCCACCTGGTGCCGCGGTTCCGTCTTGATGCAGGTCACTCCTCCAGCTTCATTTCTGACCTGGACCTCCCTCCTGAGCCCCGGGTCTCTGTGTCCGTCCGTGTGCGCTCCTCGTACGGATGACCTTGAGTCACCCACTGGTTTGAGCCGTACATCTGGGGGTTAGGTCAGGACGTTAATCCTTGACTCATCTTTCCCCTCGTCCCGCAGCTGAATCAAATAGTGAATTGTGTGAATTCTAAATATGCTAAATGTGCTTTTAGTTTCTTCACTTTATCCCATTGCTAACAACCGTCTCCAGCCTGTCTCACTATAAAGAATGTTCTAATTGGTCTCCCAGCATCTAAGTCCATGCAGCAGTCAGCACCATTCTCTTCTCCGCAGGCACGTGAGCGTTCAGTAGAGCAATCTGATGCGGCTTTCCCCAGCTTGAAACCAGTGTGTGGCTTTCCTTTGTACTTAAAAGGAACTGGAGACTTTCTGCGAGGGTCTCAGTCATTGCCACGGTCCGGCCCCTTTGCAGAGCATTCTTTCTCCTGTTTGTTTGCTCTGGCTTACTGGATTTTTGTCATTTCTTGGAATATACCACATTCTTCCGTGTTTCTCACGGGTTCTGTGCTCAGCCTGGAACACTTTTCCTCTCTTTCGACTGTGGTCGCTACCATTTATACTTCAGACCTTCACTTATATGTCACTATTGGTTTTTGTATCCTTTTTGAGATATTCTATACATATCCACATACAGCTGTAAATTCTTAACCTTTGTACACAAACAGCATGCCACGTGCACGTTCAGGTCTTGGGTTTTTTTGATGGGGGTGTTTTATACACACACACACATATGCATGTATATATACACACATGTTTTAATATTTAATATTTTTAATATGTATTTGGAGCTCTTTTCTGCGTCAGTACCCGGAGAACCTTTTCTTCCTCTTCCTTCACATGATACCCTACTGTTTACATGTTCCGTAAGTCATTTCCCCAGGCCCCTGTTAATTTCCAGCCTTCTTTACTATTACCGATGATGCTAGAATACCACAGGCCTGTCGCTCCTACGCACGCAGCGTACGTGTGCTGGGCGCCTCTTGATGTGAGGCCGCAGGTCAGGGGGCGGTGTGATCTGTAAGTTTTAGACTTGTGTCAGTTGCTGCACATTCGTTTTTGCCAGTGGAGCCTTCCGCCAACAAGACTTTGGAGAAACCGTTGGTGTGATCACCTTTGATCAGTATGAGATGGAAAATGGTATTGGACAGAAGATATGTTTATTTCTTTTTCTTTCTTATTAAAAAGATTTTAAGTTTATTTTTTTATGAGAGAGAATCCCAAGCAGGCTCCACACTGTCAGTGCAGAGCCCAATGCGGGGCTCAAACCCACAAACCGTGAGATCATGACCTGAGCTGAAATCAAAGATCCAATGCCTAACTAACTGAGCCACCCAGGCACCCCCACTTATTTCTGTTTATACGTGAATTTGAGTAGCCTTATAGTTTTAAGATCCCTTAGTATTTTCTGAGAACTCTTTGCCTATTTTTGTGCTGGATTGTTTCTAGTGGTGTTTCTTGAAATTCGGTTCTTAAGATCAGTTCTGTTGAATATATCATGCTTTGTGCTGGCTCCTGGTAAAAGTCCTAGCCTTTGCCTTCTTCCAGCTTAGTGACAGAGGAAATAAACAAAATGAGCCAAATTAGTAGAAATTGCAAGTACCACTGATGAAAGGTATCAGAATGTGATACAGGATGGCAGTGTGTTGGGTGGGATATAATATGGCTGGAGTGAGCCAAAGTGATGATACACCCCAAATACAGTAGCTTAAGGGAGCATGGAATCTCTTTTATGTAGCAGTCCCGGGAGGGCTTTCAGGTGTGGCATGGCTCCTTCCCGCGTCCTGGGCGAGTAACTCCATCCCTTTGAGCCTGATTGTCTGCTCTCTCCCCCAGGCAGGATGCAGGGGGTATTTGCGGGCCAGGTCTGGCCGTGACCTAAAAGCATAAAAACTTTCATTCGTGTTCCACTGACTAAAATTTAGTCACGTGGCCATACAGAGCTGAGAGCTGAGTACAGGGGAGGCTGGGAAGTGAAGTGTGGCCCGTGCGGACAGCTGGTAGCATCTGGTACAGGAGTTGGGGCGGCGTTAGTCAGAGTGGTCAGAGAAGACTCGACCTGAAAGAGAAAGAAGCATCCGAGCAGAAATTAGAGAAGTCAGAGCATTCTACGCAGGAAGGGGCAGGAGGCGCAGATGCCCTGACACCTTTGAAAGCTACGACTTCCAGGTGGAGGAATAGAAGGAAGACCCAGTGTTGGGACCCAGGTGGCAAGGGGCAGGGTGGCTGGAGGAGGGGGTTGCGGAGATGAACGGTGGCCACGTGAGGCAGACCACGTGTGGATTTGGGATTATTTTGTTTTCATGGTAAGTGCACGGAGAAATCGCCAGAGGATTTTAAATAGGGAAGTGGTTGGATTTGTGTTTTAAAAAGATGATTCTCCTCTTCTGGAGAATGGATGGGGAAAAAGGCCCAGGATAGAAGTGGGGAGCTGATGTAGGAGGCTGGTGTGCAGCGCGGTGGCGCTGTGGACGGTAAGAGCCTGGGAGAGAGCCGGTGGTGGTGGAGGCGGAGGGAAGAGGCCAGGCTGGAGCTGTTTCGAAGGCGCCCTCCGGGGTATTTGCTGGCGGTTTGAACGGAGGGATTTGCTGCAGCTGATGGAGAGAGTGCTCTTACCGAGACAGGAAAGATGGAAAGAAGAGGGGCTTCCCGGGAAAGTAAAGAATTCACTTTGAACCTATAAAGAATATTTATTATCCGGCTTTTTCCAGAAAAAGTTTGCTGATCTCTGCCATAAACATGCTCCTCAGGAAGTAAAGTGGCCGGTGATATATATGAGCCTAGCCATGTATATAGTTTGCTCAGAATTGCAGCTTTCATAGTAAAATACTGTTTCGCTCAAACACACTTGGAATTGTACATTCTAAATTTTTTTAATGTTTATTCATTTTGAGAGCAAGTGAGAATGAGAGAGAACGCATGTGCGCATGGGGGAGGGGCTGAGAGAGAGGGAGACACAGAATCCAAAGCAGGCTGCAGCCTTGCAGCTGTCAGCACAGAGCCCAGCAGGGGGCTCAAACCCACGAACCATGAGGTCATGACCAGAGCCAAAGTCAGACGCTCAACCAGCTGAGCCACCCAGGCGCCCCAGAATTTTGCATTCTAGAACTAGCACATTAGAAGTTTCAAAATCCCCTCTCGCTAATTAATGTAAATGCTGGTGTCCTAGCTTTTGATTGAAGATTAAGTAAAGCTTGGAAACTGTACTCTGAATAAATGCTTCAAAATCTTCTTCCAGGTGCGTCAACAATTTCCTGCTCCCCTCGGTTGGTCAGGCACTGAAGCTCCTACACAGGTCACTGTTGAAACTCATCCCGTTCAAGAAACAACCTTTCATGTAGCCCCTCAACAGAACGCATTGCATCATCACCATGGAAACAGCTCCCACCACCACCACCACCACCACCACCACCACCACCACCACGGACAACAAGCCTTGGGTAACCGGACCAGGCCAAGGGTCTACAATTCTCCAACGAATAGCTCCTCTACCCAGGATTCTATGGAGGTTGGCCATAGTCACCACTCCATGACATCCCTGTCTTCCTCAACTACTTCTTCCTCTACATCTTCCTCCTCTACTGGTAATCAAGGCAATCAGGCCTACCAGAACCGCCCCGTGGCTGCTAACACCTTGGACTTTGGACAGAATGGAGCCATGGACGTTAATTTAACCGTCTACTCCAATCCCCGCCAAGAGACTGGCATAGCTGGACATCCAACGTACCAATTTTCCGCTACCACAGCTCCTACACATTACATGACTGAGGGACATCTGACGATGAGGCAAGGGGCCGACAGAGAAGAGTCCCCCATGACAGGAGTTTGTGTGCAACAGAGTTCTGTAGCCAGCTCGTGACTAGATTGAAACTTGAGTTTGTTTCTTGTGTGTTTTTATAGAAGTGGTGTTTTTTTCCAAAAAACAACGTGCAAAGCTGCTTGCATCAGAAGGAGGTTAACACACCGAACCGCTACCAGAGGGCGAAGCTGGCTTTTCTTTTTTTCTTTTCTTCTTTTTTTTCTTTTTAACTTGAAAAGATTGCAAAGGGACAATGAAGTTTTTCAAAGAGCCATGTCCAAACCTGTCGTCACGGAGCGCTCAGAGGTGTCCTCTTTTCGCCGCCCCCATTTTAACTTGCCACACCCCCAGCCGTAGTGGGTTTTTTTTGTCTTTTCTGTTCCACAAAAGTTAATGTTCAGATGTTGGTCTTGGTCATTCGCCAACTAATTTTAAAATAAAAAGGCACTGCACATAATTTGCATACAGGGCCCCACGAGGGTGTTTTTTTCCTTTTTGTTTTTTCCTTTTTTCCTCCCCCCCTCCCCGTTTGTTTTGTTTTGGGTGGGGGGTGGGAAGTTTGGGTTTTTGAGTCCTCTAAACCCACTCGGGCACGGCAGCGCAGTGCTGTCAGGAAGCGGGCCCTCCCGCTTACACAGACCTCACCTGCAGCTGTGTGGAAGGGACGGTTGTGTCGGAGTGTGTGAGGCGCAGTGAGCATGCTAAGTGGCGGGATCAGAACTCTCCCGTCCGAACCTACTGACGAGCAAAGCAGCGATTGCACGGGATGCTGTGGGTCTCCCGTCGGAGAGGCCACGGTAGATAGTAACGGAACGTGACTGGTCTCCTAACCGAGGTGCCCCGAGGAGCAGTCAGCGGGTCGGTCGTGGCCAGTCCCGGGGAGGTCCGAGTGGTGGTCTTTGGGATAACCTTTGGCCTTATGGATTCGGACTCGAGATTAGAAGAGCCTACCATTTCAGATGCAATCACTATCGGACATGCTTTTGCAGACAGTCCTTAATGCTGAAAACACAGAGAATGGGTAATTCAAGAGGCCTTTCTTTCAAAATAGACTTTTGTGACCCACTAATTGTAAGGTATTGCAAGGTCACTTTGCGTGTGTCATAAAGTTGACTTCCTTATTGGTTGAAGGTCACAGAAGTAGTGGTTTGCTTTGATGGAAATAGCTACAGCTGTGTCCCTTCCTGCTTTTTACTTTTTTTTTTTTGCTTTTTTTTTTTCTCGGCACGTGGTATTTCCACCATTTCTTCTGCACAAAGATGTCTTCTGTTCATCCTGAACATTTTTAAAAAATGCAGAATTTTATGTGACTGCTTTTTTGCCTCACAATTATGCTGTGAATTTTACAAAAATTTATTTTCTTTTTTGATAATTTATTGTACCAAAGCTGTTTTTATAGCACATAGATGTCTGTAACCAATAATGTAGCAGTCCTGCACTTTGACACAAGGTGTAACTAGACCATTTTTAAATGTCAGTTGAAAATTATGGCTGTACTATTGCTTAAACAAAACTGGAACTGTTGTTGACTCCATAGCCGATACACCCACAGCAGTCTGTCTTCTGAACATACTAGATTGACATCCAAAAATCAGCATGACAGCATCTGTTACTCTCTCAGTGTGTTCGGGCTTCTGAAGGGAAAGGGACACTGGATCCAGAAGCTATGGACCCAGCAGCTGATTCTCGTATTCCTGATTAACCTACTTGTAAACTTGAAAGCAAGACCTCGATTGCACCAACAGGTCCAAAACCCGAGCACGAGTAAAGCAAAACTCTCACGCGTGACCCGAAGTGAACAGGCTGGTGTTTTAACAGGTGCCTAGTTTTGAGATTATGCAGCCTTAATGTAACACAGTCTGGCAGTGGCTAAATTTGTGTTCCCATTTTAAATTGACCAATTTTAGGGTGTTAATACTTTTGAGCGGTTGAATTGGGAGAATGAAGATAAGTCACTTATCTGTCCAGGATCAAAAGAAGCCTAGGAAAGAAGCAGTAATCTACCTCTGCCGATAACCCTGTTCAGAACAACTCAGCAGAACCCACATTACTTTTTCTTGGTCAATTCCATGTGGCTGACTAGGTCAAGTTTTTTCTGAACAAAAGCAGGTTTTTATATGTAAACAGTGACAAAAGAGAGGCTTAAAACTATGTGAATGTGAATGGAACCTGGGAAATATCCGTTTTTATAATCCACAAAAATTTTTTTGTTGTTAATCAGGAAATCCATATTTATTTTGTAATTAAATGTCAAGCCTGTGGATGATTTTTGAACTTGGTAGTTCATAAAAGGTTTACAGCAAATAAAAGGATATCATCTTGAGTCTAGCAATATCAAAAGGAATCAGTAGTTCCTGCTGTTTAGGAATATAAGGGGAAGATATTACATGGGTCAGGTCATTTTTTTTTTCTGTGCTGGTTGCCACATCTTCGCAAGCACCAAAAACGAAAGCAGTTTTCAAACCGCTATTTACATAAAGGAAATCATAAAATCCAGTGCTTCTGCATACTGTGTTATGTTACAGTCCAGTTTTGTGTGCTTTACTACACGGTTTGGTTACAGGACTTCTGTGCATTGTAAAACATAAACAGCATGGAAAAGGTTAAATACCTGTGTGCAGATTGTAAGATCTGGTCCGGACTTGCTGTGTATATTGTAACGTTAAATGAAAAAGAACCCCCCTTTGTATCATAGTCATGCGGTCTTATGTATGATAAACAGTTGAATAATTTGTCCTCAGACTCTTTACTATGCTTTTTTAAAATTAAGAAAGATGTAAACATAGTAAAAATCTTCCTATGCAATCAGCCTGGTCCAGGTAATGGTCTGGTAGGTATATGGAGTAAGAGTTTGGCCAAATGTGTAAGAAGGAGAATGGTAGCGACCTTGACATAAGGCTTCCCAAATCTCGGAAAGTAAAAATTGAAGGTTTTGATTTTGGTCATTTTGATTTTCAAAATCCTTTCTTTACATGAGTGATTACTACATTCAGTTTCTCTCCCATTCAAAGGGCTCACAGTTTGTGGGTTTTAGAATGGACGTGAGGGTTCGGTGGTTTTTCTCCGATAGAGTTGGACCCACTGGGAGGCGAGAGGAGATACATGTAAGCTCGTTGCTCCTTCCCCAGACCTGCGGACGGGGGCGAATCAGGGACTGGGTCGCAGAGAGTCTGGGACTCCTGCCGCGGTGAATTAACGTGGAACCTCAAGTCTTTTCCTTCTGTAGATGAGTATGTGAGTATATATGAGGGTGGCTTTCAAGAAGGCAAAAAGTCTTACTTAAAAAGTGAAATGTGATCCCGTAAAATGGAGGTTGGTTACAGGCTTCGTCAGAAAGAAACACTTGCTTTAGTTTTTTCTTAGGATCTGAGCGTTTTGTTGAACTTTGGTAAGTGGCACGTTTTCTATGGAATCGGACTCCAAAGATCCTACGTGTGTTTTTATTTAATGAGTATTAGGATGACCTGTACAAACTCATTAAGGCTGCAGTAATTCCAGAAGGCCCACAAAATGCCTGTTGCGTTTGTCCCTTACCCTCCTTCCCAGCTCCTGGGACGTGAAAGTACTCTTGCAGTAAGTCTCGGGGTAATGCATAAACAAACTACGAAGACAGGACAGCAAATGCCAGATTTTTTCCAGGTCGGTTCTCCAGTTTCCTTTTGGCCTTTACTTCACTCTCAGAACACGAGCTCAGTACTCGTTTTTATAGCCAGTGTTGTAGCGGTGACCAGAGCTAACAGATCAGATGGTTTGTTCCAGACACAGACTTGGTCTTCAGTGCCCTATATGAAGACTGTTAGACATGTTCCGATTCAGGCTTGGGTGGGGTGTGTTTCGGTATCCTGAGATGGTCTTTGGGTTTCTTAGGACTGTCCCTGGGCCAGCGGGCCAGCCAAGAAGCCTTTGGGGTCAGAGTGGAGCAGACACTCTCATTTTCTTAATCTGGGAGCTCTCCTTCGCTAGCTTCATTTCCGAGGATGAAAACATACCATTAAGTAATTTTTAGGACAAAGAACAAGAAAGGAGACCCTAAGAAAATAGCTTATCTTATTCTTTGTCGTCCCTTGTAATGCGTAGCCATTCCATCTGTCTGTCTCTCCGCTGACAGCCGTCCGGCGGGGTTCACCTGGCCTTCCTCCCTCATGAGCAGTGTTTACATATCCCTGTGTTTCAGGCACTAGATACTTTTGTGCAGACTCCTCGAGCAAGGTAAGTGGGCCATCGCTTTGTGTGTCTTTGTCCCTGGAGTGTGCGCAGCCAGCGCCCCGGGGTTTGGTTGCCCGAAGTGAGCAGTGAGCCCCAGGGGGTTCTTGCACGTCTTCCGTGAGCACAGGGTACTTGTCGTCATTAATTTCTTCCCAGTTTCTTAGGGTAAATCTTGTTCAAAGACACAAAGAAGGCTGTGTCGCCAAGTAACACTTGGAGATTTCAGCACATCAGGATAACCAGGGGCGAGTGTCCCTCGCTTCCCGAAAGGTAGCGTCGGGCCACTCCTGTGTACAAAAGACCCGCATGAGCGCGGTAACGGCCTTTTTTTGTGAGAGCGAAACTCCTTTTCAAATTTCCTGGGTCAGTGAAAACCAGGACCAGGCCGGGGGTGGGGGGTCCCTTTGGCCATTTGGCCATTTCTACTTTTGGCAGAAACCCGTGTCTACACACCACAGCGGTCTCCTTACCCAGAGATGGTTTGTTTTTCCTGGTTTCCCACCTTGAGATCGTGTCTTCTTCCTTTAAGGGAGGGGGGTTCAGGGGTGTGAATCTCGGCGTAGGGGCCTCGCGGTTCTCCTTCCTGGGGAGCACGGGGGAGCACGGAGGCACCGGCTGGGCCTGAACCTCGCTTCCATCCGGTGTCCGGTCCAGTCTCACCTGCCTTCTGGGGGAGCGGAGAACCTGAGCGGGAGTCATCTCGGCTAATAATGCATTTTTTTAAGTGGGGAGGAAAAGTCATGGCACAGTCGCTGCCAGAGGGGTGAGGGGTGGGGTCGGGCATCTGGGGCTTTTAGGAAGCTTTACGGGTGACCTGCACCCACAGCCAGGCCATTTTGGGGCGAGGAGGTGCGTGCAGCTCATCCGAGCGAAGTCCACAGGAAAGCATTTTATTTATTTATTTATTTTTTTATATTTTATTTATTTTTGAGAGAGAGATAGAGACAGCATGAGCAGGGGAGGATCAGAGAGAGAGGGAAGCACAGAATCTGAAACAAGCTCCAGGCTCTGAGCTAGCTGTCAGCACAGAGCCCGATGCGGGGCTTGAACCCACGAACCATGAGATCATGACCTGAGCTGAAGTCGGACGCTCAACCGACTGAGCCACCCAGGTGCCCCACAGGAAAGCATTTTAAAGTGTGGTTTTACTACTGAAGTTTTTATACACAGAGATATTAAAATATGTATAAATGAGCAACTAAAATCCAGCACTTACACCACACACCACATTATAAAATGTCACAAACCAGCCTCCAGGAGAGCAGAAGTCCCCAGGTGGGAGTGTATAGGACTTTGACAACTTGTGTCTTTGTGTCATCTTCCCTTTTGGAACTGGGTTGATGGGATGACCCCTCCGCAGCCTTCGGAGGTCCCATGAGAATGACATGTGTTACGTTTCCCAACAGCGGGCCAGGGACGGGACTTTCACACCGTGGCCCCATGTGGTCTGTAAGACCGTGGGGTCGTCCAGGGCACTAGCCGCCTGGGCTGAGCCAGCAAACTCGGGAAGCCCCGTGGTTGTCCACTCGGCGTTGGGGTCCAGTTCTTGCTCTTCTCTCGGGCAAGTCACTTTACTTCTCCCAGCCTCACTTTCCTCTTCTGTAGCATGGGAGTAACTGGTATCCACCATATGGGCTTCTCCGTAGGCTTCGGTGAGCTAACAGTGAACATAAGGATCTCCGCACAGTACGGGAAGCACTCGGTAAATGTAATTTGTAACTAAGTACAGAGTTTGACTCTGGAGCGTGAATCGGTCTACCTTTTCTATATGCATTTAGCAAACACCATGGGAACTCAGGTGAGTAGTGTTTTCTGTGAATGATTAAACAGGATTATTTTCCAGTTTTATTCCTGGAGTCTGTCACTGGGCTTCAACTTTTCCTTCACTACTTCGTTTTGCTGCTACTTACACCTGTTTGAGAATTCTGAGGTTCTAGGTTTTGTAGTTTGAGGTAATGTATGATATTTAAGTGTTTCATAAAGGATGATTTTCAAGTACGATTTTTCTCTACAACTTCAAGAAGGCTGGAGGAAACTGGAAAGGCACTGAGGTTAGACCTGGTCGTTGTGTACAGCGGCCCCCCTCCGCTCGTCCCTGTCACCACCCCAAGGCGAGGTGTTGCGTGGTTAGCCTTCAGAGTTAGGGAGAAAACAGGATAAGTAGATAATCGGTTCCCAGGTTCATAAACTGTGAATATTGGGGAAGCTTCTAGAACTGAATTGGTTATAACCCACATTTTGAAAACATTAAGGGGCTAGCTGCTGGTGGTTTTTTGTTTTGTTTTTTATTTTTATTTTGTTGATATGCTAGGGGACTGTTTACCTCCACCGTCTTGGAGTCCCTCAACGTGATCCCTCTCTCATTCCCTTCCTTAGAACAAACCTAAGGACAAAATTTTCTTAGGACAAAAAGCCCGTTCGTTAACATTAGAATATATATGACTGGTGTTACCTCACAGGGACATGTGCATGACGCAGGCCTGTGGCTTTGGATACAGATGAAAGTAACATCCGATAATGGGATCTTAGTGTTCAGCCAAGGTAGATAAAATTCTTTTAGGAGGAGCAGTAACAACCCCCCCCCCGCCCCCCCCGACACACACCTAAAATTCAAGTAACAGATGACCATCTACTTGTAACCCAAACCTCTTGACAGCTCTTGGTCTTTGGCCTGCCCTGCGTGAACATGGCCGCCCCAGGCCCCAGCACCCGGGCCCCAGCGCCGCACCCGGGCCCCGGCACCCACCGCACACCTCTGGGCCAGCGTGGGCAGGGCTGGTCTCCCTCACTAATCCCAGACTTGCCTGGCACTTTGCTGTTGGCAGAGTGCTCACCCGGTTTATTTGCCTCCCACTGCCTCTGACCCAAGTCTGACTCTCTCCTAGGTCTTCCACCACGTGTGGGGGGTGGACGCTGGCAAGACTGGCCCCTTCCTTCCCAGAGCGGAGCTTTTCCGAAGGCGTCTCCCGCCCATCGGGTGGTGGCCGAGAAGGTTCGAGTTTGAGGCCTTCGCGTGTGTGTGGATGCTTACCAACTGGCTTTTCTCCCCAGCTCGGCCCTGCCTCTGCGAGCTCTGCCTTGTTTGTCCTAGCAGAGGGTGGCCAGGAGCCATTGGGTGTAAGGAGCGAGGCTGCACACCGAGGGATGACACCAACCAGCATGTCACTGTTTGGTTTGGGGAGTGGGAGCAGATAGACGGCGAATAACGCCCAGTGAGCCCAAGAGCATTCTGGTCCAGGTGCTCGGGAGTTTCCCTGAAGAATTGAGGCATAAGCTGATACCTAATGGGCAAATGGGAATCACGCAAGTGGTAGTGGGAATGTTCTAGAATCTAGGACAAGGTAACAGGATGTTCACAGCCCGGCCTAATGACAAACCGAGAGGCCTGTTGCTACATGGGTAGCGTCTGCTTATTTAGGAAAGAGAGTTGATCGATCTACAGGATTGGTTGCAGAGAGGTGGCGAGGGACAGAGGCTGGGCGTCTTCCGGCTTTCTGGCTCGGCGACTTTGCAGATGGCGAAGTGCTGGCTGTGGGGCCTGGAGCCCTTGAGGTGGAGCAGGTGGCCAGATGCTTGTGTGTTCCGTGACAGGACTCAGAGTGTGTGCGGGGGGTGGGGTGGGGAGGGCTGCTCATGGGGCATCTGAGTGGGAGGTCCCGGGGGGCCGCGTTCGGACCAGGGAATGGATTGAGGGTGGGAAAATCAGGCCCGGGGTTGCAGGTGCGGGTCCTCCTCAGGCAGGTGATGGCGACTGAGGGCAGAGCCTGGGCACTTCAACCTGAGAAGCCTGTCTGCTCCAAACGTTAGCCCCGTCCCGTGCCTTCCTTGACCCTCAGGGTGATGGAGGCGCTCTGGCCCCTCTGCATTTGAGAGTGTAAGCAGCTTGGTCAGGACCCGGCCAGCAGCCTGCTGGACGTTCTCCATGTGACTTTGACTTTGCGATCACCCGGCACAACCGACTGCTGGGTGCCCCTCCGTTGTCGGACCGCTAGAAGCAGAGTTATGGGTGAGACTCCTTTAATCTCGATTAATACAGATTCTCAGCTTAGGGGCTAAAAGAAGCTTGGTTATTTCAAAGTGACTGCATGGTCCTGATGAACCACTGCGGTGCTTAAAAGTTTTTATTCTGACAGGCTTTTCGTGAACTTGGAAACGGACGGATATATCTCTGGATTTTTTCATCCAACTGGGCAACTAAAATAGCTTCCAGGAGGCTCTGAAGAATCCAGACGGAGAATGTGCTGCTTTCTCTCCCCTCCCCCTTCTCCCTGGGTCATTTTCCCCTCTTCTGGCTTCCAGGGTCCATCAGTCCCTGTCCCAGTGGCAGCTCGGCGGGGGGGAGTGTCGTGATGCAAAAGCCGAGTAGCCAGCTCTTCACAGCAGCTGTTTGTCCCGTGTGGCATTCAGTCCCCGTCCGTGCCCACAACTCCAGGGGCCACGTGCGACCCTCGATCCAGACCTTCCCACGTGAGAGAGGGGCCCTGGGCCGTAGCTGTGGACCAAGAGGCGGGGAGGCTCTAGCGTCCTCTGAACAAAGGCAAAAACAGGCTCGGGAGGGAAGAGAAAATAGATGCATCATGTTCAGTGGTCGCCAGGGAGGCCTCACTTTCTTTTTGTCTCCCGGAAACGTTTCTGCTTCCTTTCTCGCCGTCGTTCCCCGCATTTCCCAATTCGCGGCTGCCAGCAAGCCCTTGGCACTTCTTCCACGGCGGTGGGTCCTTACGGACCAGGAGAGCTCTAGAAACTGCCGTTGGCCATAGATGAAGTATCGGCACATCACAGCCAGTCTGTGTTCCTGTGGCCCGTCCAGGTAAGAGTGGTTTGTACATTTTAACCGGTTGGAAAATGTCAAACGAGTACTTCATGATGTGAAAATTGCATGAAATTTAGATTTCAGAATCCTTGGATGAAGGGTATTGGAATACCATCAGATTTTTTTTTTAATTTGCATTTTTTTCTGTGGTTTCTTTTGTGCGACGGTGGTGGAGTTGAAGAATTGCCACAGAGTGTGTGGCACAGTCATTTTGCTGCCTGGGGGATTACACACAGCTGGGACACAGTTACAACGCAGCGGCGTTCTGAGTGTCGCGCACATGGCCATCCCTCCACGTTTGGTTTTTTCTCACCAGTGTTTCCCGTCGTATCAAAACAAGAAAGGAGGAAAGGAAAGTTCAGATGCCTCCATGCCTCTCAGGCGTGGTGGAGCGTGGGGGATTTTGTTACTGAGTTAGGCACTAAAGTGCCACATTGTGGTAGCTGGCCTAAAGGATGCCATATGGCATGTCCTCTCTCAACATGCACTGAAATATTTCTGACCCACAAGAAAGCAGTGGCCAGAAAAAGGAGAACATTGAAAATTGATTATCGAATCACAGAATTTCTTCACACACACACACACACACACACACACAAATGATAATGATGCTACAACTAATGTAAGTTTGATTGGCTCGTTAGCTAGCCAAGCAGGGGAAGCTACGGGCCAGTTAAATCATGTTTTGATGCAGCAGCTGAAGAAACGTGCCCAGGGAATGTATGTTTGTGTAGGACCGTTAGCCTTTCTCTGACAGCGGCCTCTCCAAGAGTTGAGGGTATTTTAGGCAACGTCAACAGTCCACTGAAAAACCAGGAGAGCGACTGAGTGCTTTTCCCTGACTCTCGTTGCATGAGTTGACCTGTGGCACCAACACGGCTCAATGGTTGGACGAGCCTGTGCTGAGCACGAGGTTACTGATGTCAGCTCTGCCGACAATCTGGGTGAAACATCTACGGGCTAAAACGTTCTCAAAGTGGAGAAAATGGGTTCTGTAAGCCTGTAGTCCAGTCTGCTAAGATGCGTTACAATTGATGGTGGAAAAGTATGTGTGGACTAGAAAAGGCTTCCAGAGCTTGTGATAATAATCCGGTTTTTGAGCCTGTGGCTGTTTACTATATCGTTTAAATCAACAGGTGTTTTGTGGGGCAAATGTGAATCCCGTGTTATCGAACCAGTATTGTCAACAGCGGCGAGCGTCGTTCGCTCTTGTGGACTGAACCACCCACTGGTCCGTGGATTTTTATCAGCAGGAGGAGCTGAGTACCCTCATGCGGGCTGTCACATGACAGTTGGGTGGGATAGTAGTGGTAAAGTTTTATTTCAGTCTTTGAGCCTAGGACCAAGGTTCAGCTTTCTCTGAATGAGAAGAACTGCCGTCTGCCACTGTCCCCCAACCCCGAAGAGCTTTGGAAATTAGCTTTGGCTGCAGACTTGATCTGGTAGCCGTCCGAAAGGATGCCATAGGTGTTGACAATCACAAAGCAAAACCTTGTTTTCTACGCGGAATTCAGACTGTGGTTGAGTCCTGTCAACAAGAACTGATGTTAGAGTGATGTCACAGTGCTTCATTACACTTCCCGTGTTGTCAGAAGTTAACGCTGAAAGCGAGGCCTCCACTCCCACACGTGTTTGCAGTGGGTGCCATAACCCCCGCTGCGGTTCGCGCAGTGCCCTGTAGACTGGAATGCAGACCCAGAAGTTTCCATATCGCGAAATCCATCCAACTTCCAGTGAGGAACATCTGCCTGACCTTCAGTTGAAGCGATTCATCTGCTCAAAGGTGAGCATCAAGAGAAAAATCTAACAATTCCATAAATGCCTGTCAGGTGATCGGTATTGCTTGGTTAAAGGTCCTGTGCTTACAGCCTGATACCGATAGTGTGAGGTACCTCTCCACGCGAAGACCGTTTCGACGATGAAATCCGTGGAATCTCCATACAGGTCAGCATTGATGGATACACACGGCAGTTGATTTTGACGAGAGGCGACTCTAGCTTTGAACCTCAATTCAGTGAAATGGTATCCCCCCCTAAAAAGAATGAAAATAACTCTCATTAGGAGGCCTCAAGAAATGTGCTCAGTAATTATTATATTTGAATTTCACCAATTAAAATTTTTTTCTTTTATGATATAAATCCACAATATTCTAGGCTGTCGGCTTTTGACCCAGAAAACCTAAGGTATTTTACATCCGGCCTCTTAAAGAAAAATTCTGCCTCTCCCTTTTGTTGATGGAGTGAAAAAGGAGCAGGTGGGTTCAGCCTCCCACATGGGTGCCGCGAAAAGGCAAGTTTGGGGCAGGGCTCCGCGCCCCTCTGGCCCCCCGAGGGGAGGATGGCACCTTTGTGCCTCCGTCTCTTGGTGCAGAAGCCAAGCTCCGACGCAGAGAAGCACCTACAGGACAGCTGCGGGTCCAGCCGCGGGCAGGGGCAGCCCGAGACCAGTTGGTGGCTCCCAGTCTGTGTGCAGAAGCCATCTGCCCTCGGCTCGCCCACCCCTGCCCCCGGCTCGCCCACCCCTTCTCATCAGCTGGCCTGCACAACGGCGGTGGAGACGTTCATGTTTGCCTCTCGAAAGCAACCAAGCCTCTGATGCTCTGCAAACACCGACAGGCTGTCCAACAATTCGGTTCTGACGCCGCCTATGTGGAGTTAGCGTGGGGGATCCCACCGGGCAGGGGGCTCCGCCCCGCGAGGCAGCCCCCACTTCAGACGCCAGTGGCAAGTCCTGAGCCAGCTTCTGACCGAGCAGCTCCGAAGTAGTTCCCGTGATCTCCTCCGGTTCAGGGATTTGCTAGAACAGTTCACAGCACTTGGAGGGCGCGTTGTCGATGCTTATTGGTTGTCACGTAGACACGAATGCATAGCCAGATGAAGAGGCACGTAGCGTGATTTCCAGAAGGGTCACGAGCGCGGGGGCTTCCGTCCCGTGGAGTCGGGGCCACCAGCCTCCTGGCACGTGGATGTTCGCCAGCTCAGCGGCTCTAAAGCCTCTCATTCGGGGGGTCTGTGGTGGATTCATCACGTGGGCATAATCAGGTACTAACTCAGTGTCCAGCTGTCTCCCTTCCCTGCAGGTGAGGACGTGAGCTGAAAGTTCCAGGCTCCTGGTCAAAGCGTGGCCCTTCTGGTGCCCAGCTCCCATCCTGGAGCTGTCCAGGGCCTCCCGGGGGTCATCACGTTAGAACCAGGGTGCTCCTGTCACTCAGGGAGGTAGCAGGGATTCAGGGCCTCTGTGTCAGACACGGGGGACAGACACCAGACCTCTTCCTGTGATCCCACAACAGTCCCTATTTAGAAGCGACCGAGGTCCGGGCACGTTGCATCTAATGCACACGAGCGCCCGGCGAGGGGGATGGGCCCCGCCCTGCCCCTCATTTCCCAGGTGGCGGGAACTGAAGCCCCGAGGAAAGCGTGTCCGTTAGTGGCAGCGGTGAGGCCAGCGCCCCAGCCCGGCGAGCGGAAGCTGCCCTCGCCCCCTCGGCCAGACTCCTTTGCACGCCCCGCACCTGACGCATTTCTGTCCCTGGCGGTCAGTGATGAGCAAACGGCTTTGGAGTCAGGCAGATCCCGGTGTGAGTCACAGGCGTGTCCTATACTAGTCTGTGTCCCGAGGCACTTTGCTTAGCCTCTCTGAGCACGAGTTTGCCCCAGCTCTGCAACGGGGACGGGGACCCCTACCTCGGAGCGGCCCTAGTGTGAGACGGGAGGACTCACAGAGGCGGGTGGCGTGTGAGGCACTCTGGCGTGTCCACACTTCGTCCCTCCTGCTCTCCCGGGGACGGAGTGGTGGGGCCCCCAGACAGTGTCCCTGGTTTACGGGGTTACCGGCAAGGTCAGAGGGAGGAGGCGGCTGAGCGATTCTAGGACCGTGAAGACCCTGAATCACCAGGCGCAGTGTCGCTGGGTCCGGGGCCACGTCCCCGTCCTTAGAATCTGTAGAAGCCCCTTCCTTGGGGCCGGAAACCGTCCACAGGGGCATTTGCCACGGGCGTGCGACACGCCCGTGCTGTGCCAGGCTCCACTCCGCGGCCTGGCCTGGCGCCGCCCTGGGGGGTCCAGCACCCTCCCTCCCTGGGTATCTGCCTCCTCACCTCTAACACAGGCGGGAGGGGCGCCTGGGGGGGCCGAGTCTGCTGAGCATCCGACTTCGGCTCAGGTCATGATCTTGCAGTTCGTGGGTTCGAGCCCCGCTTCGGGCTCTGTGCTGACAGCTCGGAGCCTGGAGCCTGCTTCTGATTCTGTGTCTCCCTCTCTCTTTGCCCCCCACCCTCTGCTCGCTCACTCACTCACTCTCTCAAAAATAAACATTAAAGACAACTTTTTTTTAATTAAGAAAAAGGGGGAGTGAGACTCTTGCCGCCGCTGTGGGTTCTTAGAACAGCGTGTGGCGAGGAGCAGGGCCGGGCACCCACCGGCCCTCAGCCCCAGCTGCCTGGGCGGTACGGGCTGGCACCGAGGGGTGGCACCTGGCCCGAGGTCGCGGAGCTATTGGCTGGGGAGTCGGGAGTCAGGAGTCAGGAAACCCAGAGGGTTCAAACCTCGGTTTGTAGACAGAAGCGAGTTTACTCCCCTTTGCCCTAACCCGCCTCCTCGGGCTGTCACTCCCACTTCCTTCCCCTCTCCCCCCCCCACACTCGCACACGGACACCAGCCTCTTCCATTTAATCTTTTTTTTTTTTAATATTTTTATTTATTTCTAGGAGAGAGAGAGACAGCGTGAGCAGGGGAGGGTCAGAGAGAGAGGAGTCACAGACTGAAGCAGCCTCCAGGCTCTGAGCTGGCAGTCAGCACAGAGCCCGACGCGGGGCTCGAACCCACGAACCGCGAGATCATGACCTAAGCGAAAGTCGGATGCTTAACCGACTAAGCCACCCAGGTGCCCCCAGCCTCTTCCATTTAAACCCTGTCACCGTCAGGACATCATTTAAGGTTCTGGAAAATTCATCAAAGACCTGACCCTCACCCACAGCCTCCTGCGTTCCAGACCCCTGAGCCTCTCAAACGTGCCTGCTTCAGCCTCCCCCTCAGCCTCCTCCGGTCCTCGCCAGCGATCCCTCCCCCCAGGACCTGCCAGTGGCACCTGCGTGTGCGCTGCCTCCGTCACAGCCCCAGTACCTGTGTCAGAGTGGACAGTGTCCCTCTGCCCCTCCTCCTCCTCCCGGGGAGGGGCTTCTCCTCTACTCTCTCCTAGGCGTGGTGTCAGGTAGGTGTGAGCTGCCACGCATGTTGAGCCCATGAAGGCGTGGACGTGGACGCTCCTCCTGGAATCTGGCCAGACCAGTAGGGTCTCTCCCCAAAAGGTTTCTGAAAGTGTTTGTCTTTTTTATTTAATTAATTAATTTATTCATTCATTTATTATTTATTATGCTTTACTTATTTCTGAGAGAGAGAGAGAGACAGCGTGAGCAGGGGAGGGGTGGAGAGACAGGGAGACAGAGAATCTGAAGCAGGCTTCAGGCTCTGAGCTGTCAGCACAGAGCCCGACGCGGGGCTCGAACAAACGAACCCCAAGATCATGACCTGAGCCGAAGTCGGACGCTTAACCGACTGAGCCACCCAGGGGCCCCGTGGTTCCTGAAAGTGTTTTTCTAATAATCCCACTGGAAGTGAATCCCTCCCACAGGGACTCTGCTAGGGGGTCAGGGGCGGAGACCCCGTCTCGCTCTGGTACCTGGCAGAACGTTCTCAGGCTGGAGAGAGGCACCAGCTCCCCGGCCAGGCCCGGGGGTGCCACCCAGACCAGGGGGCCAGATGAGGCTAGGTGCCAGCCGCCACGGCCCAACGTGGAGGGGCGACAGGTTGGCCCAAAGGGGACCCCCAGCCCACGACTGGGAAGGTGGGTGAAGGGTAACCGGGAAATAGGGGAGAACCACACCAAGGGAAAGTTGTGTTTTGAACCTAAAGCCAAGTTTTAAAACATGGCCAAGCGCCAACGTGTCGCAGCGGCAGCGGTTTGTAAAGAGGCAGACCAACCCACTTCCAGATTAAATATATAAACCCGAGTTGGGGAGCTGACAGCGAGGGTCAGCATATTGTCAAAGGAAACGTCAGGGGCTTCAAACCACCTCCAGGACCTTGACCGGCTCGGTCTTTCTAGAAGGACTGCAGGGGGCCAGCCGGCTGCCCGTCTGTGGCCTCTCCTTTCTCACCTTGGACCATCTACCCTGAGAAAGGGTTTGTTCTTGGACGGCCGAGTTCTCCCAAACGGCACCAGCCTGGGAATAAAGCACGATTTCGGTGACGGAATTTCTCTAGCCGCCTCCCCAGGTTCTCCCCAGGACTGGGGGCGGGGGGGTAAGTTCTCAGTCTTGGCTGCTGCTGGAAGGGCCCCTTCTCCACGTCTCCCGGCCGGTCTGTCCCTGCCCGGCCGGGGCCTCCACCCTGCAGAGGCAGGAACGTAGAGCAGCCCCGATGCTCTTTCCCCAGGCTGCCCCGGGAAAGCTCTGGGCACGCGCCCCGCGCAGGACTCCTCCTGGAAGATTCCACCCATTCGCTGTCCTCACGCCTGGCTTCCGGGCCTCGATCTCTCCTCTGGAGAAATGATTTCCTCCTTCCCTCTCACACACAGCACGTGGCAGGTGCCCTGGCTGGCCGGCGGGCAGTGGCCTTCCTGGGGCACTGACGGGGCCACACGAAGCATGGCTGGGGGTGCGTGTCCACGTCGGCATTTGATGCGTGCTGTTTTTGGCATTCTCTAGAATGATGTCTTTTCTGACAAAATTCAGACTGTAAAGCAGTTCCTAATTGTGATGAGGACAGAGAGGCAATGAACTTCCCAAACTAGAAGCATTCAGAGGCTCCGCGTCCCGGCAGCAGTGCGCCGGCATCACTTTGACATAACAATTTTTTTTTCACCGAAAAGACGGCATTTCACCCCCCCCCTGTTGCTTCAGTGAGCATCTTTTTTTTATTTTTATTTTTATTTTTATTTTTTTTAATATTTTTATTTATTTCCAGGAGAGAGAGACACAGCGTGAGCAGGGGAGGGTCAGAGAGAGAGGGAGTCACAGACTGAAACAGGCTCCAGGCTCTGAGCTGGCGGTCAGCACAGAGCCCGACACGGGGCTCGAACCCACGAACCGCGAGATCATGACCTGAGCGAAAGTCGGACGCTTAACCGACTAAGCCACCCAGGAGCCCCTTTTTTTTAAATAGCAATTTCATGCTTAAACATAATTATCACACCAAACAAAGGGAATAATTCCTGTCAACAGATAACAGGTCCGTAGTCAAATTTCCCCGCTGTCCCCAATATACATTTTAGTGCCAGTTTGTTCAAAGTAGGGTCTCATTTAAAGTCCAGGCGTGTTGCGTTCCGTTCCTTAAGTCCCCTTAAATCTAGAACCGTTTGTACCCTGTATTTTGGGCAATAGAAAAGTTCTCCCCACCCTAATATTTTTTAATGGTTTTTTGTTTTTTGTTTTTTGTTTTTTTTACGTTTAAATCTTTGGTCCGTTTGGAGTTTATCCTGTTGCCTGTGTTAGGGACAGATTCAACTGTGTATTTCCCAAGCAGCTACACGGGTGCCCCAACACCACCCATTAAAAGCCCATCTTCCCCCGTTCGTTCAAGATCCCGCACTCACCATCTGTCATACAGGAACCCACAGCTCCTAGGGTCTTCTAGACGCTGGTTTGTAAGGCCGTCCATCTGCCACAACCACGCTGTCTTAGTACAGAGGCCGTGTGGCGCACGTGACATCTGGCAGCGCCACCCTCTTCCCTTCGGGTTGTCCGGGACACCCTTCCTTGTTCATTCTTCGCCTTGAGGATTTTTGAATAACTAATTTCAGAAGAAAGTCTTGTAAATTTCGAGTTGAGTTGGGGAGAATCGGCTTCTTTTGATGTTAAGTTAGCGTTGTATCCAGGAACATGGTTATGTCTTTTCATTTGTGAAACTTTCTGTGTCTTTCAGGAGTCTTTTAAAGTTCTTTGCATAAAAGCTTTCCATGTTGCATGTTATTTTTACACCTGGATAGTTTTCTTTTTTTTGTTTCTGCCCTCCGTGGGGTTTTTCTCATCCATGTATCTTCTAGCTGGTTGTTTTAGGAACATATGAAGGCCATTGGCTTTTTAAAAAATTGGATATTAAGATGGATAGATGGATGGATGGATAGATAGATGCTAGATGATAGAAAGCAGGAGCCCGGGAGGGGTAGAGAGACAGGGAGACAGAATCCCAAGCCGGCTCCATGCTGTCAGTGCAGAGCCTGACATGGGGTTTGATCTCACCAACCATGAGATCATGACCTGAGCCGAAACCAAGAGTCAGTCGGTTAACCAGCTGAGCCAGCCTGGTGTCCAAGGCCATTGGCTTTTACGTTAACTTTAGACCCTGCCATCTTACATTTTCTCATGATTTTCAGTGGTTTTGTACATGTTATCTTTTATTTTTACAGAATGCAGGGCTACGTCTGTAGATCGGGATATTTTATACATTCCTTCCAGTGCTTATCTCTATGTTCTGCCGTGTCTAACGATACAGGCTAATAGCCCCTGTGCGGTTATGGAGGTAGCAGAGACGTAGTGGGTATTTTCTTCCTCACTTCAGTGAGAATGCATGCAGGGTTCCCCCAAGGAGAAGATGTCCCGCCTCTGTCTAGTAGCCCTTTTTGCCTTAAACGGTACTTTATAATCAATACAGCCACACCAGCCATCTTTTGATGAGTATTTGCACAATGCAGACTTTGCCATCCTTTTTATTTTTAGCCTTTTAATATCCTTGTGTTTTTAGTGTGTGTTTGCAAACCAGCGGATAGTATATATATCATGGATGTGTTCTTACCCAGTCTGAAAGTCTTTTCGTTTTTAACCAGACCTTCTGTCCACTTAGATTTAATAGAAGTACTGATATATTTGGAATGATCTATTATTTGGGACTGTACTGTACGTCTACTCTTTAACCACCATCACCACCCGTCTGTTATTTCTATTCCTGTGCATTTTCTGCTTCTTTTGGATTGATTGCATATTTTTCAATTCTATTTTCAACTTTATTTTTCCATTGCAATTTTTCAATTCCCCCATTAGTCTGTAAGGTATCCAACGTTCTGTTCTATTTTTAGTGGTTACTATAGAGATTTAAAAGTGTGACATTTGTTTATCAAAGACTAATGTTATTTAAGCATGTTTACCCTTTTCCTAGACAATGCAAGGACTTCAGGAGATTTTTAACTGTAAACACTCCTCAACTTACATGCTGTTAACATATTTTAATTCTGGGTAATTTTAGCCTACAGTAGATTTATGCTTGCTTTTTCTAGAGTCAGCACTCACTAGGATTTACCTAAATTCAGATTTACCCTCTTTGTTACTCTGTATTTCTTCTTGTATCCCTGATGCAATTCCTCTTATTCTTCTAATTAGGATTGTTTTTATTCTGCTTAAAGAACGCCTTTTAGTTTCTTCTTTGTTGAAGTAGTAAATTTTTTTGATATTTGAAAATAAGCCTGACTTTCATTCTGGAAAGATACGAGTTCTAACTTCTAATTTTTAAATAATTTCAGGATTTTAAATAAGTTACGAACGTAGGTAGGATAGGGAGTTCCCAGATACTTCCCATCCGGTGTCTTCAACACTGAACATGTTATGTAGCCATTAATACAGTCATGAAACCGGGAAACTAGTGGACACTATTATGAACTAATCTACAGATCTCTTCAGACTTCCCCTGGTTTCCAGACCGGGTCCCATCCAGGGCCACACACCGCCTTGATTTGTCACATAGTCTAGTCTCCTTCTGAGACATTTCCTTGGTCTTCCCTCCTCTCCCCTCCCCCGGGGCCTTGGCATTTTTGAAGAGCTCTGGCTAGTTATTTTGTAGAGTTTTCCTCAGTTTTGACTTGTGAGATGCCTATTGTGATTAAATTAGGACTGCATGTTTCAGGCAAGAACACCAGGAAATGATCGTGTGCAGTTCTCAGTACTTCCTATCAGGAGGCCTATGCTTTCCTTATATCTCAGTACTGGTGATGCTAACTTTGATCACTTCAGGAAAGTGGTATTTTTCTCCAGTGTAAAGTTACTAATTTCCCCTTTGTAAGTAGCAGGCATTTTGTGGGAGACACTCTGAGCCCATGTGTATTTGTTATTTAATGCTATGTAACGTACGTAACAAATTACCACCCTCCCCCCAACTCCCAAATTAGTGGCTTTAAGAAACAATTAATTTCTTATTCTTAGTTTCGTTGGGCCAGGGGTTTGGGAGCAGCTCCACTGGATGACTTCAGGGTGGGGTCGCTAAAGTGCAGGCAACAGTCATCTGAAGGTTTGACTGGGGCCGGAGGGTCCCCGCCAAGGCAGCTCCCTTAGAGGCTCTTGTCTGGAGGCCTCACCCATTCACTGAATTTGGGCGGAAGACCCAGTTCCTCCCCGCGTGGACCTCCCCAAGGGGCCCTGCAGTAGCCTCATGACATAGCGCCTCCCTTCAGCCCCAAGAACAGCACTAGGTAGAAGCCACAAATCTCCATGGCTCGTCCTGACAATCTGCCACGTCCACAACATCTTCCTGGCCCACCAGTCAGCCCTGTCGGTGTGGGAGGGGACTGGAACACAGCATGAGGCCAGCACTCCAGGGTCTTTGGTGGTCAAGTCCACAGCTGTTGGTTTTCCTGGGCTCCGGGCACCACTTTCTCCATCATCCTTCCTTTTCCATGAAAGACCGCTGACATTTACTGCAGAACTGTTTTCCCAGCCGTGTGTCAGTCACGGTCCCCCATCAGAAGACAGAAGCCAGGGGTGCCTGCGTGGCTCAGTCATTTGAGTGTCCGACTTTGGCTCAGGTCATGATCTCGCAGTTTGTGAGTTCAAGCCCCGCGTTGGGCTCTGTGCTGACAGCTCAGAGCCTGGAGCCTGCTTCAGATTCTGTGTCTCCCTCCCTCTGCCCCTCCCCTGCTTGCTCTCTGTCTCTCTCTCAATAAATAAACATTTAAAATTAAAAAAAAGAAGACAGAAACCACATAGCAATTTATATTGGGAAACTTTAGTGTAAAGAATACCAGAGTAATGGGCGATTGACTAGTGCAGGAATTCTAAGAGACGGAAGAGTATAGGATATAGGCAGCGGTATCTGCACTAGGACTGAGAGCCCCTCCCGCAGCTAACCTGCAGACCTCCTGGAGGGGGTGTGGTCACAGACACATCTGCCGAGGGGCTTCACCAGAAGGACTTGTGTGAGACCCACCCTCTGCAGTGGGAAGCTGGCCAGCGGGAGGCATCGCCTCTCAGAACCCTCGAAGCCGCCTCAGGGCTGCTGCACAGGCCCCGCAGGGTGGGGAGGGGGGGCTGGCAGCTCTCTCCTGTGACCCTGTAGAGGGAAGGCGGTTGACAGGCACCCCGTTGCTGGCACTCTGCTGTGAGGCACCCGGGGCAGGGGAGTGCTGTGGAAGCCATTTGCGGGGTACTCCCCGCGAGCCAACGGGCGTACCTGAGAAGCCATCCCAGAAGACGTGATTAGCCAACAGCACTGACTAGTACCAAAGGAGCCAAACTATATTTTTATGTTTTTATTTGAGAGAGAGAGAGAGAGTGTGAGCAGAGAGGGGCAGAGACGGAGACAGAATCTGAAGCAGGCTCTAGGCTCTGAGCTGTCAGCACAGAGCCTGATGTGGGGCTCGAACCCATGAGCTATGAGATCATGACCTGAGCCGAAGTCAGCCGCTCAACCATCTGAGCCACCAAGGCGCTCCCAAAGGAGCCAGATGATTAATATGAGGTCAAGTATTTAGTTTCATAAGGAAGGAAAGGAGTCTTAGTTTTAGTCTAACCACCTGGCTAAATTCCCAAAGTGGTGGCCGCACTCTGCATAGACTCTGATTGATGGACGTGTTTGAAGTGTACGATTTGATCAGTGTTGGTGCGTGGACACACCTGCATAGCCATCACCATCAGCATAGAAGAGGCAGTGCCTGAGACAATAGCCATGAAACGCAGGAGGAAGGTGAGCGATAGGGCACAGGGTGAGTGGTGGTGGGGAACTTGCTTTACCAGGCGTCAGAACTGTGAAGCCACTGCAATAGAATCAGAGTGGTTGTGGTCTAGGGACAGACAGGTAGACCCAAGGAAGAACAGACAAGCTGGAGATACAGCCCCCCATCTATGAAGGGGAAGCTGATCTAGCACCGCTATCGTTCTGTCGAGCGAGCAAGGGTCCTGACACGGTGGACGCTGGGTGTTCTCAGGCTAACGGGGCCGGTGTGCGTAAATAATCGTCACAACACAGTATCGGCATGATTCAGAGTTTTACAGGTTCAGAAGAGGAAGAGAGTGGGTAACAGAGGATGTAACAACTTGGGAAGGATCTTGAACAATAAGTGAGTTTGAGGAATATGAATGGGCACCAGGGAGATGGCATTCTCGGCAGAAGGAACAGTGTAGGTAAAGGGTGAGAGACGTGAATGCCATGGTGTCTTGACGGATGTAGAATAATGTCCCCCCACCAAAGACATCTATGTTCTACTCCCCAGTACCTTTGATATATTAGGTTACATGGCAACGAAGAATTAAGGTAGCATGTGAAATTTAAGGTTAATCAGATGACCTTGAGGTGTGAAGTTTTTCCGGTTATCTGGTTGGGCTCGACATAATCATAAAAGTTCTTGTAAGTGGAGGAGGCAGAAGACGGGGAGCCAGAGCAATGGCAAAGTGAGAAGCTCCTGGCCCGTGTTGCTGGCTTTCAAGATGGCGGAAGGGCCACAGACTAAGGCGTACATGCGGCCCCTAGAGGCTGTAAAAGGCAAGTCAATGGATTGTCTTTTAGAGCCTCCAGAAAGGAACACAGGCCAGCCAACACCTTGATTCGAACCGAACAAGTTCCATTTTGGACGTGTGACTTCTGGAACTGCAAGATGATACACTGGTATCGCAGGAAGCCTCTCGAGTTGCGGTAATTTGTTAGAGCCTCCACAGGAAACCAACACGAGCACTGAGTAAATCAGACTGAGGGAACATCAAGTCCAAAGGCAAAACGGAGGGGGCGAAGGCAGAGTGGGGGTCTGAGGCCCGATCACAGGCTCCTGAGATGTCATCTAAGGGGCTGGCGCCACAGGAGAGGGTAGTGACGCCTGTTTTAGGCATCATCGCGTTGGCCAGAGGCTTTTGAGGCAGAGAGAAGGGAGTACTCTCTCTCGTGCAGTGAGTTAAGAGCCACCAGGAGGAGACAGTTGGGGTGTGTGGCCGGGGAGCAGTCCAGGCCATGCAGGGAGGGACTGAGGGGCCCCTCAACACATCACCTGTGGCCAGCGCTGGCCGCCGGGGCCCAGGATCGAGGCCTGGCTCCTCAGGGGTCCGGTTTGTGCCCACCATCCGCGCTGCTCTCCCAGGGTATCTGTGCGCGGAAATCCCCTTTGCTGAAAGCAGCAAAGGGGGTTTCTTCGACTGAAAGAGACCAGAACATTCAGGTTAGTGTTGGCTTGTACAGTGGGTCCCCCTTAACTGCGGTTTCTGCTTTCCTTAGTTGCGGTCACCCGTGGCCAATGGGTCAGAAGGTCAATAGTAGCCTAACTCGGTGTCCCTCCCCTCCCCTCCCTCCCCACGGAGACATTTTATCAGCCCCCCGCCTCACAAGAAGAAGGGTGAGGAGAGCCCACAAAGATATGTCGACAGAAAGAGAGACTGTATTCACATATCTATTACAGAATACTGGCGTATTCTGTTTTATTATTATTGTTCACCTCCTGCTGTGCCTAATTTATAAGTTAAGATCAATCATAGGTATATATGTATAAGAAAAAACATGGTGGGGTGTGTGGGTGGCTCAGTGGGCTAAGTGTCCGACTTCAGCTCAGGTCGTGATCTCAAGATCTGTGAGTTGGAGCCCTGTGTGGGGCTCTGTGCTGACAGCTCAGAGCCTGGGGCCTGCTTTGGATTCTGTGTGTGTGTCTTTCTCTCTGCCCCTTCCCCACTCGCTCTCTGTCTGTCTCTCTCTCTCGCAAAAATAAATAAACACACAAAAAAACAGAAAAACAGTATCTGTAGGGTTCGGTACGACCCAGGTTTTGGGCATCCCTGAGGTTTCCTGGAATATGCCCTGTGTGGGTAAGTCGGGGTACGTCTTTATTGTTATAACCATTGTAAGTCAGTCTCTTCTCTAAAGTTCGTCTCACCCAATTCAGTTAATTCTAGGGCTTGGGCAGGTCAACCCATAATTATTTTTGTGTTTGCTCCAAAGGATTTTTGTTGCAGACAGCGAGCAGTGTGTTTGTTACTTCGTGGCAAATGGAGCTCAGCTAGGTGCCCTGTCACCCCAGGAGCTTGGTCTACACATCGTGGTTCTCGAAGTGCGGTGGGTCTCTGACTCACCAGTGAGAGGTGCACTCCCCAGTAGGAGGCTGCCATGTTTAAGCTAATCGGGATTGCCCTGGCCTTTGGGGTTCCTATGGGAGCTTCCTTACAAAGGCACGATTGATTAAATCGTTGGCCATTGGTGATGAGCTCAGATCTCTAGCCCCTCTCCCCTCCTTAGGGCTGGGGGCGGGGCTTGAAGTTCCAACCCTAGAATCCCAGGTTGGTTACTCTGGCAACCAGTCCCCATCCTCAGGGGCCCATTCAAAAGTCACTCCGTTAACATAAACCGAGAAGTGAGATGCGGTGGAAAGGGGCTTGTTATAAATAACAAAAGACACGCACTTCACCTTCACTGCTCTGGAGCTGATTCAGCAACCAGAACAAAACTCAGTATTGTAACAACAGATGTCCCTGTGGTTCTTCTACAGGAAATTCCAAGTTTTGGAACTACGTGCCAGGCACGGTGGACGAAGGCCAAATATATATTTCTTTTTTTTTTTAATGTTTTTATTTATTTCTGAGAGAGAGAGACAGCGTGAGCAGGGGAGGGTCAGAGAGAGAAGAAGACACAGAATCCGAAACAGGCTCCAGGCTCTGAGCTAGCTGTCAGCATAGAGCCCGAAGCAGGGCTTGAACCCATGAACCACGAAATCATGACCTGAGCCAAAGTCGGACGCTTAACCGACTGAGCCACGCCCCTATATGTTTCTTATTATTAATCACTATATCACATTTGATTAGTGATCTGAGCATTTATTTACCTGTTTGTCAGTTTTCTTTGGGGCAGCTCCTCTATTTTGTTTTCATTATTATTATTCATTATTTTCATTATCCTAAATTTACTATAAAATGTCTGATAAAAACAAAAAGGTATAAAAAATCTATAGATCAACTTATTGACTCAGCAGACACTCGAAAATAACATTACTAATGCAGTTGAAGTCTGCATCTCTTAATGATTTTTTTTTAAAGATTTTATTTTTAAGTAATCTCTGCTCCCAGCGTGGGACTGGAACTCACCACCCTGGGATCAGTAGTTGCATGCTCCGCTGACTAAGCCAGCCAGGCTCGCCTGCATCTCTTCATGAATTTTAAAGAGACTTTAATATATTATGATAAGTATCCTGTGGCTGTTTTATATATTGCAAATGTTTTCCTGTTTGCCCTTCATCCTTTAATTTGTCTATGATTTTTTTTTTTTTTTACATGTGGGGATTGTATGTTTTCATGGCATTAGATCTCAATAATTTCCTTTATAGTTTTGGACTTTTCTGCTGTGCTAAGAAAGACCACTTCACCTCAGGACAATATAAGCACTCTCCAAAATTTTCCTGTATGATACTGTTTCCTGTGAAATATTCCATCTCTCTGGAATAGATGGCATGGTTTCTGTGTGTCAAGGTAAAGCTACAACTCTATCATCAAGATAAATGGAGTCTTACTGTTAAACCTCAAATCGGTGATGTGAAAATAGATTGTCCTAGTTTACAGTTCCGGTATTTCAAGTGAGGTTAGCCTTTCCCCCATGCTTTTTATTTTCAAGAAAAAATCATTTTCTTAAAATAAACGTGGGGCTTGAACTCACAACCCCAAGATCAAGAGTCACGTGCTCCACCAACTGAGCCAGCCAGGTGTACCCCCTCCATGCTTTTTAAAGCTGTCTCTCTCTTTTTGAAAGCGTTTTATTATGCAAAAATAGGATAGCATAATAAACTTACTACCTGTCCCCATTACTTAGTTTCAACCACTATCAACTTATTGATTCAGCTTTGTCTCCCCCATAAAATGCACTTGAGACTGTGTCAACAGACAGGTAGACAGGTCATTGGCATGGAATATAGACTCTAGAAATAGATCCACACTTACATGTCCCATTGATTTTCCACAAAGGTGACAAGGTAATTCAATGGGGGGAAAATAGTCTTTCCAATAAATGGCACCAGGATTTGCATGTGGAAAAAATGAGCCTCAGCCCCTATCTCACATCATGCAAAAAAAGTTAACTTGAAGTGGATCCTTGACCTGAATATAAGGGCTAAAACTATAACATTTGTAGAGGAAAGTATAGAAGAAAAAACTTCTAGGAAAATAACTTTAACAACTCAGTAATGAGAAGACAGACCACCCAGTTAAAAAGGGGGCAAGATACTTGCACAGAGGGGTCCCTGGGTGGCTCAGTTGGATAAGTGTTTGACTCTTGAATTCGGCTCAGGCCATGGTCTCTAGATTCATGAGTTGGAGCCCCCCTCACCCCCACCGCCGCTGGGCTCTACGCTGACAGCTTGGAGCCTGCTTGGAATTCTCTGTCTCCCTCTGTATCTCTGTCCTTCTTCCACTTGTGGTCTCTCTCTCTCTCTCAAAAATAAACATTAAAAAAAAATACTTAAACATAGACTTCACAAAGGAAACAATATCAGTAGCCAATAAGCTCATAAAAGAGTGTTCGATATTCATCAGCAATATGCAGACTAAAACCATAATGAGCTTCTCTCTCCTACACTCCAGGACAATGGCTAACATTAAAGACTGACAGCACTCAGTGCTGTGGTGGATGTGCTCACCGCAGCTGTGATGTCATCAGGGGCACCATGCTTCGGGGAAATGGCTGTTTCATTTCACGTTAACCACTCACCTTCGCCATGACCAAGGAACGCCACTTCCAGAATTACCCGTGAGAAGTAAAAACATACATCCACTAAAACTTTGTACAAGGACCTTCATAGCAGCTTCACTGCTATTAGCTAAAAATTGGAAACAACCCAAATTTCCATCCGTAGGAGAGTAGATGAAGAAATGGTGAGGTATTCATGCAGTGGAGTACTACTCAGCGAAGGAAAGGACCAAGCTCCTGGCATATGAAACCGTATGCATCTTAAAAGCATTATGTTGAGTGAAACAAACCAGACGCCAAAGAGTGTACGCTATTTGAGTCTATGCATGAAGTCCATTTGTGCTGAGGGAGCCCACAGGAGCGGCTGTCTCTGGGGCCGGGGCTAGGCAGGAAGGCCCAGAGGAACGGTAGGAGTAAACTCTCCTCAGTGATGGAAATGCTCTGTATTACACTAAGGGCTTGAGTCACACAGCCTTATTTGTCAAAACTCACTGATTGGTACACCTAAGATCCGTGCATCCCACTTTAGGTAAATTTTGACTTAAAAAACAAAAGGTAAAGAAAAGATCTAACACATTTAAAAAAAAAAAAAAGAAGAAGATGAGGGGTTAAATCTCATATGTGTAATCAAGAGGCACCAAAACATGTTTTTCAAAAAATTATACTTTTCTCTCATCTTTCTCTTATTGTTTGCTGTTGGTATAATAATGACTTGAATTATACAGTAATGAGGGGAGGAAGCAGGAATTAATTTAAGAAGAGATACAGGGCTAGGAGTACGTTCTGAGGAAGATTTGCAAAGGCCAGAGATCTACAGCAAACCACATTAGGTTTGCCTTACTGACCAGACATGTAGTAAAGTGGAAGGAGTCTTTTTACTTCATTTACATTTATTATAGAATCCTGTATCACAACAACTGTAAAACTAGCCTAAATATATATATTTTTAGTACACACGCTTTTCCTTGAGGTAGGGTTAGGAATCCACATTACCTTAACTTTCAGATGGGTGCATGAAAATTAGGAATCCTCATTTATTTTTTTTTTATTTTTTTTTTTAAATATTTTTTATTTATTTCTAGGAGAGAGAGAGAGACAGCGTGAGCAGGGGAGGGTCAGAGAGAGAGGGAGTCACAGACTGAAACAGGCTCCAGGCTCCGAGCTGGCAGTCAGCACAGAGCCCGACGCGGGGCTCGAACCCACGAACCGCGAGATCGTGACCTAAGCGAAAGTCGGACGCTTAACCGACTAAACCACCCAGGCGCCCCTAGGAATCCTCGTTTAGAATGGAGTCAGGAGGCCGGCAGGGGGCATTCTCACCCTGGGACCCACCGGGAAGAGAGGTGCCTTGTGGGAAGATACTACCTTACTACACCAGAGGGAAGAAGGAAGGTTTTCTCCTCCCCCGGCAACAGCCTGGCCAATGAGAGACAGTCACCACTCAGCCTATGAGAAGCCACACAGTTGAACTCCCATTTATCCCAATAGACTTTTGGTTGATAACAGCTGCTTTCCTCCGTAAAAGGACGGTCCCCTCCTTTGAGCATCGGACTTGCCTCTGGGTTTCCCGTGGCTCGTCCTGGATTGCAATTCTCTGCTAATCCCAAGTAAATCAATTTTTGCTGGTAAAATAACTAGCAGTTTTGTTTTTAAGGTTAATAGATGTTAGACATGTGTTCTCTCCAGGATGGCTGTATGTTGGACTCTCGGCTGGAAGAGAGAGAGAGAGAGAGAGAGATCCAGAGCTTCTGGCCAAAGACTAGGCCTACAAATGTGGCAAGAGCAGGGGACCGCAGCGTTCCTGCCTCGGGGGAAGGGTTTAGGCGCTCTGAAAGCACAGAGATCTCGTACTCAGTCAAGGTTAATCTGCTGGTCTTAGATCAGTGCTCATTCTGGCTGTGCCCACCAATCTAGTTATATGTTTAAGTACATGCCACCATTACGCACCCCTCAGGGCTCATTCTGAGAGGTGTGATGCTTTCCTTGGAAGTAGGCACCCCTTCTAGGGTGGTACCCATCGGATGCTGTGGCCAGCACTAAAATTTAGTCAGGGGGCATCTGGGTGGATCAGTCGGTTAAGCATCCTAGTCTTGATTTCCGCTCAGGCCATGATCTCACCATTCATGGGATCGAGCCCCACATTGGACTCTGCACTGACAGTGTGGAACCTGCTTGGGACTCTCTCTCCCTCTCTCTCTGCCCCTATCCCCCCCCCTCCAAATAAATAAAAACTTAATAAAATAAAGTAAAATTTAGTCTCAACTCATACCCACGCGCTACACACCTGAGTTGAAACCTTGGTATTACTGTTTCACCACTGAACTGAGCAAAGGTACTTCAGCCACTGAAGAGGTGCTCCTTCAGGAAAACGGTGCCCTCGGGCTGTGAGGTTGGCTGGTGTCCCTGGAAACCAGGACCAGCCTCTCGAGCTGGGGCGTGCAAATTTCATGGGCCTCTGGGTGGCCTCTTGTGCCTGCTGTGCACTTCAAGGAGCCGGAAGAGACAGGATTGGTTGAGGTCTCAGCAGATTACAGGCCCACCAATTCTTCCACTATTATGATGCAGGGGCTCCCCATTGGAGCAGGCCTCAGGCCCAGTGGGGGGTTCTAACTCACGACCCAGAGATCATCCTTTTACTGACTAAGCCTGCCAGGCACCCTCAAGCAGCACCCTGAATGACCGAGGTGGAGGTCGGAGCAAGGTGGGGAAGGAGGGGCCTTCTCCAGCCGAGCAAGAGCAAAGGCCAAGGAGGCTTTGAGGGAGGGCTGTGCTGTGCTGTGCACCTGCATAGACTGTTGTCATTACCGGATCTTTTAACCGTCACCCTTTGGTTCATACACTTTGTCTCAATAACTTCAAAGCAATCCAGAAAGAGAAATAGGAGTATTCCCATTTTGCAGATGTGGAGCCCAGCGGGGGCAAGTGGCTTGTCGGGACCACACAGCCACTGCAGAGGGCCAGGCATGTGCCCCGGGGCTCCGCCCCCCCCACCCCCCCCCGTGCTCTGGAGCGCAGCAGGGGGTGCTGACCAGACACGGCCACTGATGTTGTGGGAGCTTCCCAGACTCCTCTGGCGTGAACGTCTTCCAGACGGATTCTCCACCGGGCAATGAGGCAGGAAATGTATGGCTCGCCTGATTAATGGGCCAGGCCGTTAAGAGTTCTTTGCCAGGCTAGGAGCATAATTTAAAGGAACCAAGGTGAGAGGAAAGGCCCCATAACTCACATCCTTAAAGGGTTCTTAGAACAAGAGACACGTTGGATCGTTCACACGTCTCCCTTCCTGTGTGAAGGCGGGTGTGTCGCTGGGTGTTTCCGTCAAAGAGCAAGGGTTCTGGATGGAGGGCCCTTGCAGGCCGTAAATTTGGGGCGGAGGCTTTCTTCGTTGTTTTCTGACCGCTTGGTAGGTATTTATTTAACCTCGTTCTTGTAAACGCCTTCACTTCAGGCTGTCATTTGTCACGGCGGTGGGATCACAGAAGCAGCACCATCGAACAGTGGCCACAGGCCCGGCTTGGGGGTGGAAGCCGTCCTTTGGGTCCTGGCCCTGGGGACCGCAGGCTGTGTGATTTTAGGGATGTCACTGAAGGGGAGCAGAGGGTGCCCCCCCCCGAAACGTGCCTCTTTGGCACAGCGATTGTTTCAGGCTGCTTGTGTTTTGAGAAACTCTGAGACCCAAGGGGGAGTTACCCTGTTATAAGCCGCATGTGTGAGTCCGAGGGAGACCTCCACGTGTCAGGGGTCCCCCTCGTGGTGCCAGGAAGGAGGGGGGGTGGCTAAATCTATCACCAGAGCAGGCGGGGACTGACTCTGCAAAACATCCCTGACCCTGTGCTTTTCCTGGTCACCTCCCATAACCGCCCCCCGCCCCCAGCCGCCCGCAGCTTTGTCTTTAGCTTAAAGGGATGGTTTGGCCATTTCGGAAGGTGGTTCAGTTTTCGGGGGTCTCTGCCGTGTAGCCAGGGATATACAGGTCATTAAACTTCTGTTTGTTTCTTTGTCTTTCCTGCTACTCTGTCTTCTGTCAACCTAATTATCGGAGCAGCCAAAGCACCTAGAAGGGAAGGAGGGAAACCGTTTCCGCCCCTACGGGTTTGGTGGCCCAGATGGGATTTTCCCCAGCCAGGCACTGCTGTCGCGGGGGCCGGGAGGTCCTGGGAGGCTGACAAACAGCCGACAGAAGTAAAGTCTTAGCTAGCTCCTTGGCTTCCCGGACCTCTGCCCCCCGGGGGCAGTGGGAGGGAACAGTTTTCTCGATTGAGATTAGGAGAAAATCTTTGTGGAGCTCACTCCCTGGGACAGCAACTCGGGGGGTAGGGGGGGGGGTCTTGTGTGTGGATCATATTCCTCACACAAATGCTACTGCTTTTGTCTCTGTCTGTCGTGTCCTTTGTCAGAAGGAGGGAAAGCAGAAGCTGGCAGAGCGCGGGCCCGGGCCCCGCCGCTGGAGGCGGCCTCCCTGCCGGATGGGTTCACCGTCCTCATCAGGCCCGTGTCTGTTTGGATACACTTTGCCTGGGTTGATGTGCACCTGAGGGGGAGGCTGGCGTCAGGGGCTATCTCAGGAGCCACAGCACAAAGGTGGTGGCACGGGTCAAGCACTTAGGAGCCGTTAGGGCCCGTGTCACCCGCCCCTAAGGCTCGCGGGTCACGGTTAAGTTGCTCACGGGTTAGACTGACACAGGGTCACCCAGGATCTCAAGAAAACTCCCGAGCAGAGAGGTGCTCCGCACACCACGCAGTCCTCAAGCCAGTGCTTGGGCTTTGGGGTGGCTCCGAGGCCCCCACGGCTCTGGCTAACGCTGTTAGTGTGCACACAGGAAAAGTGGGATGAGATTCCCCTTTTGTTTTGTTCTGTGTCTCCGGAGCTTGGCCTTGTGACCAGTGAGAATATCGTTTCTGGTCTCTGCCAGTCAGAGGATGCATTTGGGGGGTGGTTGAGTCACCTGGATCTGGAAAAAGGGGGGTCCCATGCCAGCACCCGATTTTAACCAGCCGGTCGGAGTGCAGGTCACACCTGGACTTGTGGCCGGCGTCCCTTCTCTCCGTACCAGCTCTCCGGGTGGTGCGCCATGAGGGCTCCTGTCCATAAAGGGCTGCCGTCTCAACGTCCCCTGAGTGCTGGAAACGTCCCTCTCCAGTAGGGTCCCCCCCACCCCACCCCCTGCCACAGAGAGTGGCTCCATGACTGGAGGCTTCTCACATTCTCTCTGTCTCTTGTGGTTTTTTTTTTAAAGAGAGCAAGAGAGAGAGGCAGAGAGGGAGAGAGAGAATCCCAGGCAGCCTCCACGCTGCCAGCATGGAGTCCAACTTGGGGTTCGATCTCATGTCCTTGAGATCATGACCTGAGCCGAAATCAAGACTCACCCCTTAACCAACTGAGCCACCCGGGCGCCCCCCTCTCACACTCTCATGGGGGCCCGGAGACACCGTTTTTGAGACACCACTCTTACCGCCTGTGACATCTTTGCTTTCCGGACTCACGCAGGGACCAACGAGCTGTCTGCATCTTGTGAGCCTGCATCTGTTGCTCTGTCCTTGGGCCCGCCTCCTGCGTCCATGGTTAAGCAGCTCAAAGGCTTATTGGTTTCAGTTGCTATCGAGATTAAAAGATGATCCTAATTGCCTACATGTCAAAGGCCAGAAGATAAATCTTTTTTTTTTTTAATGAGATTTCTTTTTTTTTTTTTAATTTTTTTTTAATGTTTTATTTATTTCTAGGAGAGAGAGAGACAGCGTGAGCAGGGGAGGGTCAGAGAGAAGGGAGATACAGACTCTGAAATAGGCTCCAGGCTCTGAGCTGGCAGTCAGCACAGAGCCCGACGCGGGGCTTGAACCCACTAACCGCGAGATCATGACCTAAGCGAAAGTCGGACGCTTAACCAACTAAGCCACCCAGGCGCCCCAAGATAAATCTTTTTATAGGACAAAATACTATATTCGAAAATTTTTTTAGAGAGCTCTGATCCTAAACAGTGGTCTTACTGGTACCTATGGAAAGACCAAATTAAAAGTGGGCACAAAGAAGGATAGCAGCTAGCCTTCGGGGCTCTCTTAAAAAGATGGAAGAACAGAAATGAGACTTAGAACAAAACTTAGAGTCCATATCTAATGTAAACCCTCTTCTCCTCCCTCCTATACACCCCTTTATTCCCGAATCCCTGTCCTTGACCCTCAAGAAGATCTTTTGAATCTCTGAGCCCCTGGTCTAACCCCTCTCAAATCTAGTCCCACCACCTCAGCAAATTTCCTTACATTCCAAGACTCCTGTACCTTCCCCAGAAAATCCCATAAACACCCAGCTGCCTGTTTCAACCTCCCTTTCTTCGTAAGATTTATAGAGAGCAGGGCTTGCTCTCCAGGCTTGAGACATACGAAAGGTCAGGAAGTGACTTTAGCAGGAGCTCTCGGGACAGGAGGTAGGCTCGCTTCGCTGTCCCTCCTGTCCCTTACCATCCCTCCTACTTTCCAGGACTCTGTAATCAGGCCCTGCCGGCCTCAGGCCTCCCCACACCATGTTCCCGGTGGATATATCTTGTGCCCCCCCACCCCCACCCCCCTGCAAAGACTTCATGTCACCTGCACAGCAGCAGATCTTCTAAATTCTAAAGGCTTTTACCCCCTCTTTCAGAGGATCCTGCCAAGTGCAGAGAGGAGGTAGAAAGATGAGCAGCCGTTCATAACCCCACATGCTAGGACCTCGATTGGGTGTTAATGGTTGTCCCTTCCTCCCACGATTACACTGTGGTTATCAGACAAGCCAGCTGCGCCCCTGGGGACCACCCCTCTTGAACAGGAGACACGGCTAGAACATCTCAGGTCTCCTCCTACAAATGACCAAGAAAGGGCTCAGCTGGAGGCTGATAGTCACAGCTTGAGAGGAGCCATATTATAGGCTTTCCCCCCTAAAATGAATTGGTCTAATGTTGAGTTTTGCACCAGAAAGAAGAGCATCTGTAGACCCTTGGTTTGTTTTTAAAAAAATTTTTTAAACATTTATTTATCTTTAAGAGACAGAGCAAGACAGAGCATGAGCAGGTGAGGGGCAGAAAGAGATGGAGACACAATCTTAAGCAGGTTCCAGGCTCTGAGCTGTCAGCACAGAGCCTGATGCAGGGCTTGAACTCACTAACTGCGAGATCATGACCTGAGCTGAAGTCCGACACTTAACCGACTAAGCCACCCAAGCGACCTGGCAAGCCCTTGTTCAACATTTTATATAGGCTTTTAAAAGATATAATGTAGTAAACCCTGAATTTCTAGAACATTAAAAAATAATCTTCTGATTTCCATCTTCACTGGAAATCTTGCTGTAGACATTGACACATGGGAAACAGAATTGTCTTGCCCTTAAGAAAAAGAAGGAAAACTTTAAATTATCCTACCCCTCTGATTATAGGTAAGTATGCCCCCTAAACTCCATGTTGGGTAAAACTTGCCTTTGTGATGTAGACTTTCTGTCTCCATCTTGTCTAGGACCTAAGAGCCACTCTTTGAAATTCAAACTTTAGGGAGATGTTTCTCCCAGAAGAGAGAGGGAAAAAATTGGAAATTAGGCTAATGAAAAATCTTAAATGTCTTCTCCACAAATACTAGCAGAGAAAGCTTTAGCCATCTAAACAGGTAACCTTAATTTATCCCATCTGCTGGAAATACAGTTTGGACCCAACTGCTCTTTCATAAATGAGGGGGTTTTGCATTATTATACTCATTTCATGGATAAAATGTTAAAACAAAAGCTATAATACTTGTTTGTGTCTATATGTTCATGTGTGCCTATATATGTATGTTATAGATGTGTGATATTTTTCTACCTCTGAATGGTATTGCCAACACTCATTTGTAAAGACTTCTATTAAGTTGGCTTAAAAACAAACAAGGACTGGGGGTGCCTGGGTGGCTCAGTCGGTTAAGCGTCCGACTTCGGCTCTGGTCATGATCCCATAGTATGTGGGTTCGAGCCCCGTGTTGGGCTCTGTGTTGACAGCCAGCTCAGAGCCTGCTTCAGATTCTGTGTCTCCCTCTCATTCTGACCCTTCCCTGCTCACACTGTCTCTCTCTCTCTCTCTCAGAAATAAATAAAACATTAAAAATTAAAAAACAAACAAACAAACAAGGACTTAGAGAAATTAAGGCTTGGGTATTCTAAAACTCTCAGAAATATAGAAACCAAGCCAAATATTTTTCAAATTCATGAATTTCATGAAGCAGAATAATCTTTGGTAAATGAAAGCAAGTTGAAGTTTGTTGGTCTAATTAAGATAGGTGTGTCCTCATGAAGACATCAAATGTTATTCAGATAAACAATTACGTGTGTGGATTAATCAAATTCATGTTTTCTCTTACAAAACTTATCAGCAAGAAAAATAACTTGGGATAATGGCTGGCTTTGTCTAATGTCTTGTGAAGTTTTTGTGAGTAATCTAAGCATCATCTTTGGGAGCAAATGAGATAATGGAAAAGAGTTTTAGGTAAACTTTTCAGCAATAATTATATTTTATGGTATGTGTATTTAAAAATAATTTCAGTTCTCTTTCTAACGTGAAACTTTAAAGTTTTGCTGAGTTATATTAGAGAATGAAAAAGTCATTGACTATCCAGATCAATTACTGAACGTAAGTTTATCTATTTTTGGCTTCTTATTATAGAAGAACTAAGGATATTTGGGTCTGTTAGTAAACATGTCTTGTGCCACACTGAAAGATGGTACTGTTTTTTAAAAAGGCATATGTTTCTAGGAATTATGAAATGTATTCATAACCTGAAATGTAACAGGCTGTTCACAACCGCTTACTTCTTAGTTTTGCTAGAAATTAAGGTTTCTAAGGTTAAGAATTCTAACATATGTGATTAGAGCTACTAGAAGCAATAAGGAGACCAGGCCTGTATGCAAGGAATGTAAGGTGTGTTTTTGGATGATAAAATGTATAAGATATGAAGATATATTTTTGTGAAGGGAAAAGAAGGTAAAATTGTCCTAAAGTGAAACTAGTATAGAAAGTTGGGAAAAGAAAGAGAATTTTACTCTATGTGATCAAGGTGGCTAAAGTGTACTGAGTTTATTATAAGGATTATAAGAAGAAGCTTAAGATCAGTAGCATATTTATGTAAAGCTAAAGCTTGATTTTCTTTCAGCTACTTAAAGGATAAACTTTTCTTGGACTATTGATCCACTCCGGTAAGAGATTGTTTTTCTTTATCTTTTAAGTAATCTGCCTAAAAAGCAAAGGCTTTGTGTTTTATCAAAATGATTTCCTGGAGCGCCCGGGTGGGTCAGTCCATTAAGTGTTTGACTCTTGATTTCAGCTCAGGTCATGATCTCACAATTCATCCCACTGAGCCCCAGATCAGGCTCTGTGCTGACAGCAAAGAGCCTGCTTGGGACTCTCCCCTCCCTCTCTCTCTCTGCCCCTCCCTGACTTGTGCACACTCCCACTCTCTCTCTCTCCCAAAATAAACAAATAAACATTAAAAAATGATTTCCTCTGTTCCTTACCATCAGATCTTTGATTGCTTAAGAAAACTGGGTCTTAATATTAAGAATTAAATTTTGCTCACAGCTATGTAACATTTGAAATCTTTTAATACCACTTTGGTCAAAGAGATAATTAAGTATTGTTTCGTAATGATTTGTGATGTTTGTGTGAACAATGTTATTAACATAGGTGTTCTGGAAATTTTATGAAATTCCCGGAATTCTGATATATCCTAGTACAATGTTATCACTTGTAATTCGATTATTATCTGGAAATGTGTGTTACAGAAATAAGCACATTTCTTTGTAATGAACTCTCATCAAATCTTTAACCATGGCCATTTAAAAATCTTTTGCCATTTACAGTTATTGTTTTACTGTGATGCTTTTGCAAGCACCTTTTTGTTTTTTGTTTTTGGTTTCATCTTTAGTGAGACTCCTGGAAAGAACCCTTGAATTCAGGTATCTGATAACTTCAAGATCAGATCATTGATCTAGCTGCCTATATCTCAGAGTAACTTGGTAAAGTGTACCTTTGTGAACAAAGATGAAACATTTATCTTTTTCTCACTACCTGATCTCTCCAGAATTCAGAAACTCTTGCTGAGTATTCTTATTTTCATGACAAGGTAATTATTTGCGTAAGTTTAATAAGAACCTGTTCTCCTTATTCTCCTGGTCTCTACCAATTGGAAATTGGTTATATTACCATGGCTTTGACTAGAATGTCATATTTGAGAAAGATGTACATAGACTCAGATATGACCAGATAGCTTTAAGGAACTGAAGTTGACCTTATGGGGCCAATAAAGTCCCTTGGAAAAACAGCCTAGTACCTTGCTTACAGACTTCCCAGAAGTCTTGCCAGATGCTTAAGGAAGGTCACTTCCTGGCAGATGCAGGAACTTCAGGATATTTTGGGATCCCTAAGAGAGGAATTCAATCAAATCTATAAGTATTGCAGGCCAATCTGGCAAGTCCTTGGTTTGGCTTCCCAGCCTCGAGAGGCTTTTAAAAGTCCCATTTGAGGTTCCTTATGAAAAGGTCCAGCGAAACTGGATAAGAGTCTGTATGATTAATTGCTATTCTTGCTGTACTTATATAAATAATCAAGTCAAGTTTATTGAGACTAGACTTATTTTTCAATAAATTAATTTTGCTGTAATTACCTTTGGTAGAAATGGGGCTGTTTGGGAGTGAAAAATTATGTTTCAATAAGAACTATTTGGGGGGCCTGCTGGCTCAGTCAGTTAAGCGTCCGACTTTGGCTCAGGTCATGATCTCACGGTTTGTGGGTTCGAGCCCTGTGTTGGGGTCTGTGCTGACAGCTCAGAGCCTGGAGCCTGCTTCAGATTCTGTGTCTCCCTCTCTCTCTGCTCCTCCCCTGCTCGCTCTTTGTCTCTCAAGATAAAATAAAGACCAAAAAAATAAACAAATAAAAAGAACTATTAATACAATTGGTGGATATTAAATTCCAATTCTTTTCATTCACTTTGAGGTTTTATTTACCTGTAAACTGGACTGGATCCTAAATTCTTCTAGCTGTCTCAAATATCTGGCCACAAATCTCCAAACTAGCATCCCCAGGTTTCTCCCACCTTTTGACTCGGAATCAGTACGAACAGAAACTACCCTTTTGCCTAAGTCCCACAAGCTGAATAGGAACAGCTGGCTAAAAACTTCAGAGAAATCAAAGCAAAAGCTCATGTTTACACAATCTTCATGCCTGTAGAAGATCAGAAGCCTCACCAGAGATCTGCAAATCCTAGAAGATCTGTCAGATTGCCCGCACCTGCCCTATCTGAAGATGCTTCCAGCCTGACATCTAGAACTGTTCTTGATTGGACGCCCCCTGGGCTCAGAAACTGATTTATAAGTTGTTCCAATCACTAACGTCTGTTTTTCTTTGGTTTCCATAGAAATGCCTTATTAGATACCTGATTTCTGCTAACTTGGGGAGTCCACCTTTAGGACAGCCTCCTGGAGACACACCTGTTTAACTGAATGGGCCTGTTCTCAGGACCGAGTGACTGGTTCCACACGATAGGGAGCAATCTATAGGTTCAGCTTCTGGACTGTGAAAATCCATTGAAGTTTCAAAAGTGGGACTAACAGAGAAGAAAATATCCACCCCCACCCCCACCCCCACTCCCCCCATCCCCACCCTTACCTACCCAAATGTGTCTCTTGCCACAGGGATTATTTTAGGCTGGTTGTTTCTGAGAAACTCTGAAAACCAAGTGGAAGTTACCCTTTTATAAGATATTTGCGTATATGAGGGAAATCTCCATGTGTAAGGTGTCTCCTTCCTAGTACCAGGAAGGGGGTGGGGGGGCCATTGGCTAAATCTCCAGAGACTGTTATCACTGGAGCGGGCAGGGGGTTACATCTAGAAAACAACCTTACCCTGTTCACTGTGCTTCCCTAGGCCACCTCCCATAACTGACTCCCCCCAGCATCTTTTGACTTTGGCTGAAGGTGGAATTTTAGGTGTTTCAGAGAGTTACTTAGTTTTCCTAGGTCTCTCTCATGTAACCTGGAGGCATACATATTATTAAACTTTTGTTTGATTTCCTCCTGTTAATATCTCCTGTCTTATGTCAATTTAATTAGTAGAGCGGCCAAAGAGCCCAGAAGGGAAGGAGAGACAACTTCTCTACCCCACATTACTTCCTCTGTCTCCTGGGTCTCAGTTTCCTCTTCTGGAAAATAAAGAGTTTGAACTGATCATCTGCTGGTCTGAAAGTTCCGTGAGTTTCTTCTAATCATGTCAACCAGATATTATCATTATGCAGCATCTGGAAGTAATGCTCCCTCAGCTAACCCCTTCAGAGCATTTTACTTATGTGTTAAAGACTGGCATTTATCACTTTGTGTCGTAAGTTCCAGTTATTTATGGACATTTATTTCTTTCTCCCCCCTCCCCAGCTGGACTAAGTGCTCTTGGCAGGATGTCTTCTCTATCCTGGTAACCCCAACAGCCCCAGCCTAGCACTTGGCACATGGCCTTCATCCAGTAACACTCAAGTGTGGATGAAAAATGAATGAGTGGCGATGGCCACTATTCACTCTTTGTCCTCAGGCAGGATGACTTGATTTAGAGTTTTTCTTACAAAACGTACATTCTTTCTACTTGATATAATTTAATATATGTGTTCCAAAATGCAAAGTTAGAGATAAATCTCATTTTTTCAAGATACTAGTATTTCAGAAGAATCCCACTGAACTGTTCCCCTACATGGTCTCATCGATACCAGCCTTTAAATAGAAGCAACATGTTGTTCAAGTTTTCTGGAAGATGTTGCCCTTCCAATTTTATCTCGCCTCCTCTTTCTGCCCCAAGTTGATGGGTTCTCGTTCAGCAACAATCCCCTCTCACTGCGGACATAGCACACCCATTGATGTTGGGTGGAACGAGGTTGGCTGGCTTCCGCCAAAAGAATGTTAGCACATGTGATGCAAGCAGAGGTCTTAGATGTGTCTGGGTGGTTTTTCTTGCCTCTTGTGCTCTTGTTATTTATCATGCAAAGAACATGGGGAAGAGACCACAACCCAAACTGCAGACTAGATCAACCAAAGCACAGCCATCCTGCAGCACCATGATTAAAGACTCAATGAAACCATACTGGCTGTTGGGACTCTTTGTTATGCAGTATTATTGTAGCAGCAGCTGACCATTACTTCCAATTTCTAATTTTACCTTGTATGTGTCTACTTTCCACCCAGATTCATCATGATTATCTCTGTGCTTTTGGGATAGAGATGGATGCCCTGCTTGGACATCCATTTTTGTTGTTGTTGTTGTGACAGGTTGGTCAAGCAGGTGACTTCTAGAGACACAAGCCTGCATTTTGAGAACTGAGTTGAGTATCTCTGATTCTCTATAGTTGTGTCCATACATAATTTGTTCTTTATGTTTTTAAAAACATTTTAATTATTTAATGTTTATTTTTATTTTTGAGAAAGGAAGAGGAAGCAGGGGAGAGGCAGAGAGAGAGAGAGAGGGAGGGAGGGAGACAGAGAATCTGAAGTAGGCTCTGCACTGTTGGTATGGAGCCCCATGTGGGGCTTGAACTCATGAACTGTGAGATCGTGACCTGAGCCAAAGTCAGAGGCCCAACCAACTGAGCCATATAGGTAGTCTTGTTGTTCTTTATATTTTAAAATAATTTGGGGGGCACCTGGTGGCTTAGTCAGTGTCCGACTTCAGCTCAGGTCATGATCTCGCCATTCATGAGTTTGAGCCCTGCGCTGGGCTCTGTGTTGACAGCCTGCTTCAGATTCTGTGTCTCCCTCTCGCTCTGGCCCTCCCCAACTTGTGCTCTGTCTATTGCTATCTCTCAAAAATAAATTAAAATGTCAAAAACTTTAAAAAATAGAATAATTTGGAACATAGCCTCTGGAAACATTACATGATTCATTAACTTTTCTTTAAAAATTAACACATAAATGGGGCGCCTGGGTGGCTTAGTCGGTTAAGCGTCCGCCTTTCGCTTGGGTCATGATCTCGCGGTTCGTGGGTTCGAGCCCCGCATCGGCTCTGTGCTGACTGCCAGCTCGGAGCCTGGAGCCTGTTTCAGTCTGTGACTCCCTCTCTCTCTGACCCTCCCCTGCTCGTACTGTCTCTCTCTCTCTCTCCTAGAAATAAAGCATTAAAAAAATTAAAAAAAAAAATTAACACATATATTGTGTATCATATTTTATAGACTCCAAGGTTCCAAATCAGTCTTTACTATTTAAGCCAAGGGATGAAATAGTTTTCATAGGATTAAACAATTAAAAAATAAACTTGGCTTAAAATAAGGGCATTCATGTGTTTTTAAAATAACGTGCTAACATAGAACCTACCATTTTAAAGAAGGGCATTAGTTTTAATCTACTCTAGTAAGTGGCTGGATACTGCTTGCATCTTAAATGTAGCCACAATTTGGGGTACACAGTAGTGTCAGAGGGGGAGAGAAGAAGGAAATGCCAAGAGGAGTTCCAGAAAATAGGAGAGAAGACTGGAAAAGAAAGATCCTCCCATATGGTTACTCCATGGCTGCCCCCCTGCTCACAGCCCTGGGCTCCATGGACTGCAGTGGGTCTGCCTAGGGCTCCAATGGCTCCAGAGCCACCCGGAGAACATTGATTGGCACCCCCAGCATCCGTTACTTAAATCAGTTTCTAACTGCATGTCATCTTGAAACTAGTGGAGGAACAAAGTGAACTAACAAATATTATTTATTTTTTTCATTTGCCTTTGCTTTTTTTTTTTTTTTTTAGGGAGAGAGCAAGGGACCACCAATGGTAGAAGAGAGAGAGAATCTTAAGTAGGCTTCATATTCAGTGCAGAGCCTGACACGGTGCTCAATCTCATGGCCCCAAGATCATGACCTGAGCAGAAATCAAGAGTTGGACGCTTAACCAACTGAGCCATCCAGGAACACCAATCCCCTGCCTTTTTTTGTTTGTTTGTTTGTTTGTTTTTTCAGAGAGAGAGAGAGAGAGAGCAAGTACCATTGCATTTTCAAGTGGGAAGTTAAGGTATTAAAAGTCCCTAACCTTGACTCAGGTCTAAAATTTCTTATCTATTTGCTCAGGTTTGGAGCATTTTCCTAACTTGCAAGACTTGAGTCTGTTTGGCCAGGATGGTTTATAATGGTCCTCTCACATTGCCAGGAGCCTTCTCCCTTCTCCCTGCAGGCTGGCTGTGGACCCGACTGTTTCTGCTTCAGCTACTAAACATGAGTCTGTGGCAGGGGCCTGGGGACTGGGTTGAACTCCTTTTCCTGCTAATTCTGCCATGTTATAAGCTTTGGCTCACATGAGCGTAATGTGGGGTTTTCCAGAAGCTGCGTGATGTCTGACATCATCACAACAGTTGAAACACAGAGGCAGACATGAGACTCCAGCTTCTATTCAGCCAGACATTCAAGAGATTTGCAAAAATTAAAAATAATACCTTTTTTGCAATTTTTTTCTTTTGGAAAACATAGTTCTTTTTCATAAAAATCTGTTATATATGTTAACATGTAATGGGTTAAAGTTTCTCACTTAAAAAAAATTATTTTAGGGGCGCCTGGGTGGCTCAGTCAGTTAAGCGTCCAACTTTGGCTCAGGTCATGATCTCACGGTTCGTGGGTTCGAGCCCCGCGTCGGGCTCTGTGCTGACAGCTAGCTCACAGCCTGGAGCCTGCTTCAGATTCTGTGTCTCCCTCTCTCTCTGACCCTCCCCTGCTCACGCATCTCTCAGAAATAAGCATTTAAAAAATTTTTTTTAAATTATCTTATTAAAATTTTTTTTAACATTTTTATTATTCACACACACACACACACACACACACACACACACACACACACACACAGAGACAGAACACAAAGCACAAGCAGGGGAGGTGCAGAGAGAGAGGGAGACACAGAAGCTGAAGCAGGCTCCAGGCTCTGAGCTGTCAGCACAGAGCCCCATGCAGCGCTCAAACTCACAAAACACGAGATGGTGACCTGAGCGTAAGCCGGACGCTTAACCAACTGAACCACCCAGCTGCGCCTTAAAATTTTTGACAAGGAATGTCAAAGCGAGCCCGCACCGCCAGCCCCTGGGAGAAAGGCCTGGAATAGCTTCTCCCTGGCACCTTCAGAGGGAGTGTGGTTCTTCAGACACGGTGATCTCAGGCACCTGCCTTCTAGAACTGTGAAAGCATAAATCCCAGCTGTCTAAGGCACCGGGTTTGTGTAACCAGGCTCTTTGTCAGAGGCCCAGAGAATGGGAGGCTGCCGAAAGCACTTTCTCAGGCTGTGGGTTTGGGGCTTTGACCTGGCTGTGAGAGGCCCTGATAGGCTCCGGACTGGTCTTCAGGTGGGCTTCAGTGCTATTCTTGCGTCCCTCCTGTGGCTTGTCACCAAAGGACCTGCCATGAGGTAGTGGGGGCCTGGGCCTGGCTCAGGGAGGTGGTGAGCAGACCCCTGAGCAGGCCTCCCCGTGCCCCCAGACCCTAGGTCCTCACGAGGTGGCTGTACCCCTTTTATCCCTACTGTGGAAAGCATTTGGGGGTCATTCAAAGGTGTCTCTTAGGCCTTCCGTGTGCTTGGGGACTGAGTGCCTCGGCCTCACGCAGGGGCTCAGTGGAAACAAGTTATTTTGAGACCAGCACAGGCTGTGCAGATAACAGTAATAGTATTTTATTGCTGAAGTAGCGTGAGAAATGTTCGGATGGGGACAAGAATGTAGATGAGTTTAAAAATAGAAGGCTGTAATTGGCCAAGCGTGGATTTGTTCTAGAAGGCATCAATTACTACGGCAACCACACAACCCGGATTTTCCAGGACAGTCTCCATTCGGTGGGACCGGATTGTTTTCTGGGAAGGCGATCTGTGGAACATCCAAGTGCAATGGCATGTTATGGACTTACAGGGCATTCCACGTGAATTCATTCACCGAAGCCAAATAAACGTTTGATCACGTCAGGACTTCTTTCTCTTTCTGCTGTGTAGTCACCGCAACCGGCCATGGTCTCTTCCTACAGGTGAAGAGCTGGTTCTGAGGCTGAGTTCCGGCTGGTGTGTGTGTTAGAAGTGGGGAGCCCTGAGAGACCGCGAAGGGGAGGGCAGTCTTAAACTTCTTGGCTGGAGACCTTGACAAGTTCTCAAGTCCTTGCTGTATTCCGCCAACGCAGCACCAGAGCGGTTCTGCAGGGGACACGCCTGTGGACTATTGTGGAGGGTCCGTCGTGCTTACCCACGCAGTGACAGGTGTGTGCCGAATGGGCTGTGCATGAAATTATCCCTGCAGAGCCTGGAGCCCAGAGCTTGGGGGCAGAGAGACCAGAGCGCCTTGGGACCACTGCGTCCGTGGGTGGAGACGTGCGCAGGTGGGAAGAAGCCATCTTTCTGTTTCCTGCCTCAGTTCTCAGAGGAGGGAAGGGTTGTGTTGGAGAGAGTTGGGAGGCCAGCAGGGGTCCAGGAGGCCGTGGCCAGTGGGGGTGGGGAGGAATGCTCGTGTTAGCACCAGAAACCTACATTTGGGAAACTTGTGCGTTCACTGCTACTTGCATTTTTAACATGGATTCCCCTAGTTTTCCGCAGCATTTTATTAACATCCTTTTGCAAATATCAGCTAATTTTGGTAATACCCAGGAGATAAGGGGAAAGAGACTTTGATCTAGGATTGGAATTTTGGTGGGCATAATGGAAATCAGAGTTTAAAAAAACATACCCATAGCTCCAAGGGGAAGGCAGATCTTGGAGGGAGGAGCCTGGGAATCCTGGACATAAACTGAAAAACATGCCCCTCTCTACTGGCATCTCTCTAGACCTCTTCTCTGCTTAAACTGTGGCCACCCACAGTTTGCACTTTGGTTTTAACAGGGAGCTGGTCCGTGTTCTTTACAGCTGACTATGGCAGCCCTAGCGGTGGCCTCTCAAACAAATTGCCCCCAACACGAGGCTTTGGCGGCGAAATAGATTTCGAGGCGTGCTTTTTGGATCACCAGCATCTAGAGCTCCTGGGCATCCTGAAAATGGCAGGATTCCAGCTTCCTCTTCAGAATGAATCTGGAGCTGTGGGTCTTGGGACTTAAGGAACTGCATTTTCAATACACACCTAATTGATTTTTCAGCACGATGGGATTTAGGAGCCACTGCTGCTAACACTCGGAAAGTCGACTTGAGCTCTCAACCCCGTCTTCCCTCCGCGGTCCCTACAAAAGGGGAGGGTCACTTCAGGGCTCCAAAGCCACATGCCTGGATTCCTCCTGCTGAGTGGCGTGGGCATGTGTGCGCCCTTTACAAGGCTAATGCCCTGCCAAAAGATAGCCACAGGTGGACGTGCCCTCAGTGAGTCTCAAAAGACATGTACTATTTCCAAAGATAGCAACACCAAACCCATGCTGACTGTATGTCTCCAGGACCAAGGCTGCACAGCCTTATATAGCGAGCGGGGGCTCCGGGGAGGATCTGTGGGAGAACGGCGTGTTCAGTGAGCTCCTGAACATGCCATGTTCTCAGGGCCCTGATATGTGAGGTCACCATGTGTCTGTGTCTGTCTTGGGAGGTCGGCCAGCCCAGTGCAGCACACAGCCTGTAAGGGCCTGAGGCAGGCACAGCTGGGCAGCTGAGCCGTAACTTCTGCAAATGGGAGCAAACCTCTGGAATGGTTGCTTGTGGCAACGGGGCTGTTGTCAGTGTTCCTGGCAGCTGCAAAGGCACCTCATGTGGTTCTAGAGAACAGTGACCCGAGGAGCCATGGTAGGTAAGTCGAGGCAGGTCCCAAGCAGCTAGCTGCCACGCCCTCTGGCTCGAATGTCATTTTCTCCGTCATTTCTTGGTTCCATCGTCTGAAACAGCACACCCGCTTCCCTTGCCTGCTTTCACAGCACTCTGCGCCCTCTGGCATAAACGCAGGTGTTCACCGTCAAGTCCCTTCTGGAACGTGAGCCCCATTCCTGATGAGGGAGGCTCATCACAGGATCCCCAGTGCCTAGAGCGTTAGTCGAGTGAATTCTCGGTAGATGGCATCTCAGAGGAAGAGTCATGGGCTCCCACTGGGACCTGCTCGCCAGAGGTTACTGCTCTGAATGGGTCTGAGCCATGGCAGCGTCCCTGGCACGCCTAGCTGCACACGACAGCATGCGAATCTGCAGCTGTTGGTCATATGCTTCCTCTACACCTTGTCCTCGGCGCCAGTCCCTTCCGTGTGGAGCCTTCCGATAGTCCCCAGTGTCCCCGACACATGATTCTCACTTCCTTCTCCCAGCTTTTATCTTCTTATACCTCCACCCCCCCAATCAGAAGCCCTTCAATTCTTCCAGGGCGGCTGGAGCAGTTCCTTCTGATGACCAGCCCATCCCCATCTTTGCCGACTGCCAGTGCTCGCTGCCCTTGGGGCCCCCACTGCCCAGGGGGTGCTGCCTTGCTCTGGTTCTTCCAAGGTGGGGACCCCCAAGTGCTGGGGCCCAGGCATCATCTGAAGTCCCTCATGACATCTTGTGTGTGCTAGGGGGACACACAGAAGCTGCACGTGGAACCCTGTGCGTTTAGTTGTTCAGGCTCCATCCCTACGGGGACCATAGACAGTTTGCTCATGTCTTCCTCCCTCTGGGTCATTACTATGGGAGGGCCCCTTGTTGAATGTGTACAGGTTTTACCAAAGCGTCAGACGCATCCAGCAGAAGGTGACAGACTGGAGTTGTCCCTCTCCCGGTGTGGTCACACTTCCCAGGACACTCTTCCAACCTTTCTTGCTCTTCCTTCTGGGTGTGTCCTTCTGCGTTGGTTTCCTGTGGCTGCTTTTTCTTAAATGTTTTTTTAATGTTTATTCATTTTTTGAGAGACAGAGTGCAAGCGGGGGGAGACAGAGAAAGGGACACACAGAATCCAAAGCAGCTCCAGGCCCTGAGCTGTCAGCACAGAGTCCAACGCGGGGCTCGAACTCATGAAAAGTGACATCATGACCTGAGCCGAAGTCAGACGCTTAACCGACTGAGCCACCCAGGCGCCCCATCCTGCGGCTGCTTTTATATGTAGCACAAACTTAGTGGCTTAAAACACAGCTTTATTGTCCTATGGTTCTGGAGGTTAGAAGTCTGAAATGGGTGTCACTGGGCTAATGTCAAGGTGTTGGTGGGGGTGGTTCCTTCTAGAAGCTCCAGGGGAGAATCTGTGTCCTTGCTTTTCCAGCTTCTAGAGGCTGTCTGCATTCCTTGGCTCATGGCCCTTCCTCCATCGGGCACATCCCCTGGACGCCTGGCTCCGTGGCTCTTCTTCTCTGACCCTCCTCTCTCCCTCCCCTGTCTTTCAAGGACTCTTGTGATTCCACTGGGTTCACTGGATGATCTGGGTTCATCTCCTCACCTCAAGGTCGTTGACTTCATCACACTTGCAAAGCCCCTTTTGTCACGTAAGGTTCCAGGGATTAGGACCTGGTCATCTCCGGAAACCGCCACTCTGCTGCCCACACCTCCGTATGAGCTTATACTGTCATTTCCTGAGACTCCTCTTTCTCACACCATCTGCTGATTTTTCTATTATGAGGACAGAATTTCTATTTACCCCACCTTCCCCTCCCCCCCCCGGTTTACTCTCAGTATTAAGACAGTGGAATAACTGTTCCCTGCAGAGCCAACTCGTCTACTGAGATTTCATTCCCTTTCTTGGAGAACATTTTCTCCCTGGACTTCTAGTTGCCTTTATCTCTGTCCTGCAATTTATTCCCATGTTTCTCCGAGTCTTCCCTCCTCTGAGAGCCCCAGGCCTTGGTTCCATGGGGGCCAGGCTGTGCTCTGGGCACTCACCGCAAGGTGGTTGGGTTTCAAGAGAGAGAGGGAGAGAGAGAGAGGCAGAGACGGGGAAAGGAGAGGGATGGAGAGAGAGAAGAGGCGTGTGTGGGGCGTCGTGGAGAGAGGACAAACTCCAGAACACTGAGGACACCGGTCGAGCCCTTGCTGCCTTTGTGGCCTGGCCTTGGGAGTGGGCAGTGTTGCTTCTGATGCATTCTAGACATCAAATTCTATGCACAGAGGCCCCCTGAGTTTCAAGGGGAGGTGGACAGAGACACTGTCCCCAAAAGGGAGTATGGCAACATCTGGGCGGAACACGTGAGGGCAGAAATAGTGCAGTCGTCAGGCTTGGAAAATACTAACCTACGGTAAAGCCTAACACAGTTGTGTCCTCACACAAGAAATCTGTTCTCTAAGAGACTAGTGCTAGCTGAATAAAAAAGTTATTTCTCTTACTCCATGCCACTTGCTTGCCGCCGTATACCCAGTTACAGCGTGTGCTTCCCACTGTACACAGATGACACTGGTACAGCCTCTAGAAGACCTTGTCTCTTGTGATAGAGCCCTTCCTGCTGCCTTTATTTTACATGACCTTCTCTTTTTTCTTCTTTTACTGTTAGAAAAATTGGTTTAAAAATAGGGGCGCCTGGGTGGCTTAGTCGGTTAAGCGTCCGACTTTCGCTCAGGTCATGATCTCGCGGTTCGTGGGTTCAAGCCCCGTGTCAGGCTCTGTGCTGACTGCCAGCTCAGAGCCTGGAGCCTGTTTCAGTCTGTGACTCCCTCTCTCTCTGACCCTCCCCTGCTCACGCTCTCTCTCTCTCCTAGAAATAAATTAAAAAATATTTTTAAAAAAATCTTTCCTTCTAAGGATACATCCAGAAATGGCTGCGCTCTCTAAATCTCCTTAAGTAGTTTGTTTTTAATCATCTGAGAAAATATAAAGCGCTCTTGACAGATTCTTGTTTCACCAGAAGGCTGATAATGGGTCACCAGCGTACAGACTATAACCACTCCCCTTCACCTCTGTGTGGATTGCTTTTGTTTCAAAACCCACTCCTTTGAAAATAAATAATTCTGTGCAACATAATTACAGTACAATGCATAGCATTTGGACCAGTTGACCCAAATCAACATCAAATACGAGCCTCAGATTATTTAGACAAAATGCAAACCTAATAAATTATGTGGGTTTTTTTTTTCACAGTACCTGCAATATTAAGTGTCATGTGATGGCGACCAGAGGCTGCGTACAGGCCAGGGCACACAGCCCTTTGTGATGATGTACTGTGAGGGCCCCTGAGGTCACCAAAGGAAACCCTACTTCTTTGAGTCCTACAGATAGAAGTAGGGGCTGCTCAGACATCTGTGACACCTTTAACTCAGGTCCTGATCACAAATAAAACTGTATTTGGCGCTTGCAAAGCCTCACCCTGATCAGTGGCCTGTAAGACCCTCTGCCGTGAAGGATATCCAAATGTGCTCTGCACGTCTGGCCACCCTGTACAGTGGTGCATGGCATGCACTGAGCAAGTTCAGGGACATCATTCTCATTGGGGTCATCTTAATTTTTTTCCCTGGCAGACATATGTTGAGAAAGGGATGCCTTTTCCTAATTCATGCAGAGGTGCATGCTGCCTGGGAGGGGAAAGAACCGTGTGACTGGAATCATGTTTCCCCAGATTAATAATCACGTTTAATGCTTATGTCACCTTGGGGTTCTTAATCTCTTCTATAGAGCCATCAACAGTTGATTTATTGACTTGTTTTCCTTTTTCCTTTGACTTAATGGCTCTTTCTCATTATTTTCTGTATATGACTGCTTTGCTTCCTAGAATGGGAAAAAGAAACGGTTCCGATTTCTGCGGCTCAGTGGGAAGTTTGGGGAGCAGAGAGCCTTGGGATTGGTATTCCCAGAATGTGGCCACAGGTGAGGACTGAGCAGGCTCATCTGGTCTCAGAGCCCCCCAGAGGACAGAAGAGCACCCTTCTAAGGCTTGGGGAGTACGGAGTAGGACACATCAGGTCTTACCACTTTCTGAGGGATTTGCACCAAATGGAGAGATCCCTCTTAGATTCTCTCCAGAGTCCCTCCTGGGCGGAGGGGGGGCCCTTCCCCCTTGTTTGTGTTCTCCTCCCCCTTCCTAGGCACCCAGTGCTTTACTTTCCCTCCTCTCCTATCAGAAATCCAGGGGTTTAATGCATTTCATTTGCCAATGAATCTAGAGAAGATGATTCTTAATCTCAGAAAACTGCTAATTGAAGCATTTCAGGCATTTCCAGGGAATGTTTTTTATTTTCTTAAATGTTTATTTACTTTTGAGAGTGGGGGTTGGGTAGTGGCAGAGAGAGAGAGAGAGAGAGAGAGAGAGAGAGAGAGAGAGAGAGAGACCCAGAACTCACAGGCTCCAGGCTCTGAGCTGTCAGCACAGAGCCCAACACGGGGCTAGAACTCCCGAACTGTTAAATCATGACTTATCGGAAGTCGGACGCTTAACCCATTGAGCCCCGCGGGCGCCCTCCAGGGGGTGGTTTAAATGGTGGCGGCGGCGGGCTCTGACTCACCTGCAGGTGGCTGAAGTAGATTAGTTCGGCTCCACTGAGGTATCATGTTGGGCCTGGAGACAAATGTTCATTTGATATGAATGAACAGAAACGGGACGATTTTAACGTCTCCTGAGGGGTTCCCTCTGAGAAGTGTATCTGAGGAAGCCCATTTTTCCCCCCACTCCTGGCAGCGCTGTGGGTAAGAAGCGGCCCTGCCATAGCCAGGGCACTGTCACTACAGCGGGGGTCCGCGCCAGCTTGGCCCTGGGGTGTGAAGCCTGGAGCCAGGGGCAGCCCGGGAGGCTGCAGACACGCAAGGGGCTCCGGCGGCTACCGGTGCCAGGCTGTCTTCTGGACATCGGGGGTTGCGCTCAGCAGCTGGCGCCTCAGGGACGGGGGGTCAAGTGTGCGGCCCGTTCCCTGGCCGGTGCGTGGGGGCATTTAGCCAAACCGTTCCCCCCAGACCTCAGGGACCTGAGGCTGGTCATTCAGGAGCAGTGGAGGGGGTTCCGATTGGAGATGCCGAGATGCAAAGCCTGGCTGTGTGCAACCCTCAAACCTGTCGGCGCCTCGGTTTCCTCCTGTCTAGACTGGGGAGGACGGAGCGCGCCCTGCAGGGTGGTTAAAGGATCGGCGAACCCTTCTGGGGAGAAGCTCGAGCCCCGGGCGAGGCGCAAACACGAGCTGCGCTCCTACATCTTCTCAGATGTCGACCCCGGATTTCTGCTGGAATGTTCTCCCGTGCCTCAGATTTTCACTGGGCGGAGTGGCGACAAAGATTCTGAGAAGCGGGGAGGCGCTCGGGGCGACCCGAGGCGCCCACCGACGCCTGGTAACCCGGTCGCCGCTTCCGGCCCCGGGAAGTGCACGTCCCCGTAGGGATTCGGGGTCCCGCGGCCTGGCTGGAGGCGGCAAGCAGCAGCCCAGGCAGCCCCGACGAGCCCTGCCGTCCTGGGGGCGGGGGGGCGCCTCCAGCACTTGTCCCGGAAGCACCGCACTTCACCGCCCTCGGCTGAAGGGCGCGGTGCCAGCCGGCGTCGGACCTACGGGAGGACAGGACGTCTGGGTTGCTCTCGCGAGAAGACCCTCGCAGGCGTGGTGCCAGAGGCTTTTCGCTGCGTTGGGCGGGGCTGCGAGGCGGAAGGCAGAAAACCCTTGGCGGACCGGAGGTCACGGGACCAAGACTCGCGATACGGATTGGCCGGTGGCTGCCAGGCCACGCCCAGGGGGCCGGGCCTTCGCTCCCGGGAGGAGGCGACGCTGCTGGCGGAGAGGCGTGCTCGCGCGCGCTCGGGTCGGGGAGCGCGGGGCGTCTCGCGGTGCCGGTTGCAGTCGGCCTCCGAGGGGCCAGGTGCACGGCTGCCGGGCACCTTCACTGTGCCGAGCTTCGTGTCCTGCGGGACTCCGTTCCTTGGTCCCCAGCAACGTGCAGGGTAGCTCCCCCGAGTGGGGCTTTCAGAGAAGGATCCAGGGCCCCAGAGGTGCTCTGGGGACACAAGCCCGCCACGCGGCGTCGCATCCGCGTTGTCCCCGCTGTCGGGGTGCTTGAGGGAGGTTGTCGCCGCCCAGGAAGATCCTTGGAGAGGCCATCCTGTCCTCCTCGCGGTCCCCGAGCCCAGCCGGGGTTGCTTCCCCCTGGGGAGCGTCGACCCTCAAGACCCCTCCCCGCTCCCGGCTCCGCCTCCGGGTTCCCCGAGGTGGCTCTGCAGTGAAACCTCAACAGTGACTTACAGTTGCAGACGTTATTTCTCTCCTTTCTGGCGGAAGGTGGCAGGCTGCTGCCGGCCTCATTCCTGCGTCTGCCAAAACACAGATGTGACTTCCCGTGAATTCACAGCGGAACCTGCTCACCATTCCCGGGAGCCCGGCTTGAATGGACCACGGGTGTCCCTCCTCCACATCTTCCTCCAGCTCTTTGTAGCTCCAAGCATGACGTGAGCGCCCACTCAAGGAGACCCGGAGAGCCCGGTGGGGCTCAGAGTCCAGAAGGGGAGAGAACAGAGAGCAGGTCCTTTGAACAATTACAGTGCGATTATATCACGTCTTCCTTAGCCAAGCAGCCGCGGTTAGGCGTTTATTCGTTAAATACAATGACCTTATGAGTTTGATGTTCTGTCCATTTCAGGAAGACTCTGAGACTCAAGAAGTTGTGAATTATCCAGGAGAACACAGCCACTATGATTGGCAGAGGATTCAAACCCGGATCACTCTGACCCCAGAGTTCAGGCTCTTCTCAGTCCAGCCTTTCCACTCACTCCCAGTCAGCACGGTAAGATGCTAGGGGAGGCCCAAGCTATTGACTTTGGCTGCACAAGTCCAGGACCACTCTTAAGGTTTCATTTGAACTGGTCTTTTAGACAAAGTAGACTTGATGGATGTGGAGCAGAGGGAAAGTGTTTCACACAAAAGGAACAGCAAGTGCAAAGGCACTCAGTATAAAAGAACAAGGATTCTTCTAGTGGCCTTTGAACCCACATGTGTTGTTCCAATGCCCTTCCTGTGTTTTGCGTTCGGAGCCCCTGCTGGGCATTTCCTGGTTGTACTGGGAACACCTTGAGCTCAGAGTTTCCCAGGCTAAATGCTTCCTCTTTGCCACATCTGGCCTGTCTTCTGAGTGGGTGTCTCTGGTTAATAACCTCCCTGCATCCCGACATCCTTGTAGGAACCCAGGCTTCCAAGACCAGGTTGTCTCTGAAGCTCTTTCTCACATCCATGGGTTTGCCAAACGCTAGTGATTTCCATTTCCACTGCCTTGTGACCGCAGGCTTAGTGTGGGAGCTGGCAACCTGGTGTTGCTCTTTATGCACACGGCATGGTGCCCTTAGGGCCTGGCTGGGTGTATCACTGACTAATCAAATCCACTCAGTTCATTTTGTTGAACCACTAGCAGTTGCTAGGTGTTTGTGCCACCTGCATCCCTGAATGCTAATGTGTGTGTCCTTTTACTCGGTGCTCTGAGCCTGGGCGTGGCTTGAAAGACCAACCCCAGGAGAGCCCCTGGGCTTCCAGCTCACTCAGGGCATGGCTTGAGACCTCGTCCTCTAGTCTCTTTGCTTTTTGATCCATCTTCAACTCACTTAAAGGACAAATTTTCCTCCAGTAAATATATGTTTTAACTGTCATGGCATAATTAACGTATAAAAATGCACTCTTTATTTTTTTTTCACTTTTTACTATTATTATTATTTTCAGGAGTAGAATTTAGTAATTCATCACTTCCATAGGTCACCCAGTGCTCATCCCAACAAGTGCCCTCCTAAATGCCCATCACCCATTTAGCCCATCCCCCTCCCCCCACCTGCCCTCCAGCAACCCTCAGTTCGTTCTCTGTATTGAAGAGTCTCTTACAGATTGCCTCCCTCTCTGTTCCAGGCCCTGCCACAAGAAGGGGAAAGGGCAGCCCTTTATTTGTTATTTTAATGTTTATTTATTTTTGAGAGAGAGACGGACAGAGTGCAAGTGGAGGAGGGGCAGAGAGAGAGGGAGACACAGAATCCGAAGCAGGCTCCAGACTGACTTATTTCACTTAGCATAATGCCCTCCAGTGCCATCCATGTTGCTGCAAATGGCATGATTTCATTCTTTCTCACTGCCAAGGAATATTTCATTGAGTATATATACCACATTTTCTTTATCTATTCATCTATCAATGGACATTTAGGCTCTTTTCATAATTTGGCTATTGTTGATAATGCTGCTGTAAACATAGGGGTGCATGTGCCCCTTCGAATCAGCATTTTGGTATGCTTTGCATAAATACCTACTAGGGTAGTTCTATAAAAATGCACTCTTTTCAATGTATAGTTTGATGACTTAAAAAACTTACTATCCACATTGTAGTAACCACTACCCACAGTGACATGCAGAATATTTCCACTCCCATCCCAAAAGTCCCTAATGTCTCTTCCCAACTAGTTTTCACCACGTCCTGGACCTATGTAATTGATCTGATTTTTATCACTACAAGTTAATTTCCCATAAATATTGTACAGTATGTACAGTTGACCTTGAACAACATGAGTTTGATCTGCAGGCATCCACTTATGGGTGGATTTTTTACAGTACTATGAATATACTAATCTCCGTTGCTTGAGGGTCAACTGGACTCTTCTGTGCCTGACTTCTTCCACTCAGCATGCCTGTGAATTCCTTCCATGTATCAGAACTAGTTTTTGCTATGTGGTATCACATGCTGTAAATACACTAAAATCTGTTTATCCATTCACCTATTGGTGGATATTTGAGTTGTTTCCAATTCTTGGCTATTATGAATAAGCCTACTAGGAACATAGGAGGATGGATTTTTTTGTAAGTGTATTTTCATTTTGTTTGGGTAAATACTGAGAAGTGGGACGTCTGGGTCATATAGTAAGTGTAAATGCAAGATCACAAGAAACTGTCAGACTTTTCCAAGTGGTTGTTACATTTTACATTTAAAAAGATTTTTTTTAAACGTTGATTCATTTTTGAGAGACAGAGAGACAGAGCATGAGTGGGGGAGGGACAGAGAGAGAGAGACACAAACGCAGAATCCAAAGCAGGCTCCAAGATTTTGAGCTGTCAGCACAGAGCCCGATGCGAGGCTTGATCTCACGGACCACAAGATCGTAACTTGAGCCGAAGTCAGAAGCTTAACCACTGAGCCACCCACGTGCCCCCATTCTACACTTTTACCAGCAGTGGATGAGAGTTATGGTTTCTGACAATGTCACCAACACTTGGTATCGTCAGGGTTTTAACTTCTACTGTTCTAATGGGTGTGTCGTGGTATCTCATCATGGCTTTAATTTGCTGTGATTTGTGATTGTGAAGGTCACGTGTGAGCATCTAGCTCTTGTTGTCTTCCTTTGAATAGTGCAGATCTTTATCCTGGCAGGCGGTTAATCTGTTTGTAGTTTGGCTAGATGTTTTTCAGTCCTTGTTTGTAATCTTTGTTGTGGCAGGTCTAGAGTAGCCTTTACTCTTTACCCAGATTAGCCATTATTCTAAAGCACAGGCTTTCACACACGAGTGGGTGGACGGCAGGAATCTCAAGGTGGCCAGGTTGTGGGTGCTGTAGAGTGCCCTCGCGGATGAATGCGCTGGTGCTGTGCAAACGTCCCTCAGTCCTTACTTGCCTCTGTCTTACTTGCCTTGTTCCGTCTCCGGGACTGGGAGTCAGAGCCCTGATAAGGTCTAGCCTGACGGGCTGAACACGCACGGGTTGGGATTTAACCCGGGACTGGGAGTCAGAGCCCTGATAAGGTCTAGCCTGACGGGCTGAACACGCACGGGTTGGGATTTAACTCGTTTTAAGTACAAGAATGGAAAGGATATTCTCGTACTTCTAAATTTGTGGATTTAGAGTTCTCATCACATAGAGATTTAATTTCCCTTTCTGGTTTTATTAGTCAGGGTCTAAGCAGGAAACAGAAATCAAAGCAGTTGTTTGAGTAGAATTTAATATAAAGATCTGGCAGTGAGGTGTTAAGTTATTTATTAACTAGGTGATTGAAAGGTAAAACTCCATATCGTGGAGGGAGCCACTGCAGGAGGCTGCTTCCCTCCTTCCCTTCCGATGAGGGTACAAAGTAAAGAGATTGGAATTAAAATTTAGGAGATTGGCAGAGGGCACCATGGAGGTGAACATCTAAGGTTTTAAGACTCTACGGAGGAGGTCCTGAAGCCTGGGCTGATGGACGCCCCTCACGGGGTGCGTAATGAGGCTGTTTTTGCTGGTCGAAAGCTCCAGAACCGGGTCCAAAGGGAAGCAACGGCAGCCTTTCCCAGGACGTGGAAGGGCTGCCGGGGTGAGGCCTGCAGGTACAGGAAGCAGACAGGAAACAGCCCTTCCCTGCCTCCCTCTCCAGCCCTGTGGTCTCTCTCCTGCACCCCCTTTGCCCCCTTCGTCAGCACAGGGAGCATCTGGTAAAGGAGGAACGTGGTTCGTAGACCTCCCTCCAGCCCCAGCACCACAAAGCCCAGCAGAGAAGGCGCGTTGGCAGCTGAGGGTCAAGAGCGGACTCACCAGCGGCACACGGATGTCCAAAACCTCCCCGCGTGTTAATTCCGGGCTCTCCCCCACACGGTGCTTGCTCTGTCTCCATGACCTCATGCCTTTCTGCCTCAAATCATTGCTCGTGCTGATACCTACTAACCGGAATATCTGTTCTTCAGTCTCCAGTCCAAATGCCACAGCGGCATGGTCCCCAGATGCATTTGGTCGCATCGTCCCCTGGGCTGCACGTGGTTGTCGGAGCATGCATCTTGATTCGGCATCCAGACCTGATGCATTTTTGTGTTCTTCACGGTCAGTCTCATGACCACTGACCGCCCGAGGCGGGTTGTGAGAATCCGTCCCCTGACCAAGCCCACCAGCCACTGGGCTGTGTCCCCACAGGAGAAGCATCTTGGCTTTGCTCTGTTCTTAACCTCCTTACTTATAAGGAGCAGCATTGATTAGACCTTATGAAACCTCCATTTGAGTTTTCCATGCACCCAGACAACTTCTGATGTTTTTCCCGTTTTAGTTTTAAGTGGCTGGAGTCCTTTGGAATCCCTTCCACTTTCTAGTCAGTACCAATATTTCCTCAAAACCACCAGAGGACTCCTGTTTTCACTGGCCTTTTTTCCTAATGCATTAGAGATGTACCTCTAGATCTCCTGATTGCACTCTACGGATAACACAGAGGACACTTCATTCCATAGAACTCCAGGACTCTGGGGCGCTTGGGTGGCTCAGTCGGTGAAGCATCTGACTTCAGCTCAGGCCATGATCCCATGGTTTGTAGGTCCGAGCCCCATGTCGAACTCTGTGCTGACAGCTCAGAGCCTGGAGCCTGCTTCGGATTCTGTGTCTCTCTCTCTCTCTGCCCCTCCTCTGCTCGCTCTCTGTCTCTCTGTCTCAGAAATAAATAAACATTAAAAAAAAGGAAGGAAGGAAGAAAGAACTCCGATGTGACAGAAAAGCAGCTGGGGCAGGAGACCAGACTGTATTTCCCAGTGGGCTGCTGATATAGCACAATGTCAGGGGAGGGTGTCCTTGACCCAGGAGACAGCGTCTAGGCAGACCTGCTGGGGACCAGAGGTGTAAAAAGTGCGGGCTGCAGAAGGGAGCTCCACGGAGGAAGAAAGGGAGAGAGAGAGGGAAAGAGGGGAATTCTGAGTGTTTGAGGTGTAAAGTACTGTGCTGATTCCTCAAAAATTCCTTCAGAAGAGTCTCCATTATCCTTCAAGACCTCTGGGGTTGATTTATTTCATTTTTTATTTTATTATTTTAATTTGTTTTATTTATTTTTGCTTCGGTCCCCAGAGGAAGACTTTAAGGCGCCGTGGCTATGTTCTGGCTTCCTAAATTTATCAGAAAACAACCTTAAAAATGCACTTACATAGATTTCAGATCCATTGAGTCGAATTGACTTTCTTCTCTAAGTCAAGTACAGTTGAGTAGCTCTGGGAGGAAAGGATCAGGCATTCCATCGTCCTCAAGAGGTGGTGCAGGCCACACCTGCCTCGGAAGGGAGGCTCCTGGGCGCCAGGGGGGCCACTGAATCAGACTCTCCTGAGACAGAGTTTGGAAATCTGCAATTTTTATGCATTTCCAGTGGCCTTGGAAGCACAACTTCTGCGGTAAAATCAGAGAACCGCTCCTCGAGGCCACTCCTTTGATTGTGTGGTTTAGGACGTGGAAGGAAGGCTGTGACCATGGTCAAGATCTGCGAGGCCACGGGAGCCTTCTCAGATGGCCTCGCCCTTCCACTTTGGTTTCTTCACATAAAACAGAAACCAGAGTCATCTCCTGAAAGATAGGAAGGCAGAACTGATGACCGCTTAAGAAAATAAACAACAAAGTCTAAATACTGCTTTCTGGTATGTTCCTTTATTGCCCCATGCTCATTCCCTTTTATTTCTTGCCTCTCTTTTCCTTACCCTTTTATCCATTATCTCGTTGACCAGAACTGTTGCCTTAGAACGTGGATGGTATCCATGCAGAGGCTGATTTGATTGCACATGGGAACACTGGCCCGTTTCCTCCCGGAGCGATCCTTACTGGCCCCGCTAGACTGGTCTACCCCGTGTCACACCTGCGCGTGTGGCGAACTACAGTGTGTTTTCATTGTCCCGAACAGGTGGTAAGTAATGTGTTCCTTTTGTAGACCAACAATGAACCTTCTCTGTGCTGTAACACATCAGAGAAGGGAATTTGCTTCCACTGAAGCTTGAAACGCCCTACTGTCGTTATACATAAAAACGTAGAAGTGGAGGGAGTGAAATACAACGTGAGGACCCACACGCTCTGCAGATCAATTGCTCTCAAATGCCCCACTATTTGGGCATGGTGGGTTCTGCTTCTTCCCCGCCCTTGTGAGCCTCAGCGGCGAATACTGGGTGTCCAGAGTCAGCCGTGCTCAGGTCAGGAAACGCTGCCCTGCGGCAAGGATAAAGGCATGCTGGGTAATCAGTGGCTGGCACTCCCCCCGCCCACCTCCCCCACCCCACCCCCGGCTTCTGCTGTAGGTGCTGTTTCACATGCCATTCTTTGTCTTGTGTCCTCCTGGGGGCCTGGAGGGTAAGCAGTGGACCCCCATTTTACTGTGGCTGCAGTGAGCTTCAGTGCTCTACCAGGAATCACAAGGTCTGAAAGAGGTCCCGAAAGCGGGTGTCAGGTGACAAACCTGGCTTTGACCCCTGCTCCAGGCTGTCACAGGGGGCCTGCCTCCTGGGGGGGAGGGGGAGTGGTTTCCAAGGAAGAAGGCTGCCCCTGCTTTCACTAGATTTAAGCAGGCCGCTTTCCTTGGCCGGTTCCCACCTGCACTGATAGATGCTTAGCTGGATCCTGCCGAGATGCAGCCTCACTGAAAATGACAGGTCCCTGGGATTTGATGGCGTTTATGCACAGGGTCCTGGCAGGCTGTTTGCACCTGCTTGATGATCATTGGTTGTGGTACGAGCAGAATTTCTCTGAGACTTGGTTTGTTATACTGGGTATGGAAGTTATGTCTGCACGCATGTGTGCATGTGTGTGTAAGTATGTGTGTGTGTGTGTGTGTGTGGTGGGGGGTAGGAAATCCTCAACTACATGTAAATATCCACACCACAAAATCAACTCCCAAGGGTTCCAGTAGATGGTCATGGCCAGTTCTCCCTGGGATCACTCACGGCACCCAGTGTCCGGTGGCTCAGGGAGCTCAGCACGGTGACCAGGCTGCTGGCATCTCTGCTACTATGAGCAGAATCTGAGAAGGCTGTGGGGTGTTTTTTTAAAATTTTTTAAATGTTCATTTATTTTTGAGACAGAGAGAGACAGTGCAAGTGGAGGAGGGCAGAGAGAGAGGGAGACACAGAATCAGAAGCAGGCTCCAGACTCTGAGCGGTTAGCACAGAGCCCGATGCAGGGCTTGACTCACCCACCTGAGCCAAAGTCGGACACTTCACTGACTGAGCCACCCAGACGCCCCAGGCTGTGGGGTCTTTCCAGGGAGTAGGAAAGGAGGCAAAGCTTATGCTGGAGAGGGACTCAGGGACCCCCCTGGGGCTAAGCTCCTAAGACTGACACATGACAAGAGGCACAAGACATTCGCGGACTGGTTTCTTTGGTGAATGATTTAAAAAACCCGCTGTAGTCTTTCGTAATCTTTTCTCTCCATCGTCCATCCGTGTACAGGCAGTGGGCCCAGTGGAAGCTTTGGGGTGGAGAGGGCATGAATGGAGGCCTCTGAACCATGGTTAGTGTACTGGTTAATAGCATGAGCACCAGAGTGAAAGTCCCAACACCCACCTCCCCAACTCATTAAACCTCTCTAGGCCTCAGTTTCCTCACCTGTAAAACGGAATTCCAGCAGTGCCTGCCTGGCCGGACTGTCGTGAGGACTCGTGAGTTAACCTTCGTAAAGTGCCCAGAAGGCCCTATGCAGTAACTGCTGTCATTAGCCTCACTTCACAGGGCCTGGCTTCCTCTGTGTGATTGTCGGCAAGCTCGCTTGGATATCCTTCCCCTGGGAAACAACACCACACCCGCCCGGTCCCGAGTATAGTTACAAACCCTTCCTGCAGCCAGAGGCTCCTATCCTGATATCAGGCTGTGTTGTAGACGCTGGACGTGGGGTCCAGGTGATGGGTGGGCGTGTCCTGGGTGTTGGCCCGATGACTCTGACCTTGGCTCACACTCACCCTGAGGCAGAGCTCAGCAGTTCAGTGCGTCCAGAGTTGAATCCCGACACCGGAACAGATCAGTACGATACAGAAGACTGCTATTGGGTTTTGTGGGGAGGCAGGAAAGGCCTGAAATTGCAAACTCTAAAGTCAAACTGCCCCCAGACTGGCTTCCGGTCCTGTCCGGGTCCTGCTCCCAGACAGATCTGCCGCTGCCCCCTGCCTGCCTCCCTCCTGAGCAGGTCCCCATCGCCCCAAATCCCACGGCCACTAACCCCTGTTCTCTCCAGACGGATTCTCAGCCAACTGAAGCTCCTCCCCGGGATGGCGATCACTGGCGCTTCTTGGCCTCTCTCGATCACGTGTGGCATGTGTGAATGTCATGTGGCGCGTGGGGCCGAGAGCCTAAGCGTTCGAGGTCCTCTGGTCCCCACGCGGCTGCGCCACAGGCCTTGTCTCCAGGACTTTCAAGCCTCTCTGGGAACAGCCCGTTTCCACAACCCCTTACCCACAATCCTGAAGCCCAGAAAGCTCTGGATTTTTTTTTTTTTTTTTGAAAGCTCTGGATTTTTTTTTTTGAAAGCTCTGGATTTTTTTAATGTTTTTTTTATTAATTTCTAGGAGAGAGAGAGAGAGACAGCGTGAGCAGGGGAGGGTCACAGAGAGAGGGAGTCACAGACTGAAACAGGCTCCACGCTCTGAGCTGGCAGTCAGTATAGAGCCTGGCGCGGGGCTCGAACCCACGAACCGTGAGATCATGACCTAAGCGAAAGTCGGACGCTTAACCGACTAAGCCACCCAGGTGCCCCAGAAAGCTCTGGATTTTAAAGGAAGTGTATAACATTGCAGCAGCCTTCTTTGGTAGCAAATCTGTCACCCGCACTCAGGCTATGTGTGTATCTCACCTAGGGTGAATACTTACGTTTTGCTATGGGAATGCTAATGTCTTTGATTACAGCGTGCTGGGGTGGACTTTAGTGGACCGCTATAAATATACAGTCTGCACCACACACACACACACACACACACACACACACACACACACACACACACACACTGCCAAGGAATACTACTTGGCAGTAAAAAAAGAATGAAATCTTGCCTTTTGCAACAACGTGGATGGAACTAGAGTGTGTTACACTAAGTGAAGTAAGTCAGCCAGGGAAAGACAGATATATGATTTCAGTCACATGTGGAATTTGAGAAACACAGCAGATGAACATAGGGAAAGGGAAGGAAAAATAAGATAAAAATAGAGAGGGTGGCAAACCATAAGAGACTCTTAGATACAGAGAACAAACTGAGGGTTGCTGGAGGGGAGGTCGGTGGGGGATGGGCTAAATGGGTGCTGGGCATCAAGGAGGACACCTGTTGGGATGAGACTGGGTGTCATATGAAAGTGATGAATCACTCGGTTCTACTCCTGAAGCCAAGACTACACTGTGTGTAGTGTAAAGCATACTATTAAAAAAAAAAAAAAGAAAGGCACCACTGTCTTCTTGAAATCTGAAACATTCTGAATGACAAAGCACCTGAGTTTCAGGTAAGGGATCTGCGACCTGTACACATGTCGTACAGAAACTGCTGTTACGGGCTCTGCCAAACCACATGGCCTGAGACCTGATCGTCCCCATAAAGACACACTGAGGAAATGCATAGTTGCTCATAAACTCATGTGACTGCTCAGATTTACACTCGCCCAAATAACTGGCTCATCTCTGAAGACAGAGCCCCTCTAAATGTCTTTGGATCGATTTAGCCCACATCCTGAGAATTTTGCTGTTATTAATGTGTTCTCAAATATTTCCTTCTGAAGAGTTTTCTCATCTAGAGGAATGACGATGTTTTGTTCTTGAGATTACTCTCAACTTTTTTCTGCCAGAGTCACAAACACACTAACAGCCCCAAAATGATCTGATAGGGGCTCTTCTTAATAGGGGCAGAGGTGTTTGGCAGGTGGAGAGGCCCCGCCCCCGCTTATCTGCCAGGTTCAATGTCAGAAACCCCGGTGGGCGTGGGTTTGACAGGATCTGCCAGGAAGAGCAGAATGAGTTTCCTCATGTGGGAGAGGAAGTCACAGATATTTTACACACTCGCAGGTATTTTAAAACACTTGTAAGATGCAAACCTTCCATTTATAACACCTTGGGATTCTCCAATATTTATTGAGAGGAGAACTCAGTCATGTTCACACTAAATTTCAGGTGTGGTCTCTGACTCACCGGCCCCTTCACCCACTAACATCCCTCTGGTCCTGAAACTCCACCCCCTGCACCCCCACCCCATCCCCGACCCCCATTGCAGATGATAGGTATCTTCTGGGTTTCCTTCCTTTGTCAGACACTTTGCTCCCCCGGGGTCTTTCTTCTGCTCAACCAAATCTGCCTCTTCAAGATTCTGTTCAAAACTCTCTCTTCCAAGGAACCTTTCCTAAAAATCTGATTCCATCTGCTGATTTCTTATAATTAGCCTTCCCTACATGGATGGTAAAATGAGGTCTAACAAACACAGTTTAATGGCAACGAGCATTTGCATTCATGTGACATTTCTCTTGAATTGCTTGCTTAAACTCCCAGGAGTGAGTTTGCTGGATGAAAGAGGATAGACGTTTTTAGGGCCAACAGAGTTCATTCATCCACAGAATACTTGTCGTGCATCCGTTGGGGTGTAGGACCGAGTGAGGAGCTGGCAGTCCCACAGGGAGCTGAGCAGCGGACTCACAGCCTTCCTGGAGCCAACCTCCAGTGGAGGGCGAAGACCACAATCCAGTAAGCAAGTAGATACATAGAATAGCACATGAGTGATGGCCATGGAGACAGACGAGTAGGAGGATTAGAGGTGCCTGTGGGTGGTGAGGAGGGGTAGGGAGTTGCTGTTTCATGTGAGGAGCCCAGGAAAGGCCTCGGTGTTGAGAGGTGATATCTGAGCAGAGACCTGGAAGACAGAAGTGAAGGAGCCATGCTGGTGCTGTGTAAGGGAGAACAACGCAGGTAGAGGGGCAGTAGGTGCAAATGCCCTATGGTATAAGACACCTTCAGGGATTTCCGTTATGGATATGTTGGTACACCTGATGGCATCCCACAGGTCTCTGAGGCTCTTTTCATTGAAAAACAAAATTCTCTTTTGTTTCTTCTGTGAACTGAATGTGTCCCCCCCACACCCCCCTTCCCTAATCTGCATATTGAAGCCCTACTCATCAGCGTGATGGTGTTTGGAGATGGGGCCTTTGGGAGGTAATTGGGTTTAGATGAGCTGAGGGCACAGCAAGGAAATGGCTACCTGTAAAGTAGGAAGAGAGAGAGAGCTCTCACCAAAAATCCGACCACGCAGGCTCCCTGCTTGGGGACTTTCGGCCTTCAGAGCTGCGAGAAATCATTGTCATTTGAGCTGCCTGGCCTGTGGTCTCCTGTCTAGTGCCTGACTTGATTGAGTACTTTCTCTTCCTCAGCCTGGGCAGTCTCAACTGAACTGTCCTCAGACCCGAGCCTCACTAATGCATTTTGTTAAAAGTCTATTTATTTATTTATTTATTTATTTACTTACTTAGAGCACGCACCGGGGAGGACAGTTAACTGAGCCACCCAGGTGTCCCCCCACGAATCCATTTTTTCATGGCAGTTACTGTACTTCTCACTATATGTAACTAACTGATATATATATATAGATATATATATTAATCCCCATTTTTGTGTGTGTGTGAGAGAGAGAGAGAGAGAGAGAGAGAGACAGAGTGTGAGCAGGGGACGGCCAAGAGAGAGAGGGAGATGCAAATCTGAAGCAGCTCCAGGCCCTGAGCTGTCAGCACAGAGCCCGACGTGGGGCTTGAACTCATGAACTGTGAGATCATGACCTGAGCCGAAGTCGGATGCTCAACCGACTAAGCCCCCCAGGCGCCCCAACCCGTTTGTTTATCAATAGTATCTATTTGGTGTGACGTGGTGCTCATGACTTGGGCCGGGGTTACCATTAGGCAGGGAGAGGGAAGGGGCTGTAACACTCACGCCTTTCTGTCTTCCAGATCTGCCCTCCTCACCTCCTTCAGCCCTTTGGGTGTATTTATAATAGCTGAGCTAACATCTTTATTTGGGAAATTCAATATCTGGGCTTCCTCGGGGGCAGTTTCTGACTGTTGTTCCCCGCCCCTCCCCCCAGCCATGGGCCACATTTCATATGTCTTTACATGTCTAATAACTTGTTTTCCCCTGAAAACTGCACACGCTGACGCACACGCACACGCTGAGTAAGATGCTGCAGTGACTCTGTCGGCAGCACTGCTGTCTGCTTGCTGACATATGTGGTCTCCGTTCTCGGTCACGTGTGCCGCTGGGATTCCTAGGGAACTTCCAGACCGGACGATGCCTGGGAATGGGGCCTGGATGGAAGCCCCACGCCCCCACGGCCTCCTCTGGGGAGAGGAGGAGGGGCCTAGGGACCAAGTGAAAATGCCACAAGGCTCCCATTTCTCACCGAGGTCCAGTCATTCTTCTGGAATGAATCTCCCGGAATTGTTGCAAGTCTCTGGTTAATTTCCAGAGCAGAGCGAACAAGTTGCTCTTGCGGTTTTCTGTCACTTGCAGCAGAACCCAATTTCAGCCTGAAACTTACTGTCATATCACTTACATCCTGATTTGCACAATTCTGCTCACCATTCAGTAGCTTTCATCCTGAGTCCAGCCCACCCGCGGGCCATCAGACCCTCCCTGGCCGTGGCCTCTCTGTGCTGGCTCCTGCCTCGCTGTGACCCTGGCTCTTACCCCGGAGCCCAGGTCACATGCAGGCACGTCCTTTTCCATTTTCAGCTGAAAATAGGGACTATTTTCTGATTATATGCATCACGCTTTCCATGACTAATGATTGGAGATTTGACTGCATTTTATATCTAGACTGCCCAGCTCAGTTTTCTTGATATACCTTTTAAAAATGGAAGAACAGATATAATGAATTAACACTTTTTTTTGGGGGGGGGAGGGTGTATGAGTGAAAATTCCAAAGAAGCGGGGAGGGGGGATAAAGGGATTGAGCAGGGAGGGAAGGCAAGCAGGTAAGACGGTTTGTCTTCACCACAGAGGCCGGGTGGGTGGTGGGTCCCGTGAACTGGCTCCAGGGAGGCTGTGTGAACTCAGAACTGGCCTTCAGGAGGGGGCGGGGCGGATTTATCCCCTGGGTCCTGTTTGGTCTCCCAATGTCAAAGCTACCTTCACAGAGTGCCAGTCTCCCTCACTTGTGGCTCCTGCCGCCCACGCAAGAACCCCCAGGGGCTGGGCCCCTCCCGGGGCGCGGCCACCCCTTCTCTGGCCAGCCTGGCTTAGTTCTCTTAGGGAACATGTGGCTTTGGTTCTGTCCTTCCACAGGGCCCCTCTGGCTGTGGGATGACTGTTACCCTCGGCGTTAGACTGGCTCCTGCTGGGTGAAGTGGTCCCCAGGACGCTCCCTGCTCAGGGTGGCTGTCGCCTTCACAGCCTTCAGGCTGGGGCCGGTAGCGTCAGGGGCAGCGGGCAGCAGCACCGAGGGAGGGTGGGGGGTGGTGAGATGAGCCAGGTTTCCCCGGAGCCCTGCTCCAGCTGGGCTGTCCCGTCCCGCTCACTTCTGCCTCTGGCCAGCCTCCCAGACGCCTGCCTGTCCGCGGGACGCCCGCCCCGCTCTTCTTGGAGGAGAATGTCCTCATCACGACAGACGTCTGTGCTTCTACGAATTGTGTTTGCATCGTCTCCATTTCTCCCTTGGTTGACCCGTTTTACCTCCTACTTCTCTGCCTTCTGCCCCTTCGCTCCTTAGCTCAGCTCTGGAAGAGCCTTAGGGATCGTTAGAACAGAGGCCCTCGAACTTGAACGAGCATCGGAATTACCCGGAGGTGTTGTTAAAGTCAGAGTGCGGGGTCCCATCCCAAACCCCTGAGGTCCTGACCCCATAGTCTCTGGTGGGACCTGGGAATCTGCAGTTCTTCCAAGTGCCCAAGGGCTGCTGGTCAGGGACCACGCTCAGAGAAGCCCTCGTGGAGACCGTCCCTCTCGGTTCTTGTAGATGTATGAGGCACACGCACAGTGGCTGGGAGTGAAGACTTGAGGTCCAGCTTGCCTGGGCTCAAATCCTGGCCATGGGCAAGTTCCTTAACCTCTCTTTGCCTCAGTTTCCCCATCTGTGAAGTTGGATGATGATAGGGTTGTGAGGGATTGGGGTGGTACCAGCCTCATTCTTTTCATTTTTATTTTTTAAATGTTTTTAAAGTTTATTTTTCAGAAATAGTACGAGTGGGGGAGACACACAGAGAGAGGGAGATACAGAATCTGAAGCAGACTCTAGGCTCTGTGCTGACAGCACAGACTTGAACCCACGAACTGCGAGACCATGACCTGAGCCAAAGTCGGATGCTTACCTGACTGAGCCACCCAAATGAGGCCCCAATGCCTGCCTCATTCTTCAGTCTGTATCCATGTAGGCTGATGTCATTCTTGTTTTGCTCATGGGGAAAGGGAAACCGAGGGAGTAAAATTCAGGTCCAAGCTGGCAAGTGGCACATTCTAGAAGCCTAGACTCCGTGTCCTCTCACTCGGGGGAATGAACTTTTCCACTTCCGACACACCTCCTTTTGGTCATGGAGCTGCGTAAATCAGCTCCCGAGGAAGTCTCTTCCTCAGCCCGGAAGCACGTGGCACTGTTTGGAGAGACCCCCCACATTCACCCAACACTTGGGCTGGAGGAAAGGATGGACTCGGCGGCACATGGAACACGGTGGCGGATGGTCCAGTCCCAGCTCTTGGACTTCCAGCCTGTACCTCTCAGGGTCTGCTTTCCTCACGTGCAGGCTGACAGTCGTACCTACCCCTGAGGCTGGCGCAGACACACACTCTGGTAACACGTCGGCAAAGCGCCTGGCCACGTGTCTGGCCCAGCACGGCACTCCACGGACTTGTGTTACCAGCTCTCCCACCGCACAACAGTGATGTGTCTGAAGGGCTGCCAACAGTTTTTGTCTGTTTTAAGTGTCTAGTTGGATCAAACCAGCATCTCCTGACCTCTTCAGGACAGCTTCTGAGGTGTGGGCCCAGCTGTCAAAGCAGATGGTTTTGAAAACTATCCTTCATGGAAACTGTTAAAGGTAAATGGCCCAGGAGTCACTTCATGATAGAGTGGGCACGCTGTAGTTCACCAGAGGGGCGGGCATCCCCCATCCCCCCACGGTGCCCTCTGATCGGGGTACAGAACAACTCACATTTTCTCTATTGTTTTAAACCACTCCTATTGTATTTTATTTCTTTAATGTTCATTTATTTATTTTGAAAGAGATTGAGAAAGAGCGCGACAGCTGGGGAGGCCAGAGAGAGAGAGAGAGGGAATCCCAAGCAGGCTCTGCTCTGTCAGCCTGGAGCCCGATGTGGGGCTCGACCTCACAAACTATGAGGTCATGACCTGAGCCAGGGGATCAAGAGTCAGATGCTTAACTGACTGAGCCACCCAGGCGCCCCCGCCCCCACTCCTGGTGGTTTTAATCCCGGGGTCCCTCCTTTGTATTTGAAAGTCTTTCTGATCACTGGGCATGGTTTTACCCGAAGTCCCGTCCCCTGGCTTTAATTATAAAACAGTGAAAGGAGGGCAACAATCTTGACTTAATGGAAAACTCTCCCATTCTGGACCTTTCTTTTTTGGGGAAAACGACAAAGCATAACCAGAAAACCGGCAAAGAAAAATAAGAGACATTGGTGATACATTTGGAACAACCTGGAGGGTGTGTCCTCACATTCCCTCCCCGCAACCCCATCACTGGGAGTGTGGCTGATGCACACAGAGACCTGGCCAGCCCTCTCTCTGCGTGGGTGGGTCTAGGGTCATGAGTCCCGAAGCTTGTAGTATTTGGGGGGATCAGCTCTAAAAACAAATAATATTAAATTATGAATGTGGAGTTTGGTATGACAGTACATATTTATGTAAGAGAAAAAAAGTCACTGTCAGTCATAAATTTAATAACACGGTTAAAAGTTCAGAAAAGTAACCAAATATTTTATTAATTAACTGCCTGAACTACCACTTTTCCTTTTTTTTTTTTTTTTTTAATGTTTATCTCAGGGACGCCTGGGTGGCTCATTCGGTTAAGCATCCGACTTCAGCTCAGGTCAGATCTCACAGTTCGTGGGTTCGAGCCCCGCATCGGGCTCTGTGCTGACAGCTCAGAGCCTGGAGCTGCTTCGGATTCTGTGACTCCCTCTCTCTCTGACCCTCCCCTGTTCACGCCGCCTCTCTCTCTCTCTCTCAGAAATAAATAAAAAATATATTAAAATAAAATGTTTATTTCAGAGAGAAGGAGAGAGAGAGAGAGAGATACAGAGCTCAAGCAGGGGAGGGGCAGAGAGAGAGGGAGACACAGAATCCGAAGCAGCTCCAGGCTCTGAGCTGTCAGCACAGAGCCCCACATGACTCATGAGTCTCCCCCTCTTTTCCTCTTTATCTATTTTTTGGGCTGCATTTTCTTTGCTCTCCTTCTTATATGGCAACAATTTTAAAATACATTTAAACAGGGGTGCCTGGATGGCTTACTTGGTTAAGAGTCTGACTTGGGCTCAGGTCATGATCTCACAGTTTGTGAGTTTGAGCCCTGCGTCGGGCTCTGTGCTGACAGCTTACAGCCTGGAGCCTGCTTCAAATTCTGTCTCCCTCTCTTCTCTTTCCCTCCCCCACTTGCACTCTGTCTCTCTCTCTCTCTCAAAAATAAGTAAACATTATAAAAAAATTTTGACTGTATTTAAACAGAGAGAATAGATTGGTGATTCAGTCTTTCCTAGAATCTGTGACCAGCATGTGTTTATTATTGACAGTTGAGAAAAGATCGATCGATTGACTTTAGCCTTACATACAACTCATTATTGGTAATGTCAGGTGAAGTTTTAGGATTGTTGTGAAAATGAGACAATATTTAGTGAGTTGCTTCCACGCATGAACTTTATGATTTCAAGGCATTTCAAGTTTTCTTGTGAGTGACTGTTCGTAAATATTCTTTGAATTGACACCCCTCCCTGACCAGATGGTCGTCACCTAATTGTCGTGGCATGTGAGGACTTATAGATTATTTTTATCAGAGTCAGTATTCAGTATCACAGAAGCAAGGAATTGAAGTCTTGTTGCCGCGTGTTCCTCTGATTCATGTCTCATTATTTATTGGCTATCAAAATATTCAAGAATGTATTATTTCTATTACAAATCTGTTTCTTTGTCTTAATAATTTCCTGTTTTTTTGTATAATCTAAAACTTTTTGGCTGGTAAAATTCTCTATTCTATATTGGAGTAATTTCTGTTGTTCCTTCTCATCTTTATAGCTTTAAAAATATCCTAGTAATTTTTTTAAAAAATGTCTAATGTTTATTTATTTTTGAGAGAGAGAAAGAGACTGACAGACTGAGTGAAGGAGGGGCAGAGAGAGAGAGGGAGACACAGAATCCAAAGCAGGTTCCAGACTCAGTGCTGTCAGCAAAGAGCTTGATGCGGGGCTTGAACCCACGAATAGCGAGATCATGACCTGATGAGTTGGACACTCAACTGACTGAGTGACCCAGGCACCCCTATCCTAGTAATTAAAAAAAAAAAAATCTATTTATTTATTTTAAGAGAGAGAGAGAGAGCCTTAGTGGAAGAGGGGCAGAAAGAGGGAAAGAATGAATCTCAAGCAGGCTCTGCACTGTCAACACGGAGCCTGATGTGGGGCTTGAACCCATGAACCATGAGATCATGATCTGAACCAAAATCAAGAGTTGGATGTTCAACTGACTGAGCTACCCAGCCTCCCCACTGGTAATTTTATGTGAACTCTTCTCTCAGTGCTTTAACAAATTTTAAAGTGGCAAAAGGGGCGCCTGGGTGGCTCAGTCGGTTAAGCATCCGACTTCGGCTCAGGTCATGATCTCATGGTTCATGGGTTCGAACCCCGTGTCAGGGTCTGTGCTGACAGCCAGGTCAGAGCCTGGATCCTGTTTCGGATTCTGTATCTCCCTCTCTGTCTCTCCCCTGCTCTCTCTCTCTCTCTCAGAAATAAATAAAACATTAAAAAAATAATAAAGTGACAAAGAAGACACTTTTCATACATATAAGATGGGTCTATAATTTCTCAATTATTTTATTGAAACATTTCAAGACATCTTTTCAAATTGCAGTTAAATAGCATATTTAAGCTTCATTAGTTTTTGAATAATTTTTTTTTTTGCATTCCTGTTGTGTTTGGGGTTCTCTCTTGAATCTTTAAAAACAGATACTAGAGCACTTATTATTATATCCAAGTTGCAAGACTTGAAGAGATTTGTAACGGCATATCTCTATAATTAGACTCTTCAAAGAAAAGCCAGTTTATATGTGTGGTTAAACATACTCTATCAATGACCCTGTAAAGAAAACACATACCTCTTTCTTTTTTAAAAGGTTATTTATTATAGGGACGCCTGGGTGGCTTAGTCAGTTAAGCGTCCGACTTTCACTTAGGTCATGATCTCGCAGTTTGTGGGTTCGAGCCCCGCATTGGGCTCTGTGCTGACTGCCAGCTCAGAGCCTGGAGCCTGTTTCAGCCTGTGACTCCCTCTCTCTCTCTGACCCTCCCCTGCTCACGCTGTCTCTCTCTCTCTCCTAAAAATAAATAAAACATTAAAAAAAATTAAAAAAAAATAAATAAAAGGTTATTTATTTTGAGAGAGAGAATAGAGTGTGCAAGTGGGGGAGGGGCAGAGAGAAAGGGAGAGAGAATTTCCATCAGGCCCCTCCCTGTCAGCCCAGGGCCCCAGGCAGGGCTTGAACCCACAAAACCTATTATGACCTGAGCTGAAACCGGGAGCTGGATACTTAACCCTCTGAACCACCCAAGCTTCCTGAAAACATATAACTCTTGCAAAATATCATGCTGGTTAACAACTCTAGGACTTGTTCAGGTGGATTTTTCTCCCATAAGACGAAAGAGATGAGGTGCACAAGGCAAAAATATTGTGGCACATGTGTCACGGAACCAGGTGAGTTGTGACCGTGGGCAGGAGTATTGCTGGAAATCGTCTATGCACTAGACCAGCTAGTGATAACCCAACTCTACTCGGAAGTGATTGTGAACCACATACATTTACATTATTAAACCCAACTAATAGTAAGCCCAACCCCTTTAGTGAGGTACCCAGAATTGCTGTAGCTCCTTCAATTCTACCAGTCACGAGAGGAAGTGTGACAGAGGACACGTGCAAGTGGACAGAGATGGTGGTCTAATTCTTGGGTCCATGTACTGACATCAGTCAACAGTTTTGGAAACAAATTTCAGCCAATATCTTTCCAAATAGTTATTCTGATTCATTTTCTCTCTCTCTCTCTTTCTCTTTCTCTCACCATCCCCCTCTCCTCAGATTCCAATTACATGTATGTTGGATTGTTCAATAATGTCTCATATTTCTCTCACTTTTGTCATACTTTTTTCCATGTTTCAATTTAGAGAATTTCTCCTGACATGTCTTTAAGCTCACTAGACCTTTTGTCTGCCTACTGAACAAAAGCCTACTCATCAAATTCTTTACTTTGATACTGTATTTTTTAGTTCTATGATTTCCATTTGGTCCTTTTTTGGGGGGTTTCGCTTCTTTGTGAAGAAAAGCCATTTTGCCTATATTTCCACTAAAAACGTTCACGCTTATACATTAATAAATTTAAAGCTTTTATTTGCTCATGCCAGTTCTGGGTTATCTATAGGCCTATTTCTAGTTCTATATTTGGCTCCATCCTTGTCAGAATAGTGTATCATGGCCCCTTGTCCATGGACTGGATCCTACTGTTCTCAGATTAGTGTTTTCAGTGAGTATGGGGCATCGATGTGGTTGTGTTGTCTGGACTTTTGGAATCCCTCTCTTTTCTCTGACTCAGATCCTCAACTCACACAGGTTGTTTGGCTGTCGATGATTTACCTAGATGCTCATTTTGTAAGATGCATTGGGATACCTTGTCACCTATCTTGTTTTAGGAGTTCCAAATCTTTGATTGTGATATATGAGTTTCTTGGACTCTTTTTCATGTGGGAATGTGGGGACATTAAAATATTATGCTCTGTAATCTCTCTAGAATCATTTTCACAATCAACTTTAAAATTTTTTAAATGCTTATTTATTCTTGAGAGAAAGAAAGAGAAACAGAGAGAGAGAGAGAGAGCAAATGAGCAGGAGAGTGGCAGAGAGAGAGGGAGACACAGAATCTGAAGCAGCTCCAGGCTCTGACCTGTCAGCACAGAGTCTGACGCGGGGCTCGAACTCACAAACTGTGAGATCATGACCTGAGCCTAAGTCAGATGCTTAACGGACTGAGCCACCCAGGCACCCCTGTTGTCATAATTATCTTTAAAGGATTAAGAGGACAAAAAAGAAGTTTAGTGATGATGCCCTTCTGATGACAGTCATTTGGGATAATTCTAGAGAGGATGGTTCTCTCCTAAGGCCATGTCACCATCGATGACTGTTTGGATGGACCCCCTCCCCCAAAAGCTCTGATCTGGTTCCTTCACATCTTATAATTTCTCTCTTATGAGCTGAATTGTGTTTTCCCCAAATTGTGCTGACGTTCTAACCCCCAGTACCTCAGAATGTGACTGTATTTGGAGGTAGACTCTCTAAATGGGTAATTAAGTTAAAGTGAGGTCAGATGGGCGGGCCCTAGTCCAATCTGACTGTATCCTTATTAGAAGGGAAGATTAGGACACAGACACACAGTGTGAAGACATAGGGACATGGCCTGTGAGAGGAGCCAAGGAGAGAGACCTCAGAAGAAACTAACCCTCCTGACCCCTTGATCTCAGACTCCCGGCCTTCAGATCTGTGAGAAAATAAAGGTCTTTAGTTTAACCCACGCAGTTTGGGGTACTTTGTTCTGGCAACCTTAGCAAACTAATTTAATCTCTTCTCTCTCTCTCTCTCTCTCTCTCACACACACACACACACACACAAGCACAATCAGTGCTTGGGAGTATCCCACACTGTGTGTGGGAATCTGCTCCCAGTTCCCCAAGCCCTGTGTTGAAAGATTATACCAGGGCTCTATTTTCATTTTTGATGTCTAAGAAGAGTTCTGGAGACATTTCACTTCTTTAAAAACCATTTTGTGGCAAGAATAAGTCGCAACAATTTTTATTTTATTTTGTGATCTTGGCTCAGGCAGAACCAGAAGGTGTTTGACCTTTCAGATTTTCTTATCACCTGTTCTTACGACAGCGATGCCTAGAAGTGTTTAAATTATACTTAATGTATTCTCTGAATCTCCCTCCCCACCCCCTCTCAGAGTTTCTCTCCAAGGGCTTTCTGGAAATCGAGCGTGGTGGGAAGTAAGGGAGCTTTGTGGGTGGAGATAAGTGGGCTCAAACTCTTAGTCTGCCGTCCGCTTGTGAGATGTTGGTAAGGCGCCTAACATCTCTGAGCCTTTGTTACTTTGTACCTGTGAAATGATGGGTGTGAGGGTTACATGAGATAAAGCTCTAGTTTGCTTCCTGGCACAGTACACCAAATACATGCTGTTTTCCATCGTTTTCTCTTCCTTTTCCGAACCACAGTTAGCCAGAAAAAGCAATTCTGGACCAGAGGAAATTCCAGTTAATTGAATATAGGTTTACGTTTGTGTACGTTAGAAACACATTACTTACTGCACTCCAAGATAAACATCATCGGCAGGAGTTCAAAGGGGTGCTGCTTCCAAACTCGGGGAGCACATCACTGAGCTCTTCTACTACCTACTTTCCGAGCATGGCCTTCTCTGCAGACACAGAGGCTGTTTCAAGCCCTCTGTATGCGTTGTATTTATTCAGCAACCGGCAAGCTGGTGTCCCACCTAGTGGTCAGCGGGAGACAGCCCGTTTCCAAAAGAGATGAGAAGACAGTTCGTATGACCTGCTGCTGGGCAGAAGCCTGCAGGACTGTCGTCCTTTCATCCCCTCCTCCCCATTTACAGTGGCCCAGGCCATGGGAAGCACAAGACGGGAGACTCGGCAGGGGGCGCGGTGGGCGCCGTATGCCTGCACCTGCTGTGACAATGGTGGGGCTGGGAAGGGAAGTCCCACATGAGAGAGTCATCAGAGTAAGAGGCGTATTGGTGAATGCTTTTCTTAAAGTATTGTGAGCTATGTGAAATATTCAGGAAAGTTCATAACGCACTCGGCACATTTACCAGCCAGCTCTGTTGAGTGCTAACATTTTGTCACACTTGCATCCTATGTCTTTAAGAAAAGAGCACAAATGGTGGCATAGCTCCCAGTCTACCCTTCTAGGATCCCTTTCTCTTCCTAGTCCCGCACCCACAGGTAGCCACCATCTTGAATTTGATGTTTGTCTTTAATGGCACTTAAAAAATTCTACTAACGGGGCACCTGGTTGACTCAGTTGGTTAAGTATCCAACTTTGACTCAGGTTATGGTCTCATGGCTCATGAGTTCGAGCCCCGGGTCGGGCTCTGTGCTGACAGTTCAGAGCCTGGAGCCTGCTTTGGATTCTGTCTCCCTCTCTCTCTGCCCCTCCTCCACTCATACTCTGTCGCTCTCTCTCAAAACTAAATAAACATAAATTTTTTAAAAAATAAAAATAGGGGCGCCTGGGTGGCTTAGTCGGTTGAGCATCCGACTTTCACTTAGGTCATGATCTTGCGGTTCGTGGGTTTGGGCCCCATGTCGGGCTCTGTGCTGACTGCCAGCTCAGAGCCTGGAGCCTGTTTCAGTCTGTGACTCCCTCTCTCTCTGACCCCTCCTGCTCACGCTGTCTCTCTCTCTCTCTCTCCTAGAAATAAATTAAAAAAAAAAAACATTAAAAAAATTAAAAAATAAAAATAAAATAAATTAAAAGTCTACTGACATCCCATGTGGGAATCCATGTTTTTGCATGTTTTCAAAATTTATTGATGCCATACTGGATGTATATTTTCTATTATAAAACAAACAATGCAATAATCTTCTTGTGCCATTTTCCCTATGGAACTTCTGCAAGAGTTTATTACTTTCCTAGAAGTCGATTGAGGAGCAAGTATTTTCTTTCCAGAGAGATTGTACCAAATTACGTTCAGTTTGGTAATTGTACCAAATTACTCTTCACCAAATTATCCAGTAGTGTAAGTGGTCTCATTGCTCTACATCTGCGATGATAGTGAAATTGTTAGACTCTGAAATATTTTCAAAGTGGATAGTTATGAAATATTTCACACTGTTTCAATCTGTATCTCCCTGATTAGTATTTATATTGGGCATCTTTTTAAATGTTTCTTGGACTTGCATTTCACTCTCTTGTGAATGTGCTGTTCATATCTTTTGCCTTCTGTTTTCCCATTGGATCTGTTCCCTATCGATTCTCAAGTGTTCTTTATATATTCCAGATATGAATCCTTTTTTTCAGTTATATGTTTGCAAAAGTCTCAGCCTGTGATTTATTGTTTTCTAGTAAAAATTTTAAGTTGAATTATATAATATGTACACATAATGCACAGATCATAAATGTAGAGCCCAGTTATTTTTTTTTTTTACAAAGTGAAAACACCCATATAATAACCACCCAGATATTAGGAATTGGAATATAACTGGTTCCCACTTCTGACTTTTCCAAGATCTGCCACACTCCAGAGGTAAGCATCTGTAGGCTTCTGAGTAATTTTGTCTCATTTTGAACTTCAAATAAATGAACTCTTATAGTACACATACTTTGGTTTCTGGTTTCTTTCAGTCAGTTCTCTATTTGTGAGTTTAATTTATTAATATTGAGTATAGCAGTGATTGTTTATTTTCCATGGCTATTTAGTGTTTCACTGTATGCATATATTACATTCATGAATCCATTTGGCTGTTAAAAATATTTAGGTAATTTCCATTTTTGGGCAATTATGAATAATGCTGTTGTGAACATTCTAATGCATGTCTATTGGTGCATGAGGAGAGGAAGTGCTAGGTTTTAGGACACACATGCTTATCTTTAGTAAATGCTACCCATGGTGATGCTGTGGGTGCTGCCCAATCCCCCCTCATGACTGAGCGCTCAGCCCCACCTGTCAGGAGTTTGGTTGATGATGGATCTCAGCTGAGACTTGCACCAGGCATTGCACTCAGCTTAAGGGGGCTGCCTGGCTAAACTATACACCCGTAGCCTTGTGGCAGCCTAGACACAATGAATGATAGATGTGGGGATGGAAATGCCCAGCCGCCATGTTTTAAAGTTTGTTTGTTTACTTGCTTGTTTGTTTGTTTACTTACTTACTTGCTTATTTAGAGGGAGAGAGATCAAGTGGCAGAGGGTCAGAGAGAGAGAGAGAGAGGGAGAGAGAATCCTAAGCAGGCTCAGTGCTGACAGTGCAGAGACCGACGTGGGTTGGATCTCACCAACTGAGAGATCGGGACCTGAGCTGAAATCAAGAGTTGGACTCTTAACCACCTGAGCCACCCAGGCATCCCACCCAGCTACCATGTTAATTCTGGACGCCTCTGAAGGGCCATCCTAGCTTCAGAGCTCCCAGAGGGATCTTCTGAGGTCTTCATGCTGAATAGAAACAGTGAGAGTGAACACCTTTGTCTTATTATCAGTATAAGGGGGAAGGCAACCTTGTATTCCCTGGAATGAACTCCATTGGTCATGACGTAATATTCTTTTTCTATTTCTTGGATTCTCTTTGGTGTTATTTTGTTATGGATTTTTGGATCTAACCTTATGAGGGACATTTTACTATTGTACTTCTTTTCTCATTTTATCTTTGTTATAAAATGGGTAGGGAAATGTTTCCTCCTATATATTTCTGAAAGAGACTGACATTTTATTTCTTATTTGATATAATTTACTAGTGAAGCCATCTGGACCTAGTGATTTCTTTGTGAGGACTTTTTCTTTTAAGTTAAAGTGTAATTATCGAATTATGTATGAGAACTTAAACTACAAATTTAATATATATATTTTTCTTTTTTATTTCTTCTTGTGCCAGCAGTTTTGAAATATACAACAATAATTGCAGCTTTTTCTTTTATATATATATATTTTTTTATTTCTAGGAGAGAGAGAGAGACAGCATGAGCAGGGGAGGGTCAGAGAGAGAGGGAGTCACAGACTGAAACAGGCTCCAGGCTCTGAGCTGGCAGTCAGCACAGAGTCTGACGCGGGGCTCGAACCCACGAACCGTGAGATCATGACCTAAGTGAAAGTCGGACGCTTAACCAACTAAGCCACCCAGGCGCCCCTAATTGCAGCTTTTTCTACTTCTTCCTTCAGTTCTCTTACTTTTACTTTGATAGTTTTCAACTTTGTAATCAATCATGTTTAATATTGTTATAAATAATTGGTCCTTTTATCTTTATAAAATCCCCCTCTGTATCTTAGGTAATATTCCTGATCTTGACATCTACTATATCTAATTTTAATATAATCATTTCAGCTGTTTCATGATTAGTATTTACTTGACACACTTCTTCCCATTTTTTAATGTTTCACCTATTTGTGTCTCTATACTTAAAATGCATTTTTTATGGACACCATATAGTTGGGTTTGGCTTATTTTATCAAGTTGATAATCTTTACTTTTAATTAGAGTGTTTAGATCATTTATATTTAATATAATTATCAATATGAATGGATTGAAATCTACCATCCTGCTATTCATCTTGCTATTTGTCCCATCTGTTGTTTGTTTCTTTTTTCTTCCCTTCCTGCCCAATTTATGTTTGATTTTTCTTAAATTTTAGTTTATCTCTTCTACTGGCTTCCACAGCCATGCTATCTAAAATTTTCACTACTTGTCCCCTACATTCCTATCCTCCTTCTTTGTTTTATTCTTCTCTTTAGAACTGAGCACTATCTAAAACTACTATATATTATAGATATATATTTACTATATATATACTATATATTTTACCTATTTGGTTTACTGGCTGTCTTCTTGAATAAAGTAGAACTCCTGAAGGGCAAATATTTTTCCCTGTTTTGTTCCCTATGGAAGTTTTAGTGCTTGTTACAAAGTAGGTAAATATTTATTGAATAGAATTGAATTGCTAGACAAAGGTCTCAGTCTTCCTTTTCTGCTTAACTGTCGATGGCCACCTTAGCTGATCCTCAGAGGAGTGATGTTTGACAAAACTGACCTACTCACTGGATTTTGAAAGAGATCAATGATGTGGTTAGGGACCATTTATAGCTGATGTACTCTTTTATAAAACAAATGTGCATAAGGCCTCCTCTTTTCTCTACGGTGAGTGTAACCAAGGTGCTGATCATTTCCTGATTTCCACTGTTGACTTCCTGGACTGGTCTCCTAGGTCTGTAACCTCATCTCCAGCACACACCTGGCTCAGAGCTCACAATCAAAATAGTGCTTTGAATGAAAGATGCACACTGACTCATAAATAGTGACATCATGGACAAAAACCAGAAATTAAAAAGGATGATGTGGCTTCTAGGAAAGCAAATTGTAATTTTGAGATCATTATGGGGATAATGTACAGAAAGTAAACACAATTAATTTTGTCCAGGTTACCTAACTAAAGCAGGCTAGTTTTACACCCTCTTGTCCTTATAAGCAATCTTGATGAACCCCACACTCAGCGGGTTAAGTTTCTGGGCACCCAGCTTTCTTGCCAGAGAAACTAATATTATTCCCACACTTGATTTCTTAGAGGTAGTTAATTGTACCTACCCCTATAGAGATAAGAAGTGCAAAGCTGAATTAAGAACATGGCGTTTTATCTACATTGCCAACCAAAAAAAATCTGTCGACCCAACACAGGTGATATTCTTCTCCTGTTTCAAGGCAGGCAGTCTATGGCCTCCTGGAGGTAAATATATTTTTCCAGTTCTTAGAAATTTCCCCCTGAAATATAGCAAATGCAAGGCATCCTGACAAATAGGGCAAAAAAATTTTTTTAGTATTATTGATAAAATTCTTCACTGAGATAAGCCTATGACCTATGTTATATATCAGCATAGGACCCGCACTGTGCATTTCAACTTTTATTTTTTAATTCTCCAGTTGAGGAGAAGTTATTTCTCCAGGAGAACTTAAGCCATGTGTTTCTTGCTGTCTGTGGATTTTCCCAGACCTTCCTGTCCTGGAGGCTCCCTGATTTTAGCTCCCAGACCTTACAGTCATGCTCTGGTGATCTTAAACCTTACCTTGCCCACTTCCATGGGCCTTGGCTTTCTTAAACTCCTAACCGCCCCACTCTCAAAGCACCTGTGGCCTTCCAGGTCCCCTCACAAGGCAGCATTCTCATTCCTGGGGCTCCAGTAACTGTGTCTGTGACACTCCTTCCCAGGAGGAAAGAGTTGTGTCGGAGGATGCTGGTGATGACTGGTTCCAGTCCTGAAGCCACTTGGGTCTGTGTTTCTCCAGGTCTGTGTTTGCTTGATTGCTACTTTGAGACTTTCTTCAAACTTGAGTAATTTGAATTTGGCCATTTGGCCTGAGTCAGTGACAGATGTTCATTTTAATCAGTAGCTGTCAGAAGACGTGGATCACACGGAAGTTAGAGCCTCTAGGGTGCTTGGGTGGCTCAGTCAGTTAAGCGTCTGGCTTTGGCTCAAGTCATGATCTCACAACTCATGGGTTCGAGCCCCACATTGGGCTCTGTGCTGATAGCCCAGAGCCTGGAACCTGCCTGTGATTCTGTGTCTCCATCTTTCTGCTCCTCCCCGGCTCGATGCTATCTCTTTCTCAGAAAGAAATAAACATTTAAAAATATAGATAATATATAAAAAAGAAGTTAGAATCTCTGTGACTGAGCAGGGGTAAGGAGGAGAAGGGGAGAAGAGGTGGGGATGAGGATTTGGCAGCAGGTCCTGCCTCCTTCCTGATTCTAAGGACGCAGGGGCCTTGTGGATTTCTAATGGGAAAACCCAAGTTCCAGTTACCCACAACCTTGCAGACCCATTTTGCTTGCACAAAAACAAAGACAGTCACAGTAATAACGATCATGACTTACTCTCATGTACCGTGTAACACCTGTTCTTTTCAAAGCTGCCCTGGATGTCTAAGTTACCTGTAACCCAGAGAGCAAGGGGATGCATGCCAGTTCTGAGCGGGGTCCCTGCTCACTCACATGCAAGGTGATGCTGAGGCAGGAGGAGATGTGCTTCCATCCCTGGGGTCCCTGAGACCAAACTTCTCAGCACTTCAAATCCCCGATGCTGGAGGAAGCTGACACAGGCCTGCAGGGCCCCCAGGACTGGAGGTTTAGGGCTGTGCCCTTGTGATGGTTGACTTTATGTGTCACCCTGACTGTGCTAAGGGCAAGGGTGCCCAGATAGCTGGAGAAACAATTTCTGGGTTTGTCTCCAGAAGAGATGAGCATTTGAATCAGCAGACAGGGTACAGAAGATTGCCCTCACCAGTGGGGTGGCCGCCATCTAACCCACAGAGCTCCTGAGTAGAACAAAAAGGCAGAAGAACGTTGAATCTATTCTCTCCTTGAGTTGGGACTTCCATCTTCTCTTGGCCTTCGATGTCAACACTCCTGGTTCTCAGCCTTTGGACGTGGAGTGGGAGTTACACCATGACTCCTCTGGTTCTCAAACCTTAGGACTCAGACTGAATTACACCATTGTCTTCTTGATTCTCCAGCTTCTAGATAGCGGATCATGGGATTTCTTGGCCTCTGTAATCATGTAAGCCAGTTTCCATAATAAGTCTATATATTGGTTCTGATTCTCTTGAAAAACCCTCACTAATACAGTTTTCCTCTCAACCTGTAGAGAGACAAAGGACCCAGGCAAATCCCCACCTTCCCAAGATCCCCTAGGATGATGCTTAATACAGCCCAGGTCGCTATGATTTAGAGCTTATGGGAGCAATTTGGTAAGAGCGGATGTCTCAGACACACAATATGCTACAAATAGGCTCATTCCTAGTCTTATTCCGAGAAGCTAAGATGCTCTTGGAGGGGGGTGCCTGGGTGGCTTAGTCGGTTAAGCGTCCGACTTTCGCTTAGGTTATGATCTCGCGGTTCGTGGGTTTGAGCCCCGCGTCGGGCTCTGTGCTGACTGCCAGCTCAGAGCCTGGAGCCTGTTTCAGTCTGTGACTCCCTCTCTCTGACCTCCCTGCTCACGCTGTCTCTCTCTCTCTCTCTCTCTAGAAATAATAAAAATAAAAAATAAAAAAAAAAAAAAGAAAGATGCTCTTGGAGGAAAATTCTCCTTATTTTCCAACTGGTAGAGCCCAGTCACGAGTGGGGAAGAAACAGCTACAGGATGGTACTGGACATGGGATGAGCACAGGGTCCTCTGACTGATTCATCAGCCGTCCACAGGCCAGGTCCCGATTCTGGGCAGGCAGCTTCTGTTTCCTAATAAAAAGAGAAATGAACCAGTTTCTCTAGCAGAACCAGGAGGCTGGCTGGGTTACACCTCTCTCATTTTACACGATCTCTCTTAATTTGTATAAATATATATTAAACTTTCAAGTCCCATTAGTATAATATAACCTGGAGCGGCTGTTGGTAAACTCAGCAGTTCAGGCATGAAAACTCCGAGAAGCAGAGCAATAAGCAAGCCTATGCAGTATTCTCGTCCTACCCAAGAGTCTTGAATATGTAACGCGGATGATGACGGCACTTGTGTCCTCGCGTGAGGCTGGTAACAAAGGTCTCTCTACTTGCATCTGGAACCTGTCACTCTTCTCCATCTGCTTGAGAACCAGCTTCTGGCTGTTTGGCGGTGGAAATGTAAAACATAAAGAAAGAAGTCACACCTAGCTTTGAATCCCCACCTGAGCGTGTGCTGGGGTGCGCCACGGAGAGTTTTGGAGCCTCACACAAGGAAAATCCTGCTCGGTTTGCAGGCTTGGGAGTTTGTGACACAACAAGAAAAATATTTGGTCTTTGTCTTGAGTCCCTGGCATAGAGCTCCTTGGAACCCTTGGAATAAAAGGTGATACAAGTGAAAGGATCATCCTTCATTTAGGTGGCTCATTGGAGGAGGGGGGCTGGTCGCCAGAAAGACCACACGAGAAGCCTGGATCTTTCAGTCCCACTCCGCCAATCTCTGGCGAGGCAGGAGGGGCTGGAGGTTGGATCAATCACTCATGGCCAGTGATCTATAATGGAATCTCCATAAAATCCCCTAAACAATGGGATTCAGGGAGTGTCCACGTTGCTGAACAGTGGTGAAGTGTTGGGAGTGTGGGACACATGGAGAAGGCATGGAAGTTCTGTGGGTCCCACCCCCCCCACCGCAGTCCCCTCTTTGGCTGTTCGGGAGTTGTATCCTGTATAACAAACTGGTGATAGTAAGTAAAGCACCTTCCTGAGTTCTGTGAGTCATTCCAAAGGATTACCAGACCCGGGGCAGGGGTGGTCTTGGGAACCTCTGATTTATAGGTTGGTCAGAAGATGGGGGGGCCTGGGATTTGTGAGTGACACCTCAACTGGGGAGCCCTCTCAAGGACCTGAGCCCTTTAGCTCATGGGAGCTGATGCGAATGCCAGCTAGATGCTGTCAAGTTGAGTTGACTTGTTGGACACCCAGCTGATGTTGGACACTCAGAGAAGCAGTGTCGGAAAAGACCCCAGGTATCTGGTGCCGGGAGGAACAACTTCTCAAGATCGTGTGTAACGTATGTGTGATGCCAGTCACAGAGTGAACAATTTACAGATTCATTCATTTCACAAATAATTTTTGCACAACAGTTTCGCACCAGACACTGCTCCAGGCACTTGGGTAGTGAATAAAATATAGAAAGTCCCTGGTCAGATGGGCTTAGATGCTAACAGGGAGGAAAGAGAAAATAAATAAGCACGAAACAGGTCGGGCAGTGTATGAGTTGTCTAGGGCTGCCTAAACCAAATACCATGGACTGGGTGGCTTAAACCAGCAGCAACGTTTGTCTCGCATTTCTGGAGCCGGGAAGTCTGAGATCAAAGGATCAACAGAGGGGATTCCTTCTGAGGGCTGTGAGGGGGAACCTTCCAGGCCTCTTCCCTTAGCTTGTCCGCATCTGGCTTCTCCTGTGTCTTCGCACTGTCTCTTTTTTCTGTGTCTGTCTCTGTCCAAATTTCCCCCGTTAAAAAAATTTTTTCTAAATGTCTATTTATTTTTGAGGAGCACCTGGGTGGCTCAGTCGGTTAAGCATCTGACCCTTCACTTTGGCTCAGGTCATCATCTCACGGTTTATGAGATTGAGCCCGAGTCAGGCCCTGTGCTGACAGCTCAGAGCCTGCTTGGGATTCTCTCTCTCCCTCTCTCTCTCTGTCCCTACCCCCTCTCTCTCTGTAAATAAATAAATAAACATTAAAAATGTTTATTTTTGAGAGAAAGAGAGACACACAGAGACAGAGCGTGAGGAAGGGAGGGGCAGACAGAGAGAGAGGGAGATACAGAATCTGAAGCAGGCTCCAGACTCTGCGCTGTCAGAGCCCGACGCAGGGCTCAAACTCACGAACCGTGAGATCATGACCTGAGCCGAAGTCAGACACTCAACTGACTGAACCACCCAGGCGCCCCCCACATTTTCCCTTTTATAAGGACCCCAGTCATATTGGGTTAAGGCCACCCTTAATGACTTCATTTTAACTTGACCACCTCTGTAAAGATCCTATCTCCAAATAAGGCCACTCTCTGAGTAAATGGGGGTTAGAACTCTAATATAATTTTTTTTGTGGGAGAGGGGAAATTGAGCCCATAACAGATCGGTGCTACAGAATACGGAGAACAAAGAGAGGGTAGGCTTTTGTGTATAGACAGAGCGGGCAGGGAGGTGTTCAAAGGTGTCATCTGAGGTGAGACCTGAGAGGTAGGAGGGAGCAAGCCTGAGGGTGTCCGGAGGAAGAATGGCCAGGCAGGTGGGAGGTTGGGGACCCTCACCAGGGTGTAAGGTGCCGCCAGCAGGCCGGTGAGGTCACGGAGATGTCGGCTCCTGTATGAAGGGCTGAATTAATTTCTCGTAACAAAGGACCAGAAACTGAGTGGCTTAATACAGAAATGGATCCTCTCCCAGATTTGGAGTCGAGGGCCCTGCCCCTCTCCGAGCTTCCGGTGGCCATCAGCAGCCCGCGGCCCTCCTTGGCTTGTGGACACATCGCTGCAGGCTCTGGCTCCGCTCTCTCATGGCCGCCTTCCGTCTGTGGGTCACTGTCGGCACATGGTGCTCCTCTCTGTGTGGGTCTGTGTCCCTTCTCCTCTTCTTTTTTTTCTTTTTTAAGTTTATTTATTTAATGTGAGAGAGAGGGAGAGAAAACCCCAAGCAGGCTTTGCATTGTTAGTGCAGAGCCTGACAGGGAATCCCCATGGAGAATCCCAAGCATTTACAGAGGTAGACGCGGGGCTTGAACTCATGAATCCGAGAGGTTGTGATCTGAGTCAAAATCAAGATTTGGACACCTAACCGACTGAGCCACCCAGGCGCCCCTCTACCGTCAGCTTTTTTTTTTTTTAATTTTTTTAATGTTTTATTTATTTCTAGGAGAGAGAGAGACAGCGTGAGCAGGGAGGGTCAGAGAGAGGAGTCACAGACTGAAACAGGCTCCAGGCTCTGAGCTGGCAGTCAGCACAGGGCCCGACGCGGGGCTCGAACCCACGAACCGCGAGATCATGACCTAAGTGAAAGTCGGATGCTTAACCGACTAAGCCACCCAGGCGCCCCTCAACCGTCAGCTTTAATAAGCCCCAGCCTCCTCTGTTCTCAGAGGAAACTTCTCCACTCACGGCACGAGACCTGCGGTCCCTTCTATAAGGATTGCCATGGCCCCATCCCTCAGCCTAGCCTCAGAGGGCAGGTGGCGTCGGAGCCAGGCAGCCCTGCGTTCTGATCCTGCTCCACATTCATTTTCTCTGGGCCTGTTTCCCCCAGTGAAAATTAGCCAAGCTGGCTGAAAGGTGTGGCCACGCGGGGATCCCACAGACTGGCTCAGCCCCATCATGTCGGATGAGGATCCCGGGTGTCCCGGGGGCTCTGCTCTGCTCCCCCCTCATGCTCAAACCCCAGTTCGGTGCTCAGGGGGTCAGTCTTAGATCTTTCACTTTCAGGTTCTTTGGGGACGTGCCCCCATGCACTATCCCCCGCCAGGGCTTGGGGGCTTTGGGCGATCTGGACTGAACTGGGTGATGAAAGTGCTGAGCCTTCTCTGATTTCTCAGACACCCACGGCCGCCCCCATACCCCGTCCACGCAGGGCTGGGGGCCATCTCTCTGAGCAGAGAGCTATCTTGGAAAGCCGAAGGCTGCTTCTCCTTTCTGCAAAATTCTCAGTCCATTTTAACCTCCTGTGCGTCATCTTCTTATCTTAGGGGCTGAATTAGCTAACATGAGAGCAATGTTGGGGAAGCGATGATAACTTTCAATCATGCCCAAAATATTCGTCTCCGGGTGGTGATAAGCAGTAAAGAGTTGCTAATGAAATAATGGGAAGTTGCTGCTTGAGGTTTGCTCAGTCTTAATGCTGACATTCTTAATTGGGGCTGACAGATGAGACTGACAGGCATTTTTGACAGCCAGACCCACCAGACACAATTATTTCACCAATAAATTGTTGCCATCCTGGCATTCAAAGCTTCCAGAACTTTCTGGAAGTTGATGGGCACTGGGTGCGTGGAAGTCTCAATTTCAGACATGGGAGGGGTCTGCACATCCACGGGAGGGCACCCGGGTTGTTTTGTGGGGACACTGGGTCAGAATGTAGGCGAGGCTCCTAGCTCCCCTCACTTGCTAACTTTGGAGCCAGGGACAGGTTACCGAAATTTTCGGAGCTCAGTTATTTCATCTCAGAAATGGGGATAAGTAAAACCAGTTGATCGAGTGTTATTCGTAAAGCATGTGCCTCAGTGCCTGGCCGTGGGGAGGCGTGGCGGCTGCTGTGTTTGCTCTACACACTAGGTACTCCCATGCAGAATTTTCTGTGTTAACCACACACGTGGCCAGGCTGCTTCCCTTCATCCAAATAACCTTCTCTGAAGGAAGGCTGAGAAAAGGGCTTCCGACGCCACACTTGACTCCAGTTGCTTCCTCCAAGCAGGAGGCTGATGATATTAAAGTCTGGAAAAGCTAGAATGTCAGAGTGTGCAGTCGGCTTTCACCTTTTGCATGTTCCAGGAGGAGGGGATATTTAGCCTCTGGGGATGTGATCCCAAACTTGTCAGGGTCCTAAAAATATGGATCTGGCCTTTGAATTTGAGTTGGGCAACCTTCGTCTTCTGTGCTGTGAGTGCTGCGGTCAGCCCCGCGTGCGGGGACAGCGCCAGGGAGGAGCAGGGGCCACGGCACCAAGCCTGGTTCCTCTTGGTTTCCACTGGGCAACGAGAGTAGAACGGGTTACGGAAGGCGGGCCCCGGGATGTGACAGTAGCCATGGGTCACTCTTCTGTCCCTTCTCTGGGGTTCTCGGCTTAGTTTCTCTTGGGTGGGAATTCTGGATGCCGGCTTGGATTTTTCCAGCACAGTAACTTGGAAGTAATTGATGATACTATTTTGTGACTATAATTGTTGAACGCTACTATGGTCCAGGCATTTAGCTAAGCGTTTGCACAGAACATCCCCTCCATTCTAGTTCTGTTGAGATGCTGATGCTCAGGGGGGTTGATTGACTTGCCCAGAGGTGCATGGAGCAGGGCGGATGTGAACCTGCTTCCTCCCTGAGCTCGGAGCGGGTGCACGTATCCCCTGTGTGACTGTCCTCCAGGGCTTTTCCCCCTCGGTCAGCTACCCTCTGGTGACCTTGGTAAACTCAGACCAGATGCTGACAGCTGGGCCTCCTTCCTGGGCCGTAAACCACCTGAACCTTGGGGTTCAAAGAATGGGCAGGGTTGATGTGCGTGGTGCCCTGGGCCACTGTTACCTGACCGTGAGTGCGAGCTGCACACAAACGTGCTGGTGGACCAATGGCAGGAGATCTGGGTCCTGCTTCTGACTGTCATGGCTGGAAAGGTGACATTCGGCCACTTGCGTCTCCTTCTGGCCTTTAGCTAGGAGAGGTGGGATGCGACTGTCTCCTCTTGGTATAAACCCTTAGAGCTCTAGCCCTCTGTGTGCCAGAGGGTTTTAGGGAAAAAGGAAGTCACCCATGACCTAGATGATGTTGAGGATGTGTTAGTGTCCTCTGTCAAACAGTGGGCCACATGGTATGTTTTCCAGAGTATTCTGGGCTTTGTCCAGTCCCCTGAGCCCTGGTCCTGCCCTCTGGGAGAGCCCTGATTCTGCTCCCCAGTATGCCCTGGCCCTACTCCAGGGGAGTCCTGGCCCAGCTCCAGGTGATCCCTGGGACTTGCCTGGTTGAACCCTGGGTCTGCCCTTTGTGCAGCCTCTGGTGGCTAGAAGGCTGTCACCTAAGTGTCACCTAAGCAGGGTGACTTGGTCCAGCAATCCAGCAGAACCTGGCCTGCCTCCAGGGCCCAGGGGCACAAATTCTATACGACTTTCCCTCCTTCTTGGTGGAGGCTTTTCCCTTGCCCTCCTGCCTCCAAAGGATGAAGACCTCCAGAAGGACCCCTGACTCCCTTTTCCCTCCTGATGTCCTGTAAGGTCTGTGGATAAGAAGGGAACCATCGCTTCCCACAGAAGAGCCCCTGCTAAGCCTGTGCTCCAGCTTCGTGCCGATAGTCTTGGCTCCTGGAAGACAGGTGTAGCCGGAAGGGAAGACACAACAGACCTCAATGCTGTGTATTTTTTCTTTTAAAAAAATGCACTGGGAGGGGTGCCTGGGTGGCTCAGTTAGTGTCCAGCTCTTGACTTCAGCTCAGATCATGACCTCATGGTTCGTGCCAACAGCGTAGATCCTGCTAGGGATCCGCTCTCTCCCTCTCTCTCTCTGCCCCTCCCCTGCTTGTGCTCTCTTTCTCTCTCAAAATAAATAAAGTAAAACTAAAATTAAAATGTGCTGGGAGAGTGTAAGTAAAGACAAAGTCTCGTAAGATGAACAAATATCACCCCATGGGCTCGTTGCTCCTTTTTTAGAACGCGCTTCTGATCATGGTTGACTTTCCTAGTCTCCTCATTATCTCTGTCTGAAGGAGGGGAATTTAGTGCCTTTTATTTGCCAAACAGTGGAGACTGCCACGTGCTATACAAGTGGCTCACATTTAGATTGTGTTCCAGGGGGTGCATGACATCCCCTTTGGTGGGTCATGCCACGTGCCTGCGGGACCTTGTGCTTCATGCCTTCCTTGGGCTTGACCTTGGCATAGGCTCTGGGCAGGCAGTCGCTTCGCCCCCGAGCTTTTGTTCTCTCCTACAGTGGGTGCTTGCGGCAACCACCTTGCCTGTTGTTGACCCTGAAGAGACACCACAAGCTCTTTCATTCACTTTATTCCTCACAAGACACAAGGGATAGCATCTTTCAGGGAAGAGCTACAGAGGCGGACTGTTCTTATCCTGATGCCTTCCTGCTCCTGTAGACATGCTACAGCCGTGTCTACTTGTAGCCCACGCACAGCTCAAATCGCTCCTGTTCAGGTGAGACAATTACGGACCTGGTGTCACTCGAGATCAGGGAAGCCACGGAAGACCCTGGACCCGATAGATGTGGCGAACCCCATCTTCGCTGCCTTTCTTTGTGTGTGTAGTTCTGTTTCTGGATTTCCCTTTCTTTTCGGATTTGACGTGTGGGGTTTTGGGCTTCCTATTCAGTTCCTAGCTGTGCTGTAACAAGTCCCCACAGGCCGGGAGGCTTAAAACCACAGAAATGTGCTCTCTCACAACTCTGGAGGCCAGAAGTCCAACACCACGGTGTCACCAGGCCCGTGCTCCCTCTGAAGGCTCTAGGGGAGGGTGCTGTCTGCCTCTTCTAGCTTCTGGTGCCTCTATGGGTTCCATGGCTTGAGGCTGCAGGTCTCCAGTCTCTGCCTCTGTCTTCACTTGGCCTTCTTCTTGGCATGTGTCTTTTCCTTTTCCTATAAGGACACTGGTCATTGGATTTGGAGCCCACCCTATACTCTCATCTTGGTCCTTTGCAGATTACAACTGCAAAGACCCTATTTCCAAATAAGATTACATTTTGAGAGAACTCTGGGTGGACATGAATTTCTCGGGAATACTATTCAACCTACTACAGGTGATAGTGTTAGGGTCAATGTCGAGTAGCGAGACATTCAAGTCTCAGTGGCCAGCTAGCTCCTTCCTCTGGGCCCCGGGACAGGCCCACTGATGCTGACTGGACGGGACGGGAGAGTGTCCCTCTGCTCCCCTCCCCCAGCACCAAGGGAGCCCTGAGTTCTTTCTTACTCCTCTGGCACCCCCCTGACTCTTCTTGCAGGTGTGTCTTTTGAGATCTTCCTTATTTCTGTCATTTCAAGTAGGCTACAATTAAACCAAAGCCTTCATCTGAATTCTGTGGTTCCTGAGACAATACACATTTTAAAAACACATTAAAAGCAAAATATTTTTTAAGTTGAAAAGATCACTGAGACAATGACAATATATAAACTGAGAAATTGGTGGGGGGCTCACACCAGAGTCTTTCTGTTCTGTCCCCTCTCAGCTCTGTTATCCATCTCTGCACCCCTCTGGGGTTCTGTGGGGATCCCCCACTGCCTGTTTTGTGCATGCATTATGGGCTTCCAGGTCTTGGGAGCCCTTAGGGACCATGCTCTGGCAAGTAATTATGGCCAAGGCTCCCTTCCTGTTAGGAGCTCATGTGCCCTGAGGCAACTCATCAATGCCTAGAGGCATAATTTGTCACCTAGAGGGCCATCTCCCCATGCATGGATATGTTAATTGCAGGTGACCAAGCATCCTATTTGGCTTTGACCGTGGTGAGCGAAGGCACAGCCCAAGACATTGGTTCTCCAGTTTCTGGCAATATGGTTGGTTGGGGCGGAGAGGTTTCACCTAATTTGTTTCTCCTGGATCTTTGGCCCTGGAGGCCTCCCTTTTACATTTCAGAGAGGGGACAAGACCCCAGAGACTGTTTGCTTGGATTCCAATTGACATCAATTACCTTGGTCAAGCTGAGTCCCAGGGCCGTTCTGAACAGCTGTCCGCCTGCATTTCTCATCTTGGGCTTCTCCCATGCACGGCTTGTGAAGGCCCATTAGCTGCTTGTTTATCTCTTATGAGCATACAGTTTTATAGGTCAAGCTTGTGGCTTCCACACAGGTAAAAACTCAGGAATGATAGGACGAGCCATCTTGACTATTGTCATCAGGGAGCCACCACACTGCTCTAACTGGAAGGTTATTAGTACGATGAGGCTGTTTTCCTCATTACCATTTTGTTGTGGGAGAAGAGGCATGTGAACTACAGGGGCTGAAGTCGAGGAGGTCTCGGTGGGTGCTGCCCCAGCAGGCGCAGAAGGGGGCAGTGACAGTGGCCACCCTGGGCCGAGAGAGTGAGACCTTTCACTGCGCCCTTCCAAACCCGGTGTCAGAGTGGAAGGGATTGCTGTATGCTTCAGTGTGGCAGGTTGGGGTTTTCCTGAGGTGACTGCAGTGATGTATGAACTTACCCTTCCGCCATGGTGCAGGGGGCTTGACCTTCTCAGGTCTGGGGTCGGGGTAGGGACTGTGGCCAACATGGCATGGTGATAAATTGCCCACACCCACTGAGCAGCTGGAGCTTCTTGCTTCCCGGAAGTGCTATCTTGTGAGAAGTGGCCCACCTGGAGATGTCCACACTGTGAAAAGCTCATGTCCCACGGTTGTCCTGAGCCACGAGCTGCTGCCGGGGGATAGAACAAGCTAAGGAAACCGAGGCAGCCAGCTGATGGCCCAAGGACCTGAGACACACCATCCTGGCACGTCCTCCCCAAATTCCTGACTCACAAAACCATGAGCGAAAGAGATGATTGTTTGAAGTTTCTAAGTTTGGAGTGGATTCATATGGAGCAGTCAAACCCAACTGGGATATTTAGTCAGGACAAGACTGATCTCCCAGCTGGGTTGGGGACGAGGCTTAATACAGGATGCCCAATGAAACAGTAGATAAGATTTCAGCTGTTGTCCAGGTGAAGGTGAAGAGAGGGCTCTGGCATACCATCCCTGTGCAGGCCTGGATGAGACCCCCATCTCGCTGCCTCTGGGCATGAGCAGGGCACTTGGAGCAATGAATATATAAGACCCACATGCCCAAGGCCTCAACATTTGTTTCACTACTTAGCAAATGCCTACTAAGCACGAACCTGCCAGGCACACTGAGGCAAGAGGAGCCAAAACAGACCCAACCTGGCCTCCCAGGGACTTACAGGGCTGTGACCAGTCCCAAGAAATCCCTGCATGTCCCCCTGGAGAGGAAGGCCAATGCAGAGTGGAGTCACTGCCCGGATATGGAGTAGCAATGGAGTAGGGGTGGGAATGCAGGGAGTTTGGTCTTCAGACCTGCTCACGTCCTGATCTGTCTGCACCATCTCTGCCTGCTGATGCCCTGGGACACCCTACTTGATGGCACCTTGGAGAGAGACCCAGCCAGCCTAGTGGAACAGCCCTACTGAGGAAGTCACTGACAGCCCACCAGTGCTCTCCTCCAATGTTAGCCAATGTTGAGCCCCTGCTGGCCTTGACTCCTTGGCGAATGTACTGCTGCCCCCTCCTGGCTCCATCCTAATGACCCTGTCACCATGTGGGCAGTGATGGTTGGTGCTGGTTTCTTTCTCTCAGCCTGAATGGATCAAGACGCTGGGTCATCTCAGAATGTTTGATATGTAACTGACAGTATAACTTTCAATTCAGTATTATAATTGAGTGATTGTAATTGTAGCTTGCAATATAATTTTGGACTAAGTATTATTATGTCTGAGCCTCTGTTTTTTTGGTTAGAAAATGGAACTATTATTACCGATCATGCAGGACTGTAAGGATTAAAGGTAAGTTATATGGAATACCCTGCACCTATATGTTAATGTTCTGATGAGTGGTTGTTGTTATTGTTGTGGGTGTGCCCGTGATGCAGCCAGAGTCCAAAAAGGAGAGGAGTCATCTGCTTGCCTTGAATCTATAAAAAACAGTGTGTTTTGAGACTACCCTGCTGGGAAAGAAGCTGGAAACGAGATTTAAAATGTATTGACTGTGGCCTTCAGAAAGGCTTCTTTCTCATCAGTTTACCCAGCTCTGGTAGGGACGAGCATGGTTTGAGGAGCTGCTCTTCTCATTTTCTTGCCTTTGGGATTCCTTGATGCTGGAGTGTGGGGAGGCGGAGCGTGGTCTGCTTGAAGCATCCTTTGAGGACGAAGTTAGCTCTGAAGTCTTCATTTCAGTTGAGAAAATGAAGCATGTCATTCTGATTTAGAAAAGTTGTAGCCCAAGCAATTGTTGAGAAGACAAAATAATATATTTCTTTATGAGAGAAGACAGATCATACTGCTTGAGCCAAACTTGTAAAAGGATGTGTGCATCATGCTGGCTAAAGAAAACCCAAAGTGACATTCAGGAAAGTATTAGCAGTGGGAGATGCTCGATGTTCAGAATCTCCCTCTACCGTGCTCTTCTGAGTCCCATTGGATACAGCGTCCATCCCTCCTGATGGGGCCTTCCCAAGTGATGGATGTGGAAGCACTTGACTTTCTGTGGAGTATATATTGATCTTAGGGGTTGAATTGCAGCCTACTGGTTTTAAATAGATGGGTCATGGCAATGAAAAATGATAAGACCAGAGGACTTCTTTAAAATTGTAAATTAATGAATTTCATAGAAATCACTCATAAAAGTGTGCCAAGATATGGGCAGTATAGCATGTTTTGTCAAAACGTCAGATGATGTGATTTGGTAGAGGAAACCACTCTACCATAGATGGAAGGAAGCACCAGATTATTCCCAGCTAGCAAAGAGTGAGATTTTCAAACTATAATGCAACTGTGAACCAGGAATAGTGTTTCAGTGGCTGCCATCGTCACTTGAATGGCAAACTACAAATGCCCTACTCTTTCTATTCCGCCATTTACCCTCCCATCTGCTTGCCCACCTGCCAGGCCCTCCATCCACCCACCCACCTACCTATCCATCCACCTGCCCACCCATCTACCTATCCATTCTCCCATCCCCCCACTCATCCACTACTCAAATGCTCATCCATCCATCCATCCATCCATCCATCCATCCAACAAATAAGCACTGAGCACCAACTAAGTGCCAAGCATTATGGAAGGTGTTGGGGACAAAGATGAGTGAAATAATCTTTGACTGTGAGGAGGTTATTGTCTACTGAATAACACATACAGGAAAGTTAAAACAGTGCAGTTCTGATTTATGAGCTCTGAAGACCTAGCTTCAGGAGCCATCTGAAATCAGGGAGTTAGGGAAAGTTGTCTGAGCCTCCCTGGTGGCTCTGGATTCACATTCCAGGACCAAAGAACAGTGTTTTCAAAGTCTAAGTGGTCTGGAAAGGGGTGTCCTCTCAGGAAATGGGGACATTTAATAAGGAGTGTAGTGAGGTGAAATATTGGTCTGAAGAGGGTCCTGGGGCCTAGAACCTGCCCACCCTTGTAGGCTCAGCCAAGGACTTTGGCCATAATGCTGCACAGTGGTGATTATTAATCTGTACTCTGAGGACAGGGCTCCAGAGTACTTGGGTTTGAGGCACAGGCATCTGAATCTCTACTCCTGCAGCAACAGGCAACTCTGCTTTTGTCTGACTTAAATATTGAGCTCCTTTTTGAGAGTTCCTTTAGAGGAAAGTGTCTGCAGCTTAGTCTGAAAACCACTGGAGTGGATGAGGGGGCTCCAGGTATGGCTTCAGTCAAGGAGTTGCTTTATACAGTGCCTCTGGGGTAAGGTGGAGGGTGGATCCAGGGGAGTCAGCAAGAAGCAGAGATGGGGGCTCCTGCTTTGGGCACCTGAAGGAATGGATGCATCTCTATGGGTTTCTGTTGGGCATGGTGAATGCTAAGTGGGACTGATGCGCAGAGGGCTGCAGATGACAGATTAGTGACTCTATCAGACACTACAGTCCCAATGGGCAGGGATCCCATTAGGTAAAGTGGGATGAAGTAGTGATGGTGTCCTAAGTGTCTTGTCTCAGCATCTGGCAGCCCCTGGGAAAGAATATAACCTGGTATATTTTCATGCCACTTCTTTCATTCGTGTTGCAGTGTAAGGTGACCATCATGTTGCTTGAAACCTTGGCTAGACTCGGAGGCTTCCTTCATGCCTCTGTAGAGGGCTGGCTGGTCAAGGCACTGGGATTCTCCTGGAGAATCTGAGGGGCCAGAGCTGAGGTGCAGGGGTCAGACAAAGCCAAGCCCATGCAAAATGGACAACCAAGAACACGAAAAAACTATTTTAGGAATGTTTCTTTAGTTTAACATTGGACCTTATAATGTATTGTTAAAATCCTCTGGACACTTTGAGCCATGGCAAGTGGCAAGATGAACTGCCCTGCAAGTCCCTAGGTCCTTTTCATTATTTAAAGTTCCATGGGGTGGGGGGCACCTGGGTGGCTCAGTCGGTTGAGTGTCCAACTCTTGGTTTCGGCTCAGGTCGTGATCTCATGGTTTATGGGATCAAGCCCCATGTTGGGCTCTACACTGACAGCATGGAGCCTGCTTGCAATTCTCTCTCTCTACCTCTCTTTCTGCCCCTTCCTTACTCATGTTCTCTCTTTCTCTCTCTCTAAATAAATATAAAAAAAATTAAGTTCTAGGAGGTGCACGTGGTAAACGGGCATTGAATGGGTCCTGCTTCGGTGGGCACATGTGGGAAGAAGCAGAGCTGATTCACTGCTGAGATCTGGCCACAGGCAGAGTATGGGGTGGGGTGAAGGTGAGGTGGGAGAGAGGAAGGGGAGAAAAAGGGGAGGGGAGAGAGGAAAGAGATCATTTCATATCTGTGATACTCTCCTTGGATTATACGGTGGGAAGTCCAACATCCTGACGGGTCCCGTGGTAGGATATGGCACTTTGAAAACAATTCATGTTCCTACCTATAGAAAAGGCTAACTCCATGTTCCCATCTGCAGAAAAGGCTGACTCTTTGGACACACACACACACACACACACACACACACACACAGAAGAAACCAAGGCCATATCAAATTTTTTTTTTATTGTTCCAGTCAAAAAAAAGAGGAACACCTCAGTATGTAAACAGTTACCCTAACACAGCGAGTTCTTAAAGATACAGTGTTTTATTCTAAAAAAATTTGGCATCGTAGTGATTTCTCAATACATAATTTGTGCTTTCGCATGTAGCATGCTTTCGTCTCATTGTCCGTGCACAGTTGTACCTGGAGTTGAATAAAGGGAGTTACAAAAAGACCAAAAGGTGGGTCAGGAGCCAAACCAGTACTTGAGCCCTCCCTGGCTTTCCTTTCCAAAAAGCATGGTGGGAAGGTTAACAACTTCAGAAGCAAATCTTAGTTACTTATCATGAGGAAAAGTCAGAAGCCTTGGTAGGATTTTCCGAAAGGTGCATTTCCTTATTTTATTTCTGTTCACATCTCCAAAGGATCATCTAAAGGTGAATAAACTTTAGTTTGTACATCGTATTGTGTAATATCTATAAATCTCTCCTGTAGTAACTCTTGTTTTATGATTTTGCTGGCCATGTAGTTCACTACTAATTGTTATTGAAATCCCACCAATGATGTATTCCATTTTTCATAGATTCGCTGGATCATTTCAAAGTGTTTGGCAGTTTTGACAAGGACCTCTTGCTTTTTTCCAGTGAAAGTTATTATTTTGAAAGATTAATCCTCAGACTGAAGAGCCTTTTAAGTGCTATGGTGGGTTTATTAATAAATGCTGCCTACTCTGCTTACTTTAGTCTGTCTTCCTTATCCTGGAATTCCAAGTCTTCTACAATTTAGCACCAGTTTTCAAAATGCATATTTTATCAAATCCTACAACAAGCCATCCCACCCCATCCAGGTGGGCCTAGGCTCCATCCCCCGGTCTTGCTTTGCACGTGACTGTCTTTGGCCTATCTCCCATGTTAGCTCCTCAGACTGTAAGGAAGATTCCCTCCTGGGTCTGTATCTTCTACGTCCCACCCAGTGTCCAGAAATGTCAGGACAAATGTCCCTTTCTTCCCCGGGAAACGATTCTCCATTGCTTACATAGAAACGGATTTTGCTTTCTTAAATTTCGAAACACTGTTGTACCCTTCCTGTTAGATCGTCTTATTTCTAAAACTAGAGTAAGTTAATTTTTCTCTTTATGCCTCAATTTCTTTATTTGTAAAGTGGGAGTCAGTATTTGCTCACAGGGCTTTTGTGTGGTTAGATTCACTCAACACAGTGTGGTCATATGTTAAGAGCCAGTTGCCATGAGTTTATGGGCTTGTTGAGGGCATAGGAAGATGTCATTATTTCTTGGTCTTTTTTTTTTTAACTTTTTGTTTTTTTAATGTTTTATTTATTTCTAGGAGAGAGAGAAAGAGAGAGAGACAGACAGTGTGAACAGGGGAGGGTCAGAGAGAGAGGGAGTCACAGACTGAAACAGGCTCCAGGCTCTGAGCTGGCAGTCAGCACAGAGCCCGACGCGGGGCTCGAACCCACAAACCGCGAGATCATGACCTAGGCGAAAGTCGGACGCTTAACCGACTAAGCCACCCAGGCACCCCTATTTCTTGGTCTTTAGAGCAACCTGTCTAGGACATTGCCCACTGTACTACAAATGTTCATGAGTCGATACTCAGTCAAACAAATACTAATCTAGAACAATAAAATATGGGGCATCTACTAGCTTTCAGAATATTTTGAGTGGAATTCTCTCCTTGTCTAGTTTTAGTTGGCAGCTTAGATCCCTGAGAATGGAGGTACACATCTGGGCCTGCTTCCAGCATCAGAGAATTTCATACACCTTGAAAACCCAACATTTTATTTCTCTGTAGAATGTGAGCATCTTGTAAAAAACCCAAAAAACTCAGATTCTTAAAAGGATTTCTGGGAACAATGTTAAAGGTCAACTATGTCTTTGCCTTGTTTCTTTTTAGAAGATTTTTTCTCGAGGAGTGGATACTGGAACACCAAAATCTGTTGCCCCGATGACACCCCAGCTTGATGACCTGAATCTAAGGGCGGCTAGGCTTTGTTTTGTTTATATAATTCCTGATGGTTCTGTGTGACAGTAAGAATGAGAACTTCTAGGTTAAAAAAACATGAATGTCTACAAGACACGCAGCCCTCAAACCAAATTACGACTTATCCTCAGTCTCATAGAGTCAGGATTGAAAAGACTACTGAAATCTAGGCACTGTTTTGGAGTTTTGAACTAGTGAACTTTCCAGAATAATTTTGTTTCTGTCTTAGGAAATGGCTCACAGAATGACTTCATGTTTTGTTGGGCTATATTAAATATTTCAGGCCTTGGTAGTATTGTGCTACTTTATTAGGAAAGACAAATACAATGAGTTATCTTTCAATTAATAGTGGAAAAGAGGGATATGGCTGAAAGAAAGCAGTTGAATTAAACTGTTATGGTTTAATCTCTTTGCATCCTTAATTGTGTTCTACTTGATTTAGCACTAAATTTTTGTCCTGGGTGCATGTCCTAAGTGCATGCTTCATGGAAGGTAGAGATGGATTCAGGTTAAAAGCAAGTTGCCAATAACCTGCTGGAGCTGATTGAAGTATTTATGGATGAGGTGGCCAGATGTAGTCATGCACTTATTTTCAATCAAAGGCCCCAACCACTTTAGGGTCTTTTTTTTTTTTTTCTACTTTAGAGGAGACTATAGTGCTTGTACAGTAACACCTCATTTGTCTAGAAGGCACCTAACTCATAACTTGTCTATTTGCTATGGGATTTAGTGGTGGCAGAAGACAGGAGAGAAGGATGTATTTAGTAAGGAGATCCTAGAGACAAGTGTATGGATGGTGGCAGAATTTCATTCCTGCCACCATAGGAATTAGTGAAACTATTAAAAACAGCTAAGACTTAAAGCTAAAGCGTCTGGGGCTATCTAGTGTATGGGTGGTAGAGACTCGAACTGCTATTAGAGTCATAGAAACAGAGACTGGAGGATTCAACTTGCTGAAAAAGACAAAAAGAAAAGACAAGGAAACTAATAGCAGACACATTTTCTCAAGCTCACATTGGAACATTCACTAAGATAAACCACATTCTGGGCCATAAAGCACAACTTTAAAAACTTGAAAAAATATAAATCATACAGTGTCTTCTCTAGACCACAATGGAATCCAATTAGAAATACAACAGAAAGAAATGGAAAATCTCAAAATACTCAGAGATTCAACAGCACACTTCTAAATAACACATAGGCCAAAGAAGAAATCTTAAGAGAATTTGAAAAGTATTTTGAACTAAATGAAAATAAAAATGCAATTTGTCAAAAGTTGTGGGATGCAGTGAAAACACTGCTTAGAGGAAGAAATTGGGAAGGAAGGAATAAAATTATCTTTGATTGCAGATGACATGAATGTCCGTGTAGAAAATCTGAAAGAATCAATAAAAAACATCATAGCAAAGTTGCAGGACACAAAATTAATATACGAAAAGTCAATCACTTTTCTGTATACCAGCAATGAGCAAGTGGAATCTGAAATTACAAAAACAATACTATTTACATTAGCACCTCCCCAAAAATAAAATACTTAGATATAAATTTAACAAAATATGTACAAGATTTATATGAGGCAAATTACAAAACTCTAGTGAAAGATAACAAGTAAACTAAATAAATGGAGAGATATTCTATATTCATGGATAGGAAGACTCAATATTGCCAAGACTCAATACTGTCAAGTACTTGCTAAATTGATCTACAGATTCAATGCATTTGAATCCCAGCAAGTTAACTTGTGGATATTAACAAACTGCTGTTAAAAATTTTATGGAGAAGCAAAAGACCCACAGTAGCCAACTCAAAATTGAAGGACTGACATTATCCAACCTCAAGGGTTACTATAAATCTACAGTGATCAAGTCTGTGGTGTTGGTGAAAGAATAGACAAGTAGATCAATGAAACAGAAAAGAAAGCCCAGAAATAGAACCCTATGAAGTATAATCAACTGATCTTTGACAGAGGTGCGAAGACAATACACAGAAGCAAATACAATATTTTCAACAAATGGTTCTGGAAAAACTATACATTCATATAAAAAAAAGAACCTGGACACGGACCTTAAACTCTTCACAAAAACTAACTCAAAATGATTTAGATTTAAAGTACAAAACTATAAAACTCCTAGAAGATAATATATGAGAAATCTTAGATGACCTTGGGTATGGCAATGAATTTAAAAATATAAAACCTAAGGCATAATCCATGGAGGGAAGAATTAATAAGCTGGTGCTCATTAAAAAACATTTCTGCTTGGCAGAAGACACCATCAACAGAGTGAGAAGACAAGCCACAGACTGGGAGAAAATATTTGCAAAAGATTCATCTGATAAAAGATTGTTAAGCAAAATATGCAAAGAACTCTTAAAACTCAACAATAAGAAAACAAACAACCTGATTAAAAAGTGGACAAAGACCTAACAGGCACCTCATCAAAGAAGATGTACAGATGGAAAATATGTTTATGAAAAGATACTCCGTATCCTATGTCACCAAGGAAATGCAAATGAAAACAATAATGCGATACCAGTGCACATCTATTAGAATGGCAAAAAATTCAAAACACTGATAACACCGAATGCTGGCAAGGATGAGAAGCAACAGAAATTCTATTCACTGTTGGTGAGAATGTAAAATGGTATAGCCACTTTGGAAGACAGCTTGGCAGTTTCTTATGAGACTAAACATAGATTTATCATATGATCCAGCAATTATGCTCCCTGGTATTTATCCAAATGAATAGAAAACTTTGTCTATAGAAAAACCTGCACACAAATGTTTATAGCAGCTTTATTCGTCATTGACAAAGCTTGGAAGCAAACAACAGTATGTAAATGGATATATAAACCATGGTACATCCAGACAATAAAATATTATTCAACCCTAAAAAGAAATGAACTATCAAGCTATGAAAAGACATGAAGAAATCTTAACTGCATAATACTAAGTGAAAGAAAGCTAATATGGAAGACTATATGCTGTATGATTCCAACTATGTGACAGTGTGGAAAAGACAAAACTATAAACTATAAAGGTTTGGGGGGAGAGACAAATGGAGTGCAGAGAATTTTTAGGGCAGTGAAACTATTTTGCACGATACTTCATTGGTGGATACATATCATTATACATTATGCATTTGTCAAAACTCATAGAATGTACACCAAAAGTGAACCCTAGTGTAGACCATGGACTTTGGGTGATGCGGATGGGTCAGCATGGGTTCACTATTTGTAACAAATGTACAACTCTGATGCTAAGTGCTGATGATGGGGGAGGTTGTGAATGTTGTGGGGACAGAGGGATGTATGGGAACTCTCTGTACTTTTCACTCAGTTTTGCTGTGAACCTAAAATTGTGCTAAAAGATAAAGGTTATTACTCAAAAATAGAAAATGATGAGAAAACTTTTTGAGTTCAGTGATTTATCCAAGACCATATAACTCATCTGGGGATGGAACCGGGATCAGAATCCTTCTCTCTTCAGACTGAATCCAGGGTTTCTACAAAACAATGAAAAAAAAAAAAGTCTACTTTATGACCCATTGCCTGTGAGTTCAGGGAGGTCTATGGTGCATTTTAGAAAGAATACCACCATGATGGTTAAGGGAGGGAGTTATCATCATTTTCAGGGCTCTGGTTTTATGTAAATTCACTTATGTGGACCACCTCATAACTAATTAGAGGAGGGAAATGTATGTGTGAGTGTGAGTGTGTGTGTGTGTGTATGAGTGCATGTATACTTGTGTATATGTATATATGTACATATACGTTTGTGTATATACATATGTATACATATGTATGTGCCTGCATGTGTATATGTGAGGAAAGGGTTGTTGCATTTGGTAAAGTGTTAGTTACAAAAGGCTGTACTACCACTGCATCATGTAACATTTAGAGGAGCCTTCTTTCTTTTAGAAAAGGAAAAAAATAGGAAGTTACAAGCAGAGAGGAACTGTGGAATAATAAGCCACACATCTCGTTGGTGTCTGTTGTAACAGCGTTGTAAATAAGATGAAAGAAACGTCTTCCAGTGTGGCCATTTGGATTGTAGAAAGTTCTCATTTATTCACTAATGCCCCCTATGGACACAGGCTGACTGGGTAATCAGGTAAGCTGGTCCGGCATGTGCATGGCCATGACTCAGATATTCGAACACTACCACCCTCTCTCTGAAAGCAGGCCATCATCTTGAGCAAAATTTCCATGTCTAGAACTTCCCAGAGACTGGTGTCTAAGAACATTGATGGAGAGTTGTTCCTGGTTAGCAAAGTTTACTCCTACCTGAGTTCATAGGGCCAGACCTAATTTAACTCTGAAAGTTTCAGTGCTGCATTCTGTATAACCTTTCCTGCCAACATGAAAGAGTCTGTTCTCAGGTTCAAAGCCGGAAAATGGAAAGTGGCAAGTTCACGTTCATGGAGAAATAGTATTCTGGAGACTTTGCCTCTCGGAGGCAAAAATGAACATTTGAAGTCAGGTTTTCTGGCTTCTTTCTTTCTTTTTTTTTTTCCTGAAGGAATTTCTAAGTAAAAATTTTAAATTGCTCCTGAAAAACGGAAACACTATTTTGGCAAAGCTTATTTAACGATTAATAAAATGGTAGCTCTTTGGATATCTATTGCATTGGATAATGTGAATTTAGTTTTGGAACTCCTCTTTCTTTCTTTCTTTTTTTTTTTTCTTAAAGGAGAATGTGATTCGGGTGTGGGTGTGCATGTGGGATGAGGATGATGGCTTAAAGAAGAGCTTTTTTCAAAGGAACAGTTTGGCCACCTGAGTGCAAAATATCCTAGGAAGAAGGCATAGTAATATCTTACCCCTGGCCGTGGAGTGAGTGCCTGTTTGCCTGGGCACTGCCTGTAGCTCCTAGGTTTCCCCAAGGCTGTCTGCAGGTGGACAAGCCTTTGGGAGCTCCAGCCCATAGGAGCCTCTGCCAGTTCTCTTCAGAGACTCTGTGGAGAGATCTAGGCTGATAGGCTGCAGGTTGCCATGGCAGCAGCCATGCACATCCTGGGTAACCAGGCTCCACATGGGTGCTTGGTTTTTTCCCCGGAGCACAGTCTGTGCAGACAGCGGGGGAGGAAAGGCCACTTTGCCAACACAGGCATATATTTAGGTCATCATTTCAGGATCTTGTACATGTGTGGGAGTTCACTATTGTTCCTGCAAGACTCTCATTTTAGATGCTGTTCCACTAGTCAGGATCGTCTCTGGCAAGCTGGTTAGCCTAACTGCATGTTGCGAAGGACAGGAAGATTCCCCTGGAAAAGTCCAGCTGTCCCTTCAACACAAGACCTCATTTTACGCTCTGCTCAGTTATGGGCTAATGTCATCACTCATGGACTCTCTAGGTGTGTATGGGGGCAGCAATGAAATATTTTACCTTTTTTGGGTCGCAGGTGGTCAGACCATGAACACATTACATGGTCAGTTATAACTGGTGGTGAACAATTGGGTGTAAGGGATGGGACTAGCCTTGATAATAGGTTCATGGTTGCCACTCAAACGTGGAATGGGAGCTCAGGAGTGCCAGGAAAGATGACTTCTGGTGGTGAGCCAAGGGAGGAATTCAGAAAGAGTAACTGGGCAGAATGTTTGGATGATAACCTGTGGTGACATGGTAGCCCTGTGGGCACCTGGGGACAATATAAATTGTCTCCAAGTGCTGCAATCCAGGAGATTTGCTTGCAAATCAAGAGGAGACTCTTGACAATGACATCCTCGTTTGTTGGTTCCTATTAGAGGAAAGAGAGAGGATGTGAAATTTCTTGGACAGGCCAGCATTTAGATTGGATGAGGGGTAGGTTTGAACAGATCAGACCCCCTTACTTAAAAAAAAGAATCAGGGTCAGACCATCTAGGGTGATGGTTCGGATTGCCCAATGGGCCAACTGAGTATGCACACAGCATCACAATACTAAAAAGTGAGAATTTCCAGAGGCTGAAGAATTAGATATGTAAAGGAAAAAAGAGTCATACAGGTAATCACCATGGGAAAATGATCTTTCTTTGGACTTCTTTATGCTTACTCCATTTACTCGATAGTATTGTTCGATTTCGACTTCTGTATAGGAGGGACACCCCTGTGCATAGGAGATCAAAACATCTTCATTTCTTCCTGGGAGAGTTGTCATCCCTGATCCAGGTGGGTGTTCTATAAGGTCAAGGGTGCTGGTCAACATAAGCTCAAAAGACACGATTCGCCAGTGTCTTCTGGGAGGGGTCATTGTCTATATGAGCAGGAATCAGACCTAGAGGGAGAGATTCACCTAGAGAGCCCGCAGCAGGTGGGCATGGCCAAACTGACCCAAGGGAGGGTTGCATGCACCCACTCCCATATACAATAATGCCAAGAGCTGATGCCAGAATGGCTCCAATTGGATCTGAGAACAGATTCCTTGTCCTCCTCTAAGAATAGTGGCCATGGCATTAGAGGTTCTGATCATGCCCCACTGATGGAAGCCCAGCTCTCTGTGCTGTAGTCGATCCAGTTCTGTAGTTGTGTTGAGTGCTGCTAGACCTAACATTGATATACTCCATTAGGCATTCATACTGGACTGGGGTTTTAATGGCCAAAGAGGTCTCAACTTAGGCTCCCAGGATTTCTTGCTCCTTTGGATGGATATTTTATGATTTCTATCAGAATTTTAGAAATAATGATGCATTACATGTTTATTTCACTAGTGTCTGCTGGTAGCAGATATTTACATTGCCTGAGAAAAACAGCCCTTCAGATTCTTATAAAGGTTGGCTGGTTGATATCACAGTATTTATGATCAGTGTTAATACAATGGGTGCAGAGTCTTAATCCTGAAATGGCCAATTACACTTTGGTAGTAGGAACATTTCATTCTCTGAAATCAAGATCTATGTGTGGTCACAATTCTCTGGCCAACCCCAGAACACATTAGGATTCACATCTGGGGGGTAGTATCTAAAATTAACTTTATAAAAGCCATTTTCCTTGCTGATGAATCTCCATCACTTGATCACACTGACCATCTCAATGAGCTATTTTGTCCTCGCTTCCTCCTTAGGACTCCCTTGTTTGAGTTAGGTGGATGCATCAAGCCTTCTTTTACCAAGGCAAAGAGGCCAAGTAAAAGTTTGACTCCTTTTACATTTATTTAAGCTTTATGGTGTTGAACTTTGAGATACTTTCCCCCACCACGTAGTTATTATGCTGTTCCATGCAGTTGCAGGGTTGTGAGCTTTTTGCAGTCTACATTGCAGATATCATTGCTATTTAGTTTCAGACACAGGACCAAATCCATCTCAGTTTCCATCATGTATCTGTCAGCAGTACATCACAATGATTTGTTACAAAAATTTCCCCCCACCTAATTTCCAGGAAAGCACTCATAAGAGAACCTGATATATTTTACAATAGAACTAGAGATAAAGAACCTTACTTGGCTGAACTATGTCTGGCTTTGGAAATGCTTTCTTAGAACACAAGTGCGTTCAGCTTAGCGATACTAAAGAATGTCATTTAATATTGACTTATCTCAAAACTCCATTGTCTGATTTCTTACTTTCAATATTTCTGTAATTACCAGTCTTTGTGTCTTGGACTCAGAAAGCGACAAACAATCCAACAACCCTTTACTACTCTCCTGTTTCTCCCTGATCTCTTTTCAAAGAACCTCTGGGTTTTCCAAGAGAATTCTCATGTTAAATCAAACTTTTGGCCAAATGGCTGGAGAGAGCCAGAACTAGAACAGCTAGACAGGAGCAATATTTCAAAGTTCATCTTCATCACGTTGATCAATCGCAGGATAGAGAGAACAAGCAGGGAGACACAGGCACAGCTCCATAGTCCAAGGAAGCATAGGAGAGAAGGCAGGTGGGGGAGGGGAAGCTCCCCTTGCAACTACTGCAGGTCCAGTTTACCCCACTGGGTGGAGACACGTGTCCCAACTATCTACATATCTAAACACCTATAGATACCAGGGACGCAATGGCTCAGTCAATTGGACTGGGGATTCCCATTTCTTTTTTGTTTATCAAGGAGTTCTTTTACGTTGTCACTTTCTGAGTTGGCCACTGAATCTTGACTGATTCTTTATTTAGCACTCTGGGAGAATGATTGTCAAGAGGAAGGAGTCTTCCTTTGACACTTGATTATATGACTATGTTATTTTTTTCTTGGAACAGATCTATGAGTGACTGAAATGCATTTTTATTGGAAAATAATGTCCTCATTCTAAGTTGTCCAGGAATCTGTTGGTAGCACAGTACAATATTTAATAATTACTAGTACTTCATACATGAACAGTACTTAATAGTACATAGAGTATAGGGGTCGGCAAACTTTTCTGTAAAGGGCCAGATAGGAATATTCTAGTCTTCTGACCATATAGTCTCCATCTTAAATACTCAGCTCTGCTAGTGGAGTGTGAAAGCAGTCAAAGGCAATACACAAATGAATGGGTGTGGCTGTATTCCAATAGAACTTTATTTATGGACACTGGAATTTGCATTTCATACAATTTTCATATGTCAGAAAATATTCCTCCTCCCTGCATCCATTAAAAAATGTAAAAGTCATTCTTTGCTCATAAGTGGTGCAAAAACAGGCATTGGGCCAGAGCCCATGAATAGATTTGGTTTGCCGACCCTTTCTGTATACATAGTGCCCATGGCTTAAGCCTTGGCCCTGGGTTTGAGACCAGGATCTGTTACTACTGGACCCATAACCTCAGGGAAGTTATTCAATTTGCCTAAACCCTAGTTTTTCTTTTATAAAATGTAAATTGTAATGCTCAAGCTCTCACGGTAGAGTAGAATTAAAGGACATAATTTGTGTAATTGCTCTGAAAGTTTCCTAACACTGAACACAGTGTAGAGTGCAATATCGTCTTGCCATTCTGTTGTGTATTGATATTGTGCTTTGTCAAAATCTCTTTGTAGCCTTACAGAGTTTTTGACTTCTAGATGACACTGCAATGGGAATTCTCTAAGACATTAAGGGCAGAAATATTAGGAAGAGGTGTGTTTTACTCCATTTTAAATGAAAGGATTATTTTTACTTAAACGCAGGTTGGCCATGAAGTCTAGAAACAAGATAATATGATTTTACTATATTGTAATGTGATATCAATGAATCATCTATTATGCAGATACTGACGATGTTTTTCAACTTTATAGCCATCCGTTGAAAGGAAATCATAGAAGATACTATTTCCCATTTCTATAGGGCACTTAATTACAGCTACCCTTTAGACTTTTCTGAGTCACATAGAGTACCATCCAAGTCAAGGAAAGAAAGACTGAAAATGAGTCAGACCATTGGCAAGCTGTCTTGGACATGACTACGAATATTTTCATTCTTTTCTATCTTGAGTTACTCAGCTAATCAAATGATTTCACACTCTTTGAATGAGTTCAAGTAGTTTTCTACTGGTATTTTTATAACCTCTGTGTCCACCAGCTCCCACTTTAGTAAACAGTTTCTGCACATCACAAAGATATTGGCTTAAATCAAATAAAAAAGCAAAGGGGAAGAAGTAAGAAACCTAAAATGTAAGAAAATGTAGGGAAGGAAGGCATAAGGATGTTGCTCTGGGGATTTCAAAATTTAGGCTTTTGAATGAAGTCATAAATAATTTTTTAATTAGAGTACAGTGAGAAGTAGACATTTCAGAGCCCTAGTTTGGTTAAACCAAGAGAAAAATTGTGCTTATGAAATAAGTTGACATATTTAAAGACAGTAGCTGAATTTTTGTTAGGGAACATAAGATACTGAACTCAGTCAGTGGACTTGGCACTGGAGAGTTAGGGAAAACACAAAAGAGACAGACACGTGGAGCAAAAAAAACGGGGGAAGGAGGGAATTCCTTCCTATGGACGTGGAGTGGCTATATGTTGGGTCAACAGGTTGCAATGCCATGTTATGAAGGAATGTATAAACGATGACCTGACATTACAGTGATTGCAAATATGTCAATTCAAAAGAGTATCATTTGTCCAAGGGACAGCCAAAAACAGAAACAATTTTATTAGTTACATAAAATTGACTTATAAACAAATAGGTTTTCCAATTGGAAAGCACTTTTGGGTGGGTGGAGTGAGAATCTGAAGGTCTCAGCAGCCCTTGGGGAGGTCATGCTTCCAGTGGAATCTGCCCTTTTCTCCAGATTGGGGTCAAGTGTGGCAAACCATAACCCTTTAGTTAAAAATTCTTATCTGGCTATTGGATCCCACCATGCTTTTATGGAAAGTGACTCAAGCACACCAGCCAAACAGACCAAAATATCAAGTTGAGAGTGACCTCATTAGTTATGGGGATTGTTGCATTAAAATAGGCTTATTTATTTTCATAACACTTGATTTGCTAAGAAAGTGACTGAGTGAATGGGGACTGGATATGGTGGAATAGAATGAATAGAAATCGTGGGCTCATCTGTGTTATACGGTCTTCATGAAAAACACCATTCAATACTTGCTGCTTAGAAAATTCAGTCTCAATGAACTTCTTTCAATTCCAAATTTTAACAGTTGACACAAAATACACTGTTAAACTGTGTTATCAATAATTGTAGAAAAATAGACATGTTTGATAGGGAACATTCTAGTAAAAGGTTCTTCTGGAGCATCCTTGTTGAAAGATCCAGAGGCTCACATTACAAAAATGAGATTTGGTTCATGTTCTGTCTCCAACTACATTGACACCAAAGACAATGAGAAATAAGGAGAGACCTCACACCTGGGTGCCCTGTCACAGATACAGAACTGACACATGTGCATGACCAAAGGGTTGTCAAGGCTCTTCGTTCAGTTGTGCTAAAGGGCCCCGAATTGTTCTTCCAACCACACAACAGGGTGTGTGTTGTCCTTTGAACCTTCGTAATGGATTAAAAAAAGGCCCACTGAGTCATCAAGGGCTAATTAGCAGACTTTTGCAGCCCCTGCTCATCTTACTTTGTGCTACCATGCCTCCCCTGCAAGTCTGATGACACTGCGGGGTTAGTGCCCCCAAGTCAAGGGCGCCCTTCCTAAGGCTACAGCGAGGTAAGGCCACAGTACCTCCCAACAGCCTGGCAGGAAGTATATGGGGCTCCCTCCTCCCCCTCGACTACAACCTCCTCCTTGGAGTGTGCGGAATGAATAAATGATTCAACAGATATTCAATGCAGAAAATGAAATGTTGGCAAACAGGAAAGGGGTATATGGCCAACAGTTTTGTTTTCAGTGACATCAGTGCCAAGAAGCAGTTGTCCTGATGCGAGGTCAAGGAAGTGGGAGGAGAGAGACCCCTATGCTGAATGGAGGAGCCGCTTTCCTTATCTCTGGGGCATGCTTTTTAAAAGTAGCCAAGTCCCCAAACTACAGCGAAGGCCTGTACAATCTGGTCAGGGAAGTCAAGGATAACAGGGAGTGAGAGCCAGTTTGAGTCCTTTGACCTCCAAGGCACAAAGCTTCAAACTGAGCACAGCTGTAGGAGCTGAAAATGAGCTTGAGTTCAGTCAATGAATATTTATGATGGGCGATTGTTTTAGGGAACAAAGAGTTTAAAATTGAGAAATTAATGTGAAAGATCTGTTACAGTGCAAAATTTCCACCTGCCCTTGAGATTTTGTCTTAACATTCTCTTCCTTTTCTCATCTTTTTATTTGATTTTTTCATTTTGAAATTTAGATTTTTTAGTACAAAATTCTTTCCTTCCTTCCTTCCTTCCTTCCTTCCTTCCTTCCTTCCTTCCTTCCTTCTTTCCTTTCTTCTCTTTCTTCTCTTCTCTCTCTCTCTCTCTTAATCTCTCTCTTTCTATTTATCTTTATAGAGTAAAATGAATTAAGGCTGCAGTTTTTTGCTTGTTTTCTTCTAATTGGGAGACACTTTGGATTTGATTCCCCACCTGTGGCATGCTCTAGAGAGATTTCATAGTCACCTAGATTGTTAATCTAATCTTTGACTATTGAGCTCTGGTCATTTCATAATAATAAAGGAATATGAATAATAATAAATACAAATGCAAGAAAGGCTGATAGATAAGCTGGACGGGCCAGGGAGAGAGCCAGATGGAGTCATTGTGTGTGAGGTGAATGATTACAATACGTGTCACCCACTGCATGCCTTCACGAATGTCATGGATCTAAACCATCTTCTGCTAAGTTACTATGTCTTATGTCTTTAAGTGTATAGTTTCTCACAATTACAGAATGGAACAGGTGGAGAATCCATGGGTTTGCAGAAGAAGAGTTTCCCAAACTCTTGTACTACAAAGGGTGACAGCTCATGTGAAAAGCATAAGCACATCATTGCCGACATGCCAGAGAGTGTCCTCCCCCTGAAATAGTCTCCCAGGCTAGTCAGTGAGGCTCCTGTTACTAGAAAAAGCGACCTCAGTTTTGTAAACATTTCACAGCATATCAGCATATTGGTAGTGGGTTTTGCCATATACTGGACTTCCTAACTTCTCCCAGACCTATGGCTTATTAGAGTCAATGAAAGGATCAGCAAGGGAACGGTGAGTACCCAAACACTACCAATCTGGGACACAGAACAAAGGCCATGCACTAAGGGCCAGTGGTTGATGGGACCAAAGAAATTCAGAAAGCATAGACATCAGAACTGAAATGCCTACTGTACATTGGGAATCTTTTTTTTTTTTTTTTGCATCTTATTTCTAAATATATATCTAAACCTACATTAATTATACATCTATGTACATTATTTAGAAGTTCTGTCCTACAGTACTTTTTGTACATGCTGTGTTTTATTACTAACTGCAAAAAAAAAAAATAATTTTAAGGCATATGTATGTACATTTGTCTTTACCTGACCCGGGTCCTGTAAGTACAATGCCTGCACGGGCAAGCACCTCGCCCTGTGGATGAAATTTATTGGGATCTATAAGACTGAGGGTTCTATGCTATGTCTCGCTGCATGAATAAATAGGCACCAGAGACCTAACTTGTCGTATCCCAGGTGAAATCTTTGACACACTCTTTGAGTGATCTGGTATTAGTACAGGACATGCAGGTAAGTAGCTTAAATCTCTAGGAGTTGAATGTGTGGTATTTGGGGGAAGAGGACAAGCTCGGGCCCCAAATGAGGGCACGTTGCACCTTCACCAAATCCGTGTCTACCTTGTCAGTCTGAATTAATTGAGAGAGGGCAGGTAGATATTTACACCTTGAAGACTTGTTTTCTGGTAATGTCAAAATTAAATATAAATAAATAAACAACCAAGGAAGAGAGACAAAAAGAAAGAGAATGAGAGACGAGGAAAAGTTGTGAGGGAGGAGAAGAAGGCCGCCCAGCTAGATTAAACTTTGGATTCGTTTTCTAGGTTTGCCACATCACCATTCCTTTCTGTTTGTTCCTCGGGGTTCTTCTCTTCTTCCTCGGTCTCCAGTTCTGCATGTTGGTTGAGTTTGCTGGACACAGACCAACTCAGGGCAGCTCTGCCCTGTTGGCCAACTCGGCCAGCTCTTTGGCACTGAGAGATGGGGTGCTGGTCTCATAGGTCTCATGGAAACTGTTGTAGTCGACCTCGTAGAACCCGTCTTCCAGCGTCAGGACAGGTGTGAACCGGTAACCCCATAGGATCTCACTGGTGATGTAGGAGCTCGAGCTTGGCATGTCATCCCTGCAAAGAAGGGAATGGATGGAGGCTTTAGTATATGTGCATGAGGGCTTTCCACCAGCAAGTGGATTCAGCGGGCTGGCTAGGGTCGCTGCATGTAGCTGTTCGATTGTGCCCCGCGCAGGGTGTTTATAACCAAGGAGTGTTATTCGTGTTGTAGATGTACGCTAACACATACAAGAGTGTGTGGTGGAACTTCCAGGACTTCTGGAGGTGGGGACTTCTAGGGAGTAGTGGGAGGGCTCTGGCTCACAGCAAACCACACTTGCCTGCCATGCACACACACACACACACACACACACACACACACACAGGAAAAGCATGTGTGCACCTGTGCACAGGGGCACATTCGTGTGGTTGTGCCTCGTCCACTTTTCGCTCTGGGAGAGACTGGAGGCCATGAGTCTGGCCTCCCATTGCTTTTAGGGGCTTTGCCGGAGTCCTGCTGAGACTTGAGCTTTCTGGCCACAGACTTAGAATCAAGTTTGGTTTATGGAGCTACAGCTAGGATGGCTTTCAGCTGAACATCATGGATTAGCATTACTGTCCTACATCACACCATGCAGGCCCTGACTGTGGCCCGAAATGAAGTGGGAAGGGATTTCCCCCTGACTTTGTACTCTCCCCAGGCTCATTGAGGATAGTTATTCAGACTGTGAAATAAACATAATACTTTAAAGGCTTTTTTTGTTTTGTTTTGTTTTGTTTTGTTTTTTGCCTTCTTCTTAAAGAGAAGAAATCTTTTTCTACTTTGCACAGAAATACCATATGAGTTACTGGAGCCCAGGGTCGGGAGCAGCTTTATTTAAATATGAAATGACAGAATGAAGGAAACTCCACCCATCCTCTTAGTTAAGAAAACTAGGCAACTGGCTTGACACAAAATCTGGGGAAGGCATTGGTGCACTGGCCAAAGGGCTCTCCTATGAAACTTCTCAGGACATGGAGACCTCCACTAAGTCATTCCTTCAGGAATGACTTCTCCATTAGCTAGACAGGTCCAGGGTGGAGGGCCCACAATACTGTTTAGGGACATATAAAAATTCTTTTAAAATCAGAAGAAAAAAATAAACTTTTAGGTAGAAGAAAATGTTAAAATAGTCACCTTTAGTCTAATAAGATTGTAAAATGTATTGTAATTAAAACTTTAAAAAAATGATTAAGGGGTCCTTAAAGGTAAAACTACCTATGATGCACAAAAGTGTCTTTTGGCCAGTGTTCATTCATCCAAGGAAACAGCCAGTCAGCCAATGTGTCATTAATTAAGACAGCCAATGAGGTGTATCAGGCAACTGCTTTGTGTTGAATGCAGGCGGAATGAAGAGAAGAGAATACATGGGGGTGTTTAGCCAGAGGGGTTTGGAGCTACAGAATGATCCCAGAGCATTGCACTTGCTCCTTGTGACTAGAAGAAGAAAGTGGAGTGCCAGGGACTTAAGCGATTTACCCCACTCAGCTGTCAGGGCCTGAGTCAACACTGCCCTCATTCTAGCCCTATGCACTCCTCCTTAATCCCCAAACGGAGTGCTCCCCTCTGACAGTGTTTCTCTAGATAATCCACAGAAGCCCTCTTTTATGCCTCTAAAATAAGTATTGCAGGGCTTCTAGATATGGAAAAGAAAAGAGTCCTGTCTTGCTTTTATTTCTCAACCAGTGTTTCTCTTCTGAACTGCTAACTCTTTGTGTTGGGCTGTGATGGGGGAAGATAGGTGATGGCAGAGACAGATGGACTCAGAATGAGGAATACACAGGAAGTCAAGGGGAAGAGGTGATAATATAACTTTAATAACTTTTTTTCCCCTTAAAGGAGGTACATGTTTATTGTGAAGTGATTAGAAGCCAGCAATGGTCAAATAAAATAAAATCTGCCTAGACTTTCAATTCTGGCTGTATAAATAACCAAATACAACTAATGAAATATACAATTATTAAAGTTAAAATCTAAATGGATCTTTAACTTCTATTGGAATAGGCTGAAGAGGGAATCAGACACTTGGAACATAGGTATGAAGAACCAACAGTGGATGCAACCAAGAGGTTGCCACCAGGAAGTGAGGGGAAGAACCTCTGAAAACCTTCTCCCCCGTAAGAGTGGTGAGAGCACTGGCAAACATGGACAAAACAAACTCTTTAGAACTTGGTAAATGAATTCCAGGGGAGGTTATGCAGGAAAAGATAGCTGAATTTTAGTAGGAACCCTGAACTTTGTGGAAAATTAACTCCCCCAGCTCAACTTCATGAGCCTCAACAGCCAACAGCCTAAAATTTGTGGTGAAAACCATCAGCCTAACAGCCACTGGAAGGGTCAGAACACAGTTGGAACTCTTGCAAAGCCCCATTCTCATCATTGCTTGATGTGTCTGGCAGTTCTCTAGCAAACCTCACTTGCAAGCCTCGTCTTCGTTTGACCTGGCGGAGAGCTCCCCCGATGCAAACAGCCTTTTACCTTGGGTCAATTGTCAGAAGCAGCCAGGCAATTGTTTAATATTGCGGCTGCTTGGAGGTGGGGGGCAGTGGTAAGAGTTGGGGAAAACAATAAACTAACCAAGAAACAAAAGCAAAAGCTGCAGAAAGATGTCCATAAGGAACTTTCAAAAACTCTGACATATTCCTGAGAATCTAGAAGACCACTTAGACCCTTAGAACTGTACAAATGCCCATAAAAGACCTGAGAAGGCCCTGGTCTCTCACTCCTGGCTGACCTTGAGCCTCTGAGCAAGCAGGAAGTGAAGGTGAAGGCAGGGCTGTAGAGTGCCTAATTCAGTGTTGAAGGCATGTCCCACCGTGCACACAGCACTCCTTAGCAGAGACTGGAGACTTACTGGTTCCAAGCATTTGAGGAAATCTTTGTCCAGTCATTAGCTGATTACGAAGCTACCTGAGCAAAGATTTCAGGGTGCTATATACACAACTATACAGACTTCCTGATTCTCAGACTAAGTCACTAAACAAACAGCAACAGCAATGAAAAACCCTGGAAAGGAGGCAGAATCTGATATTTACGGTTGCCACATTGTATTACTTAAATAATACAATACAAAATTTAAATAATACAATAATACAGTTTAAATAATACAGTTTTAAAGATTTATGAGACCTATGAAGAAACAAGGAAGTTTGGCCCATGTATAGGAAGAAAACAGTCAACTGAAACTGTCCTAGAAGCTCACTCAGACATTGGACTCATCTGACTCAACTATTGTAAATATGTGAAAAAAACTACAGGAAGTTTTGAGAATGATGTCTCATCAAGTTGAGAATATCAATAAAGAAATACAAGTCATATATAAAAAAACAAATATAAATTAAATTATATTAAATAAATTCTAGAGTTGGAATGTATAATAGATGAAATAAAAATGCCCCGGAGGTACTCAACAGCAGATTTGAACTGGCAGAAGAAAGAATCAGTGAGTTTGGAGACAGGTCAATTGCGATGGTTTCCAGTCTGAGGGACAGAAAGAGAGAAGAAAGAAGAAAACTGAACTAAGCCTCAGAGATGTGTGGGACACCATCGAGCACATCATATGCATACTGGAAATCTCAGGAGAGTAGAGAGAGAAAAGGGGGAGAGGAAATACTTGAAAACATAATGGCTAAAAACTTCTTAAATTTATTGAAAATCACTGACCTACACTTACAAGAAGTTTATTAAACTCCAAGTACAATTAACTCAAGAGATTCATACTCAGACACATCAATAATCAAACTGTTGAAACACAATGACAAAGAGAATCTTAAAAGCAGCAAGATATAAACAACCATCACCCACAAGGGATCTGCAATAATAGTATCAATGGATTTCTTGTCAGAAACCACGGAAGCCAGAAGACAGCGAGAGGACACATCCCAAGCACTTAAAGACAAATACTCTACATCAAGAAGCCTACATCCAGCAAATTTATCTTTCCCAAAAGAAAGAGGAATTAAGACATTTCACGATAAACAAAAACTGAATTGATTTCTGGCAGTCCTACTCTATAAGAGACACTAAAGAGAGCCCTTCAAGATGAAGTAAAAGGACATTAGATAGTAACTCAAATCTAAAAATAAAAAGCATTGATCAGGGTAGCTACATAGGCAAATATAAATGTTTTTCTTTGGTATAATTTTTTGGTTATTCCATTTATATGGCAATTAAACTATTTCATTATATGGAAATGCCATAGTTTGCTTATTCAATAAAACAAAATGATTCAAAGGTATGTGGTAGGGTCATTTGTTGAGGGAAATGTAACTATTGACTTGGTTTGTGGAGAAATTGTGTACTGTTATGAACTGAATTGTTCCCTTAAAATTTCCTATGTTGATGTACTAACCCCCAATATTTCAGGCTGTGACTGTTTTTAAAGATGGGGTCTTTAAAGAGATCATTAAGTTAAAATGAGATCATTAGGATGGGTTCTAATTCAATATGACCAGAGTCTGGAAGAAGAGTGGATGAGAACATAGATATGTACAGAGGAAAGAGCATGAGAAGATGCAGGAAGAAGATGGTCATTGGCATGCCGAAGAGAGAGGCCTCCAGAGCAACCAAGCCTACCTCGATCTTGAACTTCCTGCCTCCAGAATTACGAGACAATAAATTTCTGTTGCGTGGGCCTCCCAATCTGTGTTTACTTTGTAATGTACCTAGCAAACGAATAACTCATTGAATTCTATAGGAATAGTAAAATATCTTTTCATAGTACCATTTTAATGAGATTGTTTAATTTTTGTAACAAAAAGGTGAACAGGCAAGATTTAAATGAATGCTCATGGATGCTTTTCCATTTTTTAAATTCATTTTGTGGTGTCCTAATTCATTTAAAAAAGGACAAAAATAATATTAGTGTATTTATGCAACAGCACAATATTAAAAAGAGTTTCTAGCGTAAATTGATAATTTTCCTTTTTTGCAGAAAGATTCTTATTGTACATATTGCCATTGGTCCTAATCCATTCTTTTTTTTTTTAATTTTTTTATATATTTTTATTTATTTTTAGGAGAGAGAGAGAGAGACAGCGTGAGCAGGGGAGGGTCAGAGAGAGAGGGAGTCACAGGCTGAAACAGGCTCCAGGCTCTGAGCTGGTAGTCAGCACAGAGCCCGACGCGGGGCTCGAACCCACGAACCGCGAGATCATGACCTAAGCGAAAGTCGGACACTTAACCGACTAAGCCACCCAGGCGCCCCCCTAATCCATTCTTTAAAGATGTGATTTGCATTGAAAAAACAAAAAAAGAGATGAATTTTAAAAATGACCACAGCTTTCATAATGATATACAATCACATTTCTAAACAGCTTCTGTCAAAGAAGAAACTCTACTGAAATTCAGTAATACTTGGAACTGAATGATACTGAAATTCTAAATGTCATCATTATAGGATACATGGAAAGTGAGAAAAATGTATAGGTCTAAATACTTCTATTAGAAGAGAAGGAAGTCTGGGGCGCCTGGGTGGCTCAGTCAATTAAGCGTCCGACTTCAGCTCAGGTCATGATCTCGCGGTTCGTGGGTTCGATCCCCCCATCAGGCTCTGTGCTGACAGCTCAGAGCATGGAGCCTGCTTTGGATTTTGTATCTCCCTCTCTCTCTGACCCTCCCCTGCTCGCACTGCCTCTCTCTATCTCTCAAAAATAAATAAAAACATTTTTTAAAAATTATTTCATTTCATGATTTCATAATTTCTCCTCTGAGCACGTCTCTGTTTGTATCTCTGATTAATCTTCCGAGAGTTTAACCTGCAGGGAAGTGAAACAGCCCATCTTTTCAGCAGCCATTTCGTTCTTCGAGTAAGACTATGTAAGAGCCAGGACTGAAGGGGAGGGGGCGCATGTTATTGGCAGTGGGCACCAAGCCCAGTCCATCCAGAAGCCAGGAAACGAAACTGCGGCCCTAAGGAGTCTGTCACAGCGGCTGAGCAGGTGCAAGGTCGGGCCCTGCAACACAACTTAACAGGAAAAGCTCTATTTTTAGATTCACAGCAGCAAATTATGACGGGAAATGTTTTAAGCAGAATACCAATATGATGAAAGCCATCCTCAAGAGACAGCCCCTTGGATAAAGCCAGAGGGATTCTCTCTGTAGGTAGTTAATACATCTAAACCACCTGGAGAATATGATTCCAAGAAAATAAAATGGATACAAACCACCATCACCACTTTGAATGCTGTAAAATTAATCAATATGGATCATTAGTATTCAGAGAGAAAGAATTGACCGTAGAGGCTTTGCCTCCTTATTTCAAATGCCAGGCCAAACGTGGTGTTTCTCTTTACTCCTTGCTGTTCTCAGTAAGAACTGCACTGAATTAGCACAGTAATAAAGTGTTCTGCACTTAGGTTTATAAGTGTTTGTGTGGGAGAAGAATGTTGGTGATTTCCCAAGCCCAGTGTCAAAGAGAAGCAGTACAGTGTAATCTCTGCCACAGCATAATAATAATTTTCATTCAGTAGTTGCAGCCAACTGCTGATTATTTAAGTAACAATGAGCCCTGCCTTACACTCAGGTTAAAAGTGCCTTCAATAAACAGTTGTACTTTTCCTGTTACCCAAATACTGGGGGGGCCACTGAGATTCACCTCCAGCTATGGAAAAATAAATGGAGATGTGCATTTTCTTAATGTCTAAAAAAAAGACATTCTATGTGCGTACTCCTAATTTTGCTCTCACCAAAGTAGTTGACAAAATTAACAAATAAGTATTGAGTTAAATACTAAGTGTTATCGGTCGTCTGTTTTCTGCCAGGCATGAAACGCGTTCTGTGCATCAACCGTCCAACCCTTGCAGCAGCTTCTTACAGGGATGCTGTTGTGATGTCCATCTTACGCAGGATCAGACTAGAGCAAAGAAAGTTTAAGTAACTTTCGTGGATAACAACGGTGTTATGGACTGAATTGTGTGCCTCTAAAATTCACATGTTGAAGCCCTAACTACCCTTTAGGGAGGTAACTGAGGTTAAATGAAGTCATAAGGGTGGAGCCCTAATCCAATAGGATTGGTGTCCTTTTAAGAGGAAGAGACACCAGAGAGCTTTCTCTCCTGTGTGCACACACGGAAAAGGCCATGTTAGGACACAACGAGAAGGTGGCTATCTACAAGCCTGGTTAGAACAGGCTTCTACAAGCCAGGAAGAAAGACCTTCTTAAGACTTCCTCCTTTTACTCTGTAAAACTCACTTTCCTTTCAAAGTCATCAGAGTCTTCTGGAAGGAAGGAGAGTGATGGTAACAGACTCATAAGATCTGAATAAACCACCTTAACCTCCCCCCCGACCCCCAAGATGCTGTTTGTCCTTTTGACACTATCAACCACAAACCTGTAAGGTAAAATTAAAAATTTCTTTACAGAACGCCTGGGTGGTTCAGTTGGTTGAATGTCTGACTTGGGCTCAGGTCATGATCTCGAAGTTTGTGGGTTCGAGCCCCACGTTGGCCTCTGTGCTGACAGCTCAGCTCCTGGAGCCTGCTTCAGATTCTGTGTCTCCCTCTATCTCTGCCCCTCCCCAATTCATGCTCTGCCTCTCTCTCTCAAAGATAAATAAATTAAAAAATTTTAAAAGAATTTCTTTACACTTCTTTTAAAGCTTAGAATACTTTCACTGAGGCACTATAATCAAGGTACCGTGTTTAAAATTTGCTTGGGGGCGCCTGGGTGGCTCAGTCAGTTAAATGTCTGACTTCGGCTCAGGTCAAGATCTCATGGTTCGTGGGTTCGAGCCCCACATCGGGCTCTGTGCTGATGGCTCAGGGCCTGGAGCCTACTTCTGTGTCTTCCTCTCTCTCTCTCTCTGCCCCTCCCCGACTTGTGCTCTGTCTCTTTCTGTCTCTCAAAAATAAATAAATGTAACAAAAAATTAAAAGTTGCTTGAATTCATTCCTTTCTATGTGGCCTGTCATCTATTTCATGTCTTCTTAGGTTCGTTTGTTTCTACCTGTATTTCCTTTTAGGGTTTGCTTGTGTTATCCTCTTAAGAAAATTGTAAATCATTTAAATGAGGAGGTGTGTCTAGTCGGTGGCCTGGGGCCTGTGGGTGAGTGTGTGCATGCGAGTGTACTGTGCACGTGTGTTAGTGTATTAGTGTGTATGCACGTGCGTTTTTGTGCTTGTGGGCTTCCCTGTGTGTGCGAGTGTGTGTGTTCTGGAGTGTGTATGCAAGAGTGTGTGACCGTGTGGCGGTGCTGGAAAGACCCTGGGGAGAGGCACCCAGCAGCTTCTAGCCCAGGAATCTGGTGGACACTTGGAACCTCGCAGCAAGGCTCCATGATACCCCAAAGACCTTGTGGGGAGAGCGAGGAGGCAGGATGCCACACCTCCTCACCGATGCCAAATGATGTTTAACCCACCCCAAGGCAGATGGCTCTTCGGGTCCGACAGGGGAACTTCTTAAATGACAGTTTAGATCTGGATTAACCACATTTAAAGCTGGAAGTGACCAAGTTACCTTTAATTGGCAAATGTAAGCTTTTTTTTTTTTTTTCTATCGGGAAACAGCGGGCTTGAAAGCAGAGTAGTTAATTTCAGTCACAGAGAAACAAAGTCAGTTCTATTTCTACTTATCTGAGTGTGGAGTCTATAAACTATAATCTCTCCTTGGACATAGTTTTAAAAATTTGGCTTAAAATTCTTAGAGCTTATCCTTCCCAAATAAAACAAAACAATGACATTTATAATTAAAATGACTTCATCTTGGAGCAATAAAGCAGAGTTTGTGTCCTGAGTGTGCCCTCTGGAGAGTTCACAAAGCTCATGTGATTCTGTTACTCTTTGAATAGTTGAACATAAACATCTTATTTCAGCTGATGTTAAGATTCTAGTAAAAAGCGCAGACCTTTAAGTTTTGAGTTTGATAATTAGAACAATATAGAGTTGGGGGATGAGGAATTCAGTTTAAGTAAGAGACTTAGGAACTTAAAAAAATTTTTTTAATGTTTATTTATTTTTGAGAGAGACAGAGCATGAGTAGGGAAAGGGGCAGAGAGAGAGGGAGACACAGAATCCAAAGCAGGCTCCAGGCGCTGAGCTGTCAGCACAGAGCCGGATACAGGGCTTGAACTCACGAATTGTGAGCTCATGACCTGAGCCAAAGTTGAATGCTTAACCGACTGAACCACCCAGGCCCCCTCAGAACTTTTTGTTTTTTAATTTATTTTGAGAGAGAGCATGTGCGGGTGGGGCAGGGGCAGAGAGAGAGGGGGAGAGAGAATCCCAAGCAGGCTCCATGCTCAGAGTGGAGCCCGGTGCGGGACTTGATCCCATGACTGTGAGATTACAACCCGATCTGAGCTGAAATCAAGAGTTGGATGCTTAACCTACTGAGCCACCCAGACGCCCTGAGACTTAGGATCTGTTTGTTGGATAAAGGACGTCCACATGGGCTATTTTGATGGACCTGTGGACCCTTGTCCGGCACATTATTTCACTGGTGTTAAAAGTAAGTTTGTGTTGTTAAGAAGACTAAAACTTATATGAGCCACAGACTACATCTGGGGCAACCAAGAGTTAAAACTAATTGAGGCAAACCCTAGATGATGATCTCATCCTACTTACTAGCGCTTCCAAACCAAAACCTCAGGTGGGGCCACAGCGACAAGAGGTAACCAGCTGGCTATTAGGTCCTCTACGGACCAAATGGTTTTGCAGCCACTATGACTTGCAAGCTCACTGGGCTGGCTCTGTGCTGACCCTGCTGGCCGTGTCTCCCTTCTCAGTCCTCCTGGCCTCCTGGTCCTTTCTCTGGGCTCCGAGAACCTCTGTCTCCACTCTCTCCTTGGATGATCTCATTCACCCATGTGACTTTACGAGCTGCTGACTTTCTAACCTCCAGCCCAAACCTCATGCCTGATCATCCAAACCCATACGTTCACCTGCTCCCTGGGCATCTCCCCTTGGGTGCCTCATTCAGTGCCCCTGATTGAACACATGTAATCTGTATACCCTTTCCCTCCAAACCCACCTCTCACCCCAGATTCCCAATTCCAGTCAGTGGTGCAGCCGACATCCAGTCACTTGAGGCATATGGTCGATTCTGCCTCTGAAACACATCTTGGATCTCGGTTTCTGTCTCCCCATTGCCAAAACCATCACCACCACCTTGGCCCATGCCACCTTCATGTCCGGCAGCATCCCCTGCCTTCAGCTTGTCTTCTCCTGACACCAGAGTGACCTTGGAGCAGATCTGATGATATCTGTCTGGTTTAGAGCCTTTCAGTGACTTATTACTGGTAAAATAAGGTCCCAAGTTCTTATGTGGTCTCTCTGGATCTCTGCTCCCCTGCCTGACTTATATACCTTCCTCAGGGGCCATGTGGCCCCTCCAGCAGGCCTTTCCTGATGTCTGCACCGAGTTAGGTCTCTCTGTCACACCCACCCATCACACCCCACCTTCCCCGGGGGGACTTCTTGCTGATAGAACATGAATGTCATGACGAGCAGGGACTGTGTCTGGCTTCTGTTTCTGGAGCTGGCTGCAATGTGGGGCATGGTAGCTGCTGCATAAAGATCTGGGGGACTAAAGGGATAAGAGGAAATTACAAAGTACAGCCAAGTTTTCTTACACGGACAACTCTTTTGCTGTTGTTGTTCTCATCTTCCTTTTATTTGTTTTTTTTGTTTGTTTGTTTGTTTTCTTTTTGTTTGTTTTGTTTTTTTTTTACAAATAGTTTATCGTCAAATTGGTTTCCACGTAACACCCAGTGCTCATCCCCACAAGTGTCCTCCTCCGTGCCCATCCCTCCTCCCCCCACATCCATCAGTCCTCAGTTTTTGTCGGCATTCAAGAGTCTCTCATGGTTTGCCTCTCTCCCTTTCCCCCACCATTTCCCCCTTCTTCTCCCCTATGGTCCTCCGTTAAGTTCCTCCTAATCCTCCTATACATGCACACATATGATATTTGTCCTTCTCTGCCTGACTTATTTCGCTCAGCATAACACCCTCAAGGTCCATCTATGTTGCTACACAGGCCAGATGTCATTGTTTCTCATTGCCATGTAGTATTCCATGGTATAGATAAACCACACCTTCTTGATCCATTCGTCAGTTGATGGACACTTAGGTTCTTTCCAGGTTTTGGCTATTGTGGAGAGTGCTGCTATGAACACGGGGTCCATGTGCCCCTGTGCATCAGCACTCCTGGATCCCTTGGGTACATTCCTAGCAGTGCTATTGCTGGGTCATAGGGGAGTTTTAGTGTTATTTTCCTGAGGAACCTCCACACACTGTTTTCCAGAGGGGCTGCACCAGTTTGCATTCCCACCAACAGTGTAGGAGGGTGCCTTACATGGATAACTCTTACAATGACGCGAATCCACTAGGAGAGAGAATGCCCTCAACTGGTAAGAAAATGTAATGTATGGCGGAGACTAAGACACATAGCCCAAAGAGAGCCCCAGCTTACAGACCACAGGGCTGGCTGGCTGGGAAGGCGTCTGCACAAAGATGCCCTCGGCTGCGCCTGAAGGAAAAGGCAGGAGCACACTTCAGGCTAGCGGGACCCACCATGTGTCACTTGCGCACAAGCTGTGGACAAAGGTGATCCCGTTTAGAATGGACCCTTCCGGAAATCTGGCATTCTGTGGATGCTCCTGGCCTCAGGTCACTTAGGTCCCGAGACCACTCTTTGCCACAGATGTGCATCTGGCCAGCTTTCCCGGCGGGGGACAACGAACAGAAGGGTGTCCGTGAGGGCAGCACAGTGACCACAAGGGAGACGGTCAGCTGATGTGCATTTGACTGGGCAAACAGACAAGGCCATCAACACCTAGGGGAGCCATCTGTAGTGGGGCACCCGGGTGGCTCCGTCGGTTAGGCATCCAACTGTTGGTTTCTGTTCAGGTCCTGATCTCATAGTTTCATGAATTCAATCCCCATGTTGGGCTCTGCGCTGAGCCTGGAGCCCATTTGGGATTCTCTCTCTCCCTCTCTCTCTGCCCCTCCCCTGCTCGCACTGTATCTGTGTCTCTCGAACTAAGTAAATAAACTTAGAAAAAAAAAAACCAATCTTCAGTTCCCAAACTGAGATTTGTCTCTGCCTCTAAGACACACCTATGCAACATGATCCTTTTTAGTGATTAGAGGACTCATGTGTGGGAAGGGGAGGAGAATATGTAAAATCCCTCCTCCTGACTTTCCTCCGAGCCTGTGACTCCAACATTGCAGAAGTTGGCGGACACTGGAAAACGGTCCCTGAAAATTAAGTAGAGCTCAGGCCTGGCCTAGCTGTAGTTCGCTTTTGTTGCTTTTTGTCATTGTCTCTATCTTCACCGTGCTGTATTAACTATGCACCTCCAGGGTCACGCTTCATCGGTCTGGGGAGGGCTATACCCCCACGTTCTCAGAGGACCGTTCATACTCTGGTGCGTCAGAAGGAAATGCCTGGGGGGAGGCCATAGGCTATAATCTCACTTACACTTGGATTAAGAACAAACACCCAAGTCATGCAGTTAAGGGATCCGATCTGTGGCTCTGGATAGAGTGTTTGAAAGTTAAGAGAGTGGATCCTCAGGGTCCTCAGAACAAAAGAAAAATCTTTCCCCCCCTTTTTCCTTTCTTCTTCTTCTTTTTCTTTTTTCTTTTTTGTATCTATGTGAGAGGACAGATGTTAACGAAACTTACTGGGGTAAGCATCCCACAATCTACATACGTCCCCTCAAAGTCACTCACTCTTGCTTGTCAGTTATATCTCAGGAAAACCGGAAAAACAAGGAAATGCCCCGAGCTTGTTTGAAATTCTTTCTAAAGTTGACAGCCTGCTTATAAAACAATAAGCAAACTCCTGTCCTCCTTCTTTTCTTCGTATTTCCAGAAAGAGTCTAAGGGGTCCTTCCCACAGGGGAGGAGGACTGATGGACGAAAGACTGTAAGGAAACAGGTATTTTTTCTTTTCAAAAACAGACTCTAATGGGTTTTTAATCAAAAGCAATGGACTTTTTAAATTTTTGTATGTTTCATCATTTTTTTAAATGTTTTATTTATTTCTAGGAGAGAGAGAGAGACAGCGTGAGCAGGGGAGGGTCAGAGAGAGAGGGAGTCACAGACTGAAACAGGCTCCAGGCTCTGAGCTGGCAGTCAGCACAGAGTCCGACGCGGGGCTCGAAACCACGAACCGTGAGATCATGACCTAATCGAAAGTCAGACGCTTAACTGACTAAGCCACCCAGGTGCCCCATGTTTCATCATTTGTTAAGAAAGTAAACTCTATGCCTGACCCGGGGCTCAAACCCATGGCCCCAAAGTCAAGAGTCGCAGGCTCCACTGACTGAGTCAGCCAGGTACCCCAGCAATGAACTTCTAAGTGCAAATAAGATCTTTACAGATCGATTCACAAACCCAGTGCCAGGAAGGTAATATGACAGAGGCAATGTATTTACAAAAGCAAAGACATCTTCTTAGGGGCTGTTTAATAAATGTGGTCTTAAGGTGAAATTTTTGGCAAATTCTGACAAAGTGTAGTTCACATCCTGGGTGTTCATAAAGGTTTGGACGTTGGTGACATCGAATGGATTGAATAATGTGCCACAAGTAAGCTTTTGTCTGAAGATTCCCAGGTGTCACTGCCTAGGCTGCCCTGGGACTGCAGCAAATGTTGGTTGCCGTCCCTCCTCCGGTGGCAGCTCCAAGGCTCAAAAACAATATGGGGGACACTTAGGAGCCTTTTCTAGAGCTCCCTCATACATCTGATCCTTTTTTTTACTGTCAGGAATGTCTCAAGATGTCCAGGAACTTAGCAATAGTTACAGCCTTTCTTGTGACCTGTAGGAATGTCTTCGTCCTTCAACTCACCACTCATGGTTAATGAGATTGTGGCAAATTCTAAATACGGCTCTATTAATGAACCTGCATCCTTTCTTCAGATCTGGAAGCTTTCCTGACCTGTCAGAAATGTAGTTGGGTGTGTAGAGGGTGAGGCGAGCCTTCTGAATGAGCACAGCCTTGTAAACACATGCGTAATACCATTAGAAATGAGAACCTGCTTTAGTCCAAGTCTGGTCTTGAAGTATTGATTTAAAGTAAATATACCACCTAATCTCTACGTTCCTCATTCCAATCCATGTAGGGGTGAAAAATGTAGCCCAGGAGGGACCGACGTGTCAAATAAAACCCTCAAAGGGTTTTTTGAGGTTTAAAGATAAGAATCAAACACCTCCAAGAAACAGATGTGAACTTGGGTTGGCAAAATAAATTCTCATCTTTAAAAAAAATCCTATTAAATTTATTTTTGAGAGACAGAGACAGCGACAGAGCATGAGCAGGGGAGGGTCAGAGAGAGACAGAATCGGAAGCAGCTCCAGCCTCTAAGCTGTCAGCACAGAGCCCGACGCAGGGCTCGAACTCATGAGCCGTGAGATCATGACCTGAGCCGAAGTCAGACGCTTAACCAACTGAGCCAACAAGGTGCCCCCAAATAAATCCTCGTCTTGATTCATCTTTGAGCTCACAGATCACCGGCTGGTGTCCAAATTCTGGCCTGTTAGTTTCCGGGAGGAAGTGACAGGAATTTGTCCTCATTGGTTTGTATTCACACCTGTAGTTTGGTTTTCTCCCCGGCAGATACAATATTCTTACAGCTCCATCATTTACTTGGCCCTGCCTTATAAGGCAAGGAGGCACCGAAGCAAAAGACACAGTGTTCTTCTTTGGGCTAATCTCTGCCATCTCATTTTACTGTTCCTCCCGGAGGGAGGCTGGTATGTTCCAGTCGGCATGCCGGGGAAGTTCCCCAGCCTTCCTGAGATCGGGAACAGCAGGTACCTGGATTCTGGCTCATGGCATGTTTGCAATCCATTTAGACCAGTCACAACAGCGGGGGCTTGCACGGTGGGGAGGGGCTGGGTTGTGTGCGTGGATCGGGTGAAGGAGAGGGACAATATCCCTCATCTGTCCCGGTGTGAGGGAGACAAGCCATCTCTTAGGTGGAATAATTCATGACTATCTAGCACCGTGCAGAGTACTTAACACGTTCCAGTCAATGACACCATAGTTATGCCACCAAAGACGACCGCAGTTGTCCTTAGGAGCGCTCGTGTGATTCCTACATTTCAGCTCATTTCTTCCGATGCTGTGAGTCTTTCAGTCTTTCTGAAAATGTCCTATTAAATGTGAGGATCTGGCTGAGGGGTGTCGGGGGGTGGGGAGGGCAGAGGAGCTTTGTTCTTAGTTCAAGTATTAACCATATCTTTTATTTTCTGTGTCCCTATGGTTTGACATCTGGGGTTGCTGGCCCTGGAGGGACAACCCGTGTCCCCAGGGCAGCCTGTCCCCGCAGAAAGATCCGCTGTGTCCTCCACAGCCTGCCTGTGGGAGCGATTATCAGACACAAACCAACAGATCCGGAGCCCAGGCCCCAACCCCCCTGGGGCTCTCACTCACCGGCCCTAATCACCTTGGCGACAGCCCCCATGGCCAGCGTCCACTGAAGTCCTTCAGGTCACCCTGCCTTGCTCCTTCCTTCCCACAGAGACTACAGTAAAAGTTGCAGCCACGGCGCCCTCCAGCCCCGCCTCCTGCCCACCCCTGGTGCTTCCTCCGCGCTCTGGTGCGCAGCGCGGTGCCCGACCTCTTGAGATCTGTGGCAACAAAGTGACCTTGCAGTGACAGTTGTCTCCTGACCTGTTGGCCTTACAGAACCTCACATTTTCTACTGATGTGCTGTGTTTTAAAACAGTTAACACAGGGGCACCTGGGAGGCTTAGTCAGTGAAGCGTCCAACTCTGGCTCAGGTCATGGGTTCGAGCCCGTGTTGGGCTCTGTGCTGACAGCTCAGAGCCTGGAGCCTGCTTCGGATTCTGTATCTCTCTCTCTCTTTCTCTCTCTCTCTCTCCTGCTCATGCTCTGTCTCTCTCTCTCTCCCTCTCAAAAATAAACATTAAAAAAATAATAAAACAGGTAACATGGGAGCACCTGGGTGGTTTAGTCAGTTAAGTGTCGGCTTTTGATTTAGGCTCAAGCCATGATCTCATGGGTCATGAGTTCAAGTCCTGCATCAAGTGGGGCCTGACTGAGAATCTGTCTCTCTTTCTGCGCCCCCTCCCCCCTAACCGGGTCAAAAGAAATAAAAATAAACTTTAACAAAACAAAAACTGTCACCACCTGGTAGACACAGAGAGCAGCGTCCAGGGCTTGGTTTACATAGATGTAGTGGGAGGGGGTGACTGTGCCACCTGCAGTGGGTGCTTCTGGGCCAGCGCCCTGTGTCCTATGTCACACGTGTAGTCCGTGACTGTTCCGAGGCTGCCGGGAGGTCCTTCTGGCCTGGCATAGCCAAGACGGGCTGACTATTCCCGGCTATTCCCGACAGGCTGGGTGGTGCTGCCACAGACCCTCTTCAGGTGCGCCTGGGGGGATGTCAGGCCAAGTGGAGCCTGCAGATGTGGCATCTTCTAATTTTTTAAAACGTTTATTTATTTTTAAGACAGAGTGTGAGCCGGTGAGGAACAGAGAGAGAGAGAGAGAGGGAGACACAGAATCCGAAGCAGACGCCAGGCTCTGAGCTGTCAGCACAGAGCCCAGTGCGGGGCTTGAACTCACAAACCGAGAGATCGTGAACTGAGCCAAAGTCAGATGCTCAACTGACTGAGCCCCCCAGACGCCCAAGGATTGATCATGTCTACAGTCACATCATACTGGATTCATTCCTTTGGGTTCTTAAAGTTTAATTTTTTTTTTTAACTGGCCACTTATGAAAGGAAGTCCATCCCTCATTGTGTTTTGCCTTTTCCTTCCCTTGACTTATATTTCATTTTTGCAAGCCAACCATGACCTGTTACGGAAGGAATCTGAACAGTTCAATGCAGTGAATCTTAGCACTGAGGTTTCTAAGAGGAAGGTGTGATGCCTTATCCCCTCTGGCAGCCACCTCCAATTTCCACTCATTGGTTATATTGTTTTATCAGACTCAGAATCCATTGCAATTACATACTTGAAACAGATTTTACTACTGAGACATTGAAGGAGATGGAAAGAGGAATTTTTTTGTTTTTGGTTTTGCAAGTTGCAAAAGCCCTCCACAACAATCCCATGACAAAATCAGCTGGAGATTAGGATTTTTGCAGTGGAAGGTGGTGGGGTTGACAGAAGTCTGTTGTCCGAGGCTGTCCAGGGCAGCCACAGAGATGTGGCCATCAATCCCTAATAGCCTTCGGTTGACCAGCTGCTTCTTCCCGATGTTTCTGAAGGGGCTCTTTCCAAATGAACGAGCCTGGGTTCCAGTTTAGCCACATTTATTTCCTATATGTTTGTGCTATGTCACTAAATAGGAAGGTGACAGTGTGGGGTGAACCTGATTCAGTGAGCGTTTTCTCTCTGTGGTAGGGACCTGCCCCTACCAAGAGTTTCATGAATAAGACGTCATTTGAGGGGTTTTGAGGAAACAGAAAGACCCTGATCTGTGTCACAGAGGGAAAGAGCCTCAGTGTCACAGTTTTGGGGCACAGTGAGAGCAGACATGGCGAGAGCGGTTAGAGCCCTTCTCGATAGTCTGTACGGGAGTCAGTGGCAGGTGGGATGCAATGGCCACAAGAGGGAGAGAGCGGATGGATGCAAAAGACAGGTAGGAGCAGAAATGGGCCCAGCTTGATACTGGACTGGAGACGGTGTTGGAGAAGAAGCAGGTATCTGGATGCTTCTTAGGTTTCTGGATTGAGCAACTGAATATGGGGGCTTTGCACCAACACGCGGACTCCGGGGAGAGAGGACTGGGGTTGGGGGTGTTCGTGAGTTCAGTCTGGATATGTTGAGTTGTGGTGTTTTTGACCCCCCCAAGCTCTAAGAGGAGATTTCAAATGGGCTGTTGGATAGAACATTCTGGAACTCCAAGGATGGGCCTGGGTTAGAGGTCAGTTTGGGAGTCACTGGCATATGGCAACTGAAGTGGGTGGGATGAGAACTGGAGACAGAACAGAGTGAGACAGCAGAGGGCTTATCTTGGGCCATGAGCAGTGCAGCAGACATTTCATGCTGGTTACGGGACTATGACCTTGGAAGAGATCTTGGGAAACATAGACGGGGGAAGAAAAGCCAGGAGGGTTACATGTCAGAGGAGCCCAAGGAAGACAGGAGTCCCAGAAGGACAGAGTGGCCCACATCAGAGACTGCGGGAGGGACAAACGAAATGAAGACCTGAGCCAGCTAAGTGGGTTGAAAGACTGAGGTCCCTGGAGAGTTGGGTAAGAGAGACACCCGTAGGGAGCTGGGGTTAGACTCCACGGTCGTGCCCCAGGTGTGAACAGGCAAGGGGGAGGGGGAGGGGGAGACACAGGCAATTCTCATGAGGACTCTGCTGCCAGAGGGAAGGAGAGAGAAAGAGCAATGGCGAGTTGTGGACACAGGAAGGTTTTATTTTGCTTTGTTTTATTTTAACAAGAGAGACTCCAACACATTTCCGTACCGTTGCAAAGGATTCGCTGGCAAGAGAGAGGCTGACTATTCAGAAGAAAGAGGGTATTACCTGAGGTGTTTTAGGGTGAGCATCTGTCCCAGCTTGTGCAGGACGGCGTCCTGGTGTACAAGACGCTCAGCGTGAAACCGGAACGGCTTTGGATAAACTGGGGTGGTTGCTCACCTGAGTTTATAGAGAACAAAGGGGATGAGACCCAAAGCACTGGATCAGGAACCGGCTTTCACAGAGTGGCAATGGAAACAAAAGAAAGGATGAACCGGGACGGAGGAGCGTTTGTAGGCTTGTGGGGGGGCCCTGGGGGCTGCCCATCTGACATCTTTTACCTCTTTTATGAAGGAAGAGATACAAACATTTGCTGAGCGAGGATGAGTGGAGAAAGTTTGAAACGCCCTCTTTTCGAGCCTGTGAGCACAAGGTGGCCAGAGAAATCCAGTAGTGGTGCCGGCTGGTGTGGAAGGGCTGTGTGGGCTTGGGCGCCGTGACTTTGTAACGATGTCCACTTACCCACTGTGTGTGTGGGATCATCCAGCAGAGATGTCAGTGGTTGGCTTCCTCTAGGGCTGGCGTTTTTCCAGGAGTCATCACCACAACGGCAACAAAAAATTGGGGACGGAAGACTTAACTTCCTGCCAAGCCTTTTATTGAACTGGGCAGACCACGTAAGGTAGGCTGGGTAAAGAAGGAGGTGACCAGAGGAAATGAGGGTGGATCGGGAGTGAAATCAAGGCCTTGGGGTTCCTGGTAAGGTTGAAGGCAAGGTTCCAAGGCAACAGGACGGAAGTGGTGACTGAGCCGGACACGAGCCTGTCACCAGCAGTGCCAGGGGCCACAGGGTGCGAGGGTGGGAAGGGTACAGGTGTGACTGTCAACCAGCAGGCTCTTAATGTGATGTGAGGACAGAGGAAGGGAGGGACAGACATACTAAAGCGGAAAGGATGGTGACTGACTAACGGCAGAGGCAAGCTTTTTAAATGTGCTTTAGAAAGTAAAGCAAATGCAGTTAGAGGCTTTCGGGAAATTACTGTTGACTGGTCTTCCATTCTAGGATGGATGGTGTTATGGGTAGAACTGTGTGCCCCTAAAATTCACATATGGAGTCCTAACTCCCAGCCCCTCAGAATGTCACCTCATTTGGAAATAGGGCCATTGCAGAGGTAATTAGTTAGGTTAGAATGTGGTCATCAGGGTGGCCCCAATCCAATATGACTGGTGTCCTTATAAAAAGGGGACAGATGGGCACAAAGGGAAGAACGCCATGGAAAGATGCAGGCAGAGATTGGGCTGATGCGTCTACAAACCAAGGGAATGAGGAGAGAGCCTAGGAACAGACTCTCTCATAGCCTCAGAAGGAACCAATCAGCCCACACCTCAGTCTCGAACTTTCAGCCTCCAGAAGTGGGAGACAATCTCTTCCTGGGGTTTAAGCCATCCAGTCTGTAGGGCTTTGCTGTGGTGGGAAACGAGTATGTATGTTAGAGTTTGCGTGTATTATAGAGTTTGCATTTGTTTATTTATTTATTTTGAGAGACAGAGTGAAAGAGCGAGAAGAGGAGGGGCAGAGAGAGGGGGAGAAAGAGAGAGAATCCTAAGCAGGCTTGGCACTGTCAGCACAGTGCTGGACATGGGGTTTGATCTCAAAATTCATGAGATCATGCCCTGGGCTGAGATCAAGAGCCAGATGCTTAACTGACCGAGCCACTAAGGCACCCCTACTGGGATTTTTATGAGCATCAGAGATTGAGGATGTCAAGCCTTAAGCACAGGGCCTGCTATGTTAGCTTTTCCTCCATCTTTTCAGTTCTTAATTCACTGGTCCGCGGTGCCAGCGAGCACACGCCTCTCAGTGCTGCTATGTTCTAGGCACCAGGAAGGTGCTGGGGAGACGTGAGCAGGAGCCCAGCATCCCCTCTCTGCGCGCTCAGCAGAGAGATGCAGCTGGAAGCCCTTCTACGGGACTGGCTGTCTTCTACCTCCCCAATCAGCAAGGACAGAAGATTCCTGAAAGTCTGGAGGAAGTCAGCATGTATGGTTGTCTCCCCACCATCTTCTTTCTCATCCTCTCCATCAAGACGCAGGGATGTCCCCAGGCCACCTATGACCCAGCTCAGTCACTGGGATTCTCAGAACTTTAGGGGCCTACGGGAAAGGACCACAGCTCTTCCCCATTAAACTTGAACTTGAGAGGGTGGGAGTTAGAGGAAGCACAGAGCAAGTGGAGCCAAGAGACAGAAGAAGGGAAGATCACAAGGGCGTCTGAGCCTGTGGGTGAAGCTGTATCTTAGCCCTTCTGGTCTTTGAACACATTGCCTTTGTGCTGCAGGGTGTGTGTGTGTGTGTGTGTGTGTGTGTCTGTGTCTGTGTCTGTGTCTGTGTGTGTGCCTGTGTGTGTCTGTGTGTGTCTGTGTTATTTGCAGCAAAGTGGGTAACTGATACCCAGGGCTGGGATGTGAACCTCTGAGCTCTTAGACGAACCCCCTCCACGGTGGTAGCCAGATTACTTCCTGCAGTAATTATGCACTCAGAAATTACATCTTTCAAAGTCTGCATCTCTAAACATGACCTACAGATCAAAACTGCTATTGTTTATAAGGAAAGCTGAATGAACTCACTGGCCGTTCTTTACAAGAATTTCAAGAGACTCTTTGTTCCAAGGAAGAACTAATTCTAGATTTTATGTGGATCTCCATGCAGGCTCTGTGTGTGTGTGTGTGTGTGTGTGTGTGTGTGTGTGTGTGTGTGTGAGAGAGAGAGAGAGAGAGAGAGAGAGAGAGAGAGAGAGAGAGAGAGAGAAGGCAGGACACAGGTGGGATGGACAGGAAGAATGATGTGAGAATCCTTTGCGAGTGACAAGTCTCACTCAAGCATACAATGAGCTTCAACTACCCTTCGGTTGATTCTTGGCCATTGAAGGTGTTGGTGCAGGGCCTTTCCTTAGTGATGGGCAGGGCGTTCCTGTTGGCCTTGGCTCTCTGGTGATTTCTCCCTCAGAGATCATGACTGAGAGCCAGGCGCTGAGGCGCCAGATCAGAGAGGAAGGCCAGCGGGTAGGCCTGGCGCCGGGGGCGGGCGTCTGCATGCACAACCCGCCTTGTGCTTCCATTGCTGTCACCACCTTCTTCACCCAGGTTTCTGTGGCTGCTGACATCCCCCTGCACGGACTCGGGTGTGAGCCTGTCCCGCGCATGCGGCCCCCGGGGACTGCACAGCATCTCGGATCACACCACGGCCCTCCTCACCCGGTTTCTCTCAGCATCCCCACCGCGCCCTGTGGGCTTGGGGATTTTGCTGGTGAAGGCTGTCAAGTTGGCGTAACTGGGGGGGGCGGGGCGGGCACAGTGGCTCATGTGACGTCAGTGGACCACCCCTGGACCAGCTGGAAGATGGAGACAGGTGAGAACAGGTGCGTCTGGGACGCTCCATCTGTGCTCTGCTCTGACCCCATGAAGCTTAGGGGTGGGTCTGGGGACGCTCTCCCAGCATGTGGGTGGGTGGTCCCTTGATGGGTGGGAGTCTGCTCCGCTTCTCCTAGCAGTGGGAGAGCCAGTTAGGGCTTGATGGGGGACAGAGGACAGACGAGAGGGCCCCTTTCCCTTCCTTCTCTTGTCTCTTCTTTGGAGGGACCCCGTCCCTCTGGGGTGACCATAATAAACCAGAGGGCCTCCCCAAACTTTCTGGACTCACTGAAAATCACACTCCTTTAGTTCTGCCATCGTGTTCCTGGCGAAAAGACAAGTGAAGTGATTTGTCATAACTGACCCGTCCAGGCCACCGCCTGGTTTGGAGGAGCCCCTACACCACGAAGTAAGCTTCTGGGGAACACTTGAAATCTGTGTCTTTCCCGTGACTTGTGCAAGCTGGTGAAGCGGTGAGTGGGGACGGGAACTCAGGGCTGTCGGCCACCCAAGGTCATTACCCCACGCTGGACTGGACTCAGGGTTTGAGATTCATTTTGTAACTTGGGTGTTTTCTGGTAAAATGACGCTCCCGTGCCTGTAAATATTTATGGATTGTTTTATTGCACATAACACAGAACGGCTTTGCACGTGGTCGGGGGCGGGTCAGGGGACATAGCGGTTTGCAGGAAGGGCCCAATTAACTGATTCCATTGCACCCATGGCATGACTGAGACATTCATTTTAGAGACTAAGTAGAAAATAAAGGCGAGCTCAGTGCATTGCAAGCATATGGGAGGAATGCACAGCGCATTAAACGGAGAGACGGAAGCACTGGGTCCCTGAAGACAAGCATGACATTGCAATTTTGTTTGGACGAGAAAACTGAGACCTCTTGGATTTGCCCTCACATGTGTGAGTGTCTCAGTCAGTCTGCTACTGTGCAGCCATTTTAAATTGGTCCTAAAATATCTGCAGTGCAGAACATTTCGGAAGAGCTTTTCATTTGCTACAATGTTGCAGCAAGCTCGCAGAAGGGATGTTCGGTGTAACTTTCTGATGGTTTAAAAAGCCCTGAAGAAGTGGGTGATGGGGATAGATTTTTTTTTTTTTTTTTTGGCTTGTCTGCAGAATGGATGGAAAGAAAATATACCCAACTACTGTGACCATTCCCAAGGGCATAACCAGGCAGTGTGAACACCAGAAGCAGGACTGACTTATGGGAGGGAAAGGGATACTGAGGCGGAAAGAATTCTCTGTGGCTTGGAATCCTGGCTCATCGGGGCTGGAAGGGACTTCACAGACCATCCCTACTCTTCCTGCTACAGATGGAGAAACAGAGGCAGCAACCACTTGGCACAGGCTGTCCAGCAAGTTGGTGGCAGAGCTTGGGGCAAGCCTGGACCCTCCATTTCCCAGGCTGGTCCTTTTTCCGTTCTTTACCACCTCCCCCCCCGCCCCCCCAAGCATTAAGGATCTGTCTAGAAATGTTGGCTCCCACACTTAAAACATAAAACTCTTTGTTCTCACTCCCAAATGAGTAATGTGTTTTCAGCGTTTACATTAGCTGGAAACTGAGATGGGAATTCTCCTAGCTCATTTTTCAAATGAGATGCATTTTAATAATGTTTCCTGGCCTTAAATGCTTTGCCGCTTTGTCAAGGCTCGAGTTGGTTAGAACTCACTTCATGGACGTTCTCAGAGCCCCTGGTGGAGCCCAGAGGAAGAGTTACAGGCTGTCCCTGTTTTGTTTTGTTTTGTTTTGTTTTTCCAGGCACTCCTAGAAACCACAGCCCGATCGGATCACACTGTTCCACAAGAAAAGTGTGTAACTGTGAGGTTGCATTTCTGATCATGAACTCAGCACCTAATAAATCATAGTTGTGAATCAAAAAGTTGGGACCAAGGTAGGGGCGAGCCCCCTCTAAGAGCTGAGTCCCTGCTCTCAGGACACTCTCACTGGCAACAAAACCCCCACTGTGAGCGGGGTGGGGGAGGGCGGCCATCCCCTCACACACAGGGCAGATCTTTGGTGACCCCAAGTGCTGGAGGTGCTAGAAGCTCTCCTTGGGGTTGGACAGGTAGGTCTGAGTTACGGCCGAGAACGTGAGAATGGGAAAGCACGAGAAAGAGATAGAAACAGGAATCAAGGAGGCAAATTGCTGAGACAAAACTGGACGTGATGTCCACCGGCGCACAGGTGTTTGCGCTGACCACTGCCTGAGGGCTGACCTTGACGGGGGGGAGGCATCGAGGTCCACCCTCAGCTTCCTCATGCAGATGGGGCTACATGACCCGGCGTTCTCCAGCCTCAACCCAAAGAGGGGGACCACGGTCATCTCGGCACATGGGGACTGTCACGCATATGGTGACTCCTCCTCAAGGTCGTGGCTTCGGGACCCAATCTCGCAGGCTTATGGCTACGCCCGGTCCTCCCCAATGGGCAGGGGATGAAAGCCTTTTGTACAATTACCGAAGCATTTTCACTTCTGGAAGTACGGCCTGTGTAGAGCCCCTGAAAAATTGTCACCTTCCTGAATACTGAAAACTCTGGGTACGTGATAAAAATGTAGGTACCGGAGCGGAACAGAGCTGGAGAGAGAGGGAAATCCTGAGAAGCCAGAGAGGAAATGGGAATGAAGATCCAGGTTGCTGCAGGGTACTGTGGTGAGGTGGCCCCGGGGGAGAGGCTGACCCCACGCCTCAGGAGGCTGCTCTGTGTCCACTTGGACACGCGACTCTCCCCAGAGGGCTCGGGAGAGTGTCACCCGGAGAGCCTCACCATCCAGGTGGCCTTTCCCAAGCATGTCTGCCTGGGCCAGTTCTGCCAGAGTCTCTGTTCTCCCTTTCTTTCATGATTGGTCCCATCGCACTTGACCCTGAATGGCTACATTTCACTAGCATCGATGCCCCAGAGCGCAAGAACCTCTTGAGCCCCCAGACCATATGAAATACCAGTGCAGCGGACACCCCGTTAATGGGGGTGCCCATGCCACAGGTGGGCTTCGGAGCAGTCCGTGTCTTCCATGCACTGTCCTGAGCAGACAGCCAAGCTCTGGCCCGGGCTGCAAAGTGTGGACGTCACGTGTGTTGTGGCCTGGGCCAGAGCCTGCTTCCCCACCCGCCTGATGCTGGCTTTCCTTTAGCCACCTGGCTCCTCCTATTCCCCACTAGGCTACGGAATGCATTGCTCGCAGGAAGACCCAACAAAGACTCTGGCCGGCGGTACATCCCGTCACCCACACAGCAGGCACACGGAAGGCCCTATGCCTGTGTCGGAAATATTTGGGATCAGGAGAAGACAAGCTGGCTTCGCTCACTTCAGCGTGGCCCCTCAGCATGGTCCGCATCCTCAGAGGTAGAAAAAGCCTGTTAGCAAGCAGCTCATAGCAACGGATACTGGCACCGGACATACTTCGTCTTCATTAGCCCTCCTGACCCTGGTGAGCCCTGTCTTTCACAGGTGTCTCCCTCTGGGGATCATCTGCCTGCTTTTAAGAACAAGAAGGTGAGGGGCGCCTGGGTGGCTTAGTCGGTTAGGCGTCCGACTTTCGCTTAGGTCATGATCTCGCGGTTCGTGGGTTCGAGCCCCGCGTCGGACTCTGTGCTGACTGCCAGCTCAGAGTCTGGAGCCTATTTCGGAGTCTGTGTCTCCCTCTCTCTCTCTCTGACCCTCCCCTGCTCACGCTGTCTCTCTCTCTCTCTTAGAAAAAAAAAAAAAAAAAAGAACAAGAAGGTGAAAGTGACCACATTCAGCGGACTATCGTAATTACCATAATGTCTTTGGGGGAAGGTCTCAGAGCTAAGATAGTGTTTTACAGTTTCTTCAACATATATTCAGACTTATAGGGGCAACAATTTTTATTACCTTTTGCCAAAATTTAATCGAATACCCTATTCATCATTGACCTATTCCAATTGTCTCAGCAGGGGTGTATTGAAATGGATAATTCTTCTATTTTTCTAAAATCTTCTGAAATATCAGGCTAAAAGTGATGCCTCCAGTTATAAAAGTAACTGATGTAATTGATAGCTCTTTGACACGTCTTGAGAAAGCCCTTCTTTTGTATACAATTCCTGGAGACCGCACATGTGACTGACTTTAATAATGGCTGTAATAACTAATAACAAATCTCTTAGTAAGTCAACTGGTCTCTAATGATTTGCTTTCAGCAAAAGAGAAACAGGACCTAGCTCATTTTTCAGCTTATAGATCATGTAAAATAATTTTTGATGATTAATCAATATCCAATTTTTAAAACTAATGACCTCAAAGAAGACAAATGAACTGAGTGACTTCTATGTTGATACTCATTCTCGTCCCTTTTATGTATTTAGAGGAATGATGTTTATCACCTCTGGCAGCTACACTAATAAAAAAATTAGCTGACCTCTCTCTCAGACTCCCAAGAAGCAATACTAATCTGTAGCCACATGTCAGAAATAAAAACTCCACTTGCGTCCCTAAGAAATGTGTTTATTAAAATTCTGCTGTTTGTACTTCATAATTACTTATCAAAAACCAATATATCCATATTTTGATCACCCATGTCCTATTTATGTGGTAATGACAGCTATCTAGAAGGAAATAGGAAATAATTTGACTCTTGCACTCATGGTCAGTGGAATTTTTTTTTCAATTTAAACTTATGTAGATATTTTTGTTGCAAAGAAATCTGATTTTCAGATCAAAAGATTTTGAAGTGTAAAAATATAAGGCATTAGGGTAAAATTCTGTGTGTGGGGGGTGAAATGAAGACAGAAGTTCAAAGAAAAAAGGACGCTGAAATTTCAGAAGTGTAAGGAGGAGCTTGTCTTAGGTTTTTTTAAATGGTTGATGATGAGTTACTCGATTGCTAGAGATTTATGTTCTGTGGGATATATTGAAATGAATTAGATAATTATTTTATAGTTAACGTCGATATTTACAATATGCCAAAAATTCTCTTGCAGTTACTTAAACTTATAATTAAAATATTAGATGTCACATTGAAATTATATGAGAAGCCAGTAGTTTGCCAAAAATTTTAAGGAGCATATGAGTAAAAAAGTTGGTAGTCTGTCTTTTAGACCACTGACCCCAAGCACTCAATTAATCCTTTTGAAAACAGACAAAGATGGTTCTACTGAATTAAAAATTTTTTAATGTTTTATTTATTTTTGAGAGAGAGAGACAGCACAAGCAGGAGAGGGACAAGAGAGGGAGACACAGAATCCAAAGACAGGCTCTGAGCTAGCTGTCAGCACAGAGCCCGACACGGGGCTTGAACCCATGAACCACAGATCATGACCTGAGCCGAAACCGGACGCTTAACCAACTGAGCCACCCAGGAGCCCCTGAATTTTTAAGAAATCCACTACATCCTGTTTGTAAGAGGCATTCCTAGAACAGGAGAACATGGAAAGGCTGAAGAACAATTATAGAAAGAGATCTTTCAGACAAAGAGTAACGAAAGAACATGTGTGTAGGTACATTAACATGGGACAAATGGATTAAGGCAAAAGGTATTGCAAGAGATGAAAGGGTTACTTCATAATGATAGAAGGTCCACTCATCAGAAGACATAAAACTGCTAAAGTTATGTCTAATAATATAGTTTTTAAACATAACAAGAAGAAAGGGACACATTCACCACTGTATGTTTTAAAGTTGTTTTTTTTTTTGAGAGAGAGAGCATGAGCAGGCAAGGGGCAGAGAGAGAAAGAGAGAGAGAGGGAGAGAGAGAATCTCAATCAGCTCTGTGCCGAGAATGCGGAGCCTGATGAAGGGCTCAAATTCACAAACATGGAGACCATGACGTGAGCCGAAACCAAGAGTTGGATGCCCAACCAACTGAGCTACCCAAGTGCCCTTTGGGACACATTCACCACTGTATTGAAGGCTCTATTGATAACTGATAAGCAGACAAGAAATCAGTAAGAATGCATGTAGAAAAACAAAGGACACAGTCAGCAAGCTTCACATCACGAACATACATCAAATACTGCACTCAATGACTCGGATTGCGTTCTTTTTAAGCACATGTGGAATAGTCATTAAAAGGACCGTGTACAAAGGCAACAAATAGGCTTGATAAATTTTAAAGAAACCACCATGCAGTTCCCATAATGAAGTTAAGTTAGAGGTCAATAACAAGGCTAATAAAATGCCGTGCTTTTGGAAATAAAGTCCCATCTAAATAATTTATCAGTTAATAATCCAAGATCATAGAAATGAGATAACTCTTGGAATTAAACAATAATTTTTAAAAAAACTACATATAAAAACTTACAGGATGAAACTAAAGGGAATCTTAGAAAACCAACCCTAAACTGTATTAGAAAAAACAAAAAAACACAGTAAATGAATGAGCAAAGAACGATTGTTAAGTATTTATTTTTTATTTTATTTTATGTTTATTATTATTATTTTTTAAATAGTTTATGGTCAAGTTGGTTTCCATATAACACCCCGTGCTCATCCCCACAAGTGATTGTTAAGTATTAAGGGGGAAAAGTAACAGAAACAATCCAAAGAAAAAGAGGTAAAGAGATCATCAGATGGTAACGGGAAGTAATGAAACGGGAAATTAAAATGCAACAAAAAGGATTAATACTGGAGTCGTGGGAGCTAATGAAACCGACCAACCCCTAATGAGATAACAGAGTCAAAAAGAAAGATGATTTAAATTTAAAAAAATCTTTAGGAACGAAAAAGTGTACATAACTAAAGGTTCAGTGGAGCTATACAAATATAATAAGAAATATTATGACTTTACACCCGTAAAGTCATGAACATTTAGATGAAATAGACAAATTCCTAAAATAAATTAAAATATATATATATATATATGGCTTCCTAAAACTGACTCAACTAGAAATAGAAAAACCTGAATAGTCCTATAACTATTAGAGAAAGTACATCAGTTAAAAGACTTCATGGAAAGGAAATGGTTCTTTCAGACATTTAGGGATAGAGAACTCTAGTCCTACAGAGGCTGGAAAAAGAGGAAGTACTCCTTCTAAGGCTCCAGTTAGTCATCTGCTCAATGGGATGATAGTAGTTCCAACCCCATGGGTTTGATCCCTGTGAGGATTCAAGGAGTCCATCCTACAAGGATCACAGACAATTTTGTACTTCGAAGCTGCTGCTTTTTAGCAGTTTAAAGTCTAGCTGAGAAAATATCCTGATGGAGAGCTGGACAGCGGTTGAGGGTGATGCGCGAGCTCGTGCTGAAGGTTTGGTGGTTTAGTTATTCAGGGAATGGAGGTGTCAGACACAGTTGGGGACACATGAGTCTAGAGGATGGGTGGCATGTGGGTGGGAGGAGGAGACAGAGATGGGTGCGATGGGTGCACGCGAGCGTGCTGCGATGCCCAGGGACGCTGCCAGTTGCTTTCCTTTTTTTTTTTTTTTAATCGTTATTAATCTTTTATTTTTTTATTTTTAGAGAGAGCGAGAGAGCACAAGAGTATGAGTAAGGGAGGGAGAGGGAGAGAGAGAGAGAATCTCTTAAGCAGGCTCCACCTCAGTGCAGAGCCCAACACAGAGCTGGAACCCACGACCCTGTGATCGTGACCTGAGCCAAAATCAAGAGTCCTACGCTTAACTGACTGAGCCACCGGGCGCTCCTCTGCTAGTTGGGTTTCATGTGGGATCTCACTTTATACCCCACAGCCACCCTGAGACCCCAAGAGGAAGAGAATACTTCCCTTCTGTAGGTAACAGACGAGCACGCACAGGTGAAGTGGTTCTCCGAAAAGCACACGACCAGGAGTGAAGGGATTCAAACCCGGGGTAGGGGCTCGCGGGGGGGCGGGGGAAAGGACAGATCTGGGTGCGGGCAAAGCCAGCTTCTGTTGACCCAAGAGCCCCGAGTCTGGGCTTCCTGTGGGCAGTGCTGTCTCCTCACCGCTGCCGCGTCATGTCAGCGGTGACACAGGGGTACAGCACTAGTTCCTCTGCCATCGTCTCCTCCTACAGATGAAGAGACAACCGTAGATCAAGTCCCCGTAAGTGCTGGTTCCTTTTCCTTCCTGTCTTGAACCTCTAGGTCGGGGCTCCCCAGCGGCCTGCCATGGGCATTGGGGGCTGGATGATCTTGATTGCAGGGCACACGACAGCACAGAGAGGCCCCAAGCCATATCCATCCTCTCTGGACTCCGCCGAGAGGCGGCCCACAGAAGTCTGGTGGGAGCGGACTTAACAGAGCTCAATGGGACGCAGGAGGTGGGGGTCTTGGATCATCCCTGTAGGACGTCGGGCAGCACCCCTGCCTCTGCCCAGGGCCCCTCATTCTCCACTGTGATAACTAAGATGCCTCCGGACACTGCCAGATGTCTCTTGGGGACCAACCTCCCCCGGGCTGAGACCCAGGTCTTGTGAGGGTGGGCCAGAGCCGACCTGGCCGTGGCCGTAGAGAAGAGGCGCACCTGCTGGTGCGGCTATTCTCATCCCTGGACGCACAGCGGAGATCCGGGAGCTTCTCTAAGGAACGAATGCCTGGGCTCCACCCTGACATTCTGATGTCATTGCCTGCGGTGGCTTTGCTCAAAGCTCAGCCGATGGGTCTGACGCGGCCGTGGCCGAGAACCACCGGGGACAGGCTGGCCGTGGACCTGGGCCCACGCCCCCTGCGGCCTGACCTCAGCTGCGTGTGGGTCGAAAACATGGCGAGCACCTGCTCTTGTGAGACACTCCTGAGGTCAGGAGGGGCTGTTGGGAGGGCTCCTTCCTCTTCCTCCCCCTCCCCTGCTTCTTTCCAGGTAGGGGCTCTTTGAGTTCATCCACCCTCCATTCTGGGGCGACAGCCTTCATTTTCTCAGGTCCAGGATTCATTTCCAAGCCTCAGAAAGGAGGGTGTGCTCAGAGCAGCACTTCTCCTGTGCCGTGGCTGGGCCCACTTTTTTCTGTGGTTGCACCCAACTCACCCATCACACGCCTCTTATGGACTGGACACTGTGTTTGGCGCAAGGACCCAGCAGGGTGGGGGCATCAGATAGGAGGATGCGGACACTGACGTGCACAGTGAGCAGACATATCAGTGCATTTAATTTTAGATGTGTGTTCAGGGCTAGAGGAGGCAGAGAGAAGGGGGGGGGTTCACTAGATGGAAGTGATGCAAGGAAGTTTTCAAGAAAGATGGGCTTTGAAGGATGAATAGGAGTTTACCAGGTGGATCAACGGAGGCAAGAAGGGGAGGAGGTTCTCACTGGGACTTGCCCGGGCTGCGCTTTGGAGACAACAGAAGGAGCCTTAGAAGAACAGTGGCTGAAGAGCAGGGCTTACCTGTCCACGTCCACGCTGTGACTTTCAGCCCGAGGTCTCCCTTCCTTCTAGCCAGGGACCATGGAGACAGGGAAAACAGGCTACTTGGGAGTGTGGGGCCAGGGAGGAACGCACGGTCCCTGTCTATGCCCAGGTGCCGACTGTGGGGCTCACAGGCACGTCCCTCATCTCCAGCCCAACCTGCCCCAACATCGCCTCCCTCCAGACTTCTCCTCCTCTGCGGAGGAGTGACGGACCCCTGCAGGCTTGCCTGTGACTCACATTTCGCACTGACGTCCAATCATGACCTGGGAAACCCCTCAGTCCCAGGCACACCTAGACATTGGTCATCCCGGCTCACATACCAACCGGGTGATCCTTTGGGAACCCTATAACATCTCACCTCCTCCCTCAACGCTCCCGGCGGTTCCCTTCCAGAAGCAGAAGCTGGCATCCTTATAGTGGCCCGTGAGGGTGCCTGAGTCTCATTCCCCACAGCACAGCTCACGCACCTTCTCACCAGCCACGTGGCTTCCTAACCTTTCTGGAGGCGCCCATGGCTGCAAGGTCTTCTCTACCTGGAACACTCTCCCCCCACCATCTCCATGGCTCACACCCTCTCCCGCCCAGGCCTGTTCTCAGACAGACCTTACCTGACTCCTCTGTGCCCCACATATGCCACCTGCTCAGACCCTGCTTCCTTTACCTGCAAGCACGTCTGACCCTGACATTCTCACTTCCGGCTGAGTCTCTCTCTCACTCACTTGCACATAGACACATGAAATCGGGAACCCGGTGTACTCACTGCTGTGTCCCCACATCACTGCATAGTATGTCCTCACTTAATGACAAATGAATAAATGTCTAAGAGCTAGAAGACTTGCTCAATCAGGGTAGTTAAGGAGAGGCAAGAGCTGCTTTTCCCAGACAGCCTCGCCTCCCAGGTGGGCTCTGGTAGCCCTGCTCAGAGCTCCGCTGGTGGCCTCGGCTTAAGCCAGAACACATCCTTCACAGCACTCTCCAGGAGTCTCGCTTGGACTAACCCCATGAGCGATAATGTATTTTGTTTGCTGCTGTATTGCCTTGGCTGGGAATAGTAGATGCTCAGTAAACGTTTGAACTAATGGTCAGTGCAAACCCCAAAGGCCTTGCCTTTTGTTATCTGTGATTTCGGAGACGGTGACTATATCTCCGAGATATAAATGCCATGCAGATTACATCTCAGAAGATAGGCGTAGTGTCCCAGGGTGTGTTTTTCAGGGTGTGACCAGGTGCCCCCGAGTCCGCAGGCAGCTCGGCCTGCCTGTGTGGCCGCTGCACCACGAGGTGGCGCTCGCGGTCGCCTGTGCTTCAGGGCGTTCAGGCCACCGGGGTCGCCCCGGGCTCTGGCCACCCACCGGGTGGGTAAAGAGAAGCGGGTTTGCATCCCCACAATCGCTGGTGGGCGAGCCGCGCTGCCCGAGGCCACGGGCTGCTGCTCTGGTGCTTGGGCACCCCCATCTCTGGAGGGGCTGCACCTTTGTTCTTTCCTTGGAGCTCCGATTAGGGAGGGGGAGGGCTTCAGCCCAAGGGGGCGCCTTTGTCCCTGGTGCCTGCCATCGATCTGCCTCCACTTCCGACCCCGAGGAGAAGGCATGTGACAGGAGTGGACGTCCTGCCCAGGCCGACCTCTAGGTCCTAACCCTGCAGGCTGCCCCTCGGGGCCCTCGCCTGTCCTGGAAGCAGTATCACACCGGCAGGTAGACGCCTACAGGGCCTCGGTTACCCCATTCCCACCTTCCTGTGCCGGAGTCACCTCAGCGCGTCCCCACGTCCTTCTCCGGTGCCACAGCACCAACCGGCTGGCCCATTTCTCAGATTTCCCAACTTGGCCCTCCACCCCGCACCTGTGGCCCTCACGACCGGAAGCATCAGCCTGCCCTCACACAGAACCCAGACCTGCGGGATCCGAGCCTGCATTTTTTTTTTAAATTTTTTAAAATGTTTTTTATTTATTTCTAGGAGGGAGAGAGAGACAGCGTGAGCAGGGGAGGGTCAGAGAGAGAGGGAGTCACAGGCTGAAACAGGCTCCAGGCTCCGAGCTGGCAGTCAGCACAGAGCCCGACACGGGGCTCGAACCCACGAACCGCGAGATCATGACCTAAGCGAAAGTCGGATGCTTAACCGACTAAGCCACCCAGGCGCCCCTCCGAGCCTGCATTTTAACACCATCCCCGAGCGCTTCCTGGGCGCCCCGACGCTTGCCAAGCGCCAGCAGAAGACAGGTGGCTGAGCGCAGCCAGCAAAGCGGGCGACGTCCCTGCCCCGGGAATGGCCACTGGGTCAGCCGCTGAGAGGGAGCCCGGGGAGGGGGGTGTCTTACTCTAGAAGATGGTCCCGCTGTGGGTCAGGCCTGTGTCCTGTGACCCCCAGGCGTACATGGCCAGGTAGGCAGGTGGGCTCTAAGCTCCCAAGGGTGGGCCCTGTGCTTTGCTCAGCATTGTGCCCCTCTGCCGGCTGATCCAGGCACCTGGTGAATGGTGGAGTAATGAATCATGAGCTTGGACAGGCCAACCCAGGGTCCGTGGAAGGGCCGCGAGGGGAGCACTGAGCCCCGGGGGCCTGTGCGGGGCAGTGAGGTCTGTCGGAGCGCGCGGGCAGGTGGCCGCGGGCGTCGTCCCCAGGGCCCGGCCACCTGAGAGGCTGCAAATGTAGTAGTAGGAAAGCAGAGCAGAGCGGTCGCCCTTCCTGCCAGAGCAGTGGTTCTTGGGGGGAGGGGGGGAAGGAGGGGCCCCATCACACACCTGGGGACATGGGTCGTATCTGGAAACACTTCTGATTGTCACAACGGCTGGCTGAAGACCCGCTGTGATGGAGGGTGGAGGCCAGTGTGCTACAGGATCGTCCCAAATGTCAGCAGTGCCAAGAGGAGCGGTGTGAGAAAGCACAGCGGTGTCCCTGCATTACTGGAAATTTCTAGTCTCTCATGGTGGCTCTCGGTCCCCTTCAGAGCCTCCACTGTCCCCGGAGCTGGGGAGCGAGTGCAGTGACTGTAGGGCAGAGGTCCCTGGGCTGGGGCTGCTCCTGGGAGGGCTCAGTGTCCGGGGGTAGACCTCCATCACCGGTTTTCCCCAGATGTCAGGATGCCACCAGTGCCCACCGCCTGCTGGCCTTAGACCGTTGCCTCTCACTGCCGGACTCGACCCTCCTGTAGCTCAAGACCAGCCGTGGTGTGACAGCCTGGGGGTGAGAAGGGACCAGACGCCTGTACAAGCACAGCCCCAGAGACAATGGCTCTTCTGTGGCAACAGCTCAGTGCTGACCCTGGACTCTGGTCCTGATGCGCACTGCGCATGTGTTCCCTCCCCCTGACCCCCACCCCACCCCGTGTCCCTGTGTCCCGCCCAGAGAGCAAGCTGGCCTGGAGAGTTTCTTTTTCGTCACTAGAAGTCCAATGCGCTATCCATTGCGCCACAGAGCCACCTCTGGAGAGTTTCTTTTTAATCCTTTGATTCTTGACCTAAAGAAACTGTTGGGCAACACATGCTCATTGGTTCAGCCACAAAGTTTTTGGGTAAGTCATTGTGCAGCAGTAGACGGTTACGGAGCTTAGGTGCCCTTGGGCAAGTCGATCCAATCCTTGGCGCCTCTGTTTCCTCACCCATGTAATTAGGGTGGTAATGACGGTGTCTCCTCGCAGAGGATTTTGTGAGTTAGTACACGTAAAGTTCTCAGTGCCTGGGATTCAGGAAGTGCTCAATAAATGACCATTGTTTTTAACTAGTGTGAGTGGTAATTGTATGGATTTGGGCAAAGGCAGGGAAAGGGGGAAGAAATAGAGCTCGTGCGGAACGGATGGAGGATGGAAATCAACACTCCTCTTACCCATTTGGCAAAAGCTCAGCCACTCCAGACTCAGCCCAAGGGTTGGAAGGTCTGCCGGCCAATGAGGGGGTGAATGAAAGGACCCCAGCTTCCCCGTGGGGGGCCTTCTGCGCGCTGGGGTTGCGCCGAGCCCGGCATCTGCTGTCTCCCTCACTCTTAGCTGCCTTTTGTGATGATTCAGCATTATCACACTCACTCTCCTCTAATCTTGGTTGAAAGAACCCTGTATATTGACCTTAAAAAGCTTTACCAAACACCTTCATTACTCATTTTTGAAGCAACCAAGAGTATTTGTGAGCGTGGGTGCCCAGGGATGCCCTGAGTCAGCAGAAGGGCCAGTTACTGTTGAGATTTCTTTTTCATCAAAATCCTTCTTTGATGATAATGAGATATTTGTACATAAATAAATGGCATATGGTGAATCATGCTTTTCTTTCTCTGATATAAAAGCACAATGTGTAAATCCTGTTCCTTCTCTCTCAACTGGTTTCCCCTACCGGCCAAGAGTATATATAAACAACAGCCCATTTTTAGTTATTGCTTACTCATTTTCCCCCTTGTTGGAGTCAAAAGTCTCAGAAGAGTCCCACTCAGGGCAGAAATTCCTAAGGAAGCAAGCCCCCTCAAGACACAGCAGAGAGAAATATGTGGCGAAGAGTGATGGGTGTGAAGGTAACGGAATTTTTCACCACGGACTATGGCTCTGGTCTGATTGGCTGGGGCCCGGGTGAGTAACTGACTGAATTTCTAAGAGCGCCCGCAAGGGAAGAAAACAGCATCTGCAGCCACACTGGCTCCCAAAATATATTTAGCTGCTGTCAAGGGCATGTGATGGGGCTGTTTCTCAGGCTTGTGTTTCCCATGACCCCCTAGCGTGTTTTACCCACCCCTGCCCCCCTTACCAAAAGTTCGAAGACTGCCCCAGTCTCCCAAGATGCTCACTGCTGGGAGCCGCACCGGCCTCGCTGGGTGACAGTCACAGCGAGGAAACGGCAGCGTCTGCACAGCTCCTGCCATGAGAAACGAAAACTGGGATCTTCTTCTGCTACTACTGGCTCATGTTGGAGATGAGCCTGTGGGTATTGACCAGGCCTCACAATATTCCAGATCAGACCGATATTACGCACACAGATTCCTCATAAGGAAAAGCATATTCCTGCCTTTTCAAAAGAGATTTTATTTTTTTTTTAAATGTTTTATTTATTTCTAGGAGAGAGAGAGACAGCGTGAGCAGGGAGGGTCAGAGAGGGAGTCACAGACTGAAACAGGCTCCAGGCTCTGAGCTGGCAGTCAGCACAGAGCCCGACGCGGGGCCGAACCCACGAACCGTGAGATCATGACCTGAGCGAAAGTCGGACGCTTAACCGACTAAGCCACCCAGGCGCCCCTCAAAAGAGATTTTAGATGAACGCACTGCAGATGGTTGTCAGAAGGATCTTCCTATGGGCCTTGCAGACCCAAGACTTACACAATAAAGGGGTCTAAGAGCACAAGAATTACAACTGAGCCCGGCCCTGAGACAAAGAGCCTAATTTAGAGTTAAGGACAGATATCCACCCCCACCCAATTGTTTCTGCTTGGAGCACGAGCTCCCCAAGGCATCTTGTGATAAGTATTCGGAGTGACTTATTCTGGCCTCGAATATGCTGATTGCACCCTGTGAAGGAACCTTTTGAGGAACTCTTTCTTTTGTGATTATGGGAGCAAACATTGTGTTTCCTGAAAGACCTGTTTTTTTTAATACTTCTCCTTAAACAAACAAGCTATTGACCCCTACGCACAAAGAGCTAACTTCACCCTTTTTATGCTAAAAACATTGTCTTTTGTGCTAAAGATACCTTCCTTCCCCATAGGATAAGCATCTAAATCCCCTACCTCAATCACTATTGATAAGGTTATGCGTGAGTCTTCTACAAATCTTTGTTCTGGGAAATTCTTACATATCAAAGAAATTTGTCATCAGAAATCATTGTCGAAGGCAAATGCCACTTGTGTGTCATCCCCCAAACACTTAATGATAAAATAAAGTTGAGACCCAGTCAGAGCGGAGATGCCTGCCTGGTGTCCAGAAAGAATCTCGTGGCCAATCTCATCCCTCCGTTGCCGACACCGTCCATCCTTCAGGAACCCATGGGCTCGGCCGGAGCCGGCCTCTGGCAGCTCACTGCCTGAGCTGAACGGCCAACTCGGGGCTGTGTGTGGCCACCCCTGAGAGCTGGGGTACCCGTACTGTGGTGATTCGTGTGCGTTGACTTGACCAGGCCACAGGGTGCCCTGATATTTGGTCACACATTATTCTGTGTTCGCCTGTGGGGGTGTTTCTGGAGAAGGTTAATATCTGAACGGGTAGACTGAATAAAGCAGAGTGCTTTTCCCAGTGTGGGGTCAGTGGCTTCCTCCCAACCCCTGGAGGCCTGAAGAGAACAAGAAGGTGGAGGAAGGAAGGATTTGCTCCTTCTGCCTGACTCTCTTTAAGCTGGGACATCAGGCTCCTGCTCCCTTCTGGTTCGGACTTGGACCGGAACTTATGTGATTGGTTCTCCCGTGTGTCCAGCTTGCCAGCTGCAGATTCTGGGACTTCTCAGCCTCCACAGCCATGTGAACCAATCCCTTACAATAAGCCTCTTTATTTATCTCTATGTATCTGTCTATGTATGTATGTATGTATGTATGTATGTATGTATGTATGTATCTATCTATCTATCTATCTATCTGTCTACTATCTATCCAACCATCCCTCCATCTATTCATCCGTCCATCCATCCATCCATCCCTCCCTCCTTCCCTCCCACCATGCCTCCATCCATCCTCTATCTATCTCTCTCCTATCGGTTCTGTTTTCTGGAGACCCCCGAATAATATGCATACTGTGTAGAACTCAGGAGCCACCATCTCTACCGCCCATCATGGAGCTTCATTGATGCACATCTCTGGGACTGCACTGCTTCCCAGAGGGTCTATTCCCCAGAGCAGCATCACCTACCACTAACCCCCAATCTTGTTTCTTTAGTGCTTCCAATCTACATCATGGGCTGAGGATCGTGTCGGTTGTGGAAGGAGCTAGGACCCCTAAAGCTGACTGCACAATTTCTAACTCATCTTTTTAAAGAAGGTCTATTTATTTATCTTTGAGAGAGAAAGAGAGAGGAAGGGAAGGGCAGAAAAACAGACAGAGAGAGAGAGAGAGAGAGAGAATCCCAAGCAGGCTCCATGTTGTCAGTGCAGAGCCGAATATGGGGCTCAGTTTCACAACCTGTGAGATCATGACCTGAGCTGAGATCAAGAGTTGGATGCTTAACTGACTGAGCCACCCAGGCGCCCCTCTAACTAATTTTAACAAATTGTTTCCTTGGCTATGGATGGGTAAAGAGCTTACTTAGGTCCCCTTGGCCTTAGTGAGAAATAACAATGCCAAGGTCCAAGTCTTTTTTTCTCTCTCCTACTCTCCAGGGGTTGAGAGCTCATATGCTTTACTTCTCCTTGCATTTTTTATTTGATGCCAACAACTTGAAGCTCTCGAATTCGGGGAGGAAGTTCCCAAGGTTTAGGCAAGGACAGTGTGATCTGATAAAGAATGATCTGAAAGTAGGCAGATGGTAATGTGATAAGTAGCCACGCTTCTCTGATCGGGCTCTTCTCTTCGCCTTCCGTGGGTCTTTCCTGTGTTGGTTCTTGTCTGAAGGGAGACTGACAGGTGCCTACTGATGACTTTAGCACAGGCTCCTGCATTGCCTGGAGTGAAATATAAACCTGTAATTCGATTAGGAGCTTCTGAAGGCAGTGAAAACATGAGTAATGTTTTATCATCTTGCCATTCATCCAACTTCCTCTCTGTGAATATGGATGTGCTGGAGCTTTCCACAAGCGAGGTGAGCGAGCAACAGCAGCATTAAAAAAGAACAGAGGGGAAAGAGGGAGTGACCCAAAGTGAGTTTTCTGGAAGCTCAAAGCTCTGAGCAACCACCTTGGCCCATGGAGACCACTCCTGTGAAATGAGAGGCCAAGGTGTGTGATGCTGGTCCTGGCTGACTGCTGACACTGAGGGACACCTGCTGGTCTATTTCTTTATTCAGGGGAAAGAGGTCCGTTGTGGCCGGATGTTGAGGGACTGGTCTTGGCCTGTCGCTTTACTGTTCTGTTGGCTCCTTCATTCCACAAATAGCTGTGGTCTCTGTGGAGGCAGCAGAGGGCCAGGGGTCTCTGGAGGGATGGTATATTCCTTTCCTGGGGCTGCCGTAACAAATTCCCATGGTTACAGATTACTGGGGGCTTGAAGCAACCGAAATTTCTTCTCTCACCGGTCTGGAGGCTGGAAGTCTGAAATCAAGCTGGCGGCTGGGCTGTGCCCCACTCAGGGCTCTAGGGTTGGAGGGTGGGGATCCTTCCTACTTCCTCCAGCTTCCGGTGGCTTCTAGATGTTCCTTGGCTTGTGGCCGTGTTCCTCCAGTCTCTGCCTCTGTCTTCGCATGGCCTTTTTTTCTGTGTCTGTGCCTTCTCTTTTATTTTTTAAAATTTCTTTTAAATATTTATTTATTTTTGAGAGAGAGACAGAGTGCGAGCGGGGAGGGGCAGAGAGGGAGAGGGAGACCCAGGATCCAAAGCAGGCTGCAGGCTCTGAGCTGTCAGCACAGAGCCGACGTGGGGCTCGAACCCACCAACGGTGAGATCATGACCTGATCCAAAGTTGGACGCTTAACCGACTGAGCCAGCCAGGCACCCCTGTGTCTTCTCTTTTATTTCTTATAAAAACACATGTCACAAGATGTGGGGCCACCTAGGTCATCCAGAATAATCCCCTGAAATCTTTGATTATATCTGCGAAGACCCTTTTTCCAATAAAGTCATGTTCAGAGGTACTGGGGTTTAGGGTGTGAACATACCTTTTTGGGGGCCATCAGTCAGCCCACTGCAGGTGGGCTGGTGCCCAGGCAGTGACCAGAGTGGTTCTCTGTCGACCCAAGAACTTCTGGAATTCTCCACCTGTCCCTGCAGCCTGCTAGGGGCGATCTGCAAGCCCCAGAGTTACCACAAGCTCTGGAGCGATGGGGAACAAAGCACCAAACCCTTGGGAAACTGTGCTCCGGCCAAACGAGAGCTCCAGTCTTGTTCGGACCCACCTTTGTTTCCCCCAAGGAGACCCCGCTTCCTCCCTCCCACTGCTCCCTCTCTGGCGTCATGCGAGGGGAGCGTTCTTGGAAAAGCGTGTCTTCTGAATCACGTTGCCACCCTGATTTACATTATAATTTCTTCAGCTGTGTCTTCCCAGAGGGAGGAAATCGGCTGCAAGATATCAGCCCAAATTCGCACAGACGCACAAAGTCAGCCCCAAAGAAAGATCATATTTGCAGAAAGAGACGGAGCCAGTGTGGCAAATGCGGATTCCCCTGTGACAGAAATGGCTGCGGACGCCATCGTGAGGTAGCAGCTGGAGAAGCCCCCATTCCCGGAGGGATTCTCAAGGCTTTTGCTTTTTTAAAAACAGCATTTAAAGAGAGCAGCTTTGAACAGATCCTTCTTCAGGCTTCCCTCCCATCTCCACCTCCCGCCCTTCAGTCCATTGGCTTCTCTACCATTTTAATGGCCGTTGCACACATTGCTTCTCGGCCGAGGAGCCTCAGATGCACAGCCGTTTCGAGGGTCAGAATGGCTTGTTTTCTCCAGCTCAACATGTTTGTTTGTTTATTTGCAGGAAGAGGAAGGGAGAGCTCAGAGCAAGCCCAGTGGGGGAGGGGGCAGACAGGGGCGGAGGTGGGTGGGCAGGTGGTGTGGACCTGGGCCCAGGGCCATTTCCTGCTGTGTCACCCAGAGAGGGAACTCTCCCCTGGTAGGTAGAGCAGGAGCCACACTGTGTGGGGTTGCTGGAGGTGGGCTAAGGGTGCGTTTCCTTCCCCCTGGGGGTCCCCGGGGCACACTGACCCTGTCTGGGAGGCTGACCTCCACAGAGCAGGGCTGTCCCTCAATGTGCCTTCTCCCACAGCCAAAGCCCAGGTGTCCCGTCCTAAGTAAGGAATCATAGAACTTTCCCTGTAGCTGTCGTATTGGACAGCTCGGGCTACTATTACAGAGCACTGCAGGCTGGGTGGCTCGGACCCCAGAAACGTGTTGTCTGACGGTCCCAGAGACACGATCAAGAGGCCAAGGTCAAGATGTGGGCACTTTGGTTCCTTTTGGGGGTGTGTGAGGGGGAATCTGCTCCAGGGTTCTCTGGGCTTCTGGTGGTTTGCTGTAGGTTTCTTATGCAATCCCCCAGTCTCTGCCTTCATCTGCACACGGCCTCCTCCCTGAGCCTGTGCCTGCTTCCCTCTTTACGAAAATTTTTTAAAATATTTATTCATTTTTTTGAGAGACACAGACAGAGTGTGAGCGGGGGAGGGGCAGAGAGAGAAAGAATTGGAAGCAGGCTCCAGGCTCTGAGTGGTCAGCACAGAGCCCGATGTGGGGCTTGAACCAGGAACTGCGAGATCATGACCTGAGCATAACTGACCAAGCCACCCAGGAGCCCTCAGATTCCTTCTATTTTTTTTTTAATGTTTTTATTTATTTCTGAGAGAGAGAGAGAGAGAGACAGAGTGAGCAGGGGAGGGTCAGAGAGAGAGGGAGACACAGAATCTGCAATAGGCTCCAGGCTCTGAGCTGGCAGTTAGCACAGAGCCTGACACGGGGCTCGAACCCACGGACCATGTGATCATGACCTGAACCGAAGTCAGAGGCTTAACCAACCGAGCCACACAGGTGCCCCCAGATTCCCTCTTTCCAAAGTATGGGAGCAGGGCCACCTTCCTCCAGTAGGACCGCATTTTCACTGATGAAATCTGCTGGGACCCTGTTTCCAAATAAGGCCATGTTCTTAGGTCCTGGGGGTTAGGACTTCACCCTGGGAATTTGGAGGGGCCACCCATCACCAGTAACAATTGTGAAAAGCTGAGTTGGCATAGGCAACTGAGCTTGGACTGATATTTGAAACAGTCACCATACCCCAAAGGACGGCAGTGTTTATTGACTTTTGTCGTCTTTTGCTGAAGAGGGGTCAGACAAGAATCACGGAGTGCAAAGCCGATGGGCACTCAAGTTGGTGGAGGAAAACGGCTTGTTCAGTGGGTAGTGTTAGAGCCAAGCAGCCAGCCACGCAGAACAGGGGGAAAGCCATGCGCCCCAACTGAGTCTAGCTGGCTCACAGGTCTCAGTCCAAAAGTTCCATTGTTCAAAAGACTACAAGGAAATGAAGCAGAGATGTTTTATGTTGATAATATAGGGACAGGGAGGGCCTACCACGTAAGCTATTTCTGTATTCATAAAAGACAAACATCTCACTGACCTAAAACAGATCTCATGAAGGAGAATGTCTATATTCACTACGTAAAATATAAAATATTCTGCAGGCAAAAGATATAAAACCTAAAGCTATAACAAAGAAATCCACAAAACAAAAGGCAGACTATGAAAACTGTCAAACATGTAACTGACAAAGGTCCGATTTCCTTTATCCAAGACAGGCCTTTCCAAACCAGTAAGAAAAGGCTGAAAATCCACTAGAAAAATGGGCAAAGGGCCGGCAAAGAAACGCCAACAAATATATTCAAAGATGTGCAACTCACTCTAAGAAATGCAAATGACATCGAGTTTTCCGTAATCCTACTGGCAAAGATCACTGGGTTGTTTTATCCAGTGTGGATGGAATTGTGTGACACACATTCCCTTCTGGAGGTAAGATTGTAAATCAACACAGCCCCATGGAGGGTGATCTGGCAATATCTTTTAAAGAAAAATATGCATGTCCTCTGTCGCGTTGACCATTTGACCTTTACGGATCTATCCTATGGAAATCAGAGAGATCCTTACACTGTTATTTCTTACAATAGAAAAAATATGGGGGGGGTCACACCTGGATGGCTCAGTCGGTTAAGCATCTGACTTCAGCTCAGGTCATGATCTCATGATTTTTGAGTTCAAGACCCACGTCGGGCTCTGTGCTGACAGCTCAGAGCCTGGAGCCTGCTTCAGATTCTGTGTCTCCCTCTCTCTCTGCCCCTACCCCACTTATGCTCTGTCTCTCCCTCAAAAATAAATGTTAAAAAAGAATATGTAAATAACAATTTGCAGTATGTATTACATTTTATTTTTTTTAATATTTTTATTTATTTCTAGAAGAGAGAGAGAGACAGCTTGAGCAGGGGAGGGTCAGAGAGAGAGGGAGATACAGACTCTGAAACAGGCTTCAGGCTCTGAGCTGGCAGTCAGCACAGAGCCCGACGCGGGGCTCGAACCCATGAACCGCGAGATCATGACCTAAGCGAAAGTCGACGCTTAACCGACTAAGCCACCCAGGTGTCCCTGTATTACATTTTAAAAACACAATCAACCACGGGCAAAGTGCATGTTCCCATTTGTGTAACAAAATACAAATATGTATTAATGTGCATGTACATAGGCTTGGATAAGTATCAACTATTTCTGGAAGGCATACATGTGACTGAGCCATGGAGAGGCTGGAGAAGAGAGGATGGGAGGGATGTATTTTTATTATGTATTCTCTTATGCTATTTGAATTTCTTACCATTCTCAAGTATTACTTTTAATGCAAAAACATCAACTTTACAGGAAAAAAATGAGAAATAAGAAATCGATCCTTCTCTGGCAATAAAGAGGTTTTGCTCTGGGCCACTAGTCTATGCTCTCCCTTAATACACAGTTGAGGACAGCGAGAAGACAAATTTAATTGCTTTAGACCAAAGCAAATAAAGAAAGATTCATCACGCAAGTCAAATCGGCGATGCGGGTGGAAGATTAAGGCAGCTACTGTCTGGGAAGGAAAAAGCTACTGGGATTGAAGAAAATATGTGTTGACTCTGGCATTCCTAACTTGCAATCTCTGTGCAGCCCCTGTCTTGTGTTAGATGCTGTCGGGACCTAAGGGTGCACACGGACCTACGCGTTTGGCATGGGCCCCCAACTCCGGTGCACGCAGGGGCCAGGACACATCACAGGGAGTGAGAAAATGGGTGCCAGGGCAGGGTGGGATGGGCCGTGGAAAACCCATAGTGCATTTCCTTCCTAAAGGCATACTCCTGAGGAATATAGAGCCAAGCTCCCAAGAAATACTCTACCAAATAGGGAAAGTGAGGCCCAGAGTGACTCCTGTGTGGCGCTGGCCAGCTGGTGCCCATGCTGACAGCAGGGACCCCCTCTTCTGGTCCCTGCTGACCCCTCACTTCTAACCCTGACACTCCCCATCCCTGCCTTCCCCAACACGGGGACAGCGTGTCCCCACTCCAGGACAGCCCGGGCTGGGGAAATGGCCTCTGGGAGCAAGAAAAGTCCAGTGGGGCCCCAGTGGGTATCTCCACGATGTGGAATCCTACACCACGTGATGGATGTTTCCAGCTGAGCGGGGTTTTTCCCTTTAAGTTGCAATATAAATAAAAACCACTTCACAGGTGAGCCAGAAACCTTTCCAGGTTGAGGCAGACACTTCTCTGCAAGCAGGCTACCCTTGTATAATCTAAGGCCTTCACGCCTCAGAGCTGTCGTACCGAAGACCTCAAGTATCGTTCTGTCCCTCAGTGCAGACCTGACCTCGGGAGATTCCAAGAGCAGGGGTGTTTCCTTCCCTCGAGAGAGCTTCCAGCCCCCTACACATTTGGGCTCTTGTTTCTTTGATGTAGAGCTCTGGGCTTTTCTTTTCTTTCTTTTTTTTTTTTTTAAATATTTTTATTTATTTCTTAGGAGAGAGAGAGAGACAGCGTGAGCAGGGGAGGGTCAGAGAGAGAGGGAATCACAGACTCTGAAACAGGCTCCAGGCTCTGAGCTGGCAGTCAGCACAGAGCCCGACGCGGGGCTCGAACCCATGAACCGCGAGATCATGACCCAAGAGAAAGTCGACGCTTAACCGACTAAGCCACCCAGGCGCCCCATGGGCTTTTCTTACCTGCTGTTAGACTCGACCCTCCCTGCTTTCCATACACCAGCTTTTAGTAAACCCATGGCCTCCTTTTTTATTTGCTGCTTCCGGCCAGGGACTTCAGTCGACTGAGTTTGTTAGGATTTCTTTTTCGCAAAAAGAAAGAAGCAGCCTCTGTTTATCTTCCTATCAGTCTCGGACACTATGCTCAGTGATGTCAGCGAATGGACATTGTGGTATCTTTTGCAGTTGCATTTCTGTCCTTGCTTTTGGGTTCTTAACTTGTATTCTGCAGTCCTAGGTGTATCAAGTTAGCAGAGAAGCAAATGCCTGATGAGTGAAAAGTTTCCTTGTTCTGTTTATCTTTTCAATGATTCTGGATGATTTGTTTTGTTGTTATTGTTGTTGTTTACTGAGTCCTTCCATGCAAGATGGAAGAGGTCCCTCTTGCCTGATCTGTTTCAGGTATAAAAGACCTGATGATGAGAAAAAGAACCCTCGATATGGGCTTGGCAGACAGGTATTTTTCCCCCTTATAAAGATAATTTTAGAGCTTAAGTATTCTCACGTATCTGAATTACACATGACCAGATCCCCAGCTCATCTTGTTGAAATTCAACCTAAGAAAGAATTGCCTGCTAATAAGGAGGCTGAGTGCTTTCTCTAACTTGACGTTTTTAGATCGTTAAACCACCTGCTATTTCACAGATGAGAAGAACCTCCGAGCAGATCCACCACTATTTTAAAAGCACTGTCATTTTCTCAAATGTCTACTGTATTTCAGATTCTATGCTAGATTTTTTTTTTTTTTGCATTATCTCATTTAATAATCATCCAAACCCAGCCAGGCAGGTATTATCACCTCTGATCAGACAGAAGAGCTGGGGTCCGGGTAAACCAGATGTTTTGGTCAAGGACATGGTACATCTTCTGATCACAAGCCCAGGGCTTTCCTTGGGAACCCTACTTTCATCTGTCAGCCTAATGGAATCTAACAACAACATGGGTACGGGCCACATGACCCACTGCTGGTGACAGAGATGCTCCTGACCCCACTTCAGTCAGGCTCCTCTGACCTGCCCTCCCCAAAGAGGCCTTGACCTTTGGACTTCTGTGTTTATGTTTGCATTGCCCAGTTTTCGCCCAAGTCCTGTGAAGTCAGGATAGCCAGATCCCCGCACTCTGATACCTGATCGCCCTGAGTACCTGATCGGACTTCTCATCCTTCGCCATCCCACAGGTGAGCTCTAACCACCCGCCTGCCTTCTGCAAGGATCCTGTTAGGTCGGGTTACCCAGAATGCCCCGACCCCTATGTTTCCTCTTGGTATTTTCCATCCACTGACTACCCTCAGCTAGAATCCCCACTCATCTGTGATGTATTTGAGCTTGACTTCCGTTCTGTACTGAGGTCGCTTTCCCCTATTGCAATAGTTCCTGATGAAAAATCTGCCTTAACCGCTTTGACTACTATCAGGCTCTGGTTTTGCTTTAACATTGGCAAGCTTCGTTCTGGGATATTGACTTCTAAAAGCCAGAGACGTGCAGAAGAGAGATGTGAGTGTCAGCTAAGATACCTGAGATTGTTCATTAATGAGACCTATCTTGCTGGTATTGGCTGGAAACCAGACTTGGTTGCTTAGGAGGTAATTTCTCTTTGTCCTGGTATTCTACAAAAGATATTTAGTAGACACAGTGACATTAGGGATGACAGTGTTGGCAAAGAGAGCATGATGGAGGTCACATGGAGACACTTTCGAGTATATACTGAACTAATGTAATTCAATGGCAGTGAAGATATCATTAAATATATGTATTATGGATACACACCAATGTGCACATATGTATATTTGTGTACATATATGCGTGTGTAATATGGACAGATATCCACGTCCAGTTCCTGAAAGTACAGTTGAAGTACAGGACAAAGTAAGAAGTCTTTTTTACAGAACTTTCAGGTTTATAGCTTTTATATTTTTATTAAAATGTTTAATGTTTATTTATTTTTGAGAGAGAAAGAGACAGAGTGTGTACAGGGTAGGGCAGAAAGAGAGGGTGACACAGAATCCGAAGCAGGCTCCAGGCTCTGAGCTGTCAGCACAGAACCCAACACAGGACTTGAACTCATGAACGGTGAGATCATGACCTGAGCGGAAGTTGGATGCTTAATCTACTGAGCCACCCAGACGCCCTTCATTTTCCATTTATTATTATTATTAATTATTATTGTTATTATTATTTATATTCAAGCCTCTCCACTCTATAGCATGCACCTGACACTAATCATCTCCCCGTTGAATCTTGTTGAAGTTTGTAAAAGTTTAAGGACTGATGATGACAAGACTTTTAATAAAGTGTCCATCTGTGGTCAAATAAGTGGGCACTCTGTGGGGAGAGTTTTAGCTTCAGCAACTGTCCACAGGGGAGCTACACATCTTTGCATTTGTAACTGGCATTGGTAGGAGAAAAGGGTCTGGCTGTGGGAATCTTAGGAAACTTCAGGACTTTTGAACTTGCCCAAGGCCTATGAAGACCTTTGTGAATTCTGCGGATAGTATCATAGTTACCAAGAATGGCAACTGGCTCAGTTAATCACCTAAGGCTGCGATCAGGGCACAAACCTGAATTTTTTCTTTAAAAAAATTTTTTTGATGCTTATTTATTTTTGACAGAGAGACAGAGCACAAGCCTGGGAGAGGTAGAGAGAGAGGGAGACAGAATCCGAAGCAACTCCAGGCTCTGAGCTGTCAGTACAGAGCCCGATGTGGGGCTCGAACCCCTGAGTCATGAGATCATGACCTGAGCTGAAGTTGGACACTCAACTGACTGAGCCACCCAGACGGCCTGTGGGCACAAACATGAATTTTAAAAAAGCCACAGAGCCCTTTGTTTTCCAAACAGAAAATGGGTCATGAGCACGTATAGATGAAAGTAACATAGTGCATGCGTGAAGTTTCAGGTTATTTTCATTGTCACGCAGAGCACTCTTAAGCTGTACCTTTGAGGAGGAAGGATGGAGACAGCACCATGTGGTGGCTGCCAGTACAGGTTTACTAGTCCAGTTAAGCGATCACGACAGCAGCTGTCCAGGTATAGGGATGGAGTGGTCTGGAAACACAGGATCTAATCATAGATTTCTGACTTTCTACTATCGGCGTGGTGAGGAGTTGGGACACAAAACTGGGTTCTGACCACTTGCCCTGCACAGGCCACGTGGTGGTGGGCCGCGCTTGTTGGAAGGTAGAAGAAGCAGACACCCACCGGATGGGGCCACCAGCCACGCCTGGCTTCTGGTCTTGCTAGATGTCTTGTTCCATGCCTGCTTCACACTTTTGCCTCTGGCTACGACAGCTTTCAGGAACAGCTTCCGCTCAAAGTGCTTTGCAGTTTTGGGCACCAGCTGGTATCTGATCATGTCAGTGGGGTGTAGGGAGACATGGCTGGAGGCCACTTGGCAGGGGTCGAGTCTGCAGTTACCAGCACACCTGTACGTGCCCAGAGAGCACAGCCACCAGAACGCCACGGACCTCGCCGGACCGTTGAGTTGAACAGATGACAAGCGAAAGTGTTCCTTCGTTCAGTGCACTGCAGCTGTGATCTCCCCCTGCGGATCAACTACCTCTTTCAAGATGTTTTGCTGTATAATTAAAACAACGTCTCTAACCTCCTCTGACCACTTGTTTATTTCAAGCGATGATGTTTGAGGTAGTTGAATTCTAACACACTTGGATGGTCGCTTGGTGTTTGTGGCAAGAGAATTTGATACACGTCCACTTCTAGAGTTTAAAAAACCATTGAGTGGCCCCCACGTTTCCATTGAACTTCTGTGTTTCAGCTTCCTCTCCCTCTACTTTTGAAAAATAAATGGATCGCAGTTTTTTCTTCCCTTTCAGAATAATTTCCAAGGTGCTACATACGGAGTTTGAATTGTGTTTAAAGCTTGTTGGTTTAACATAGACACAAAAGCAAGAAAGATCTCTTCAGCTGTACCAGCTTCCATTCCTACACTGACAGGCTGTAACACTAGCTTCCTACCCACGAGTCTCCTCTGGGTAGAAAAGGCTGTAAAATAATGGGATGTGAGGGCCAATGTGAGCCATGTGTCAACTGGACATACTATCTTCTTCTGATTCTGGTAGGACTGTGGGTGCTAATGGCTGAGCCCTTCCTTCTCTCTGCAATACAGAGCTTAGACCCTGGCTTTGGAGTGAATCAGGAAGATGGGAGAATGCTTACAATTCATTCTCCAAGAGACACGGATGTCGACAAGTGGGTGTTCTCCAAGACACAGATCTCCCATTGAGACCCACAGTCACCCAGTGACCTGCCAAAGAATTAACTAGTGAGTCCCAGTTCTAAAGTCATTTTCCTCAAGTAAATGGTTCTCTAGTTAAAGTTAGAATAAAAGAGCTGCATTAGATAAAATTTGCTCTTAATTATAGATACCAAAAAGGGATAGCATTTTTATATAAGCCTTTCTTTGTGTTGTAAGTAAGCAGAGAGAAATGAATTCTGTGAGCAACCTTGTAAAAAAGGTCTCTGTAATGACTGGCTACACTGTTTGGTTCCACCCTGTTTTCCAGCTTTTTAAAAAAGGCTTAATGGGTAAAGAGAAATGTTCCTGGGATAATTTCTATTTTGACAGCAGGAAATTAATAACATTAATCCAATTTGGAAATCTATCAGATCAATGATTTAAATGTCATAATTTTTTCCTTCTGAAATAGATGGGACTGAGTGCTATGTTGTGGGTATTCTCTTGCTTCTTGAAAGTAGAATTGACTAGTTCAATGACACATAAGCACGGTATACGGAAATGCTATCTTCTCTAGATTAATGTCACTTATTGGGGACTGGTGTCTGAACGTCCTCTCTGAAAAGAGGGTGGCCCCAGGGTCTGTTGGGGTTGAAGAATGAAGGAGCTCATAGGTCTGGGTTATGATGGATGAGTCTATAAGAGAATTCTGGGTCAGGTCTTAGAGATGGCAGCTGTAGTCCAAATGGCCAAATCTGGTGAGCAAGAGGCAGATATGAAAGGAGGCCAGGCAAAGCGGACTGTGTGGCTCTGAGCCAAGACAGAAGATGGGAAAGGCAGCCAGTTGGCGGGTGGGAGCTTTGTGTGGGGGCCTTGGGCCTTTCTAGAAGACAGATGCCCTGAGACCATGGAGCCCCTCAGACAGTGCTAGGCAGGAATAGATTGGGGGAGTGTGGGTGACACAGCAGAGATGATAGTGCAAAACGAATTGATATGTAATCTTGGAACGAATGCAGAAGCATCACAGGATGAGCTGGAACACAGCTTGTCAGATCTGCAGAGAGACAACTATAGATGCCGTGGTTACTCTGGGTAGAGATAGAACCCTTCTTGCCTGAGGGCCATGGAGGTTAAGTGTAGAGAAGTTTCTGGAGGGAGAAAAGTCTATGCTGGGGGACATATGTGATGTGTAGCCATATGCCCTCAGGCTTTTTATGAAGGCACTTTCCGTGACGTCCTATTGCATGCTTGTGTCTGTGGTTTTCATCGGGACGGTGATGCAGTGCTCTTGACCTTCCCATCCTGGATGGCTCTTTTAGCAATGCCAAGTTCAGATGTTCCAATAAAGAGAAAAGGGGTGTGGGCAACTTTGAGGGAGGGATGATGGAACACTTGAAGATTTTTCCATACTGTTTGATTATGGAATAATGAGCGAAGTTCCAGTGCATTTTACTTTACGTAATTTTAAGGTAAAGTACAATTAATCAGATCATCGGCGTGGCCCTTGCTCCACTCCAGCCTGCAGAGTGGAAGGTTTGGCATTCGATACGGCAGTCAAGTGTGGGGAAGTTCTGCGAAGCCTGCAGACTCCTGGTAAGAATGAAAGCACTGTAGGGGCGCCTGGGTGGCTTAGTCGGTTAAGCGTCCGACTTTCGCTTGGGTCATGATCTCGCGGTTCGTGGGTTCGAGCCCCGTCGGGCTCTGTGCTGACTGCCAGCTCAGAGCCTGGAGCCTGTTTCGGAGTCTGTGATTCCCTCTCTCTGACCCTCCCTGCTCACGCTGTCTCTCTCTCTCTAGAAATAAATAAAACATTAAAAAAAAAAAAAAAGAATGAAAGCACTGTGCTCACTCATTTTTTTTTATATATTTTTTAATGTTTTATTTATTTTTAGAGAGAGACAGTGTGAGCAGGGGAGGGTCAGAGAGAGAGGAGTCACAGGCTGAAACAGGCTCCAGGCTCTGAGCTGGCAGTCAGCACAGAGCCCGACGCGGCTCGAACCCACGAACCTCGAGATCATGACCTAAGCGAAAGTCGGACGCTTAACCGACTAAGCCACCCAGGCGCCCCATGTGCTCACTTATTATTACTCTGACTTGGTCCACAAAGGATATAGCAGGATACAGGTTTAGGGACTTAATTGTGTCCTACTGCCAAATTCAGACACGGGAGCCCTGAGCCCCTGTGTGATTGTACTTGTAGATAGAGCTTAATTAGAAGTATAAGGGTTAAATGAGGTCATCAAGGTAGGACCTTGTTTCAAGAGGACTGGTGTTCTTTTCAGAAGGAGAGAGCTCCCTTTCTGAGCACAGAGAGGAAGGGTTAAGTGAGGACACAGGGAGAAGGCGGCTGTCTGCAAATCAGCAAGAGACCTCCCACCAGACACCAAATCTGCTGTCGCCTCAATCTGGGGCTTCCAGCTTCCTGAACTCTGAGAAAATAAATGTCTGTTGTTTAAACCATGCAGCCTGTGGTATGTTTCAGGACGGGCCTAGACAACTAGTACACAGAGTATATAAACAGCGCCCATCAGGACGGGGGTGATGCCCCGGAGAGAGCGCCCAGCTGGGATAGGGCCACGACAAGCACCAGGATCCATTCATCATGAAACCTACACATAATGACGTGCCACCTCGCTATATGCAAGGCACCCTTGGTCCGAGGCATTCTTGCTACCACAGAGCAGAGCTGGCTTGTTACAGGATCTACAGCATCCATCACAGACAGGAAAAGCCAATGCCGAGCAAAAGTCCAACTCTTCTTTGTGCTCGGACGTGCGTAACTTTCCCCTAAGAGTTTGCAACAAGGGGCTGGGGCCCTGACCTAGAGTTAACACCACCTCCTAGCAGACACAGGCTCAGATTAAGGGGGCCGTTCTTCCATCTCCTGCCTCAGGTTTCTAAGTACGGGGTCGTCCTCTGCTTCTCCGGTAGGTAAGAAAGCTGGGTTCTAGGCCTACTGGAAGAGCGTGGTATATGCACTCCTCCCCATTTGTTTCACTCCAGATCAGCTTTCTGATAAATCCTGGAGGTGATGAGAGCTTGGACTTTCTTCCTGACAAGTTTCTGGAGTGCAGTGTTTTTGAGCTACTGGTTTAGTTCAGATATAAACACTTAGCAGTCAATGGAGCTGGGGTAGAGCTGATCTTTTCTTTTGTGTCCAAAGGGGTCTAATATGGGTGCCTTCTCAGCACTCCTGGTGTCCAGGTCTTGGCTTCTAAAGAGCATGTTTTACTAAAGGGAATGAAGACTCTTTGGAGAAATGTCCGATTCCATAATGGGCACAGGGAAAATATGGGGGAAGCTTAGAACATCTTTTTGTACCATAAAGGAAGGAAGAACACAAAAAAATGATAAATTTTCAAATATCAAGAAGTCTGCCTGGAAGGGATTCCACTGGCCAAATCTGGAATAACTAGAGTATTGTGAATAAATAATAATAATAGATTGTAATCCATTAAATAAAACAAGACTCTGTGAGTCCATACTGATATTGATAGATAGATAGATAGATAGATAGATAGATAGATAGATAGATAGATAATGGAGGGAGAAAAGCTCTTCTTTATAGCTGAAAGCCAACACATCAATGTAGAATCATGGAGCTAGAAAAATCACCATTTGGTAACCATCCTAGACGTACCTAGTTGACATAGATAAGAATCATCAATGGATGCTAAAATGAAAGTTTGAGGAGGAATAGGACATTTACAAGGTCTCAAAGTGCCTATCCATAAGATATTTTTTACAACGTGAAAAGTAGTAAAACTTTACAGTAGAAAAAGCTGGTAGGCACCCCCCTTAACCAGTGATTGAAGTTAACATCATCCAATTACCAAGAGCCGACACCACGTGGCTCCTGATATGATGTACTGAGAAGAACACAGCATCAGGTCTGTTTATTCTAGTAAAAACTGCGGAAACTGAATATAACCAAGAGGAAACATGAAAACATAATCTCAATCGAGGGACATTGTAGAAAGTAATTGGCCGGTACTCTTCAAAAAAGTTATGTCATGAAAGTTAAACACAGACAGAGGAGCTCTGCTAGATTATAAGAGATGAAAAGACTTGGCAACAGGGTATGATCTAGGATCCTATTAAAAAAATTATTTGGAAGCTTGGCAAAAATCTGAATCAGGTCTACAGATTAGATAATAGCATTGTATCAATGTCAATTTTTTGATTTTGATGATTACACTGTGGTTTTCTAACACTGTCTTCACATTTACAAAACATACACTAAAGAATTTAGGGGTCAAGTGGAGTCATGTCTACAGCTTGCTTTCAAATGATTAAAAAGAATCTTCAATACACATACATGCACACACACACATATCTATGTTGGTATCTGCCTCCAGATCTAGAGAGGATGATTAAGCAAATGCGGTGAAATGTGGAAGATTGTTTCTGCTGCCCTGACTTGTGATGGAGCATGGCTAACAGGATCAATTTGTGGAAGGGTTCAGCTATGTTCAATGTCTATAAATGAACTCATAGGGAATTCTTGTCCCAACGATTGTCACATTATTGTCAAAGAACGCTTGGCATGGCTTGGATCCACAAGGGCAGGCCAAGAGGTACCTTGACTGGTCCCTGCACTGTTGCAAACAGGCACTGTGGTCTTCAGGTGCTGGGCATGGGGCCAAGGGGTAAAGGAGAGAGAAGACCGGAAGATTAGGGCCTCTCCACAGTGTAGCTCACAGTCTACTGGGGAGAAGGCAAGAACACTCAGGAAAATAGGAAATAGTACAGGACCTGAGGAGAGGAGAGAATGCAGGGCCAGCTGCATCACGTGAGGGCTTCATGGAAGAGGTGGCACCTGTTGGACCTTACAGTGTCTGGGGAATTCAGACTGGTGGGAAAAGGGAGCCACAGAAGCCAGTGTGGAAAGACAGAGAACAAATATGAACCAGGAGAGAACCCGACACTTCCCGGTGTATATTTTCCAGTGAAAATCCCTTCTAGGGAAAACAATTTTTTTAGTGTATTTATTTTTATTTTTGAGAGAGAGAGAGTGAGTGGGTGAGGGTCAGAGAGACTGGGAGAGAGAGAGAATCCCAAGCAGGCTCTGCACTGTCAGCACAGAGCTCGACACGGGGCTCAATCCCAGGGCCATGAGATCATGACCTGAATCAAAATCACGAGTTGGATGCTTAACCAACTGAGCCACCCAGGAGCCCTGGCAAAACAATTTTTATTAAGGAAAGTTCTTAAGTGCTACTGTGATTCAAGAGATGCGTACAATTATTTTGGTAAAAAATCCTGCGGTTGGATAGAAGTACAGTCAAAGCACACCAGAGAGGCTTTGTGAGGTCTTCGCACCTACCACGTCTGGTAGGTGACACTAGAAAGATTGAGTGATGTCACTTGCGGGCCGTGTTGACGGCAAGCTCTTCTGTATGACTGGAAGCATCATGGACTAGTTTGATAAAGACACCTTTCTGTCTAGCCTGTGTCTCCCGGTTGCCTGATAGCACTCAGGACTGTGTTGTGTAGATATGTCATTTATAGCAAAGGTTGTGTGTCTTTGTTGATGGCTAATTAATATATGTTCCTCTTGATCTCTTAAAGAAAACGGGGATGGGGGCAGAGTGGAGTTTGGACCAAAAAAAGTCTCTTTCGGGATGTAATGGACTTTAGAACCTTCATCCACCAGACAGGCTGATGTTATTAAGGGTACCTTTTGCCCACGGGGCGCCCGGGTGGCTCAATCGTTAAGTCTGATTTTGGCTCAGGTCATGATCTCCCAGTTTGTGAATCTGACAGCACGGATCCTGCTTTGGAATTTCTATCCTTCTCTCTCTCTCTCTCTTGCCTCCCCCACTTGCACTTTCTCTCTCTCTCTTTCAAAAACAAATAAATACACGTTAAAAAAGAATGCATGTTGCCCTGAGAAGAGTCAGAAAACTTGAAGTAGTGGGAGGATTTTTCACCCAGAGCAAAACAGAATGAGCAAAAAAGGAAATGGGGAGTCAGCGCCCACCCCCAGTAAACAAAACTGCTCACATCCCTTTATTTTTTTCTTTAAAACACGATGTTATTAATAGTACTGTTTGCCAACGCATCTCTGCTTTTCAACAGAAGTTCTGTTTTAGCGCTCTCTCCAAGGACGGGAAACCTCTGCCCCCTGTTGTGTTCTCATTGTGCGGGATGCAGATGTGAGTGATCGCATCTTTCCGTGGGTTGCAGCCGCTTCTCCTTTCCCCAGGAGGTGTCCTGCCTGCCGCTCTGGTTGACAGTGAGGACGTGGAGCAGGGCAGTTCCGACTGGGATCAGCCGAGCAGAGCCCATGGACGCTGTGCTCGCCTCCCCCACTCTAAATGTTTCCCTTACGTCCGTTATCCCGTTTTGTATCTTATTGTGATTTGTATGTGTCATCTTGATGGCTGGAACCGGTGAGGGCTAAATGTGGTTTTGACATTTTTAAATGGTTGGGAGAAAACCCAAAGAGGAATATTTTATGACACCTGAAAATTATGTGTCCATAAATAAAGTTTTATTGGGACGTAGCCACACTCATTTTTCGCCTTAGTGCCTGTGGCTGCTTGAGTCCCTGTGACAGAAGTGTCACAAAGCCTAAAATATTTACTACCTGGCCCTTTTATAAAAAACATCTGGCCACTCCCCTGCTCTAAAATGTGAGTGCCCTAAGGACAGGACTGTGTTTTTCTAACTTTGTACCGTGCGACAGCCATGGATGTTTCTGGGAAATCCTTGCCTGCAGCCTGAATACACCTCAGCCTAAGACACCCTGCCTGTTGAGATTTGACCTTCAGAAAGGCCTCTTGGGAGGTGTCAGGGTGTGGTGGTGTGTCCTGATTTAGCATCGGCTCACCCTTCATAACTCTGGCGAGCAAGGGTGGTGTAGGGAGACTGTTCCTTATGGTGGAAACTTGGGAAAAGGTTTAGCCTTTCCCACGCTCTACTCTCCTGAGAGATCTGCCTGGTTGGTCCCTTGGCAGAGGGGAGGAGGCTTGCGAGCAGAATCCGACAGTATCAGAGGGAACTCTCTGTGCATGGAACGAGGTGAGATGAAAGCCATGGGGAAGACTTGCTCTGGGAGCCCAGTCTCCTGGACCCAAGGGGGTCTCCATTGGACTAGCCCTGCTTTCAGAAGGGGATCAAGGGTATTTCTACTTGGCAGAGTCCCTCGTGCGAGACCAAATTCTGGGACAAGGTTATCTTTTGGATCTCTGTCTTAAATTATCCGCAGTTAAGTACCAGACAGAGTTTATAAGATGCATGCTGAATGTTGGGTGGGGAGAGGGTCCTGTAGAATAAACAGCTTCTTTTAATAAAATGTGTCTTTAATATTTTAATGTTTATTGATTTTTTAGAGAGAGACAGACAGAAAGACAGACAGACAGAGTGTGAGCAAGGGCAGGGCAGAGAGAGGGAGACAAAACACAAAGTGGGGTCCAAGTTCTGTGCGGTCAGCACAGAGCCAATGCGGGGCTCTAACTCATGAACCATGAGATCATGACCTGAGCTTAAGTTGGATGTCTAACCTACTGAGCCACCCAGACGCCCTTTTAATTTTTAAATTAAATGATATAACAGCCTCATAACGAAGCCAAATGTAGCCCTTGGCTCTTGGTAGAGTTGAGATAACATGGTGCCAGGTGAGGAAGAAATGTATCGGAGTGCCTGAGACACATTTGGGAAGGCCAGACTCTGCTTTTTAAAAAATCCTTTATGGGGGCACCTGGGTGGCTCAGTCGGTTAAACCTCCTACTTCCGCTTTGGTCATGATCTCGTGGATCATGGGTTTGAGCCCCGTGTCCGGCTCTGTGCTGACAGCTCAGAGCCTGGAGTCTGCTTCAGATTCTGTGTCACCCTCTCTCTCTGTCTCCCCCTCCCTCGCTTGTGCTTTGTCTCTCTCTGTCTTTCAAAAATAAATAAATGTTAAAAAAATCATTTATGTATTCATCCCTTTTATTGAGCACCTGCTACAAGCCAAATTGTACTAGTTGTTGAGAATGGGGGAAAAAAGCACAATATTTATCCTTAAAAATGTAAAGTCTGTTGGGGGCACCCGGCCATGTGGTCAATCACCCACAGAGCTGTAGACATGATGGAAATGTGTAGAAACGTAGAGGAGGCAGACACGGAGAACCAAGCAGTCATTAATGTTTCCTGTATGGGGGCAGAGGGAACAGCATTTTCAGGGGAATTAGGTGGATGAGTAGGAGTTATCAGAAAGGTAAAAATGGAGGAGCGTATTCCAGATGGAGATATTGTCACAACGCATGTGCAGGCCAGAGGCAAAATAACCCGTGGTACGTTCAGGAATTTCAGCCACATATGCATGGAGTGGAGGAAGGGACAGAGCATCTGGACGGGTGCCTGGTTGAGACCTACGAAGGACATTGGTCTTTCTTCTTCAACTACTCGGACGCTGCTGAGAATGACCTGGGGGGTGAGAGGATGGTATTTGTAGGTTACAAGGTTGCTTCTGACAATCGTAAGGAGGGGAATTGCCGAAACAAAACTCTACAGTTAGGGAAGACGGTATGGAAGCAGGTAATAGTCCAGGGGGAGGGCGCGGTGCTGTGAACCAATGTGGTGGCCGAGATGCCGGAAAGGAGAGAACAGTTGGATACTACGGGCAGGTATGAGCTGGAATGGACCTGCTTAGCCAGGGCCGCTGCATATGGTTGCGCAGGATGCACACTGGACAACTCATTACACCGAAGTATGAATTTGTTTATTTGTTACACCAATTTCCCAGCAGATGGCAGTAGAGTGTCTTGAGGAGGGATGCCTTTTCCTCTTTTGCACAAAGGTGTGTCTTACCGGCTAGCTGCAGTCCAGGGCTTGGGGAAATGGCTGGGAGTGAGAAAGCTACAGGGCCCAAGGGCCATCACCGTGGAGGATGACAGCCAGCTTTCTGATCTGGGCAACTGGGAGACTAGTGGTTTTATGCATCAAAGTGTGGACTGCAGAAGAGGGAGCAGACAAGAGTTGGCTCCAAGAGGCAGGGAATGGTTTGCTTTGGGAGGATGTCTGGAAGGAAGTGATCAGAGCTCAGGACAGAGCCCTGGGGGCCCACTGAAATTTTCAGTGGTCAATAGTGGAAGGGAGACTTGAAGAAGACTGAGGAGGGTGGCTGGAGCTGGTTCCTGGAGTGATTTCCAACGTCAGGAGGCAGAGCCTTTAAGCAAGCCAGATGGATTTTTTGGGGCAATTTTTAATGACTCTAGACTTTCTCTAGAGCTTAAGAGACCTGTTTGTGACCATATAGAATATCTTATTCATTCCTTCATTCATTTATCCTGACACATACTTATCCAGTGCCTGCTATGGTCCAGGAACTGTTCCCAGTACTGAGAGTATAGCAAAGACAGGACAAGGCACCGCGGTCATGGAGCTTAACATCCTGATTGTTAATAAATACATAAAAAGATGATGTCAATTGGTGACACGTTCCACATAGCATGGTGGATGCACAGTGATTGAAGCTGGTTTCTCTTGGGTGGTTGGAGAAGACCTCCCCGAGGGAGAGTCTCTGTGCTCAGCACGGAAACCTCGTATGGCTGCGGCCTGGTGAATCAGATGGAAAAGAGGTTAGAGGTAAAAGCAGACAGGCAGGTTGGAGCCAGGCCACATAGACCTTGTAGACCATGGCGAGGAATCTGGATTTCCGAAGTGCTGTGGGAACTTGTTGGAGCACTATGAGCATGGGAATGACTTGCTCTGGTTTACATTTATTAAAAGCACTCTAGATGCCGTGGGCAAGATGGACTTTTGTAGGATGGTCAGAGTAAAGCAGGGAGACTCAGCAGAATGCCATTCCCCCCACATTATGATGACCTGATTTGGGGAGGTAGCCATGGCCAGAGACATATTTTGTAAGCCATATCCATGGGACTTCCAGATGGTAAGGGAATGAGATGGTCAAGGATGCTGCTGCAGTTGTGATGTAAGTCACTGCATGATTGATGATAACACTTATGAACATGGGGAAGGTGGAGAGGGGAAGAACTGACAGGGGATTCTAGAATCTTTGGTGTCTGCTTTGGCTGCATTAGTTGTACAGGCTTGTTAGGCATCTAAATAGGGATGCCAAGTATGCGGCTAGATCTCTGAGTGCAGAACGCCAGAGACAGAAATTTGATGTCACATGCAAAAAAAGAAAAAAAAAAAGATGGCAACCAAAGCCAAGGGCCTGGGCCTGGCTGAAATGGCTCAAAGGGAAAATAGACAATAGGATTCCAGATAGAATGGGCTCTGAGGAGGATGGAAAGGAGCTGTCACTGAAGGAGGGAAAGCAGAAGTGATTAACACCAGGGGAGAAAGGTTGGAGAAGGAAGCAGTGGTCGACTGTGTTGACGAGGAAAGACCAAGTAGGACAGGGATAGAAGGCTGGTCTTTGGAATTGATGGGATGGGGATTGCGAGGGAGTTTCAGTGGTGTGCTCGGGATGGAAGCCCACTGGGGATGAAAAGTTAAAAGATGGCAGTGGAGATGACGGACAATTCTTTCTAGAAGTAATGTAAGGAGAGTTGAGAAATAGGACAGTATTGTATTGGCAAGGGGCATGGTGCCAACAGATATATAGTTTTGTTTCTGTTCTTGAAGATGGAGGAGATTAGGGAATATTTTTATATTGGTGGAAATAGACTATTAAGAGAAAATATTGATGGTGGAAGAAAGAGAAAGATGATGCGGTCTGAAAATCTTTGAGCAGGCTGAAGGGGTGGGACCCAGAGTTGGCCCTGGGTTGAGCAGGATTCTCCAAGAACAGAAGGGAAGATAGGGGTTAAAGGCCCAAGGAGGGTGGTAGACATGGGTGAGTGAAGACCACTGGTCCATTGTGATGACTTCTCTTTTCTGAACTAAGTGTGAAGCCAGGTTGTTGTCTAAGAAGAAGTAGCGTTAGATTGAAGACAGAGGAGGAAGTAGAAGTTATGATTTTGGTGGATGAGAACACGAAGAGACTAAGCATTTAAATCGAAATGCATACTCCTTGGATTCATCTACAGATTTGTTTCATCCTAAGAAGACACCATAAGGCAGGACATGTGAGATGCAGTGAAAGCAACTACACATTTTAATCTAATGTCTTTCCTGTCTCCAGTCTACTGGACCACTGCCTTCGCAGATTATGGATGCTCATTACTCATGAGTTGCCCCCTTCCACCCGGTTGAGGAGGTATCAGATTGAACTCAAGGAAAGAAATGCCACTGTGACATTCTACCCTTCAATGTGGCAATAGAGGACACCTTGCTTTGTTGACATGGGAATTCACGGTGCCCTCAGCTAGCTTCTTCAAAGTCAGGTAGGGCATTTCCAGCTACAGGGGAGCATTTTGTTAATTCATCCACCAACCATAGGGTGTGACTCCGTGCCAAATCTCCACAGTAGTGAAGGCTGCAAAGTTGTACTAGGAGCACGCCTGCCCTTCCTTGCTCTCGGCCTGGTTTGTCCATGACCAGTCAAGTGGCCTACCTCCTAAATATAGTCATCTGCTGCCGGCTTCATGAATGTGGCCTCTCTTTCCCTGGCTGTGAGGACTGACATCAGGGTCTCCAGTCCAGGCTGAACATGCAGAGGTCCCTCTGGGTGAACATAAAGGAATTATGCTGGAAAGACTCATAGGTGTTTGGAAATCTTTCTTGCCCATTTTTAGACCTTGTGGATTCTTTTTTTTTAAATATTCTTAAAATTTATTTCTAGGAGAGAGAGAGAGAGACAGCGTGAGCAGGGGAGGGTCAGAGAGAGAGGGAGATACAGACTCTGAAACAGGCTCCAGGCTCTGAGCTGGCAGTCAGAGCTCAGAGCATACTCAGAGCATACAGAGCCCGATGCGGGGCTCGAACCCACAAACCGCGAGATCATGACCGAAGCGAAAGTCAGACGCTTAACCGACTAAGCCACCCATGCTGTCTCTCTCTCTCCCAGAAATAAATAAAACATTAAAAAAATTAAAAAACAAAGTTTAAGAACTTTTCCGACTTTGTTTAGAGAGACAGACGGTATAGAAAGCCAAGGATCTAAAGCAAGTAAAGGACTCATACACTACTGCTCTTGCAAGCTCTCTGACTTGTATTAAAGATACTTGATTCGGGGTCAGTGTGAACAGGGCATTAATCCATTTTCGATTCAAGCTTTAGCCTTGTATCCTTGGTGCTTTTACTATGGGTGCCTCTCTAATGTCATCACCATCAGCTCCTTCTCATCCACCAGCTTCCAGAGTGTCCTATTAATATTCACCATATATGAAATATGCTTGAGAAAATGTAAAAAGAAATGCATTTACTCAGCAAATGTTTAATTAAAATCTTGTAAGGATGACCTCAGTGCCTAGAGAAAAATTGTCATCATCATCATCAAACCCCAGAAAGAGTCTTGCTGGGTATTTCACCATGAAATGGAACCCCCAGCAAGGTTTGATTAGGCTGGTCAAAGCCTACATCTTCTTATTATCATGCTTTCTGGCAGGCAAGTCCACAGTCAAAAGTGATCTTTCCCTTTCAATATGAAATTTTATTTCTTCCTCCCCTAAGGGTTTGTGAGCCAGCTGCTTGATTGTGCTTTAGGTTATACTTGGCATGGCGCCAGCCTGCTTTGGATGGGGTTGGCCCAGAGCATCAACTGGCATGGCTGCCTGATAGCCCCGACTTGGGCAGAATCTGGAGATGAGCAAGTAGATGCCCTTTCAAGAGACTCAGTGCTACATGTTATGGAAAAGCAGATTGCTTCTGTCTTTTATGGTCAGGAAAGGTGAGCCTGATGGGCAGGCCAAAGCCAGTTGGTAATCTAAGGAGAATATATCATCGAGCCATAATTGTCAGTGTACTAGTGAACCTGAGTCACTAACTCCTCCTTTAAATGTGACCATATGCACTATGTGTCCCCTGGAGAGGCATGGGGCTGACAGACCGAGGAGGTGGGCAACTCTGAGACTGAATCTGTCTTTACCATTTTGCCAGGTGGGTGATCTCGGGGAAGTTGCTTTCTAACTCCCTACTCTTGAGTCAACTCTTCATTTGTTAAACGAGAATGGTACCCACCTTTTAGAATTGTTTTGAGGATTGAAAATAATCTATGTGCAAGGCACATACTGAAATAATTGGCATCTGATAGTCACTCCAGGAATGATGAAAATAGTGTGATTCACAGAATTAGAGATTCACTCTCTAAATTTATTGAGCACTTACTATGCATTAGGCCCCGTGATAAGTGACTTATATGTATTATTTCATGGAATTTTCTTGTAGGGTTAAATACTATTCTCATGTTTCAGAGTGGAAAAAGAGGTTTGGTAAAGTTAAGGAAGAGGAGGTGCCCAATATCACTGAGAGTCAGGTATGGAAACAGTTTGAAGTCAGCCTGTCTGAACTGAAAGGCTTAACCTGTGAAGATAGGACTTAAAGAAGGGAGGGGAGGAACTAGCTACAGATTCATTTCATGGCTAGTCTGTAGCCATGAGGGATACATGAGCCAACTTGTCAAAATGTTAGTGTGATATTTTATATCAGACAAGATAGGCTAGATTTCTCCATCATAATAAACAACTCAAATTTCAGTGGCTTAACCTGATACTGGCCAATAACATGAGGTTATTTCTCAGTCATGCTATATGATCCGAGGGACTTGCCAGGGTCTATTCTTCAAAGCCAGTCTATAGTCCAGGATGATGGAGGCTCCCATGTGATGTGTATTTTGAGTACCGTACACGTGGAAGGGAACATTTTCCACCAGAGTGATATGCATGGCTTATGTGTATACTTCTGGAAGAATGTGTATCACATGGCGTACTCAACAGGAACAGGGGAAGGGGACCCTGACACGGGTCTGGGAGGAGGAAAGCTGGACACATTTGGCCAAGAGCACTAATGACTGCCGTACGTTTTAAACCCTAACTCACAAAAGGTTTTTAACGCAGACTAGTGGTTTTCGAAACCACTTGCTAACCTGTGGTAGACTGTATTACTCTGTTCTCATTTGCTTATTCCATGTCCTGGGAAGCAATCATATTTCCCCATTCCATGCATATCAATCACTCCCATATGACTTGCGATGTATGACTAATACATGACGAGCGGAAGTGAGGTGTCCAGTCATTTCTCTTTTCACCCCCTGCCATGAGTGCCGCACGTCCTACCTAGGGCCTGCGTCTTCAATCTGCATCTTGGAGTAAACAGGATGGGAACGAGCTGTAACTTACGTGTAATGTGAAAGAGAAATAAACCCATGTGTTTTAAGCCCTTATGGTTGTTTGCTACCGAAGCATAACTTATAGGGGGCAGATTGCTACAGTATCTTTATCATTCTTTCTTAATAAATAGAGATCAATGAAGTTGGTTCTACAGAAATTACTCTTGACATTTGACCCTTGAGCAACACAGGTTTGAACTATGTGGGTGCTGTCATATGTGGATTTTTTTTTACAATATGGTACTGTAAATGTGTTTTCTCTCCCTTGGGATTTTCTTAACATTTTCTTTTTTCTAGCTTACTTTATTGTAAGACTATAGCATACATGATATATAACATACAAGATAGGTGTTAGTCAATTGTTATCGGAAAGACTTCCGGTCAACAGTAGGTTATAAGTAGTTACGTTTTGGGGAGTCAGTGTTACCCATTGATTTTCAATTGCTTGGGGGGGGGGTCAGTGTCCCTAACCCCCATGTCATTTAAGGGTCAACTGACTGCTTTGTTGAAGCATATCTATAGTTCAAAGCAGAAGTATCTCTAAGGACTTATTACATAAGTAAATATAATTTAGTTGCGTGGCCAGCACAAGACTACATTCTCCGAACTGGGACGTCAACTGAGACCTTAGATTTCTTATGGGAGGCCTGAGAGGAGAACTGGGAACACAGAAATACTGGTTTCAAATGTCCTCACTGAGCTGTTGCCTCAGAAGACCCGAGAATAATCTATATTCATGTCCACTTTGGGCAGAAATTATAATGATGAAATGTTACTATCTATAGGAACACAAAGTCTTTTTGGAGCCCAGTGATCCTCATTAATTCACATCCCATCGATTTGTAATTCATGGTAAGTAACTGGGGCAGAGGCCAGGCTGGCGTTTACTCTCAGTTGTGAGTATGCATTTCTTGAACTGGCGATCATAAGTTAACATTTGCCTTTTTGACTATGCAGAAGGCCTTTGGAGGGTCATTTGTTATTCTGTCGAGGCATCAGCTGCGAGGTCCCTGAAGACAACGGAGCCACTCTCGGGGACTGGCCCTTGGGAATGCCAGGCTTCCCGCCCTGGCATAGGTTTGCTCTGTATGGCCTCTCACCCGTGCCTGTCTATGGGGAAAGAAATGATCTGCTCTCGCAAAACTAGGAAGTTGAAAGATCACTTGTGAGGTAGATTCCCTTCTTTGTTCAATTTTAGTGTGGAAGAAATCTCGAGGCATAGAGAGGTTAAGGAAGCCAGTGAATGCAGCAACTGTGGTTTGAGCCTGGGATGGCCTGACGCTATAAATGACACAAAGAAACACAAGGAAGCTTGGCTGCCGCTGAGAGAAATGACTTTTAGAAAAGAGGCGCGCTGAATAATTAATATAACAAACAGAACTTGTGGGTGGATTGGTGTAGGACAGAAAGGCAAGAGCATGCTTAACTGGAGAGGAAGCACCTCTGGCTATTTAGATCAGTGTGTGTGTGTGTGTGTGTGTGTGTGTGTGTGTGTGTGTGTGTGTGTGAATAATTTACATGGCTTTCCCCAGTGCCTCACTCCTGGCCATTAGAAATGGTCTGGGAGAACCACTTCACTGTCCCAACTCATATTATGGAATGTCTTAAGAAATAATAAACCTATGTATTTAAGGATATGCTAGCTAGAGGCATCACACTATTTGACACTCATCTCTTTTTTTTTATTTTACACAATAATAAAAAGTTTAATTCATTACTCTAATTTTTTATTATTTTTTTAAATTTAAGACCTTTTTTATTCTGGAAGAATTCAAACATACATAAAAGTAGAGATACTGTAACTAAGCTCTAGCTTCAACAATTATCTACATTTTAATCTGCTTGTTTTTAATTATAATAGTAACGCAGGTGATAAAAGAAAAAAATCAAAGAGTACCAAAAGATATTAAATAAAGTCCCTTTTACCTTCTACCCCAAGAAAACCGTTCTTTTTTTTTTTTAATGTTTTATTTATTTCTAGGATAGAGAGAGACAGCGTGAACAGGGGAGGGTCAGAGAGAGAGGGAGATACAGACTCTGAAACAGGCTCCAGGCTCTGAGCTGGCAGTCAGCACAGAGCCCGATGTGGGGCTCGAACCCACGAACCGCGAGATCATGACCTAAGCGAAAGTCAGACGCTTAACCGACTAAGCCACCCAGGCGCCCCCCAAGAAAACCATTCTTAACAGTTTCTACAGTATCCTTCCAGAAATGTTCAGCACATATATATATGCACATTAGTTCTTTGTAAAGCGTGATCATACTGTATTTCTTATAGGTATTTTTTTCTCTTATATATACTGGTTTTCACCTTGCTGCTTTTTAAATTTATTTTTATTTTTTATTATTTTTAACTAATTTTTAAAAATTTACATCCAAGTTAGCATATAGTGCAACAATGATTTCAAGAGTAGATTCCTTAATGCCCCTTGCCCAGTTAGCCCATCCCCCCTCCCACAACCCCTCCAGCAACCCTCTGTTTGTTCTCCGTATTTTAGAGTCTCTTATGTTTTTGTCCCCCTCCCTGTTTTTATATTATTTTTGCTTCTCTTCCCTTATATTCATCTGTTTTGTGTCTTCACAAAGTCCTCATATGGACACTCATCTCTTAATTTGAATGGTGCAGTTTCTTCCCAACATGAGTGTTGACTTCGGTGTGGGCCAGAGCTAACTTTTCAATGCCAACTCAATTTTTTTCTTGGGTTTGAATCTAAATTGCATATACTGTGTATCCATCATTGACTTTTACGGAACACCCATTTCGGTAGCTCCTCATGGCCTATTCAGAAAGAGAAGGACAAAGGATTGTCTGGCACTGGCATTTTAATAACGAAAATGTAATAATTGTCCAGTATGTTGTCAATCATGATAATCTATGGTTTATCGTTGATGCACTGGCCTTCTAAGTTATAGGGCCCTACACACCTCCTAAATTAGGAGAAATATTTAACAAAGTTATATTGTTTAACAGAGTTGCAGTATTCTTCCTTTTAGAGGGTTATGGAAAAGCTTACAACCCCGTGTGCGCTCTACAGCATCCAGCCTCAGATTGTTAGGACATGTGATGAACCAGAACACGGTGTCCCCAAACTGCTGATGGTCACAAAAGGTACCATATTAGGGGAGCAATTATCATCGATTTTTATCCAGCGAATGGCACTATTGGGATACAGTATATTGAGGTAGACATTTTGGATGGAAACTCTGAACAAATCACTGAACCTATTGCTCAAGGAAGAAAGTATAGTTGGATGTCTTGATGTTGATGAATGGTAGATTTCTACCGAGGAAAAATACATTCACGTGTCCCTGAAATTTTTTGGATTCCTCCTTATACAGATTTACCAAGAGGTTTTCACCTAAGTTCTTAACATTTCAGATCACATCAATTAATCCTTTCTCCAGGTTAGGTAGCTGGGGTTATAACTCTTAAGAGAAAAAATGGTAAATCTTGAGATAATGACTTGCCAACGGAGGGATTAGCAGTAACTTATCAAAAGGAGAAAATAAGATTTGAAAGATGTAATGGGTATGAAATATCATTACTAGAAATAGCTTAAGAGTACTGTAAGGCAAACACTCAACCACTTTATCTGCGAAATGCCACCTTTTCAAAATCTGTGATCTCATATTCTCCTCTATTATAGTGAAGTGGCATTTTGATCACAGCAAAGAAAAATGGTATTTGGAAATCAGCTTGGACAGAACATCATACTCTTCCAGGGGTATTTGTGTAGACATTGCTTACTTAATTTAGATTTCAGAACTGTTTGCAGCACATTTCATCTTAATATATGGTTGTTAAAAATTCATGTGAATGCACAAAGAGTTTCAAAAGGAACCAATAACAATAGAAACCAACGGAGAAGCCTTAAAGAAAAGAGAAGGCAGCCTGCTTGCACACTTTTTTCGGTGCACTTCTCTCTTGAGTCCTCATGAACTGGAGGCGTTCACCATGCAAAGAGCACTGGACGCAGAGGCTGGATGACATGAGCCATCTTGGGTTTCAAGTTCCTTCTCTGCCAGTGGCTCTTTGACCTTAGCCCAGTCACTAGTCAGGCCTCCGTCCCCTCTGTAAAATAAGGGCTGGTGAAGAGCCCTTCCAACTCAAAGAATCCTGTGATCTCTCATGTGATTTATGCAACCAAATCCTCTCCACATGCACACTATTCGAGAGACGGAGCTGAGTTTTCCTGCGGTGAAGGACGGAAACTACTTCCGGTTCGCCCTCCCCCACTTCCTGTTTTCTGCTTCTGGTTTGCTGCCACTTACTTCCGGTTTGCCTTCTCGGATTTAGGATGCCCGCTCCCCCTCCTCCTCGGTAGGTCCTGTTTCCTCACCCCTACCTTGTCAGTGTATCTCCACAGATTTGGCTTCCTTCCAGCCTCCACTTTCCCTAGTTTTCTGTGCGGTATTTAAATCTTTCAGAAGTTCTCTTCTTTGAGAAATACTTGAAAGAAAGACACCACCCCTGTTCCCCCCCGCCCTCGGCAGATGGAGGTGGATGGAGCTCCCAGATTAAGAGACTTTCGTGAGATCCCAACCAGTCACAGCGTGCTAGCCTCATTTGGATCCTGCTTCACACAAGCAGCTTTGAAAACAATAATTTAAAAAAAGGCATTTGTGGGACAATTAGAAGTTGGAGGACCTAAATATTGGATCTTAAGGAACGATCACTATTTTAAGTATTTTAGGTGTCACGGTGGTGTTCTGGTGACGTGTGAGAGCCCTTGCCTTTTAGAAACACACAAGAAAGATTTGTAGATAAAATGATCCGATGCCTAGGGCCACTTAGGGAGTGTTGGTCCCGATGGAACAAGTTTGGCTGTGAATCGACAATTCTAGAAATTGAATGATGGGTATATGAGAGTTAGTTATCCTTTGTGGTCTACTCTTGTACAAGTTTTATGATTTCTGTAATAAAACGTGAAGAAAAAAAAAAGCTTAAAAAGCTTAATGGGGATTCATCCCGGCTAACCAGGCACATTTGCTGAGGTGCTGGAAAGGACTGCTCGTCAGAGTTGCATAATCGTTGGGGGGTAAATATGGAAGTTCATCAATCAGAAAGGCTATAGTGAGGAGCTAGCTGGCAACCGGCCCAGCTCTGTGTGGCTGTCATCTAGCCTCCAGGCCAATTTGCCCTCTATAAATAACAGTCTATATGAATGCTTTACTATTTTAAAGCACATTTGTCACAGCTGCGAGCATGTTTATTTACGTAGCTGTGAACCCTTTTGTAAACATCACTATCTCAAAATTGCCCATGTGTCAGGAACATAAAGGGCCCCCTTTAAAAATATATTTGCAGGATGAGACACGGCCAGTTCCCAGATGTCTGGGTGGCTGGTGTCAGAATTTTCCAGGGTTTGATTCATTTTCAAAAATAGAATCACATGACTGAAAGGTTCTCAGGAGGTCACCATGCACCTCCCTCTGACCCTGGGCTGGACCAGACGCAAGCCCTCCACCAAGGATGTGGGTCTGTCTGCTGTGGATGTGAGTCTGTCTTTTATGAGGCTAGAGGACTTATTGAGTGGAAGACTCGTGTTAAGACCTGCAGGGCATCAACGTTGCACAAATCACGTCCTGTCTTCAAGGAGCTTACTTTTCATTTTCTAAAACGTAGCCTGACTCTAAGTGAGGGTGCAAAGCAGGATTGCTGCGGTGCAGAATATAATGCATTAGCAGAACACCGACTGGCCTGTGCTGGACCCGGGTGCTCAGCAGACTGAAGGATCCCAGTGGATACTGGGTTTACTGCAGGATAGTTCAGATTTCCAGAAAATACCATATTGGAATCACTGTATGCATGCATATCATGCAACATGCATGAAAGGAAGAGAGCACTGTGGTGAGGTTGCAGTGCGGGGCTCATGCTTGGAAGATGCCCGCTAATTGGGCTCACTGATAGTGGTTTAAGGGCAACTAAGACATTTTTGAAAGAAGGGATGAATAAAATGGAAATCGTTTGGGGTCAGCTTTCTGTTTTCAAGGCTCCTGACTTCCCATCTAGCCCCGTAACGAATAATTAGATCCTTGTGAATTTGTTTTCCTTGGTGTGTATTTGGTTTACACTTTTTTTTTCCCCCTGTGGCTTTGACTCCTTGAAGAATTCTTCCCAAACCTCCAGGGCCTGTTTAATACCCGTAAATTCCATTTGTGCTTTTCATTCACAAAGAAAAAGTATCCCGCTGAAGGTTAAGAGATCAGATGGGCTGGAAGTATTGACCTTTATGAATCCCGTCAGGAAAAGATCAAAACATATCCAGCTTCCAGACAAACCCAGAACTTTCTAGAACATTGTTCTCTCCACATAACGGAAATTAGAAAACTTTTTTTTAAATTAAGAGCAGTTGCCTTTCCCCAGGAACAGTGGTAAAGTGTTTTGATCTTTGTTTGCCTGCAACCACAAAGTTTTCTCTAAGAAAGCAGTAAGAAAGGCCCTGCTGAATGCCCAGAGGCAAGTATCACTGTTAATTACCAAGAAAACGTTGTTCCTCCCTTTAGAAACTCTCACTCATCACAAGCTGCCCCCAGAAAGGCAGAGTCTGCCCCAGGGAGAATTCCAGCTCAGGGACATTACGAAGATAATGGGCTTATTCAGGATTCATTTATTTTTCTCGAGATTGGGCTTCCATCTGAGGGAACTCATAGCTGAGCTCCTGCAATCTGAAGCTCTGATTAACACCAGTAACCAGAGGGTACATCTCCAGTGGCTTTTGCTTCTTGAGCTCAAAGATGCAACGATAAGAAGGCTTGTCCACTTCTCTCCCTCATGTCCTACCTGGAGAGTTTATAATGGGAAATCTACCATAAGGACTGCAACACATGGCTGTATGACAGTGGTCACCACTAGGGGGACACAGAGTCCCTGTGCTCAGGGAGGTGGGAGAAGTTTCTGGTCTATGAGAAAATGACCGAACTCCCTGTTTGGATTGGTTCCTCCCCTCCCTCCTCCCCTCCCTCCTCTCCTCTTTCTACCTCCTTCCTCCATACAGCATTGCCTTGAAAGTATTCTCGGGGGGAAAGTCAGGGTCAAGTACACATGACCCCATTCACATGTGCAGCTCTGAGTATTTCGTGTGAATTATTTTGTCATTCTTAATCAGCTTAACGATAACCCACAACCTTCGGACCAACTTACTTTGTCATTCTTTAAAGCCATTTTCAAATTAGGTCCATGTTCCTCTTGTTCTATGGAAAGGATCGCACTCCTATCATTGAGCCCCAGGCAGAGACTTTTACTCACACTTCTATTGCTGGATGCATTTAAAAAACCGATTGTAAAAGTTTCCACCACTCTGAGAGAAGTTAGTTAGAGGTTGTGACCTTGCCTGTTGGGTACAGGGAAGCAGAAAGATGGGGCCAATGACTTTCAAGGGATGACTGAGATCAGGTTATGGGTTGAAGAAGAATCTGGGGTCGGGCGGTTGGGCATGCATTTTCAGATTATATAAATGAACCCAGAACCACAGGTTGCAGACTTCAAAGCACAGAAGGGCAGCTTGCATATCTAAAGAGGACTTTAAGGCTACTATTGATAACTCCAAAGAATACAAAAAAAAATAATGAATTTGGATTCCGGTTTATACTTTTCCTGTGGGGCATTATTCTTAGCTGAAGTCAGGAATGTCTGGCTCTATTTTGTGGAATGTTACCGATAAATATAGGCAGGACCTGCTTTGCTTTTGGGATTGTATATCACGTGTCAAATTCAGATATGAGCGAGGACTTCAACAAAGACAGACCATTTCCCTATTTTGAGAACGGATCGTTTTCCCCAGAACACACCAATGATCGGCCACTAACAGCAGAAGGGTCAATAGGATTGTGATGAATGGACTTTCACTTTTTTCCCTTTCCTGTTAGGATTATTTACTGCAAGTCATTATATCATCTGGAGGTTCAGCAGGTAGAGTATGCAGAAAGACAGCCAGTTTTCACTTGGTATCAGAGAAGAGCCCTTGCCCCAGGTCTTGCAAATGACTCCCAAAGAAGGGGTGAAATTGCATTTTTATTAAAGCAATTTGTCAGTCTTCCTTTGAAAGGCTTAACTTTTTCCTCTCGGCTTGCTATTAAATAACCTCAAGTATTTAAATTAAGCAATGTTTTAGAGCCATTTAAAAGCATTTCAGAGACAGATAAGATTTTAATTTAAGGAAATATTTGGAAATTTAAAATATAGTAAGTAGTGCTTTCAAAAAAAAGTATTGATTAGTTTATTTTCCAAAAGCTTTTAAAAAGCTAAATCGTTAGACTTTTTGGTGGCTACACTAGGTTAGAGGACACATAGGTATGGCATGTCATGAAACCCAAGGGGATGGAGTCAATAGTGAGTAAGGTTCAGTTTTTCACATTTCATCATAAATAAGGTCCAGCTTACAAAGAGTGTTGATCCCACAGATGCCCCCGCAAGGAGCCCGTCTTACCTGTAGCCTCCACCATTCCTTCTAGGATGACCACAATTTCTAGTTCCTCTTTGGGCAGCTGGGCTTTGGAGATCTCCCAGAAAGGACTCTGTTGGTTGATTTCGTGGCTGATGATGAGCGGTGACACCAGAAATAGACGGTCATCCCCGGTGTAATACCCTACATTGATATCTGTTTGGTTCAAGGGGATGAACTCACCCTCTGAAGTCTGTTTGGATTTGATCAACTTGGCTCGGATGGAGGCCTCTACGATGTGGGAATTCCTAAGATCCCCTACTCGAAACATCAGGCACAGTTTTCCATCCCGCATGGAGATCACCGCATGGGTGGAAAAGACCAGGGTCTCTGCCCTCTTCTTGGGTTGTGATATTTTTACAAACATGCATCCCACCATGAATGCATTGACAATGGACCCCAGCACAGATTGGATTAAGAGGAGAATAATTCCCTCTGGGCACTTGTCTGTGATGACCCGGTAGCCATAACCGATGGTGGTTTCTGTCTCTATGGAGAATAAAAAAGCAGAGACGAACCCGTTGAGGTTGGTGACACAGGGAGTCCATGAGGGGTCCTCTATGTGGTCCATGTCTCCTCGGATGTATGCGATTAGCCACCAGATCATCCCAAAAAAGAGCCATGTCACTGTGTAAACCATGACGAAAATCAGCAGGTTGAATCTCCACTTGAGATCCACTAAGGTGGTAAAGATGTCGGTCAAGTAGCGATAGGTCTCCCTCACGTTGCCGTGATGGACATTGCATTTTCCATCTTTCCGCACGTACCTCTGGATTTTCCTTTTGGTCCGGTCTCGGCTGATGTGTCTTGGCAGGTCATCCCTGGCCTGCTTAGGCAACTTTGGCTGGTGAATGGCCACGGGGCTCTCAACATCCTGATCCATGGAGTCGCCCTCAAGTACGTTAGCTGGTGGTTTGGAGGAAAGAAAAGAAAAGTTGAATGAAATGCTGGTTCTTTGGGGTCACGGAAACTGCACTGTGTATGGTATATTGTAGTGAAATTGAACAGCATTTGTGTAGCTATTCACAGAATAGATGAAGCCATTTTTATTTGGCATCTCTGGACGGGCCTTCGGTTGACTTGGATTCCTGTGCCCTGCCATCTAGCTTGTGTGAGTACCTCCCCACCCTTCACACCAGGACAGAGCTTACTGCTGTGAAATGGTCTCCCTACCAGCAAGTTCTGGGAGCCAGCCCCTCCATGGAATGCCTTCCCACTCTATCTGAGATGCCTTTACATGGCAGCCAGCACGCGCTCAATAAAGAAATGTTTGAATTCAGACAGTCTGAATGGGCTGAATCACGTCCCCGCCCCCAATCCATATTGAAGACCCAACCCCCATTGTTACTGTACTTGGAGATAGGGGCTTTAAGGTGACAACTAACATTAAATGAGGTCTTAAGGGAGGTGCCTTGATAGAACTGGTGTCCTTATAAGAAGAGGAAAAGACACCAGGGGCGTGCACACAGAGGAAAGGCCGAGTGAAGACACAGTGAGAAGGCCTCCATTTGCAAGCCAAGAAGAGAGGTCTTCCAAACCACCCAAGTTGGCCAGGAAGGAATCCTGTCAGCATCTTGATCTTAAACCTCCAGCCCTGCCCCGTACTCTGGTCTTCTGTTATGACAGCCTGAGTAGACCAATACACCATCCAGATTCATTAAGCCTGAGTTGCCACATTTATGAAATGGTGATCACGATACGCAATTTATTGGGTTGTTGTAAAGTTAAATGGAACGATGTATGTGCTATGTGCCTGCCAGCACTTTGCTAGTGCTCTCCTTCCATTTAGGGCCAGAATTTAAAAAAAAAAATTTTTTTTTTAATGTTCTATTTATTCCTGAGAAAGAGAGAGAGAAAGAGAGATAGCATGAGCAGGGGAGGATCAGAGAGAGAGGGAGACACAGAATCTGAAGCAGGCTCCAGGCTCTGAGCCAGCTGTCAGCACAGAGCCCGACGCGGGGCTTGAACCCACGAACTGTGAGATCATGACCTGAGCCGAAGTCGGACGCTTACCTGATTGAGCCACCCAGGTGCCCCTAGGGCCAGAACTTTGAGTGAACTCTTTGCCAGAATTTTGAGTGAACTCTTTAAATTGTCACTCGAAGTTCAGAACTGAAAAATGAAAATTCTGGTTTCGGTTGGTAAGGATGTGTGCATTGTATTCTGATGGCTGATTTGATGCCAAGGTTAAAAAAAAGGTGCGGGGCAATGTTCTCTCTCTTTCTATGTGTTATATGTTTAATTTGGTTTCTGCCTCGACATGTAACATGTGCAGGTTTGGCTGGTGGTTATGTCCTTTCTGACGGCTGTCATGACTCATGCATTGGTATTGTCGTTAGTTAACAGTGCATTAGGAAAACTCTTCTAGAATCTGAGCGCAAAGGGAAATTTGGACATGATGCTGCTAGTAAGCACATCAACCACTGGATAAAATGACTTTTTCAGCCAATAATTTTAAAGCTTTCTAAAAGTTTTATAAGCAGTTTCTTTCCTCAGGCTTTCCTTCTGTGTCTTTGGGTCTGCCATGCATTTTCTCTGCGGTAACTACGTTCTCCCCTGGGTTAGAGGAGAAACCTGATTGGTTGAGAAAACATTTATCTGAATAAGAACATAGCTTAGGATAGGACATAAGTGGTTCCAACTTCATTTATGGATTAACCTTGTTCACGGTTGGTTAGTTTCCTTAAAAATCAATCCCATAGATCCGCTTTTATGTTTCAGCCCAAGGAAGACACAGCATCTGGTCTGCAAAACCTGCTGTTTGGTTTGACAACTTTGACTTTTAGATCACTGCCCTCAATCGCCTTCATTTGTAAAAGAGAAACTTTTGCTTGTTCTTTTTCTTCTTCGAACAGAGAAACCAGGACAGGCGTCAAAGGGAAGCAGCTGAGGTCCGGACGGGAGGGAGGGAGGTGGGGCGCGGCATCAGGATGGAAGCCAAAGCCCTGGCTTTGCTCCCTGCCAGCACCCCTACCAAGTGGGGTGTTCGTGACCCAGGGTGGTCTCGCCCGAGCTCTTGCTGCTGCTGATTTTGCCCTGATTGGGAGTCTCTCAATATGGCTTCATGGGGGATAAACCCAGGGCTCAAACCCACTAGGCTGGGGAGGCTTTGTCTGCGAGACGCAAGGGCCTGAGTGGACCTGGGGTAAGGTTCTGCCTTGACCCGGGGGGCTAAGCCCTCTGATTGGGCAAAGCCACCATGAGCCTTTGTGTCCCTGAGTCCTTCACTCCTTTCATCCCCAGGAAGAGGGTTTGTCAGATTAGCTGACTCTTAACAGTCTTCGGTGATATTTCATAGTTTCAAATGTCACAGAGGAAATATACAACCCTCCTCCGCAGGCCCCCAGTTTGAAGAGGCTTTTCTGCGTTTTCCGGCTGGGCTGTCACTTCAAATCCAGGCATCCATCCTGGCCTGGAGGAACCTGTCTGAGAGGTTAATGAGTGAGCAGAGATCAGTGCTCCTGGGAGCCTGCTGGTCTATCCTCCAATTCCTTTCTTTCTTTCTTTCTTTCTTTCTTTCTTTCTTTCTTTCTTTCTTTCTTTCTTTCTTTCTTTCTTCTTTCTCTCTCTCTCTCCTCCCCTCTCTCCCTCCCTCCCTCCCTCCCTCCCTCCCTCTCTCTCTCTCTCTCTTTCTTTCTTTCTCTCTCTCTCTCTCTCTCCCTCTCTCCCTCCCTCCCTCTCTCTCTCTCTCTCTTTCTCTCTCTCTCTCTCTTTCTTTCTTTCTTTCTTTCTTTTCTTCTTTTTCTAGCTCAGGACTGGACCACCTCTCCCAGTCTCCATTGCAGTGAGAGGTGGCCAGTGCAGAGTCCTGGCCAGTCTGGAGCTGGTCCTTCGGGGTCAAGGCCTCAAACAGGAGGAGGATGTGCCCTCTCCTCTGCCCCTGACCCTTCTGTGGAGGATGGTGTAGTCAGAAGGTGGTAGAGGGGCCTGGGTTAGTGGCAAAAAGCTGCCATCTGACTAGAAACAAGACAAAAAAGGCTTGAGCCATTGTGTGTTTTGTGTTTATTATCAAATACAGTCTTATGTCTCATTTTAGGGGCTGTACTACTGATGTGGAGAAGCAGAGAGAAGAGTCATGTGGGGGGCGGGGGGCGGGGTGACTGGTGTGGGAAAGAGCAGTAGAGAGGAAGTCAGGATGGAATGTTTGAGTCTAAGCGTCTACAGTGAACTGGCATGTGGTTAGTCCAATGCTTGGGCTTGGCGTTGGTTAAGATGTAAATGCCTATGCTACTTAAGAGCTTTTCAATTTTTTTTAACGCTTATTTTAGAGAAAGAGAGAAAGCACACACGTGCATGTGAGTGGGGGAGGGACAGAGAGAGCGAGAGAGACACAGAATAAGAAGCAGGTTCTAGGATCTGAGCTGTCAGCACAGAGCCGGGCACGGGGTTCAAACTCACAAACCGAGAGATCAGGACCCAAGGCCAAATCGGACGCTTAAATGACTGAGCCACCCAGGTGTTGTGAGAGCCTCTCGAGCTTTGGCAACTTGGAAATTCCTTGGGTGTATTCCATGTACCTTCCTCTATTTAAGAGATGAATAAAATGAGCCAAACAATAAATAGAAAAGTATAAAAAAATAAATAAAAAAATAAAAACAAATGAAAATGTAATCAAACAAAGACAGCCAAGCCTCCTGGGGGCTGGGATGGGAAGGTGGCCTTTAAGGTGCCCTGCAGGTGAGACAGTGCATGTCGGCAAGGTGCATCCATGGGAAGACGGTGAAGGGGTTCCAAAGACATCACCCCCGAAACATGCCACTTTGATGTATTGGATATTTTGAGTCTAAGGTACTTGTGAAACAGCCAGAGAAAGAAGGACACTCTGACCCTCCCGTCCTGAAAGCAGGAGACAAATCTCTCAGGAAAGGCGCCCTCTCTGGGTCAAGAGCATGAGAGATTGTCTTCACCAGAGAAGGAAAACTAGGGGCTGGGAAGGCTGTGTAGACAAACTTTGTTAAGTGAACCCACATCTTCCTAGTCACTCCTTTACCATTTATGAACCACCCCCCTTGTCTTGACCGTTCTTCACACACTGATGGTTTCCTTGTCTAAAAGCTCTGAAAGCCTCCTGCTCTGGTCACTCCTTATGTCTGTATTCTTGTGAGGCTCCCATGTACATGTGTGCTTTTCTCCTGTGATTCCAAGTCGGCTTAATTCTTTTTTTTTTTTTTCCCTCGAGAAAGTGAGGGAGAGCAAGTGTGCCAGCAGAGGAGCAAGGCAGAGAGAGAAGGAGAGAGAATGTTAAGCAGGCTTCACACCCAGCTCAGACCCTGACACCGGGCTCCATCACACACATCTTGGGATCATGACCAGAGTCGGAAATGACTGGGCGCTTAACCAGCTGAGCCACCCGGGAGCCAATGTATCAGCCTAATTCTTAGGCCTCGCCAGGGAGCCAGGGAGGGGAGGGGAGAATGTTGCCTCTGGGCAGTGGGGGGTAAAGGGTGGGCCTCCTGATTAACAGGTGCCGGGGCAGGTGCAGGGTTGAGAGAAACCAAAAAGTCAGTGACACGAGGGAGGGCTTGGGGGCGTAGAAGACACTGGATCAGGAGTCCCAACGGGTAGAAAGGGTGGGGCCAACGAGGAAGGGCGTGTGGAGTGTGCAGGAGGTGGGGCCGAGCCTCCGGGCTGGATCCAGAGCAATCACGGGGAGCCCTGGGCCAGGGAGAGGGGCGTCCCAGGTCTGAGCTGGGAGCGAGGCTCCGCACCGTCCGTGGGAATGCAAATGCGAGTCGGGGAAATACAGACGGGCATGTCAGTGATGGCTCTTAACAATTCTTTTCTTGCCTGAAACCCCTGGTGTGGATTTGAGGGGAGCCCTGAACTGCATTTGCACAAGCGTGTTGGGCCACTCAGCAGCTGCACGTGGGAAAGCTGACATTTGTCCCCGGGGGTCCTGCACAGCCGGTGATGCTAACTTCTGGCCCTTTCCACTGCTCAGAAACTGGCTCTGGGGCCGCCCCGCCCCTGCCGCGCATGCGCAGCAGGGCCTCCCCGCCCCTGCCGCACATGCGCAGTGGCCACATGCTCAGCCCCACTGACCACAGGCGCCGCTCTGTGCAGGTGGGTTGACCAGAGAGAACCCACATCTGTACGGGTGTGCGAGAACGCAGCAGCAGCCCCCAGCATCCCCATTTACTGGATGAATTGCTTTTCTGGATTTTGGCTTAGAGTAAATGTGGATCTGTGTGATAAAGCCAGTAGTTGTTGCTGTGTGTGTGTGTGTGTGTGTTTTATCCTTGTCTCTTTTTTTCCCCTCTCTCTGTTCAAAAGGTGATCATCTGGCATAAAACAAGCCAAGGTACAAAACAGCCTAGTGCAGAAATTTAGCCTGAAGGGAAAAATGACAATGACAGAGCCCCATGCTGGAAGGGGCCTGGTCCCGGACTTTGGGAGCTGGACTCGTGGAGGGAGGGGTTCTCTGGTGCTCTGGCCAGGTCAAGTGTTCTCCTGATGGGAAATCGTTCCATTTCAAACTATGTATGAATTCTGTGGGTGATGCCTCCACTGCCGAGGGCAATGTTCAAAAAGGACTTAAGGAATTTTTAATGCGCTCGGGAAAACCCGACAGGAAAACAGGAGACATCTCCAATGCATGTGCGAAATCAAAAGTTGGAAGGAAAGGCACTCAGATGTTAGTAGGTAGTTCTGAGTGGGTGGCGTATGGGTGCTTTAAAATTTTTTTTAAAAATATTCTGATTTTTGCAGATTTTCTAGAATGAGTTTATATTACTTTTAGAATCAAAGAGAAAAAAAAAGGAATATTCAAAGACAGCGTTGAGATTCTTCTGGTGTAAGATTTAAGGAATCTAAGAAAATCATAACGAAACCCGCACTGTTCGGACAGCAGCAGTGGGAATACAGAATGCCAGGGGAGGTGAGGGGCAGGACCCATGGGACAAAACTAGCCAGCTGTCCCTGGGGCTGGCCAGCCATCCCCACAAGAGAGGGGAGGCCTGAAGACATGGGTGGTTGTTACAATGAGATGCAAGAGAAAAGGAACGTATGCAATTCTCCTGGTGGTCTTAATTCAGCGTCATTTGTTGAGGAGGACACTTAGTGGTACAGAACCAGGTTTCTTCCTCATTAAAAATTACCTCCTGGGGCACCTGGGTGGCTCAGTGGGTTGAGTGTCTGACTTTGGTTCAGTCATGATCTCATGGTTTGTGAGTTCGAACCCTGCATCAGGCTCTATGCTGATAGCTTGGAACCTGGAGCCTCCTTCAGATGCTGTGTCTCCCTCTCTCTCTGCTCCTCTCATGCTCATCCTCTGTCTCTTAATAATAAAGACGTTAAAAAAGTTAAAAAGTTAAAAAAATTACCTCCTGATGATGTCCATTGACTAATGGATGGATCAAAAAGATGTGGTACATATACACAGTGGAATACTACTCAGCCATCAAAAAGGATGAAATCTTGCCATTTGCAACAGTATGGATGGAACTAGTGAGTATTATGCTAAGTGAAATAAGTCAGTCAGAGAAAGACAAATACTATGTGATTTCACTCATATGTGGAATTTAAGAAACAAAACAAATGAGCAAAGGGGGAAAAAGAGAGAGAGAGAGAGAGAGAAAGAGAAAGGCAAACCAAGAAACAGGTTCTTAACTACAGAGAAACTGATGGCTTCCAGGGGAGAGGGAGGTGAAGGGATGGGTAAAATAAGTGATAGTGATTAAGGGGTGCACTGTTGTGACGAGCACTGGATGATGTATGGGAGGGCTGAATAACTATGTTGTACACATGAAACTAATATTACACTGTAACATACAGTTAACTAACTGCGATTTAAGTAAAAGCTAAAAAAAAAATGACCTACTTGATGAAAAGACAATGTACAGAATGGAAGATAATACTTGCAGAGCATATATTAGATAAGGGACTAATAGTCAAAATATATAAAGAATTCCTGCAACTCAGCAACAAAAAAGCAACCTAGTTCAGAGATGGGCAAAGACTAGAACAGGCATTTCCCCAAAGACGCACAGATGTTCAACATGAACAGGCCACTGGCCATTAGAGAAATGCAAATCAAAACCACACTAGCACTTTACACCCATTAGGATGACCATTAAGAAAAAAAAAAAAGAAAATAACAAGTGTTGGTGAGACATGGAGACATTGGAACTTTGGTGCTTTGCTGGAGGGAATGTAAAATGGTGCTTCTGCTGTGGAAAATAGTATAGAAGTTCTTCAAAAAATAAACGTAGAATTACCACGCAATCCCCCCATTCCACTTCTAGGTATAAACTGAAAGAACTGATAGCAGAGGCTCAAACAGAACCATGCACACCGATGTTTACAGCAGCACTATTCACAACAGCTAAAAGGGAAACCACATCAATGTCCAGCAGCAGATGAAGGGATCAATGACATGTGGTCCGGCCACCCAATGGAAAATTAGTCAGTCCTGAAAAGGAATAAAATTCTGACACATGCTATGACACGAGCGGACCTCGGAAACATCACGTTAGGTGAAATAAGTCAGGTACGAAAGAACAAATATTGCATGATTCCACTGATGTGAGGCATCTAGGCTAGACAAATGCACGGAGACAGAGAATACGATAGAGATTACCAGGGGCTGGCGAAGGAAGGGATGGGGAGTTACGTGTTTGTGATGGTAACAAAAATTCTGGACATGGATAGTGGTCGTGGTGTCCCAACATTGCGAGTATACTTAATGCTAGTGAATTGTACACTTGAAAGTATTTGCGGTGCTAATTTTATGCTTCATATATTTTACCACAATTGAAAAGAAAGACCTACTCAAATAGTTGTTGTGTTATTGCGAGTCCCTAGATGGTCTGTCAGGTGTGGCTCGCTTTTCTTTCACTTTACTTTCTTGTTTTCTCCCCTGAATCGAAAGAACGTGGTACATTTGCTTGAGCATGCTCGACTAGAGGAGGCTATTTAAAACGCAAGGTATCTTGCCACGTGAGGTCTACTAGTGAGCTCTTCCCATTCACTGGGAAGGAATGTCTCTGGTCAGAAGCAAGCAGCACATTAAAATATGATGTGAAAACGGAGACGAGGGAAAGGGGCACTGGGAAGATAGCAGCAAGCTCAAACCTAAATCTGTCTTGGGTGGAGAGCAGGATGAGTTTGCTCAAGGAAGGGGTGAGTGTGTGCTTGCTTCCCGATAGACAAAAGCTGGAATGGTGGTGTCGTCACCCAGCATGTGTGAGAGTCTTGAAGGCGTGAAGCAGCTCTGTTTGGGAATGATGGAGATTCTGGAATGGAGCACGTGTCAGGGAAATGGACGGAGCTAGGAGAACAGTGGATGAGAGTCAGGCTGGACCCTGAAGGCCTCTGTACCAGGCTATGGAGATTGGTCTTAAAATGAGGAGTGATATGATTGAATACTTTATGTTATTTTAGAAAGACCCTTCTGAAAGGTAGTCATGTGGAGTATACAGTAGAGGCAAGCGCTGGCAAACTTTTTCTGCAAAGGGCCAATAGTAAATATTTTCGTCTTTCTCAGCAACCTAGGTGTCTTTTGCGTATTTTTCTTTGTTTCTGTAATTCTTCTTATAGCCCTTCAAAAATGTAAAACTAATCTTAGCTCACGGGCAGCACAAAAAGAGGCTGCAGGCGGGATTTGATGAATTTTGGAGACAGGGCGCGAGCAAGAAGCAGCAGCCGCTAGGTGCTGGATTAAGGGAGCAGTCATGGGGGTGAAGAGGTGGCAACGGATTTAAGATCGAATAAGAAGAATTACCATAATGAGGAGATGAGCTACTGCAGAGGGGTGTGGGCAGGGAACCTTCTGAGGGATGGCGGGATGGTCCGGGAAGCCCGAGGGCAGAGGATGATGTGGGTTTGGGCTGGTTCTGTTGAGCATCTGTGGGAAATCAGGGGTGAGGGGCTGAGGCTTAGCAGTGACCTGGACTGGGCTCCGGGCTGGGAAGATCATCGGAGCATGCAAGGGGCAGCTGCCATTGTGGGTACGGATGACAGATCCGTGGGGAGATTGCACAGAGTTAAAAAAGGATATAGAAGACAGGACCCTGGAAATTAATTACAGTAAGAAATCAGAAGTAGAGGCGGGGCCAGAGGAAGGGACGAGAGATGTGAGGGGTGGGAGGAGAGAGCAAGGCAGGAAGGTAAGCGGGACTCCAGCCTGGAGGGCAGACCAAGGGGACATGACTTGGCACACGCTGTGCGGACATGTGTATGCCCACTTGGAAGAAAAGCGATGACTCTCTTCCTTATTTCTTATATCAGAATAAATTCCAAGTGGATTAAGGACTTTAATGCCAAGAAGAAAAAAAAAAGCCCTACAGAAGGCGTAGAAGATATATTTTTATAATTGTTAAGAGTTGAGAAAGCCTTTCTAGCCATGATAGGAATCCAGAAACTATTTTCAAAGACTGGTATTTTTGTCAGTATAAAAATTTTAAGTGTTTGTTAAAAATGTAAGAAGACAAACCAGGAAAAATATTTGCAACACATAACATACATATTCCCAATTTACAAAAGCAATAAATACCTCTGTAGAAAAAAATGATCATAGGAAATGAATAAGGAGTTTATAAGGGAAGAAATACACAGAGCTAAAAAGCATATGTATGGAAAGACTGTTCAACCAAGTAAAAGCAATGCAAATACAATAACATTTTTTTTAACCCTGAAGTTGGCACAATTAGAACCGAGTGACAAATTTATATGGAGCTTGTGTGTGTCAGGGAGGACAGAGGAATTGCAAACGCCTACACTTTATGGGCAGAGTAACCGGAAAGATCTTTCTGGAGGGCAGGCTGACAGGTCGTCTCATAATTTGGGAGTGATTAGATGCTTTGGATCAGCCATTCAGGGTCTAGACATTTTTCTAAGAAAACGATGTTGCAAACGTCCATCACGTGTACTAGGATATTGTATATTTCAGCCTCTCTCACAACAGTGAAAAATTAGAAACAGCCTAAGTGTATGTCATCAAGCACTGTTTGAACATGGTGTTGCAGATACAGTCAATGGAATACTATGTGGCCATCAAAAATGATTTTCCAGTGTTTTGGGGTCTTTGATCCTTTGTGTCAAGATCACTTTCTTACTGAAGCTTAAATTTATGCCCCTCCCCTTCCCTCCTTTTAAAATTGCAATCATTGCCCCAGAGCTCATGTCACTCTTTCTTGTGCTACTGTTTGCTTTTCCTATAGAACTTTTCACTCCTGGCATCAAAGAGGTTAGTTATTATGCGAACTTTTTAAAAAATGTTTATTTATTTTGAGAGAAAGAGAGTGAGCGGAGGTGAGGCAGAGAGGGAGAGGGAGACAGAATCCCAAGCAGGCTCCACACTCAGCACGGAGCCCTCACCACCATGAGGTCATGACTTGAGCTGAAGTCAAGAGTCGGATGCTCAGCAGACTGAGCCACCCAGGTGCCCCATATTATGTGAACTTCTTATGTCTGTTGGCCTCTGGTCAGAAGGTGTGCTCCCCGATGGCAGAGATCTCTGTGAGTTTCATTCACTGGTGGATCTCATACCCTGGAAAAATGTGACTGACTTATGGAAAATGCCAGCACCTGTGTACAGAATGAACGGGTCCCCTGTGTTTATTGACCTGGTAGGTTGTCCGTGTCACAATGTTAAGTGAAAAAGCAGAATAAGAAAATTATAGTCCTTTGCATAGATTGCCATGTTACATTAATGTGTGTGTGTGCGTGTGTGTGTGTGTGTGTGTGAGAGAGAGAGAGAGAGAGAGAGAGAAAGAGAGAAGAATGCAATCCAAAATATTAATTCGATCAATCTCTGAGTTGTACGTTTGTGGGTGATTTTGCTTTCTTTCAATTTTTCTATATTTAAATTTTCCCTTAATATGCTCCTAGCATCTAAAATATCAGTAGGAAGCATCAAGGACTTTCAGTTTTGAGTTACAAAAGCAGAGGTTGCACAGAGCTACTGAACAATGTCCACTGGACTTGGCGATTGGGATTTACCAGTGTAATGGGTTGAGTCATGTCCCCACCACCAATTCATGTCTATCCCATACCTCAGAATGTGATCTTATTTGCAAGTAAGGTCTTTGCAGATATAATTAAAGTAAGGACTAAGATCAGATCACACTGGATTAGGGTGGGTCCCAAATCCAATTAGAGCATCCCCGTAAGAGAAAGAAAAGGACATAGGGAGCCAGAGAAGGCCACATGCTGGCAGAAGAAGGGGTTCAGGCAATGGTGCTTAGCTGTCAGAGGTTGAGAGATCTAGAGCTTTTGGAGTGAGCATGGCCCTGCAGACACTGTAATTTTGGACTCTGGCCTCCAGGAGGGGATGAGAGAGTAAATTTCTGTCGTTTTAGGCCACTCATGTTGTACTGACTTATGCGACCACCACAGTAAACTGATAGAATTAATCCAGCTGATGGGGGTTTATGTCATCTGATGATGGGGTCTAACGTCAGATTACAGTGTTTTGAGGAGGGATTGGCCAGCACGGGGGTGAGGAAACAGAAGTATAAACGATGCATTTCAAGTCTGAGAGCTGAAGGGGGCAGATGGAAGGGGACCTTGTGTGCGTGTGTGTCAGGTGTCTACGTGCTGAGAAGAAGCCAAAGTGGAGACGTTGCCCCTGTGAGGAAGGGACGGTGATGGAGTGAGGTGTTTGATGGAACGGAGGTCAGTCCAATGCTGTAGATGGAGGGCTGGGTAAATACAGAGAAGGGGGCAAAACTTCTTCCCAGGGAGGTAGCGATGATAAGGACCGTAGGGAAAGACGGAGAGGGCGGTGGCGACATCTCTCTTAGGTTTGGGGTGGTCAAGGGGCTTCAATTCGGCTCGTTTTCCAGTGTAGATGTCTAGAAAACCATACTCCACCAGACCCACTGAATTAAACCTACGTCTGGCAATGCCAATAACCGAACTCTGCACAATTGAAGATCAGGCCAAACTTTTCCCAGGCTTAGTGGTCAGGAGGAGCATATGCAAACGGGTATTCATACACTGTTGTTCACAGTGGCATTTCCCACAATGTCCAAAAGGGGGGAGCAACCCAAGTGTCCCCCCAAGTGAATGGATAGGCCAAATGTGGTACATACATGAAGTGGGATGTTATTCAGTCTTGGAGACTCTGAAACCTGCTACTATACGGATGAAGTCTGAGGACATTATGCCGAGTGCAATAAGCCGGACACACAAGGACAGATACTGTATGTTTCCACTTACGTAACGTCCCCAGAGCAGTCAGTCCGTAGAGACAAGAACACAGAGTGCTAGGTGCTGGGTACTGGGCAAGGGAGATGGGAGTTAGAGTTGGGTAGGCTTCAGTTTTGTGAGATGCACCACAACAATGTGACTGTACTCAATGCGATGGAACTATACACTTAAAAGTGGTTGTGTCTATCAACTGAAGAGTGGATAAAGAAGACATGGTTTATGTAGACAATGGAATACTACTTGGCAACGACAAAGAATGAAATCCTGCCATTTGCAGCGACATGGATGGAACTGGACGGTATTATGCTGAGTGAGATAAGTCAGTCAGAGAAAGGCAGATACCATATGTTATCACTCATACGTGGCACTTGAGGAACTTAACAGAAGGCCATGGGGGAAGGGAAGGGGGAAAAGTAGTTACAGACAGAGAACGAGTGAGGTAAACCATAAAAGACTCTTAAATACAGAGAACGAACTGAGGGTTGATGGGGGGACTTGGGGGAGAGGGGAAAATGGGTGATGGGCATAGAGGAGGGCACTTGTTGGGATGAGCACTAGGTGTTGTATGTGAGCAATGAACTACTGGAATCTACCCCCAAAACCAAGAGCACATTGTACACACTGTATGTTAGCCAACTTGACAATAAATTATATTTTAAAAATGGTTAAAATGGCATGGAAGTTGGGGTGGCTCAGTTGGTTAAATATCTGACTTAATTTCATCTCAGGTCATGATCTCACGGTTGTAGGATCAAGCCCCATGTCAGGCTCTGCACTGACATCACAGACTCCGCTTAGGATTCTCTCTCTCTCTCTCTCTCTCTCTCTCTCTCTCTCTCTTTCTCTCTCTCTCCAAACCCCTCCTTGCTCATTTTCTCTCTCAAAATAAATAAACATTTAAAAAATTTAAAAATGGGTAGCATGGTAAATTATATGTTTTGTATATTTTACCACAATAAAAAAGTAAATTGCATTAAAAAAAGAAAAGCATATATGAGAGATGAGAGTTTCTAAAATGCTGCAGCCTGAGCAGGGGGATTTTCCTGCCTGCTCAGTCCTGCACGGTTCAATTGTTGCTCCCATTTCCCCCATTTTAGGACGGGGGCACATACGACGGGTGACTCAACGCTATAGTCACCAGTCATGCCCAAAGTTCAGGATCCATTTCCTTTGGCCCCTGGCACGGATGCTTGCCTTCTTGTGTAAGCCCCTTAGCTGAAGCTTGTCCCCAGGACTGGTGATGCTGGGCACTTATGTCTGATGTGTCACGAGAAGGCGAGGCAGGTTTTATTTGCCCTGTACTTGGGGCTGTTGTGACTTTGGGAGGTGACTGGAGTCAGGGATCCAGAGGGACTGGAGAGTTTAATGTCATTGTGTGGAAGAACAGCTCTTACATCCTGCTGGAAACATGTGACAGCTACCAAAGGGCAAAGGCTCTTATTAAAATGTTAGCTTGGGGGCTCCACAACGGGAACCTAAATTTAGAATGTCTAGTCCCCACTGCAAGGTCAGAGGACTAATGTGGCTGCTCAGCGTGTGGATATGGCTTTGTAAAATGTGCAAATGCAATGCTCAAAGGAGAGAAGTGACAGGTAGTTTTGGGATGGATGGAGATTGACATCTAATAACCTGATTTCCTTCTCAAAGAACTTCAAGAATCAGAACCTTAGACAGTCAGAACCACTGGGAGCCTCTTAGGACCGCCGCATACAGTTGTGTGGGCTGTCCACTGCACAAGGACAGTGGTTTCCTTGCTGGTTTCCTTCTGGAGCAAGAATCCTTTAGGGCTCCTGCTTACTCCAGTGTGGGGCTTGGAGTTAGCCGGATCTGGGGAATCCCTGCTCTGTGGACCCCTAACCAGGACACCTGGAACCACAAATTCTTCTTCTTCTTCTTTTTAAATTAATTAATTAATTTAAGTTCAAATTAGTTAGCATACAACGTAGTCTTGGTTTCAGGAGTAGAACCCAGTGATTCATCTAGTTTATTTCCTTGTCAAACAGGCTCAGGGCTACCCTGCTGGGTTGATGGGAGAATCAAAGGTCACAATGCGCACCCAGCGGTGCAGCCTTGGAGACAAGGTGATGGGCTTTGGCCTGGACAGGGCTGGACCGGAAACTGCTCTCCTACCTCTGACCTGTGTGCATTTGTTCAGGCCACTTCTGCTTCTGAGTTTCAGTTTCCTCTATTCCTACACTTTTCCAAGGATGAAACAAGAATCGTAAGACCTATCTTGCAGGGCGACTGCGAGAAAACAATAAATCATGCAGACATAGCACCTGGCCCGTAGAAGATATGGAACAAATGGTAACAATTATGACAGTGTCTGGGTCGAGGAAGGTACATAACTTGCAGCTATAATAATCACGAGTTTTAAAAGCTCAACATTGTTCTGGAAACTGTGGGAAATTCAGAAGCAATCCAAGACGCAGATGGGCAGACCCATCTGGAAGCTAAGAGCTTGCCTAGTAACACAAGACCTGCACACTGTCTCACAGAATGTGCTGTTGCCTTCTACGCTGCGGACACAAGATGAAGAATATTCTAGCATTCTAGAGGCAGAGGGCAGTAGTGGCTGGACTAAGGGCAAGGCATCATGAGGGAGGTGAGACAAGGCTCTGTCCCTCAAGTATGACAGGAAGAAAGCCAGCCCTCACTGAACATCTACTACGTGCCAAGTACTGGGCTAGTGTTGTAAATGGAGGTCGGATGGGATGTGCCACGTGCGGAAGCTAGACACATCCAAAACAGGACGGAGGTTGCATTCTCCATCAGGCTGGCCTGGTCCTGCAGATAGATGGGAGGAAGGGCGTGTGCACGTGTATGGCAGGTGTGCATGTGTGTGTGTATGCGTGTGCTCGTGCACGTGTGGAGTGTGTGCATGTGCATGTGATGTGAAGGAAAGAGCAGCGGCAAGAAGGACGTCTCCTCACTCGTGTGCTGTTGCAGGGGGTGGTCCTAGCGCAGTGAAGGAAGGGAAACAGGCATGTGGATTTGAGGGGTTGTTCTGGGGTAAAGTCCAGGGAGGGGGAGGTGGAAATGGAAGAGAAAGGAAAGGGTTTGAACAAGACTTTCTAGGACCTATTGCGTCAGCTAACTTTCTGGTAGGTGGGAACATTCTGGCGTCTTTGGGGACGGACAGGGCGGAATGAACATTTACTGACTCCCTAGTCGGTGCCTGCCCTGAGCCGTCTGGCTCCCCATATCATTCCTGTTGCTTCCCATCCTGTGTACAGCTGTGTGGTGTCACTGGTTTGAGAAAGGCTGAAGAGCCCTTGCCCAAGGTCACAGTCGGAATCGTGTTTGGTCGGGGGTGTCTGACCCCAAGTCGAGGGCATTTTCTGCTCATGGGACAGCACGGAAGTGCCCGCCACCCCAGCCCAGTGGTGCTGAGTGGATGGAAGAGCTGCCGGCGGACAACAGTGCACAGGGGCCACCGAGGCCACCAAGCACAGGCACCCGAGGGGTGTTCATGGATGGCGGCCGAGAGGAGCAGCGAGCAGTGGAGGTGAGAGGCGGCGGTCCAGGTCAGGGAGGCCACAGCAGTGCATTCAGCAGAGGAGAGGCCCTTGCATCTGGCGGCCGCGAGACCATTGGTGACTCTGAATGTGATCGGGATGGAGGTGACGGTGGGTGGATGTTGCAAGAGGCATTCTGTCGGTAGGAGAAGGAGGGAGGTGGCAGAGTGGCTGCGAACAATAAGGGGGAAGCCTGGTTTTCCAAACGAGGGGCACGGAGACCCGGGGGAGACCCGGGGGTGGGGGGGGGGAGGCCAAGACAGGGGCAAGCAGGATCACCCAGGGGCTGGGAAGGAACGGAACATGAGGCTGAGCGTTGCCCTCAGAGAGAAGAACAGCCCCTTCCTGTCTGCCGAAGGCACCAGGCGAGGCCCCGAGGGGTCTGCAAGGCTGGGCCCAGCTCGGAATGATGATACCTCTTCCAGTTCGTTCTTCCTTCTGTCGATGGAGTTGGCCATCCTCCCGCAGAGCTCAGAGAATGGTCTGATTTTCTGGTCTTGAGGAGGGCCAGTTTCTTAGTCCCTCAGTAGAGCTGAAGCACAAGACCTCTTCCCTCTGATTCTAAAATCCTGGGAAGCCACATCTTCTGCAAGGGACTTGGTTAGCTCTGGAGTGAGGAGAGGGGACGCTCTTTCAAAACACCAGGCCCCTTGACTGTGGGTGTGATGGTTCCTTGTAGATTCGCTGGGGCAAGACCTCTGGGGGCTTCTCAGACCACACCACGTCACGGGCCTTTGCAGCAGAGGAAAGAACACGGACTCCAACCCTCACATTAGCCAGAGTCCCGATTTTAGACAAATGTTTTGGCCCACTTCCCACAAACCCTTTTCTGTTAAGAACTCTAGCGAGTGGGAAATGGAATTTCCTTTCCTTTGCTGTCCTTCTCCTGCGGGCAGCGATCGCTGGGTTTCAGAAGGAGAAGAAGAGTCTTGGGTAATTCACTCAGAGCAGTCACCACATAATTGAGGGTTTGAGACGATGGATGCCCACATCCAAACACCTGTTGGCAGGCTACACCTGCTACCGGCAAAAAGAGGGGGCACAGAGAACAGACTCGGAGGGTATCTTCTCTGCTCTAACAAGGTATGTCTTATTTGACAAGAAAACTGTTATTTCCCTGTGTCGTTTACCCCCTTGACTTCCCATTTCATGCACACACTATAGGCATCGTGTTGTTAAACTTTGCACTAGAACGTTTTTTGTTTTGAACAGATTAATGCTGACTTCCTCATTCCCTACGAAGGCTTGTCCTCTGAATGTATTTCAGCAATTACACTAATTCCTGCATCAATAAAACAGAATTACTTTTACTGAGATGTGGTTTGAATTTCTAGGGAAGCTCGATCAGAATGCAAAAAAACCTACATTTTGCTCTTCATTAAGTCTGTGTTGTCCTGGAGGAAACTGCAGTTGGTATTTCAGAGTCTTTCACAGGGAAGTGGGCGCTATCCAGCCCCTGTCTTAGCACTGGGAAGTGGGTACCTCCGTAGCCGGGGTTTTGTGGAGGGAAATGCATTGGGTTTGGGATCTAAAGACCCAAGTCCTCACTTAGCCACTTGGTCCCTTATCCTGAGCCGCTGCCCTAACTTCCCTGCATCTTGGTGTCCATCTTCCAGTGACAGTTGGTAGTCAACATACCCCACCACCTTCCACCCTAAAAAATATTCACTATCCACAATTTTTTCTAGGATGAAATAAGAATTTTCTTTTTATTTATTTCCTTTTATTTATTTTGAGAGAGAGAGACAGAAAGAGAGAGAAAGAATGAGGGGGGAAGGATAGAGAGAGGGGGGGACAGAGGACCCAAAGTGGGGTCTGAGCTGTCAGCACAGAGCCCGATGCAGAGCTCAAATTCATGAACCATAAGATCATGACCTGAGCTGATGCTCAACTGGGAAAGCCACCCAGTGGCCCTAAGAAATTTCTTTTTATTTATTAAATTTTTTAAACGTTTATTTTTATTTATTATCTAAAAAAAGTTTTTTTGCATTTATTTATTTTTGAGAGACAGAGATAGAGCATGAGCAGGGGAGGGGCAGAGAGAGAAGGAGACACAGAATCCGAAGCAGGTTCCAGGCTCTGAGCAAGCATTCAGCACAGAGCCCCAATGCGGGGCTCAAACCCATGAACTGTGAGATCATGACTGGAGCTGAAGTCGGACACTTAACCAACTGAGCCACCCAGGCGCCCCCTAAATGTTTATTTATTTTTAAGAGACAGAGAGAGACAGAGAATGAGTGGGGAAGGGGCAGAGAGACAGGGAGACAGAACCTGAGGCAGGCTCCAGGCTCCCAGCTGTCAGCACAGAGCCCGACGCAGGGCTAGAACCTGTGAACTGTGAGATCATGACGTGAGCCAACGTTGGATGCTTAACTGACTGAGCCACCCAGGCGCCCCAAGAAATTTCTTTTTAAGAGGCAGCTTGATGTGTTCTGTTCAGCAAAGTAAATTGCACCCTATTTTCTCTGGAAAGCAAATGAAATATGATTTTAGCCCTAAGTTCTCGAAGTTTCAACTGACGTGAGAGCCACCCCCATCTACTCACACGTGCGACTGGGTTCCGTGAGGGTTGTAGCTCCTTCAGGTGGCAGGGCAGGAAGTGCTTCCCCCTCCTGCGTCACACACACAGGTGTGGCCCTTCTGTCACCTACCCCTTCACTTCCTGGATAACTGGGTTTTCTGTAAGCGTGAGCCAGCACTCTGGGATCTCTGGGAAATGGCACTTGACTGCTGGCAGGCCGCCAGCTGACTCAGAGCCCATCCAAGCTCACCGGCTTCCTTTGCAGCTGTCTCTTGTGTTTTAAGTGTCTTTCTCATTTGTTTGAATCACCGCGTGTGGTGCACCGAAGCCTTCGAGAAGCTGACAAGCAGAGGTCTGAATGTCAAGGCTGGATGTGGGTTTCTGGTTCTCTGTTTCACCAGGTTCCGGGGATGTAAATTTTTTTTTTCTGAAGAAATTCACAAACAGCATGTGGCGGGTTCCCCTGCCTCAGAGCTAAGCGTGGAACATGGCTTCAGGTGTTCCCACCGGGGAGGCATTGCGTGGGACGTGCCTCCACCCTGTGTCTCCCTTTCTTAGTCTGTGTCTAGTGGCTGAGCCCTCGACAGGCCCTGCAAAGGGGGACCAAGTCCAAGGACTGCCTGGGGGAGGGGCCAAGATGTGAGGGATCCTCAACCCCCTGGAAGCCCTTTCTAAGTTCAGCAGACTCTATAAATTAGGCTAGGTCCACTGGTGTGCTATTAATGTGGCTGTACAGAGGAAGGGAAAGGAAGGGGAGGGGACAGGAGGGGAGGGGAGGGGAGATGAGGGGAGGGGAGATGAGGGGAGGGGAGGGGAGAAAAGAGCTCTGATCTGAATGTTTGCCACTATCTGTGATATACAAACTCCCGCCATGGCTGACTTCAGACTCACTGGCTCACAGGCTCTCAAAATTGCTGACTAGTTATTTATTTATTTAGATTAAAAAAAATTTTTAAGTTTATTTACTGAGAGAGAGAGAGAGGGAGCATGAACAGGGAAAGGGTAGAGAGAGGGGGGGGGGGAGAGAATCCCAAGCAGACCCTGCTGTCAGCGCAGAGCCTGATGTGGAACTCGAACTCATGAACCATGAGATTATGACCTGAGCCGAAATCAGGAGTCAGATGCTTAACTGAATGAGCCACCCAGGCACCCCCAAATTCCCGGCTATTTAACAGTCACCTCTCAGAAGCTGTAATGAGCTTACTTCAGCACCCACTGGATCAAATCCCACATCCCAGAAGCGAGGACAAAGGGATTGTCTGAGAGGTGGTGGGGAGCGAGGGAGGAGGGGAAGGCAGATGAACTGATAATGCGTTTAGGAAATGTTGCCTCCTCTGCCTCCCTCTCGGAGAGTTCTAGAACAAGTTAGAGTAGTCACAGTTCTGAGATATCGTGTTATACACATAAAATTATCATTACAGGTAGTACTACAATTATGTATAATTGCTTAAATTTGTTTCTCCCAGAATTCATCCAGCTCATTGAAGCTCAGGTTGACCGTGTTCTGAAGAACATGTATTTGAAACATATCCGGTTTGCAGATTCCTGGAATACACATGGAATTGGACAGTGTCAGGTCTACACTTCACCGGCCTCACAACTGACAGGCACGGAGTCGGTGCCTGGCTCTCCCTGCCTCCGACACGGCCCCACGCTGCTGCCAACACGACCCTCCGCGTCCCCCTTGTTCCCTGAGCATATCCACGCACCTGCACCCTCCCTGCCTCCTTTGTAAAGAGATGTGACTCAGTCACCAGCCCGGAGCAAAGACGAGAGTGACATATTATCCAAATAGAGGAAGATTCTCTGACACAAATGGGACGTTAGCTTAGACTCTGTTGCTAGACTCTGAGGGGAGGATGAAAGCAAAGAATCTAAAATAGAATCACAGAACCAGAAATGGGGACAGCCCAAGGCGGGGAATTACCTACACATTGTTGGTGGTGCTTTTCCACTTTTGCCCAACCCGTGTTTCCTATCAGTCCGTGTTCGAGTGTGGTGGTCCTTCTCAGGATGGCAAAGAGCCCCCTGACCTTGGCCCACAGGTTTGACTTGACAATGAGGGAGGTGGTGCCAGTGTCCTGACTAGGCCCATGACCAAGGCTCCATGCAAGTCCCTGACTCTCCCCAGAGAGGACCATGGGGGGCTGTGGGGAGGGAGGGGTGCTGAAAGCCTGCAGGGACTTATTGTTCTTCAAGTGACTTGTCTGGTGGAAACCCAGAGCGGGAGAAAGAAGACAAAGGGGCAGTGCTCTGAATGAGGCCCCGATAGCCTCGCTGGTGGAGGTGGAGGGCAAGGCCCTCATCTCTAGAGCAGCAGCTGCTGTTGCTGGAGACGGACAGAATTCTTAGGAGAAAAACATGCTACCATCAAATGTCTTTCCCTGAAAAATGATTGCTATCTCCACTGTGATGTTATTGCCCATCACGACGTTCCATGGGCCACGTACGGCTGGGTTGTCAAGGGGAGGTGGAATGGCGTCATGGAGCTCACCTATGGGATGCGCCATCTGAGACACACTTGGGGGACAGGACTCCATAAAGGAAGGAGCCTTCTCTCCTGGTTCTCACTGGCTTCCCAGGCAGCGAGGCTGTGGGTGAACTTCATGCAGGGTCTATGTGAAGAAGTGGAATGTGGCTCGGAGCTCACTCTCAAAGCAGATGAATGGAAATATGCGTCCCTTATGCCTGAAGTGCCATCTTGCCATTTTGCCATTAGTGCCCTGTCTTTACCATTTTGTCCCCTAACTTCAGCTGGGTGGCACCATGTGCCAAGCACGGGACCAGGGCTGTGGGGACATAAAGATGAATAAAACATACATCTCTGCCACGGGAGCTTCCTTTGTGGCTGGAAACTGGTCTGAGGTCAGGGTAGGAGATAGGGGGAGATACTTTTTGGAATTAAATAAGATATTCTTTTAAAGGTTGTTTTAGGACAGGGTGACAACTTAATGGGCATGGAGCTTCCTTTTGGGATGATAAGAATGCTTGAGAACTTGGTAGAGGGGATTGTGCAATGTTGTCAGTGTACTAAATGCTCCTGAAATGTACTATAAAATGGTTAGTTTTTATGGTCATTTGAGTTTCACCTAAGAAAGAATTTGCTTTGGATGGTAAAAATCCAGAAGTCCGATCTGTCAAGAAAGTCATGGCGGCGTCTTCTGTCTGAGCCTGAGAACCCACGGGAAGCTGGGAGATAGACCATATTGGAGCGTCTTCCCAGGGCCACTGCCCCCATGGGGAGGTGGAGGGAGACAAGAGCATCAGGCAGGTAGAGCCCCCATCACTGGTTGGAGAAGCCTCTCCCTGAACATGAACCATGTTTTGTCTCCATGGTCTGAAGCCCCAACATCTGACAAGTCATTAATAACCAGTGGCTGTGATGAATTCCTATGAACTTCAACTGAGTACAGCACTTCATGGTCACTCGACTGGAGGTCCCCCCCGTCATCATGGTTTTATGCAAACTGGACACAAGTTGCCCCATGGGACCATTGTAGTTGACTGGGTGACACCGAGCTTTTCTTCTGAGATCAATTTTCCAAGAATTTACCTGGGTACACCATGTTTTCCCTTTTGTGACATTGGACTTTTCCTTCTATTGCTCAACACTCTCTTCCTAGGCTGGCATGGATATGTCAGGGATGGGTTGGCAGAATTCCTTAGAAAGCACTGCCTGATCTCTCCGTGAGAGCCCCACTCTGTGTTACAGCCTGATGCCAGAAGGCCTCTTTCCCTTTGCCTCTCATTTGCTAGATGAGGAAGCCACATTCGGGGTCAGAATGGCCAGAAGTCAGCTGGATTTGTGTCTATCATTCATTTGCTCCTTGATACACTTCCCCTCTTTAAACTGTGGTGTTTTTCATCAGCCATTGGAAATACTTGCATGGTGGAGGTGTGTTCGTAAAGTGAAGTTGAAGGAAATGTCAAGATGGCGCTTTCTCTGCAGAGTTTTGCATGTTATTTTTGTTTGTTTCTGATGTCATCTCGCTAAAAGGAAGAAAATTTCCCTAGCAAATCATCTTGCCTTGGGGAACACCTTTAGGCAGCTCTGACCACAACTGATCTTGAACTGAGTCTCCAGTTCTGGAAGGAAAGAGTTCTGGAAAGATCTTTCCTGATCCTTTGATCAGGATTCCCTTCTGTCCTTTGCTAGCCTCGTGAGGGTGAGTCTGAGCGGGCTCTGGGACAGAGTCGGAGCAAAGTTCTGGCTTGTTCTTTGTCCACCAAGCCCGGTGCTCTGGAATGGGACTGTTTCTGTACAGAAAGCTGTCGGGGGTGGCCCAGGGACTCAGTCAGTTGAACGTCTGACTCTTGATTTCAGCTCAGGTCATGATCTCGGGGTTATGGGATCGAGCTTCATGTTGGGTTCTGTGCTGAGCATGGAACTTGCTTAAGAATCTCTCTTTCTCTCTCTCTCCCTCTGCCCCTCCCCCTGCTCATGCTCTTTCTCTCTCTCTGTCTCTAAAAAAATAAAAAAGGTGCAAATTGCTACACAACAAACCACTGTAGCACTACAGTGGCCCTGTCTGGGGTATCAAGTTCATTCCAGTCCTAGGGTCTTCAGGTCTCCGTTTTGAGTTGACTGTGAGTGAGCTTGGCTATGATGGAAAGGTGTGTGGCTGAGGTGTGCTGTTTATGGAAGACACCTCAGGTAGAAAGGGAGCAAACTCTGACCGCAGCCTGAGGAAATTCTCCCTGGGTTCTGCACCTGTTCAGCTCTAGGGGAGGCCTGGCTGGAAAGATGGGTTCCAGGCCAGGGGCTTCCGGAACGTTCTCATGCTGTGTTTGTTCAATGTTTACATCATGCTCTTTTTGTTTTATTTTTTAACAGGAAGACTGTGAGCTTCCTGATTCTCAGCTCACACAGACAATTGGCATGGGCCGTGGTGACAGGCAGCCCTTGGGGGAAACTATGACGCCCCATTTGGCATTCCATATCTCCAGGAGCTGACTTATTAATAGCCCATAGATTACAAACAGCGTAGTGCTCCCCTGCTCCTGTGGTCTGTCGGCTGCAGTGCTGTTTGGGTTGCGTGCACTTGGGATCTAGTCCTTTTAAAATTACATTTTCTCCTGCTTCGGCGCTCCTCTCCTGAGGCCCATTGGCAATGTTGTGTGCTCTGCTGAGCCTGCACTGAATCATTCTTGTCTCTCGGTTCTCCAGCAAAGGTTTATTTGATTTCTTTAAAGTCACTTGGTTGAATTCTCAGCACAAGTACAGGTGCTGAAGTAATTACATCTGCTCTTTTTAAAAGGAAAAATAAGAATCTGTGCCCTTCTCTCAACTCTGCCTTCACCGGTGGAATTCAACGAACGACGTGTCCTTGAAAAGTCATGTTTTATCCAGTTTTGCAAACTTTTGACTTACATTGTAAATTCACCGATGTTGGTGTTCATAACCTGAAATCTAGTACAGCTGGTCCTTGAGCAACATAGGTTGGAACAAATAGGTGTTCACTTAGCACATGGAGTTTTTAAAAAAATTTTGAAAAGCCTTATTTATTTATTGAGAGAGAGAGCGAGAGAGTTAGCAAGCACAAGCTGGGGAGGGTAAGAAACAGAGGGAGAGAGAGAATCCCAAGCAGGCTCCACACCATCAGTGCAGAGCCCCATGTGGGGCTTGAACTCACAAACTGTGAGATCTTGACCTGAGCTGAGATCAAGAGTCAGATGCTTAACTGACTGAGCCACCCAGGCGTCCCTAGCACATGGAATTTTGTTTTATAGGACAAGACTGTAAATGTGTTTTTTTCTCCTTATGATTTTCTTACTAACTGTGTCTTTCCTTTAGCTTACTTTATTTTAAGAACACAGTGTATAAGGCATATAACACCCAAGCTATGTTAATTGACTTTTATGTTTACATTGTTTGTAAGGCTTCCAGTCAACAGTAGGCTATTAATAGGTACATTTTTTGGGGGGTGTCAAAAGTCATACATGCATTTTTGACTGTGGGGAGTGAGCGTCCCTAACCCCTGTGTCGTTTAAGAGTCCACTTTATTCCTAATTATATCTTTTTCCCTGAGCCCCAGGAAATATTTGTCAAATAAATTCTCAGGTGGACCAGGAAAAATTTTGTGTGTTTGTTTTAAATGGACCCTGAACTAACTTGAATAATGCTGGTAGTCTTGATAACACGGGGAGACGTGTGGATTATGCACTCCTCCTTGGTCAGGAATCTCTGATAACTGCTTGATTCATACAAAACGATGAGATCCTCTTTAGCTTGGATGGGCCGATGGGCTCATTTTATCATGAAAAAAATGAGTAACTAGTGCTGGAGAAAGTCCTGTGTTTGTCCCCAGAGGGGGAGACAGGAAGCCCCCCTGTCTCGGGTGACCTCACAGGCCCGTGCTGTCTAATGTGTCATCCGCCGGCCACGTGCAGCTACTGAGCATCTGAAATGAGCCAGCTCTGAATTGAGATGTGGTCTAAGTGTGAACTCAATGGGATTTTGAAGCTATAGTGTGAAAGGTAATCATGGAAAACTTCTCATCAATGGTGTCCATTTGATTACCTGTTAGAATGACAATATTCTGTATAAAGTGGGTAAATCAAATATGTCACTATGTTCATTTAACCCATTTCTTTTTACTCTTAAGTGTGCATACTGCAGAATTTAAGATAATACGTGTAGCTGGCATTATACGCCCACTGGTAGGGCTGTTATAGAATATCCAGTCCTCAGCCATGCCGGTACCTTCTGGTACGTTGGAAATGGCATTAACGTCAAGGGGCAGCCAATGTGCTATCCCAAGTCAGGAAAGAAAAGGATCACCTATGAAAGAGGCTAACTCGAGGACCCTGTATTCGGGGAAAAATGCAAAAGGATTTGGAACTGAGCACAACTGATTGGAAAGAGTTTGGGGGATTCCTGACATAGGAGTGTAAACAATTTTCCAGCTTAGTTTGGAAGTGGTGGCCACAAAGCCAGCTTGTTCACGTGTGAGCTGGCTCTCTGCACACCAGCCATACCTGGTGTGTGCCTGGCTGGAGAATCCAGACACGATCACATTTCCTGCTATTGCTGTGCATACCACGGTGGGGAAGGCAGCTCACGGGAAAACAAACATTTGCAAATAGAAAGAGTGAGGTAAAAGAAGGTACTGTGTCTTTTGATTTACTAATGTATGTTGTCTGTTTAATTTTAATTTCTTGTCCTTTAGAAAGATTATTTTAAGAGACTCCTTAATTTTTTTAAGTTTATTTATTTATTTTGAGAGAGAGACAGAGTGAGTGGGGGAGGGGCAGAGAGAGAGGAGAGAGAGAGAATCCCAAGCAGGTGCCACACTGTCAGTGCAGAGCCCAATAATTAACATAACATATAATAATATATAATAAATAACAATATTTATATTATTAAATTATAATTAATTATATATTATATTTTAATATATTATTAAATTATATATTTATAACATATAATAAAACAAATAACAATAATTGCCAGACATAGGCATCCAGTGTTGAAGGAATGAGTCATGGTCCCAGCTTTGAAGCACTGTAACATCACCTATATAGAGTCACACAGTCTGTCACCCTGCCCTTTCCCTCCAAGTCAGTTAATTATTCCAGATTGGCTTGTCAAGGATGCTTGCTTGGATCACTTTATAAAATATGTTCAAGAAAGTGCAAACGCTGTAATCACCAGTAACCCATTCCTCATTGCCCTTCCCCGGGGCCCCCCAAAGATCATGAATGTTAAGAGTTACTTGGGTTTGGTTTGATTCTATACCTTTGGCTTAGATCTTTGCCCAACCTACTGGTAGACCTCACTGCAGAAAAGTGTGACTGAAAATCTGGTGAACATTCTGGATCCTGCCTCTGGGTTCCTCTTCTCAGTGGCTCTCCCTGACCCCCTCCCTTGCCTCCCCACTTCAATGTGGGAGGCCCCAGAGTTTGTCCTCAGCCTGCTTCTCTTCTCATACCTCACCCTTTCTCAGGGAGAGGTGACTGTTCTGAAATTCTCCTCCTATTTAGATGACTCTCACATCTGGCTCTGCAACTGAAATCTTTCTTTTAATTTCTACACCGCCATGTTGACACCATGAGACGTCGCCTGGATCTCCTTGCGGGATTCTCAAAGTGAATGATTTCAAGATGGAACTCCTCATCCCCATGCTGTCTGGGCTAACTGTTCTTCATCTGCCCCCACAGAGCCCCTCTGTATCCTTTTGATGCTCTATATCCCCATAGAATGGCTCTTATGGATGCACCTAGTCTCTCATGTCCCGTGGCTTCCTGCTGGGTTCCTCATGGGACGCACTGGCAGGAGATTGAGGGGCAGGTGGAAATGGAATCTTCCTGCGGGCTCCAGACTGAGCTGCAATGGATTGAGTTCTTCCTACCACCATACTCTCAGGTAGTGGTTCTGTCCAGTTTTCTCCCTTTGCACCTTTAGGCTCAGGGGGATGGCTCCAGCTGTTCCCAGCCCTGGCATGCCTCCCCATCCATGGCTCCTCTCCCCTGGCCTATCCCGTGCCTCCAGAATCTTCTAACCCTCCTCTGTCCACCCCTACCAGATGTGCATGCTGTCTCCTGAAGACCCTGACACATGCCTCTACCATGTGTCCCTCCCTTTCACGTGACTCCATAGAAGGCAGCGGCTTGTGGTGAGAACCCCAAGTCAGAAGCCAGAGGCATCCTTGCATCTTTCCTTCACCCCACTGCCAGCAGACCCCGAGTGTCACAACTTTGTCCTCATAGATTTTCCTCATGCCCGCCCTTTGCTATCTCCACTGTGACAGAACTGTTCAGGTTGTGGAAATAAACGAAGCCCAACCAATGAGAAAACAAAGACTATCATTTATTAAGAGTTTGCGACAGCAAGGTTGTCAGCCGCGTCACTTGCACTTTGGCAGAGACCCAAAGGCAGGCAGGGGAGTAGGAAAGCTTCGCGCTAGAGAAACGGAAGGGCTGCAGGCAGGCCCTGACGGAGGCTAGGGGTCTGGAGGACCCATAGGCAGCTAGCAGTCGGGTCTCCTAAGTGATTAATCAGGGGTACGTATTTGCCTTTCTCTAGTTGGTGTTACTTTGGAAGAAGAATGAAACACCAAGGAGGCCGTGGGTTATTCATCGAATCCTGGCCATCCTGGACCAGCTACGATGGAAGTCATCGTTTAGCTCCCTGGGTCGTTCCTGAAGGTGCAGCATGACCCACAGCTGGCTGGCAACCTGGGTTGTGGACTGGACCTGAGGGGCAGGTTTCCTGGGCCCGGTGGCTGCGGCTTGTGGATCAGAGTTCTATTTTTATCTATGGTCTGGTCATTGCCCATTTGCATCTTCAGTTTCCCGGGGTGGTTGCCAGTTTTTACTAAACAACGGTCACAAAGCTTTTATGTTCTTGGTTAGGAAGATAATATATCCTCTTGGAGAACATTTTAAGCAATGCAGGAAAGTATAAATTATAAAGAAGAGAGCAAAAACCTCACCCTGGGTCCTGCCAGCAGAGGTAGGCACTGTTCACCTTTCTTTTTTTTTTTCTTTTTTTTTTAAATTTTTTCTTAAGACATGTACAAGAGTGCTACTCTTCCTTTAAATTTTTTCTGAATGTTTATTTATTTTTGAGAGAGAGAGAGAGGCAGAGTATGAGTAGGGGAGGAGCAGAGAGAGAGGGAGACACAGAATCCGAAGCAGGCTCCAGGATCCCAGCTGTCAGCACAGAGCCGGATGTGGGGATTGAACCCATGAACTGTCAGATCCAAAGTAGGGCGCTTAACCAAGTGAGCCATGCAGGTGCCCCATTCACGTACTTTCTAGATCCCTCATCAATTCCCATCTGGATTACAGCTGTCATGTCCAAGTCTGGGCCCCGGCTCCAGGCTCTTGTACTTCCCCGTTCTTTTCTGCAGAGCTCTCCTCCATTCAGACCTGACCATGAGCCTGCCCTGCAGTAAACTGTTCAGTGGCCCTCTGGTGATGCCCATGCTCCTCGGAAGGACTCCCTATGCCACTGATGATGCCAGCCTGGCTTCCCTCTGCCTGAACCTTCCATCTCGCTTCCACACGGGAGAGACCCAGGGATGGCCAAGGCACTGCGTTCTTCCGTGTGGTGTCTTTCCATGTGACGCCCCCATTATCACCCATGCTTTCCCCACTGCCCATGACTTAGCTAAGTCCTTAGGACTCAGCTCCAACTTCCCCTCCCAGGAGGGTCCCCAGCCAGTCAGTTTGCATCCTCAGCACCCAGCGCCTGTCCAACAATGGCACCCAGCACGCCCATGACAGTGGCTGGCTTCCACACCACCTTGCGCAGACAGATCCTGAACTTGCAAAGGTACGTGCTACATCTCACGCATTTTCTCCACAGCCCAGGGTCTGTGGTGGAGCCAGAAAGACAAGGGAGGCTCCGTAGACATTGCCTGAAAGACTGAGTTGGTTGGTGCATGAAATTGTACGAGTGTGTGTGTGTGTGTGTGTGTGTGTGTGTGTGTTCCACACACATATCTGTAGATGACCTGGTTGTGTATCAGGCTGATTTGAGGTATTGATTGGAAAGCCCAAACACTTCCTTTCCACAGGGTGCCTACTTAAACCATTAAAAAAACCCTTTCAGTTATGACTTTTAAATGTGGTCGGTGCCATTTCTCTATACTTTGCCTCCATTGTTATCCCTCCTATCTAATAATCTGACAAAGATCTGTGGGGAGTAGAATGTTCTATTCACGAAAATGGTTTGAATTTTTTGCAGGAAAATTCACTTCTCCCTAAATCAATAAGGCAGTCCACACTCCTTCCTCAATTGCCGATAGCATGAATACCTATTCCTCCCAATGGCAGAACTTAGGGAGAGATGGCTGGGAAGCGACGCAGAGGACCTAGGACTCTCTGGAAGTAGAAAGAATTAGAGATCCGAAGAGGCAGAGGCACAGATCAGGTGCAGGGCTCCTCCAGGGACCCACAGCTGCTTTGCTAATGGAGGCTTTTCTAAAAGACTATGTGAGGGGCGCCTGGGTGGCGTCATTTAAGTGTCCGCCTCAGTCAGTTAAGTGTCCGCCTTTGGCTCAGGTCATGATCTCACAGTTTGTGGGTTCAAGCCCCGCGTCGGGCTCTGTGCTGACAGATAGCTCAGAGCCTGGAGTCTGTTTCGGATTCTGTGTCTTCCTCTCTCTCTGACCCTCCCCTGCTCATGCTGTCTCTCTCTCTCTCTGAGAAATAAATAAAACATTAAAAATTAAAAAAAATAAAAATAAAAGACTGTGCATTGTCGCAGAATTGTACTTGTCAGAGCAAGTCTATCAAAGAGATGGGTCTTCAGTTGTGTTTGGATCAGGGTGGCTTGATGGGCGAGGGGGTGGGGGCCAGCCTCCATGGCTTCAAGGACAGGAGTAGACAAGACTTTCAGATGTCAGGAGTCCAACCCGAGAAATCACAGAAGTGTTTGAGTTTTTTTTTTTCTCAGAGCTTGTTTTATGTTGATGACAATATGGCAGAGTCGGTATACTGGGAATAGAAAATGGCAGTGTTCATAATCACAAGGGCCAGGTCTCAGCAGAAGGTTTCCGAGGTGATTTCTTTGAGTATTAGACCGGGTCTCTGGCTCCTGCCACCGACTTTCAGTTCCTAACGGGTTACACTGAGGTTCATGGCTGCTCTAGGAACTTGCAGCTTAACGTCATTTTTGCCCACTTTACTCAAATTCGTACTCAGCTTTGTCATACAAAGGACAAACTCAGTGGGTCTGAGCGCCCTCACTGGGGTTTTATTGATTTGACACTTGGAAGCCATGAACAAGGGACAAAACTGTAAGAGAGACCTAAGCATGACGTATTCCCATGTGATCTTTGCATTGTGCTGTTTTATCAGGTAAAGAACAATCTATTAGTCCTGAGTAAGCAAGGGATATTTAACTCTCAAATTTCATCTCTCTTTCTCTTACACACATACACGTACTTTTATGGTAGGAGGCTCTAATTATAGAAATATATAGATGAAGCTCTATAGTTTTTGCGTTGGGGCATGGGCAGTTTGGGTGATAGGTAAGCGTCAGGTTGGGTAGTGTGGTAGCAGCTACGGAGGCAGCCACGGGGCATGTCTGCCCAGGGAGAGAGGGCAGGAGCAGGCCTTGGCATTCTTTCCAGGACTTACACATGGAGCACACAGCAGAGCCAGGAGCAGCTGTGCTTGGGAACCAGCTGGGCGGAGACTGAATATATGTGGATAAGGCTGGGCGAACACCACCATCACTGGAAGAAACATCCTCTAGTGGTGGACGGAACGTGGGCTGTGCCAGAAGCCCTGCAGGAGCTGCTTAAGAAACACACTTGGACTTGGTTTGTCATTGGCTGCATGAGACGGACCTTTTATTGCACCCATGCCCGGAGCGTGGCCGTAACTCTTTGTGCTGTGAGACAAAGTAGAGATGTCGGGGCTGTCCTGGCCACCTTCCAAGGGGACTTACATGCAAACATAAAGGAAGGCTTCACATTTGAGCTCACGGTATTGCAGGGAACTAGGAAAGTCGTGTGTGGGTCATGATCCAAAGTGACTTTAGTCTATTAGCTTAAAAATTGAATCTTAGAGATGCTAGAGGTTGAAAAATGGTCGTAGGCAAGTTCTTTAGCTTGCTACAAGGATATAATCTATTGAGGCAGCATGGGATGCAGGGAAAACCACTGCCTTTGGAGCCAATGTGCCAGAGTGAGTGAATTTGTCAAAGGGTAATAATCCTACCTGCTCACACTCTACCTCCTTCTGTCACCAAGGGACCTTTAAGCAAGTTCAAACAGACTGTCAGTAGAATGTTGTCTTAGAAGAGGTAAGGGCTGGGCTAAAAAGCCACAGATCTGAACCTTTATCTGGGGGGTTACACATTTGTATAGGTTAAAAACTCTTTGGGGGCGTCTGGGTGGCTCAGTCAGTTAAGCATCTGACTTCGGCTCCCTCTCTCTTTCTCTGCTCCTCCCCTGCTTGTGCACACTCTCTCCCCGTCTCTCTCTCTCAAAAATAAATAAATAAACATTAAAAATCCTGTTTGCTGCTTTACTGGTAGCAAAGCACAGAAACCTACAGTTTTGTAATTGTTTTATTAGAAACTAAAACTTGAGGAGAACTGTCTAAAGTTATGATCTTGTTACACACTTTAAAAAAGCCCTTGTTATGTGTTTAGGGTTCATAAAATTAATGAAACTACAAATCATCTGAAATGACAGAATTCTATTTCTACTTGGCATGATGTTTCCATGATGTCCTTTTTTTTTTTTAATGTTTTATTTATTTCTAGGAGAGAGAGAGACAGCGTGAACAGGGGAGGGTCAGAGAGAGAGGGAGTCACAGACTGAAACAGGCTCCAGGCTCTGAGCTGGCAGTCAGCACAGAGCCCGACGCGGGGCTCGAACCCACGAACCGCGAGATCATGACCTAAGCGAAAGTCGGACGCTTAACCGACTAAGCCACCCAGGCACCCTTCCATGATGTCCTTTTGAAGGCGCCACTGGACAGTTGAGAAAAGATCCTTGAGAGCCAGGAAGGAATTGTCTTATTTGGACAGGGTGGCTAAGAACAAGAGAGACAGAGATGCACACACAGAGAAAATGCCATGGGAGCTCCCCTCGATGTCATGAACATTTGCTAAGTGTCTAATTTCTCATTGAAATTTCATGCCGAACTCCACGATGTGGCTATAGTGTGAGCCATTCTGGACTGCTATTCTATTAGCAAAATGTGGAAAGTGTGACCTGCTCACACGCTGAGTGGGCAGAGGCTTGGTTCTTCTCACGCTAGTGCGGGGCCCAGGGGGAGGAGGAAGGAAGTGGGCACTGACATTATCATAAGGATGTGCCCTTCTTCACACTTACAGGTAAGCGTGCGCTGGGAGTGAAGTGCAAGGGTTGCTTCGCCGGTGTTTGGTGAGTCTGCACTGGCTGAGTGCAGTGAGTAGTGTGAGAAGCTTCTCTGCTCAGCCCACCCCGGGGACTGGACGGTTGTAGGGAGTCCAGCTGCCCCCAGACTCTCCGCCTCGGAGTATGAGCTTCCCTCTAAATATAATATTTATGGTGCCACAGAAGGGTCGTGGCTAAAGCGATTCGGTTCCTGTGTGCTGAGTTTAAAAGTGTAATTGTGGCACCTTTTAAACCACTTCCTCCCAAATCTTCAGCAGAAGGGAGAATGATGTAGAAAACGAACATCGCACAAAGCAAAGCATCGTCCGGTCTTTCCTATTATGAGGTCTCTGAAGCCAGGAACTGTGTTTTCTTGACTTCAGGATTCTCAGGCTCCAGCACAGATGGCATATAGCAAGTCCTCAGTGTACCCTTGGTGAAGGAAGTAAAGAAGAAAGGAAGGAAGGAAAGAAGAAAGGGAGGAAAGAGAGAAGGAAGGAAGACGTTTTCACTGTATGAACAGAATGCACCAAGTTCAAAAGCGTGTATTGGCACAGTTAAAGAATGCGTGGAAAGCGATCTGTCTACAATGGATAGTAATCTTATTCCCTCGCAAATTCAGTCCAGCCTTCGCTGGGTATTGAAAGTGTCCGGGCATCTGAAGGATTGTTGTCCATCAAATGGGAAGCAGAGAAGCGGTGCACCTGCAACACAGGCTGCTCTGTGTCTTCACAAGACCTTGGGCACCAGAACCTGCCGTCCGCGGCCCCTTTCAGAGTGATTTTCCGGGATGAGCTGCCCCATTCATCCCAAGCCCCCGCTACTCTGCTCACAGCTGATTGGAGCAGAGATGGGCATGTGATCAAGAAGACATCTGCTATAGGCTGATCAGCAGCCAATGAGGTGGCCTGACGTGGAGCCCTGTCCAATAGGAGATGATTATACTGGGTGGTGGCCACTCACCTGGTCTCTTCCCTCCCTGGAAGGCGGCGTGAGCCAGACAGAGGTAGTAGGAGGCACGAAAGTCAAGGGGGGCACAGGAGGACAGCAAGCAGGACCCTTGCGGGAGGAGGGGAGAAGGGAGCAGAGCAAGGAGCGGATGGGGGCAGGCAGAGTTGTAGAGGTGGAGAGGCTGGGTCCTAGACATGGCCGACTTCCTGCCCTTGGGTCCCCAGAGCCACCAGACCCCATTGGTGCTGATAAATCTTGCTGACGAATGAGGCTTCTGTTCCCAGGAAGCCTAGCTGGGTGGCCACAGGCGACCAGCCTGACTTCCTGGGACCTCAAGGAACCCAGTGCCTGCATTTCACTTCTCTAGGCCTCGGTGTCTACACAGCAAGCCAGGCTGGTCTAGAAGCAGCACTAAGATGTGAATTCAGGGTTCTGCAAGCTGTGGGGGAATGGCGGACTCTGGGAAACAGAACACTTTGCCTCTGCCTGGGAAGGAATTTATACTCAAGTTGGGTGTATATTAAATTGTCAGGCAGGGAGTCAGGGGAAGGCCTCTGAGACAGCAGTCCCAGAGACGGTGCTGCGTGTTGAGTATGGCTGAGATGGCAACGTGGAAATTGCCTCGCAAAAACGGACTCCTGGAGTAGCACAGGCCTGCACCAGGCCAGGGAAGGCAGCCTGGGTCTCTGCAAATCTGTGGGGGCTTCCCGATGCCCACAGGTGGAAGCAAGATGCTTGGAACTTTCAGAACAACCCGAGGGAACAGTGAGGGCCCCAGAATGGCATTTCTTGGCTTGGATGATAGCTGTGATCTTGGATGTTCCCTAGAGCCCTGTACTCAGAACATGGGGACCCATGGATTCTGATGGAAGACGGACCGCAGTGTAAGAAGCTTTGGCCAGGTATACAGTTTGCAAAGTCTGCAGCATTCACACAGTGAGGATCTGTCCCAACCTCATGAACAAAATCGAAGCAGGGTCTGGATCTGTAGAGGTAGACAGCCGTCTGCCTGGTAAGCATGTAGGAACAAGAAGTTCTTGGCCAGGCTCAGCTCTGGTGTTGAAAGGGAAATCTGGAGAGAAAGCAGGTGAAAGGCTACTTGGACGATGTTAAGGAAGAATGTGTTTCCCAGAGCTCCCTGTTCCTTTTCATCATGTGAAGCACCTATTACTTGCAGAAGGAACAAAGGAACGCTGTCACTGTGGTGTGTTTTATAGTGAGCCCTCGCAAAGTAAGAGGCTACACTCTAAAGAGTCACTGGGATCCTCCGATTGTCAAAGCAGGGGCTGGCCCCAGTCTTCACTCTCCTCTGCCTCTGAAACATCTGATATCATTGCGCTCACTCCTGTGGAATGATCTCTTCTTCCCCGGTTGGATTTTATCCCACTGGAAACAGGGCTGGACCGCTGAGCCTGTGCTAAATGACTTCAGAGCATAGGGCTGTGCCTTTCGATCTGAGATCAAAGATGGCATGCCTAGGGGCACCTGGGTGGCTCAGTCGGTGAAGCGTCTGACTCTAGATTTCAGCTCGGGTCATGATCTCATGGTTCATGAGTTCCAGCCCTGGATTGGGCTCTGCACTGGCAGTTTGGAACCTGCTTGGGATTTGCTCTGTCCCTCTCTCTGCTCCTCCCCAGCTTGCTCTCTCTCTCTCTCTCTCTCTCAGTAAATAAATAAACTTAAAAAAATAATCTTAAAAGATGGCATGCCTAAAGCTAGTTTTCATGAATGTTTAAAACCATCTGGGGCCTGGGAAATACATAAGATACTGCGACCAACAGAGTTAAACATGGATGTCCTCTGCAAACTTATCCTCAAAGACTGGCACACGGAAGAGGAATCACTAGAGGAAGACAATCTCTATGTCAAGGACGTACCAGGCCATCCCTGAGAATGTGTTCCTGGTTTGTTTGTTTTTCCCCTTTGTTTAGTTGAGCACAGTGATGTTTCCCCAGAAAGGGGAGCTTCTGGGATCCCAATGAGACAAAACTGTCACTCTACAGTGCTGTTTGCTTGGGCAAAATGAAACTGGCTTTTTACAAAACCAAGAAGCAGCTGAAGTAGAAGCGGTTTCATTGGCTCTTTTCTTTTAAAAATTTTTTAAGTTTATTATTTTGAGAACGAGAAAGGAAGAGGGTGAGTGAGCTTGTGACATGGGGGAGGGGCAGAGAGAGAGGGAGAGACAGAGAATCCCCAGCAGTCTGTGCCCTCTTAGCACAGAGCCTGATGTGGGGCTTGATCTCATGGACTGTGAGATTATGACCTGAGCTGAACTCAAGAGTCAGACACTTTATTGACTGAGCCACCCAGGTGCCCCTTGTTGACTTTTTTCTAGTTGGTCACGATAGCTCGAAGCTTCTGGTATGGACTGTGTCTTTCCAGAGCTTGGCATTTAGTAGGAACCCAATATGTGTCATTTGTTGAATGCATAAATGAAAGTAACACACTTTGTCCTTGTCTCCTGTGGCTCTGGCTTATCAGGTTTGAGACTGTCTGTAGCCGACAGAACACCAGACTCCGTGCCGTCATGTGCCTCATACGGTGGGGTGTGTGAGGCTCTGGTGATGATGTAGGTGAAGGGGCTGTGCACACCAGGAATCGCTGTCCCAAGCGAGGGGCTGTGCATAAGCTGTAGGGAGAGAAGGCATGGCTAGGTCTGCCATCTCCCTAGTTTTGAAACGTTTCTTGCCTCTGATGTTTGTGATGGTGGACGGAAGGCCTGGGATTCCTTCCTCAGGATTGGGGGCAACCACTTTTCCTTTCTGGACTTGTGTCCCTAGCCCTTCAGCCACAGCCTAGGGTCACGACCCCATGCCAGGGCTGTGGGCCACAAGGCTGGCACAGGTAAGTGCATCTGAGCAGTGATGCAGGTGAGGTGGGAGCAGTTGACGTATCTCAGGACTCCAGGAGTTTCACCAGGGAGCAGAGTGACACTCCAGCCAATTCTAATATGTGCTGATCAGTAAAACACAGAGACTGCGAGTCTGCCAGAGAAACAAATCTCCATTCCTCCAAGACCTGTGTGAGACCTCCTTGTAGATCTCAGAAAAGCAGTGACTGGCTTAGTTGATCAAAAATCAAGATAAACAGAATTTTCTAATGCTACGAAAGGAGCAGAAATTACAAGAAAGAAGGAATAGAATCAAAAGGAGCTTGGCTAACTTTTATAGTCCCTGGTTGTCTATTTCTGGAAAATCTATGCTCAGTGGCATCATGAAACACACACACACACACACACACACACACACACAAACACACACACAAAGGTTCTCAGAGAAGGCAAGGAAAAGCTGGCCCCAGGGATAGAAGATGCGTTTCTGAGACTTTTTCTGTGTTCTCGAAGTCCTGCAAATCTTCAAATGCTGCCTGAGCGCTTTTCATCTGTAGTTGAAAGTGTTTTGTTTTTTTTTTTAAAGAAAAACCAAAGATAAAGCAGGGAGAGGCCAGGTTTTCTTTACAACAACACACTGGGTTTGGAGAACCAAATCTGTGTGCACTTTGTCATGATAGGCAATTAATGGGAAGAAGGACCTGAAGCCACCATGTTTTTGATGGCCATAACTGGGAAGACTGCAAAGGCATCCTCTGTGCCTTGGGCCAGGAAGGAAGGACAGCCACCTCAGGTTCCTGCTCAGCTCACAAGATGCCATGCTGAGTGAGGGGTGCTACCACGGGGCCACGCCTGGAGCGAGAGGGATGGAGAAGAGGACGTGGTGTGGGTCCCCAGAGTCCAGTGGTCAGTCGAAAGAAGGCTGCTTCTCACACAGCTCCTGTTGGCCCTTGGTGGAGCCATCGATGTTTGGGGACCTTTTGTTGGGTGAGCGCTTCGTGCTGAACGCACAGGCTGTTGGAAGTCTTCACTCCATGTCTGCGAATGGTCACTTAGTAGAGACGGAGAGGGAAAATAAGTGCCCAGCGGGGTTCATTTCATGAGATGCCTTTGGATGAAGCCTCCTTTGGGTTCTGTGGATGGATGGACAGCACCACGGCTCCTTTATCTGGAGGTGATATGCACCCGGAGGCTGCATGGGGATCGAGGGACATAAGCTTGTCCAACTCTTCACTCTCGGTGGTGGCTTCCATTACGACCCGGGCAGAGCCATCATTAAAAATGAACAAAAGCATAAAATTGACTCCAAGAAAATAAACAATACCACAGACGATTGCTCATTCTGTGTCAGAAATGAAAGCCTGGATGCTGTTTTATAATAAACACAGGGGAGTGTGAGGGCATCCATTGATAGACAGACGGTGTGGGCCACAGACCCCAATGTCAGAGATGCACCCTGCCCTGGGAATCGGGCTGGCTTGCCGCCCAGAGAGATGATGGCTCATGTGTGTGGAAACAGAAGCCCAGTCCGGGGAGGGGGCTCTGGCCCCCAGAGCATGCCCACAGCTCTCCGTGCCTTCCCCCCGGGAGGGCAACCCCCTGGCATCGAGGCTGCCTGGCCGGCTTCACAGCTATGCACTGTGTACAGAGCCGATTGTCGAGGCTGTCGTAAGTGCCCTTAAAAGGGTGATAATCTCATTTATTGTCTAAGCAATCATTGCATATTACAGCCTTGTATGAGGTCACACATCGTAATAATCGGCTGGCTTGAGCCCAGGTGGTCAGACCTGATATTCGAGTCCACCACAAAATGTTTCCCTTAGCAACCGATTCTTAATGAAAATAATAACGACCACCACCCCAGGGCCTTAGAATCTCACATCTCGGCCTTTGAGTTCTTTGGATTCAAGGTCCCTGCCTTTGCTCACCTCCTGTGAGTGACTGTCTAGCATCGTGTAGGGAAGTGGTGGCTTACAGGGCCTAAGTAGGCAGGGGGAGGGTGTGGAGGGTGGTGAGAGACGGGTCCCTGCATCTGCTTTGGGCGGCATGCTTTACCTGGCCGTGGTGGGGGGAGTTTCGGGGCGGCTGGCTCTCCCTGGCTCTCCTCTCAGGCTTCTGGGCGTGAAGCCCTTGATAGAGTGGGAATGTGAGGGCATGGAGCTGGGGGGCGGCGGGGGTGGAGGTCGCCGTGAACCTCACTGTTTGCAGACATTTTCAGGGCCGATGCAGAGTGACTTCTCGGGTTCCTACAGCTGTATTGTCTTTCCACCCAAAGCGTGTGCTGAGGTCGGTGTGTTTGCAGCGCGGGGGGAGTGTACGGACTCGCGGGAGCTGTTTGGGGGGCGGTTACCTTGTGCAGGTGCTGTAAATGCTACCTCTGCCTTCAGTTCTTAAAATAAGTCTGCATGGTGTGTGGCTGGTAAACCGGCCCTCAGAGGGGGGAGTGTGGTGGGAGTGGGGAAGAAGCCCTGATGTGCAATGTTTGCCGATTTCCACGGTAGAAATGCACCCATAGGGCTGATTTCAAGCCTAGCGGTTTAGCCAGCCCACAAAGTCCCCGAATATTTACCAGGCAGCTCTCCCGAGCCAGAGGCGCCGGCTCATTTAATTAAGAATCATTTGCTAAGTATTTGCGATCCTGCAGGCGAGGAAATTGAGGTGCAGAGGTCATGCAGTAAGAACAGAACCCTAGTCTGAGCCTTCTACTTCACGGCCTCCTGGTTACCATGTGCCCCTCAGCAGCGAGCTGGTCTGAGTTCAAGGCTGGGAGGAGGTTACCCCCCACTTAGCCCCCTAACCCCAACCCCCTTCCAGTTCAGCCTCCTGCTCCTGTAGGTCAGACGGCCTGGAGAGCTGACTGTCCCTCTGGACACATCCCTGGCCCTAGCTCGCTGTCGCCTTCTTCCTCTCTGCTGGCTCCCAGCTGGTCTGCCACTGGGCCCGACTCGTCCTCAGCGCCCTTGACGTCTCCTGCTGCCCTTGCTCTCTCCCGTACCATCCTTGAGTGCGTCATGCTGGGAAAAGTGGTGACCCCCGCAGCCAATGGCAGAATATTTGAGAACTTGGAGACTGAGTCCAAAGGAAGAGCCGCCAGGAAGGGAAGTGGGAGGCTGGCTCTCTGCCCGGGGTCTGGTCACGCCCACATGCTCACCGGTGGCCATAACTCTGCCCTCCCCGATGTTCCAGAAGCTCTGAAGTTCTTTCTCTCCTTGGGGCCCTGGAGCTGCGGGTCCATCCACTGGAATGCTCCTGCCTGGGCTACCCTAGCTCTGGCTTCTCTTCACCCTTTGGAAAGCCTTCCCCAATCATGCCATGTGAGGAGCTCTCCTGGTCCCCATATAGCCCCCGACTGTTTTCCTTCCTGGCTTTCATGTCGTCCTGTAAGCATTTTATCCAACTGCTCAGTATGTGTTCCTCTGACCAAACACGTTGCAGTGGCTTCAAATCATGTCAGTAATTCTTGGACTGCCCTTCCTTCGTAAGGTGGGTCTTAATTCTGCTCCTTCTGGAATGTGGGCCAGACCGAGTGGCTCTTTTTTTTTTTTAATTTTATATTTTATTTATTTCTGAGAAAGAGAGCGCATGAGCAAGCAGGGGAGGGTCACAGAGAGAGGGAGACACAGAATCTGAAACAGGCTCCAGGCTCTGAGCTGGCTGTCAGCACAGAGCCTGACGCAGGGCTTGAACCCACAAACTGTGAGATCATGACCTGAGCCGAAGTCGGATGCTTATCTGACTGAGCGAGTGGCTCTTCTGATAAAGGGGACACGGTGGGAGCTACAATGTCAGAACTTCTGAAGGGGGTTCGTAAAAAGGATGACCGCTTCCCGGCTCTGTCTCTCTGGGGCTGTTCCCTCTGGGGGAAGAACTTTCTCACTGCTGGCCATGGCGTTGCAGGGAGGCCCCGTCAGGAGGCACACACTCCTCCACCGACAGCCAGGGCCAGCTGGCCAGCTCTGGACCCGAGTCCCCTGAAACCCACCCCCAGCCAGGTGAGCCTTCCAATGGCCTTGGCCCCAGCCAACATCCACTGGGGCCTACAGCAGTCCTGAATCTGACCGGCCCCAAATCCCACAGAAACTGCCAGACGTGAGGTTTCCTGCTATTCAAGCAACTGACTTTGGGGGAGTTTGCAGAATGAAAGGCTGTCATTGGCCTCGTTCTGTGGGTGAGGAGACAGAGGTACAGAGAGGTGAAGCAACTCACCTAAGATCGCACAGAGCACAATTCAGACAGAGGCGGTTGGGGTGCACAACCCATGCCCTTAACCATGACACCAGCTGTCTCCCTGTGCCCCAGACCCTTTGCACCTGTGGACCATGTACCCCAAACAAGGGACTGTTTAGTGGTGGGAAGCCCGGGGCCCTCCCCTCCACAACCAGATGCGAATCCTGGCCCTGCCAATGGGAGGCAGGCTTCCGAGCCTTGGTCTCCTCATCAGGGACTCAGAGTCCTGCCTCCGGATCGCCAGCCATCACCTTGTCATGTGCTGGGGTCCCTGCTTCCATGTCTGCTTTGAACCCCCAGCGAGCTCCTCCCACTTGCCACCCTGTCTTCTCCTTTCATCCCTGTCTGCGGCCTTTTGGGCACAAGAGCCTCCTCTGAGACTTGACGAGGCCAGCCTCCTGCCTTTTGTCAGAGCTTACCTGGCCCTGATGTCATCCCAAACTGGGGGCCCAGAATGGAGAGAGTTCAGTCCCCTTTCTTCCTTACTTCTGCTGGTAATGGGCCTTTCTTTCCCTCCAAAACCTCTTTCTGGAGTTGGGGTGAGGGGGCGCCGTGAGGCCTGAGTGGAGAAGGGAGTGGCCAGAGGCCCTCAGGTGCGGTGTCTGGGCTCAAAGAGGGACACTTGGCTCAGACAAAGCCAGGGTGGTGGAGAAGGAGCCAGAAGGAAGTCAAGCATCATGGGTTCTGAGGCTCTGAGTTCAGGCTCATGAAACCCAGCAAGCAAATGTGGCCGCGGTGTATATGTGTGTGTGTGCATGGGGTGTGTGTATGTGCATGTGATATGCGTGTGTGTGCATGTGGTGTGCGTGTGTGTGCGCACATGTCTGCACCTCTACTTGTCATGCTGAACCTCTGATGCATTTTTCCCCCGAGCCCCATAAAGACCATGGGGCAGAGGGCAGCGTCGTGAGCCTGAAATGAGTTAAACAGGAACAGAAGGGGAGCAGCTGACATGGATTCGGGGCAGCCAGGGACTTCAAGCACCTGACCGCAGCGACGTTTGTCTGCCATTTGCTAGTTTTCCTCAAATGTGTGGACCAGATTTGACCTGAAATCTGAGATACTGGGTGTTGAGGTTTCTTCCTGGTGAGAGCATCGCACCGCCCCCCCTTCATCAGGAGGCCCACGCCCTCCATCCGAGCCGTCTCCTCCATTCCACCTTAGCGGGACAGTCACCCTGAGGATGTAGTGACCCTGCAGCTGCTGTAAAACGTGGCCCAGCAGTGTCCCCAAGCCAGGAGTGCCGGGCACCCCCTCCCAGGCCAGACTCTGTCAAGGAGACTTCCCCCTTCTCTGGACACAGGCCTGGCTAGAGCTGGTGCAGACGGGGAGGTAAGGAGCCCTCCATGTCCCTACCCCTCATCCAGAGGCCCCGAGGAAAGCGCTCAGTGTCCCACGGAAGTGACAGTAAAAGCCCATCCGGTGTGGCTTCCCTGCTTTCTTGGGGGCCCTGCTCAGCTTTGGGGCCCTGGGATTCCCTACACATAGTGTGTCCGCATGTACTGCCCACCCAGAGCCACGCTGCTGGGGCCCTCCTGGGGCGGAGGCAGACACCTGGCCTGCGAGAGGCAGCTCCTGAGAGGAACAGGGAGCGAGGCTTCCTGCCCAAGTTACTAGAAAGTTTACAAACCTAAAGACCAAGCTGGACACAGGGTGTCCAGTCCTGGGTTGACAGGCTGGCTGGGCCCAAGCCTCAAAGGGGACGTGGGCCCGCCTCCAGGGGCTGGCCATGCCGGTGCTCTCACTGGCGCTCCCACAAAGAGGCCAGAGGACGCCGGCGAGATCAAGTCCATACACTTGTATGCTGACGCCCACAGACTGGAGCACCTGCTGACGGGGGCCGAGAGGGTCTGCCACTGAGGTGCGGGGTGGGCCCCTGAGAAGGCCAGCAGATAAATAACACCACGGCCTTGACACCCTACGAGGCCCCATCTGGCAGAGTCACACACCCTTGGATGTTCGTGCATGTGCGTAGCTACCTTTTACAATTCGTTCGGATGAGCTGCTGTACTTCCGGATCCCAGAAGGTTCAAGAAAATTCCACCGTCTCAGTGCCCCCCCCCGCCCAACATCCAGGAGCAGTGACAGCCATCAGCCATCTTTGGGGCGGGGACCCAGCAGGGCCAGTCTGCACACCCCCCAGCCGTTTCTTACGGGCAGTGGCTGAGAAGAAAGACGTTCAGGGCTCGTTCCAGCAGGGGACTCTTTCTCCCCCGGAATCTGCTTAGAGGAACGAGTGTGGCAGCTGAGGACAGGCTGCTCTGAGTGACGCCATCCTCACCGTGGTTCCCCGAGGCTTCTGAGAAGCCCCGAGTCATCGAAAACCACTGATCTGCGGGAGCCACGGACACATCTGAAGCACGAGAGAGGAATTTTCCAAAGTGTCTGGAGAGCACACGGGCTGGCGTCACCCACCCCGGCCAAGTGCCACTCCCATGGGGCAGAGCCTGTGGCCCCCACTCGGCCTGTGCTGCACCCCACAGGAGGGGCCCTGCAGACCCCTCTTTCAACCCCCGGGACTTGAAGGCAAGGGGGGGCTTGAGGGGTGCAGTCAAGCTGCGCCTCTTACATGCCCCAGCTCTGCTCCCAAGTCCTGATGCTGGGGGCACCTCGGGGCCCGTCCTGGCCCCTCGGGCTGCTCTGCGTGGCTGGGCCGTGCCAGCCGGGTGGGTGGCTCTGTGTGTCACGGGGCCTTTGCTGGGCCCTCTCCTGGCCCTTCTCTGTCCTCCTCACGTCACTGCACCTTGACCCCGAATTGGGGGATGGGGGGACCTGAGGTGTCAGGCAGCCCCGTGGACTAAGCCCTAGTGTGGGGAGGCTGCCCAGCACCCCCCACCCTAGCGCCCTCCGCTGCAGGCCGGGGTGACTCCCGGACAAGGAGGGCCGGGCACGGGTGTGAGCGGTTACCTGCCACGCTCGTTCTCAGTGTTACTTGGTGCAATGCCCACTGGCCTTCTGTCTTCCGGGAGAGCCACCCTCTTCATTTCAGGCCGGAGTTCCACTGCCCACCGACTCCATGGCACTCTTTCTCAGAAGCCCGATTCCTCAGGGGTGGGCTGTTGGTCTGGCCCTGGACACCGCTCCCCAGCCAGCACCCTCCCCTCCCCCCCTACCGTGGCCTGGGTGGCGGACAGAGGCCTGTGTGTGGCAGCGACTGGCTGAGAATCACGAGTGGCCAAGTGTTGGAAGGGCGGGGTCTGAGAGAGCCAGTGGACACTCCTCTCAGGGACACAGCCACCTGTGTTGGCTCGATCCCTGTGGTCCCTTTAAGATTTTGAGCCTGGAGGCTGAAGACCTGTAATGTCCTCCACTGTGCCACCAGCTGTGACCTCCGTGCCCGGTGAAGAGATGCCGGGCCGAATCGTGTAACTCTGCCCCCTCATCCCTCAGCACTTGCCACTCTGGCCCCACACCTCTGCGCACCATTGCCCACAGGGGTGGGGGTAGACTGAGTCCATCTCCGGGAAGGAAACGTTTGCAAACGGTCCTCAGAGCCCACACCCAGGCCCCCCTGGGATCTGGATAGCTGCCAGGACGGCGATGCCAGCTCTCGTCCGGGACGTCTGGAGTCCGTGTGGCCCTCAGGCCTGGCGGTCATGGGCAGGTCTCCTCCCTTATGGTCAAAGATGGCAAGGTTGGTTCCTGAGGATGGTCCTGCCCTTCTGTGCCCCGCCCTTCTGTGTCCTGCCCAGGCTGTCTGCACAGAGCTTACAGGGTATCCATAGGACAAATGGGGACATTTGTGCTCTCAGCAAGCCCAACTTTGCTGTTTTGAGAGGGAAGGGACTTTGGAATCCCTGCCTGGAGAGGGGTTTTTCCGTGGCTAAATGCTTGCCAGGGTCTCCCACAGGGAACTGCAGGTGGCCATCGTCTCTACGCATGGGAGAAGCCACCCAGCACCCACCACACCCGGAAGAACCAGTCAGAGCCTTGGCTCACCCTTGCTGTAGAGGACAAGGAGCCACGTCCAAGGTTTTATTTCTCCTCTGGCTTCATAGATGACTGAGAAAACCGGGCTTGGGTGGACCAGCCATGTGACAGGCTTTCTGTCAGTGCAAGGCCACCCTCCCTCCACGTGGGTGTGGTAGAATTTGAGGCTGGCAGAGCTAAGTTTAGGCTTCTGGATTGTCCCTAAGATCCTCCAAGAAGGGCAGAGGGGAGGGTCAAAATTTAGCCTCAGGGCTTGCTGGTCAGACCCTTCTTTCTCTATGAGGCTCTGAGTTAGAATGTCTCTTAGCAGATAGGACATTGGGCGCCTCCCCACACACGTTCCCAAGCCACCTCCTTCTCACCACCTCTGCACTGTTTGTGATGATGTGTTTGAGCGGTTATCTGCATGACCACGGGCTTCCCGGTGGACTATCTGCTACAGGTGGGGAGGGGCGCATCCATATGACTCACGACTGTTCCTCTGGTATCCGGGCTGTGCCCGGCTGGTAGGCAGTGTTTAATGAGTGTCTTTTAAATAAATGATTGGTCTTTGCTCTTTCAAAAAACCTTTGGTTTCTCCCAACTCACCCATATATCACTATATACTCAAAGGCCATGCTTGATTGGAAGGGGAGCCAAGTCCTTGACTAGTAAAGTGGGTTATTTTATTTATTTTTAAGTTTTTTAAAATGTTTGTTTATTTTTGAGAGACAGAGAGATATAGAGCGTGAGTGGGGGAGGGGCAGAGAGAGAGGGAGACACAGAATCCTAAGCAGGCACCAGGCTCTGAGCTGTCAGCACAGAGCCCAACACGGGACACAGAGCCCGACATGGGGCTTGAACTCAAGAACCCTGAGATTATGACCTGAGCTGAAGTCAGATGCTTAACTGACTGAGCCACCCAGGCGCCTCTAAAGTAGGTTATTTTAACAAAGGTTGCATTTAACTTGCAGTTGAGTCATAGGTCAAATACACCTGTGGGAATTGACAGCAGACACTGTTGATGTACAAAGACACCCACGAAGGAGGTTGTAAGGCTGGTGCTGTCTTGTGGAAATGAGTAGAAAAGCAATTGGCTTGAAGGGACTCTTTTCTTCCAAAGTAACAGGGTGAGAAAATGGATCCGTGTAAGCCATTAGCAGGGTATCTGGAAGGCTGGCAGATGAGGGAGGGAGCAAAGGAACAGGAAGCTGTTAGCCAGGCATGTTCGGAAGAAAAGTTTGAAGGAGTGTGTTACTTTTTGACGGGAGGCCCCCTGATGAGTTTCCAGGAAGTCTGCTGGCTGGTTTGTTTTTTTATGGGGGGAAGGCGTACTTGGTCACCGAGTGAACTCAGGCTTTGAAAGTACTTCCAGAACAGGCCTTAACGGAACCAGTTCGTGCAGACAAACCCGAAGTTCTGCAACCACGTGCAGGTCTAGAGGCAACACAGACATCTCACTCCCAAAGCACACCTTCTAGAAGCAGTAATGCACTGGAGCCGCTGTCCTGGCTTGGAGACCTGACTTAAATATTCCAGAATTTATATGAGCTGGTTGTCAACCATAATCATTGTTAAAAATTAAATTGTGTAAACACACACTTTAATTGTACTAAAGGCCAAGGTAATCAATACAAAAAAACTCATCACCTTCCTACTTATGTGTCTGTGTCTGTGTTCTGGAAGTTATTTACCTCTGTTGTACCTGTATGGTGGCAATATTGTGTAATGGCCTTCCACGGCGCATCTGTTCCCAGTGGTGACATTGCTTTGATAGCTGGAAGTCAGTCAGAGTGGGAGTATTTATGTATACGATGCAACTTGTCAAATGCAATCAATCGAGCCTTGATTTATTATTTTGTTAATCCTCAAGATAGATGATTTTGAACTAGGGGCAGTTTTAGCCCCAGGGGACATGTGGCAATATCTGGAGACACTTCAGATGGTCACGAATGGGTGCTGCTGGCATCTAGTGAGTGGTGTCACATGACACACTCCATGTACCCAGGACCAGCCTGCAGCAAAGAACAATGAAATTCCCTTGTCTGAAATGTCAAGAGTGAAGTTGAGAAATCCTGGTCTAGATTTAAGGAAGCAATTAATAATGTAGATTATACTTAAAAGTATGTCATGTCCGTATCCATTCCATTGCGAATACCACAAAGAAACTGATTCTTCCAGTGTTAGAAAATTATTTTTCGGTTCAGCAAAGAAGTTGCTCCTGACCTTGATGAATGAGTGACATCCCAACATGCATCTTGACTTCCTTTGTTTCACGAAACAAAGATCTCCACCAACATTCATGTTGGAACCTATACTCATTCATCATTTGCAGCCACAGATTGGCTGCTGGAGCAGGAGTCCAGCAAAAATTAAAAAAAAAAAATTCTGTAAAAATCAGTTGGCGTTGTGGTGTTTACAATAAAAGTGATTATGTGTAGTATTAGAAGCACGTTATGTGCTAGACATACATCCTTTAGATCAGCAAAATGTATAGAAAACGTGTGTCTGGGTGTGTCTGTCTGGGTGTGTCTGAGTGTGTCTGGGTGTGCATTCTTCTGCCTGGAGAACCTGTTGATCACCATTTACCAACACACCATTGGCTAGAAGCTGCCAAGTTATCTGATGTTAAACGTAACACCCTCCTTCTGTGTCCTACGCAATGTGTTCAGGAAGCTTCCTCCAGAAAAAGCATGGCGTACTTCTGGGAAGCTATTTTCTGAGAGGGATTAGGGTAGAGAGGAAGGCCAACAGGTGCCTGGCTGGTTCCCTGGGTGGGTGGAATGGGATGGCTCTCTTGCTATGTGGTTTGGTCACACTGAAACCCTACCCACCACTCTTTAAATATCTGCTCCAGAGGCTTGGCTCCAGGGTTTGGTCCAGGCTTTCTGGGTGGTCGCTAGGCCGTCTGGGCACAGGGGCCGAAGGCATGGGAGTGGGTAACGTGGTAACTGCCTGCGATTCTCACGGGACTTCATTCATACATTTAATCTATTAGATCCCATTATAGTCCATTCAGAGCAAAAGCCAGAGGAAGAGCAAAGAGGAAAGGTAAACTTTGGGATCAGAAACAGAATGGGCTGCTCTGGGTAAGAAGGGGCACTGTGATGGCACCCCGGAGAGAGGAAGCATCTGAAGGGCACATCGCTCTGAGGGAACTCGAGCTCCCCGTGAAGGGAAGAGGCACACTTCACTTGTTTGTCAGTTGCGCCGAAGGAAATGAAGATAGAATCTAGAATAACAAGATTCGAGGCTTCTGAGGCCAACTTTGATATTCTGAGGGTCTCCCTTCCCCTTGACACCACTTTTAGTGCTGGGCATTCTGCGTAGGGGATCAGAATCATTCTGGATGTCGTATCTGATAGCCTTAAACTTGTGGCACACACATCTTTGTCCAGGGGGGAAAGCAGGGCCTTGGAGGGATACAGATGGCCTCGTACTCACCCTAGAGAAATCCTAGGTATGTGTCCTCATGTGTGTTTCCAGACTGGCTTTCAGATCTACTAATGATAACATAGGATGGGGTCAAAGTGTCAGAGAGGAGGGTGTGGTACGTAAGGTCTGCCAGGGACCTTTGAACCCTATGGTTCAAGTTCCACCGTTCACAGAGAAGGAAACAGCCAGAGCAGATCAGCAGCCTGTTCCAGGGGAGACGCTGGTCACACCAGAGTCTCAGTGAGCGGGCCTCTCACCACCTCCCTGCCGGGAGGAGAAGGACCGGGAGAGGGCAGGGAGACTAGGAATGTAGCCAGAAGGGACGGTGAGCAAAAGATGTTCTTCCTCTCCCTCCCCAAGTCCTGAAGTTGCCTTTGAAAAAATTCGGATGAGAATTTGAATTTAATTTTCCCATTTCCACCAGAAGAGTGCATTGATTAGATTGCAGCTTAGAAGGGTGTTTGTTTCTTATACAGCAAAACTTGGAGAATGATCTGTACTTAGAAGGAGACACAGAAAGAAGTCTGGAGGTCTGGGAAATCATGTGTGAGAACTGAAAACCCTTTTAGAAATGTGGGCTTTCATGCAAATTATACTTCCAAAGGACTTGGGTAAAAACTTTAAATTAAAATATTGTAGGTGGCTGTGTATGGATTTTTTTTATTTTCTAGCATCTGTATGAGTCATTGCAAGTTGTCTGACTTTTTTGTCTCAGCCATATGTCAGCCTGTTCATCCTTCCTGAGCTGCTTAGTGAAGCTGATTCTCCGAGGCCATCCATACGGGTCATTGTGACACAGTAGTCACGGACATCAATCAGGGATGTCTGCATGTGACTTGGTAGTCAGGGATTTCTCTGTGTGATGTGATACTCAGGGCCATCGAATGCGTGACATGGCAATCAGGGACATCTGGGACATTCAGGGGACTCCCTGAGGGGTCGTGTGCTTTTATTTTGGCTTCCTCATCAGCACATTAATAGTAACGCTATGGGAAGACGTCTAAGCTAGTTTAAGAGTTATTATACTTGTATTTCCAAAATTTCTGGCCATTCCCTATTCTTACCAAATTATCAAGCTAAAGAAAGAAGGAAGGAGAAAAACGAAAAACTGAGCAACCGGAATAAAACAGTTGAATTTATAAGATGGAAGTGGCGTTGGAGTTACATAATGCAGAGAATCTTATGCGCTCTCGATTTTTCTGTTTTGTAAAGGGTGAGAACTGATTATGATGTGCTACAGGCACTGTGTTACGGGTTTGTTACACCTGATTTACTCTGTACACATACGCTCCTTGATACAGGCATTATCGCCTGTACGAGGTGACAGGCTCAGAGTGGAACTGTCCTAGAGCTTCTAGTATGAAGTTGACCTGGGATTCACGCACAGGACTTTTCTCTATCTTTTGTAGTTCCCGCTGCCTCTTAGGACGAGTTGCCTCAAGGACATCACAGGGCGATGGTAAAGCACAGCTGCATGGAAGGGGCATTTGTCTTCTGAGTTGGTGTGGAAAATGTTTGGAGGGAGCCCCACTCTTTGGAGGTGAATCCACAGCTCGGGTGGAAGTTGATCTGTACTCAGGTGTAGCATGCAGGAGGGAAGAGCTGTCGTGATGAATTAGCCTGAGGACTCCATCCCAGGAAGTGACTGGGACTGTTGCATAGACGGTAAGTGTTAACCGCATGCTGGTGACAGACACTCCGCAGCTCTTCATCTCCCACTGGACTCTGGTTAGTGCAATTAGTGCAGTTACCTCCTCTGTGGGAACCTGGGGTTCATCAGGCTCCAACAACGTGTACGATTGTCTTTTTTTTTTTTTTTTTAATTTTTTTTTATTTATTTCTAGGAGAGAGAGACACAGCGTGAGCAGAGGAGGGTCAGAGAGAGAGGGAGTCACAGACTGAAACAGGCTCCAGGCTCTGAGCGGGCAGTCAGCACAGAGCCCGACGCGGGGCTCGAACCCACGAACCGCGAGATCATGACCTAGGAGAAAGTCAGACGCTTAACCGACTAAGCCACCCAGGTGCCCCCGATTGTCTTATTCCAAGGTCAAATCGATGCTGACCAGCTTGACCAGCAGGTGGGCGGTGTGGTTCCAAAGGGCACGGGGCAGCATGGGGTGGGGTGAGGGCATTAGGCTGAGGTTGAGTGCCACCGATGCTATGTCAGTTTGGACAGCCTATCATGTGAAAGTTGTTTCCCCTAAGAGCTCATGCCATGTTAGAGCTGCAAACTGAAGTGTCTAGTCCTCCTGATAAGCTACTAATATGTCCCCGCCAGCCTCTGACTGTCAAAGTACACCCCCTCAGACACATTGCTTTGTGTGCAGCTTTGTACAACTGAATACTTTTCTTGTTGGGGAAGAATCGTGACCTGACTTGGTCTTGTTTTCAAATGTCTTTTTCCAAATACAATTTTGCATAGAAACTCAGTGTTTGTAACAGAAAAAAGCCAGGCATCACTAGAGGAGATGGTTGTGAGACCCAGCACTCTATGGCTCCTTTTCCTCTGAGAAATTCCAGAGTTCCAGAGAAGAGAGTTTGAAAATTGCTTCAAGTGGGGAATCGATCGTAAAGAACTGGGTCCTGAGAATTGTAATGGGGACATGCGAGCAGATTCTTATGAGACTGGGGATACCCAAACCCCTAAACTCTGCCCAGTCTTCTTAGCCAGTAGAAGAGCTTCTCTACAATTTTCTGAAGAGATTTTTCCTGTTTTACTGTGGCCTCCCCACCGTGTTTGCCTCAGAATGCTGCCGATTCTTTTTGAGACTATCGTTGATATGGCCAGAGGCAGAACTTCCAAATTCAACAGGTTATCTGGATGGCCAGAAAGGACCCTAAAGCCTTGTTTATTTGTTCAGTTGAATCACAGACTGAAAAGTGGCCTAAGTCAAATGACGTTAAAATGCCAGAACTGCCTTAGTATCATGTAAAGGAAGGAAACCAAAGTCTTGGGTAGATTGGAATGTTCAAGAGGAATTATCACATAAGATCTGCTCATTCACTCAAGGAGGGTGCATGGGACACTCCTCCCACCATGAGTGTGAGAAATCAGTTGGTGTGGGGAAACACAATATCCTGGAGGAGATCTGTGCTCACTCTTCCCTGCAGGACAGAAAATATGGTGGTAACTGCTACCATCGAACTGAAATCCTTAAGCGCAACGCAGATAATTGGATCCCAGGGCGGCGGGGGCCAAGTATGGGCACTTAACTGCAAAATGCAAGATGGTCGTGGTAACTGTGGTGGATGGTGGGGTCAAAGCAGTAATCATCATGGACTGATTCCCTAAGACCTATGGCACAGGCTGGTTGATCATTCTGTCTCTAGAAAAGAACCAGATGGACCGACTATCAAATTCTTACATGATCTGTATGAGCGGAAGAGCATTAGGTCGAGTGAATGGAAATCTAACTTGACCCCCTGAAACAGAATCATTGCCCCTGATCAATTCCTGGACTTGGGTCAGTTTGTAGACCCAGAACCTCTTAAATGAAGGGGAGGCCAGATCCCCTTGACCACGGGCCTTAGCATATTGCCAACATTTGATGCTGTTAATCCTTTCCCCAGTCTTCCTCAGAAGGACCTTAAGCTATTTACCTGGGTAATTATGTACTGGGGAGAGGAAATAATCAGGCATTTTAGAGTTTAGAGTGGACCCTGGGTCTAAACCAACGCTGATTCCAGGAGACCCGGAACATCACTGTGGACAGTCAGTCAGAGGAGAAGCTTATGGAAGTTAGGTGATCGATGTCAGGTCTGTCTCACAGGGGACTCAGGTCCCCAAAGCCATCCCTGTAGGCTATTTCCCTAGTTCTGGAATGCATAATTTAAATGGATATACCCAGCAACAGGCGGAATGTCCACATTGGTTCCCCGATCTATGGAGTGAAGGCTATCATGGTAGGTAAGGTCAAGTGGAAGTCAAGAGAATTGCCTCTCCCTACAAAAATAGTAAATAAAATGATATTGTATTTCTGAAGGGATTGCAAAGATCAGTGTCACCATAAAGTGTCACCTGCATCAAAGATGCAGGGCTGGTGACGCCCCCCCTCTCCCCCATTTATCTTGCCTTTTTGTACAAAAGACAGCTGTGTCTTGGAAAATGACAGCGGATCATCACAAGCTCAATCAGATGCTTATTCCAATGGCGGCGGCTGGTCCAGATGTGGTTTTGTTGCTTGAGCAAATTAACATATCCTTTGGTAGCTGTTTGCATGTTAGTATGCAGCTACTGATTAGGAAAATGCTTTTGACTCTCTATCTGTTAATAAAGACCACCAGAAACAGTTTGATTTCCAACTAGGCCAGCAGTACACCTTCACTGTCTACTTCAGGGCTATATCAACTCTGCAGTCGAATGTCACGTCATAGTCTTCAGGGATCTGCATTACCCTTCCCTTTTACAGGACATCACACTGGTTCATCAAATTGATGCCATTGTGCTGACTGGATCGAGTGACCTAGAAGTAGCAAAGATTCTAGACTTGTTGGTGGGACACTTGAATGTCAGATGTTGGGAAATAAATCCCACAAAAAGATTTAGGGGATTTACACCTTGATGAAACACCTAGGGGTTCGGTGGCACAGGGGGTGTTGAAATGGCCTTTCTAAGGTGAGAAATGATTTGCTGCATCAGAGCCCTTCTACAACCCAAAATGAAGCACAATGCCCTGTGGGTCTTTTTAGATTTTGGAGGCAACATACTCATTAGTTGGGGATGCTACTCTGGCCAAGTTATTGAGTGAATGCTGCTAGTTTTGAGGGGGACCCAGCATCAGAGAAAGCTCTGCAACAGGTCCAGGCTGCCATGCAAGCTGCTTTGCCACTTGAGCCAGATGATCCGGCAGATCTGATTACGCCTGAAGTGGCAGTGGCAGAGGGAAATGCTGTTTGAAGCTGTTGGCAGACTTCTACAGTTGAATCACAGTTGAGTCCTTCCCATTTTGTAGCAAAGCCCTGCCATCCTCTGGGATAATTATTTTCCAAAAAAAAGCTTTTTGGCTCCCTCCTTAGTAGAGCCTGAACACTTGACCATAGGCCACCAAATTACCAGGTGAACTCAGCTATAGACATCATGAATTGGTGATTGTCTGGTCTACCAAACCGTAGAGTTGGGCATGCACAGTAACACTCTATTATAAAATGGAAGTGATGTATATGAGGTGGGTATACGTGAGAGTGGGAAAAAGTGCACAATCAGTACAGCTGATTGTTCGTGTTGTCTGAAAGAGGAAATGGCCAGAGGTATGAGCCTATAAAGATTCATGTACTGTGACCAGTAGTATGGCTGCATAGACAGGGACTTGGAAAGAACATGATTTGAAATTTAGTAACGGAGTGGGGGAGCCTGGGTGGCTCAGTTGGTTGAATGTCTGACTTCAGCTCAGGTCATCATCTCATAGGTCGTGAGTTCTAGTCCCACACTGGGCTCACTGCTGTCAAGTGCAGAGACATGTTTGATCCTTTGCACTCCCCTCCCCGACCCCCGGACCCTTCCCTGCTCATGCTCTCTCTCTCAAAAATGAATAAACATTAAAAAAAGAAAAAAGAAAATTGGTGACAGGGAGGTCTGGGAAGAGGTATGTGGATAGATCTCTTTGAATGGGCCAAGAATGTGAAGGTGTTTGTATTCTGTGTAAATGTTCACCAAAGGGTGACCTCAGCAGAGAAACATCTTAACAGTCAAGTAGACAGGATGATCTGTTCTGTGGATATCAGTCAGCTTCTTCCCCCAGCTGCTCCTCTCATTGCCCAATGGCCTCATGAACAAAGTGGCCATGGTGGTGGGGATGGAAGTAACAGGTGAGTCAGAAACTCACAAGGCCAACCTGCCTGCAGCTGCGGCTGAATGTCCAATCTTTGAGAAGCAGATTGGATCAGTGCGGCTTCCCCAGTATGGCACCATTCCATGGGGGTGATCAGCCACTATCTGGTGGCCGGCCGATTGACTACATTGGGCCATTTCCATCATGGAAGGGCCAGCACTTGGCTTTTACATGAATAGATACTGGTCTAGATTTGCCTTCCCTGTGTGCAATGTTTTTGCCAAAACTAGAACCCACGGATTTAGACAATAGCTCCCTCAGTGTCACAGTATTGCACATAGCATTGTTTTTAATCAAGGAATTTATTTTACAACAAATCAAGAGTGGTAATGGGCCCACACTCATGGAATTCACTAGTTTTACCATTTTCCCCATCATCACGAAGCAGCTGGCCTGATAAGATGGTGGAACGGCCCTTTAGAGACTTATTTATAACATTAGCTGGGTGGAAATACCTTGTCCTCAAAGATCCAGTACATGCTTTAAATCAACATCTTTAATATGTGATTAGAATCAATGAAAAAACACAAAACCCAATGCTTGCAGGACTGATAATGATCCAGACTCTTCAAGAATGAAGATTTGGGTTGTCCCACTAGACAAAAATGGTGGTCTTTTAGATACATCAACATGACTAAGTTGCTGTCTCCAGTTTTCACTCAGACACTAATCTTGACGTTGCTGTAAAGCTATTTTATAGATGTGATTATTATGGTTCATAATCAGTTGACTTTCAGTAAAGACCATTCTAGATATTTTGGCCATAGGAACAGTTGCAGAAATGAGGACTGTAATAGTTATGGGCATTTCTTCCTAATATTTTTATGAAAAAATATATATATACCAAATATTTTCCTTTTCTTTCTCCTCTTATCCCTTTATCATTTAACATAAAATGTTTTAATAGTAGTTAACTTCCTATCTCAGCAATTAAGGTACAGAATATCAAAGAACACAGGACATCACCCCAGGGCTTTGGATCCTTTCTGGGGAAAAAGGTTAAGTATGTTTTTGGTTGTATTCAGGATATGTATATTCCATCAAGTGAAATTATGACTGTTGTGTCTTTATTTAGAAATTAAATATGGTTGGGGGCGCCTGGGTGGCTTAGTCGGTTAAACATCCGACTTTCGCTTAGGTCATGATCTCGCGGTTCGTGGGTTCGAGCCTCGTATCGGGCTCTGTGCTGACTGCCAGCTCAGAGCCTGGAGCCTATTTCAGAGTCTGTGTCTCCCTCTCTCTCTGACCTTCCCCTGCTCATGCTCTCTCTCTCTCTCTCTCTCTCTGTCTGTCTCCTAGAAATAAATAAAAATATTTAAAAAAAAAAGAAATTAAGTATGGTTGAAGGAGACATGCATGGTTGTCAAGTTGACCTGGAGTGGACTGTGGGGATCTTTTAGATATATCGACATGGCTAAACCACAGTTTCCAGTTATTTACTCACATGCCAATCTAGATGTGGTTGGGGAGGTATGTTCTAGATGTTATTCAATCTAATAATCACTTGACTTTAAGTAAAAGATTGTCTGGGCCTGATTCAATCAGTGGTAAATCTTTTAAAAGCAGGACTGACACTTCCTTCAGAGAAGAAGATTCTGTCTGTGGCCAAGTTCTGACTTGCTCATTCCTCCCTCCCTCCCTCCCCCTCCCTCCCTCCCTCCCTCCCTCCCTTCCCCCCTCATTTATCATTTATTAATGACATAAACCAATTCTTTGTAGGAAATCTTAACAGATTTCTCTTCCTCAGTCTGCTTCTCTGGCAAAACTTGACTGATACACTTGACCTAACCTTTCGGCGGGAGTGTGGATGGCTATTTGCTCATCAGTCTCAGTAGCGGGAACAGAGGCACTGATGGATCCAAGGAGATTTTTGCAAATGGTCAGTTCTGACCCATAGAAAATAAAGTAATGACCACCTAGTTTGTAACGAATGCTCTCTGGCTGAGGTAGCTATAGTCCCATGGGCATCACTTTAAACTTCCCCAACCATGCTTTTTTTGTGGGCAGGGGGAAAGGCGGGGCTTTCTCTGGGCAGTTAAGTTTGAGAAATGATTTTCAAGAGATGCCTCTCTCTCAGGATTCCTCAGAGCCTTTACAGTGCTTCTGGGCATGAAGGTCCAAAAGGGACAGAATATGAGGTGTTTACTAATTTTATTTGAATATGCAACATTTTCCCCCTCTGGGCATTGCTACTCTAGAATTTCATGAGAGATATTTTAGGAAACACTTATCCACAAGCTTCTGGTCCATAAATAAAATTCTGCATGGGAAGAATATTATCTCATTAGCTTGCCTTTTACTGGACTCCTGGTAAATCTGACTATGTCCCTACTTTGCAAGACATTTTACCATAAAAACAAAGAATCAAAAATTAAAGAGTGCTTTAAAATGATACTTGAAAGACGAGTTTTCATATTCTAATCTCAAAAGGCTACCCAGTGGAAATAGAGTGTTAGGAGAATTGATCATCAGTTGTACATAGCACTATGTTTATACCCACTCGGTGAACTGGAAATCTTCCAGTTTGTGTACTTGGGATTGCTTGATAGAAACACACACACACACACACACACACACACACACACACACACACACACACACACAATGCACATGTACATATGTATACATGCACATTGTACAGTAGAAATCCAACCAGCTTATAGGTAACAGCTGATAGAAGTCACCTGTTTTTTTTCAGGCACTTAATATTTATTTTATTTGATTTTTAAAAAATTATTTGAATATTTATTTACTTTTGAGAGAGAGAGAGAGCAAGCAGGGGAGGGACAGAGAGAGAGGGTGACACAGAATCTGAAGCAGGCTCCAGGCTCTGAGCTGTCAGCACAGAGCCTGATGTGAGGCTTGAACCCACAAGCTGTGACATCACGACCTGAGCCGAAGTCGGACACTTAACTGACAGCCACCCAGGTGCCCCTTAATATTTATTTTAGAATCATCACATTTATAAATTCTACCCTGTTATTTTTCCAACAGTGAGAAAAGAGAATCCAAAGCAATGCTGCGGAATTAAATATTCTGAATGGGTTTAATTTTAAAAGACAAATTTCTAAAGCTCAGAGACTTGGTTAGAATGTCTCACGATTATGCTATCACCTTAGTATTTTCCAATTTTTATCTGTATAGCATATGTTTCTCTTGCTCTTTACTATCTCCCAGCCAAAAATTTGGGGAAGTTTATTTGGCTTTTTTATCTTTACTTTTTACATCTTTTACTTTACATTCAAAAAATTTTTATTTTCCCCTAAATCTGATAAAGTACATTTAAAACAGTATAAGTATATAATTTACATATTTTGCTAGACCGAAGATGTCTGCCGCCATTTCCCTATACTGTACCATATATGCCGTACATATGCAATACCACAGCATTAACTCAACAAGGATACTGTGAAATCATTGCATCTTCTGGGGGGGAAAATGATGAGTTTGTTGGAAAGATTTTTTTCATCCACAATACATTAGCCAATTCATAATCAGTGAGAAAACACATCTTTTTCTGTGCCCACCTATTGCTCTCATAAATGATGTAGCCCCTCCTGGGCAGTCTCAGGGTCTTCTGGGTTTCTGTGCCTTTGGGGTATTGTTATACAGTGGACTGTATGCAGTAAGAGCTAAATAATTGCATATTTGTTGTTTTCCTTCATTCCATATTGCCTCAGTGGGTTGGCTTCATAGGAGGAGCTGAGCAAGTTTGGGACATGGCAGGTGGGTCAGAGGAGACTCTTGGTACATGTCTGTAGCATGCTGGGTTCTAGCTGGTGCCTGTCCTGGGCAGTGTTCCACCAAGTCCTATATATCGTGATGTCCCCAATACCAGCACAGTTCCTGGTAAGGAAAGTCCTTGTAAATAGGGAGTAGAAATGTGCGTAAGCGCTAAGGCTGTCCTTCATCCCGCCCCCTCCATGTGCAGGTGATATGGGACAGTGCATGCCCAGGTGACACAGGATAGTGCATCCATCTTGGGGGTGGGTTCTTTGGAGAGGAAGATGGATTGTCCACTCTCCTTTGTAACCGTGTTCCCAACGTGGAAACTGGGATTTTGCCGCACACAGATATCATACCTCTAGTTCTCTCCAGCCACCATCTGTGGGCACCTAACGGGCCTCCTGCCCGATGCCCACAGCAGGGCTAACAGCACTGGGAACAGGATGCCCTCAGGACTCTGGGGCCGTCATTGAGCCAGCCCACAGTCTGGTTTCTGAAGATGCCTTCCATAGGTCCAGTCTGAAGCAGCCTCTCCTGGTGTGATTCCTTTCCCCTTGGCCACATTCTCTTTATTTCATGCCAGATTCTCCACTTTTCTTTACCCTCTGGCCCTCTCTGAGTCATTCTGGTGTGGTGATTTTCCTACAGGCTGTTTTTTGTTTGCTTTGTTTTGTTTTGTTTTGACCACATCTTTCTCCGCTTATCAAGTCAAACTTATCTCCATCATGAACTGTTGATCTTGGTCATGAACTGTTGACAGCATGGATTATTCATGTCTCATCATTGTTCATGGTACAGCTGCTGAGAACAAGGATTCTGGGGGGCACCTGAGTGGCTTAGTCGGTTAAGCGTCCGACTTTCGCTTGGGTCATGATCTTGCGGTTCGTGGGTTTGAGCCCTGCGTCCGGCTCTGTGCTGACTGCCAGCTCAGAGCCTGGAGCCTGTTTCAGTCTGTGACTCCCCATCTCTCTGACCCTCCCCTGCTCATGCTGTCTCTCTCTCTCTCCTAGAAATAAATAAAACATTAAAAAAAAAAAAAGGACAATGGGCGCCTGGGTGGCTTAGTCGGTTAAGCGTCCGACTTTCGCTTAGGTCATGATCTCGCGGTTCGTGGGTTCGAGCCCCGCGTCGGGCTCTGTGCTGACTGCCAGCTCAGAGCCTGGAGCCCGTTTCAGTCTGTGACTCCCTCTCTCTCTGACCCTCCCCTGCTCACGCTGTCTCTCTCTCTCTCTCCTAGAAATAATAATAATAATAAAAAAAAAAGAACAAGGATTCTGGAATGAGAAGGCTGGTCTGGAAACCCAACTCTGCACCTGATAAATGTGGGACCTCCCTCAGGCAAGTTTCTTAATCCCTCTGGGTCTCAGTTTCCTCATCTGTAAAATGACAGTAGAGCTTTCACTTTATAGGATTGTTTAAGAGGTTAAATAATTGTGGCGAGAGTTTTAGGAGATCATAGCAACTCATACCTCTACAAGGTTACTTCTTATTCTCCCAGGGAATGAAGGTCATTGTCATCTGCTCCTGCCCCCTGCTCCCCCATTAGCTCAGTCCCATCTCTGTCGTCCTGTTCCCAATGAATAGTTCCCCTTCCCCACATTCTCCTAACGATGTTGCCCAGCACTGATCAGCGTTCACAGGTTGATCCTTAGGACCTATGTCTGGTCTAGAGTTCTGCCTGCATTGTTATACTTTCTAACATGCATTTTGTCTTCTCCAAGACAGCGTCCCTGGGTGCAATCCAGGACCTAGAATAGAGTTAAGCTCATGGTTGCCATTTTTATTAAGAACTAAGTCCTAAGTATTCCCCTTAGTTACTTAAAAGTGAAGAATGGGCATCTTTTTCTACAGGTTGAATTGCATTTTTATTTCTCTTATTTTTTACTTTTTTTTCAAACTGCATTTTTAAAGATTAGTATCAGGTGGAGTTTATAGCCACAAATCTACTGTCACTTTGGGGATCCATATAACACAAATCTAGCCTATTCGCTCAAAGGAAAATCGGGATCTGGTGCGGACTTCCCAACCTGGTTCTCTTGCCAGTGTTCCTGGTATCTGCTGATAGAAAGAGTTAGTTCGTGGGTGCATGGAAAGGAGTCTTAACCTTTACAGAAGAAAGGAAAACAATGGGTTCCCATGGGAGGAATCGGGATGGCCACCCTGAATTATAGCCCAGCACCCCTCAAACCCGCAGTCCTGTGCCAAGAGCCCAGGGCATCCTCCCTCTGTGCCAGGCAGAGACCCAAGAATGAATCCCTGTTTCAGAGAACAGGAAAATGTTCCTGATGTTCTTAACCTTCAAGCTGGTTGCAGATGTTTGAAAATAAGATGAGAAAACATGACTCAAAGCACTAAGGCCATTCACCTTTGCCGAGGCTAGAAAAAGAACCTAGTGTGTTCTATAGCAAGGTTTTATTTGAGCAGAAGCTTCCTAGGGCTGTCTGTTGACAGAGGAGGCTGATTGGGGTACAGCTTTGTCTTCAGCCTGGGGGTTGCTTGAGCGACAGTCCGCCAAGGAAAGACCTATTCCTCCTACTCATGGCCACTTTTTTTTCTCAAAGTACGTGTTTCCGTATCCCTGACTTTTTAAGTTCCTCTGATCTGAGCCTGTCACACACGCCCTCCAAACGGAACTACCTCCTCCCGGAGAACTCTTTCTCTTCTAGAGAACAGGGAAAGAGAATGGATCGAAGCTCTGGATATGTTTCTTTTTTTCCTTTTTGTATTTTTCCAATTTTACAGAACGAGCTTGTGTTATTTTTATGGCGGCACAAAAAGTTATATGTATACAAAAAGCACCCAGAGCTCTGCTTCTGTTCATTAGTTCTTGCTTTTGAATTGATGTTAGGATTGGGGAGCCTGGGTGGCCCAGTCGGATGAGTGTCCGACTTCAGCTCAGGTCATGATCTCACGGTCTGTGAGTTCGAGCCCTGCGTTGGGTTCTGTGCTGACGCTCAGGGCCTGGAGTCTGCTTCAGATTCTGTGTCTCCCTCTCTCTCCACCCCTGCCTTGCTTGCTCTCTCTCTCTCTCAAAAATAAACATTAAAAAAATTTTTTTAAATGAATTGATGTTAGGATTCTGTGCTTGAGAAACTACTCTGACTGTTACATCCCTTCCAAACTTTTGGGTGACACTTTCAGGCCCCTGGACCTTGGCTCCTTCCTACCATATTTCCTTTGATGCTTCAATACCCATCTTCTGTTGGAATCACCACCATCTCTGTCTCACGTAGTCCCCTGCCTCCTGGGAGAAACACGGTGAGTGATCTTCTACTTTGCCCTTGGCCGGTTTCTGGCTCCCTTGCCTGAAGTATCGTTCATTCTGGTTCTGTAAACCCCACTTGTCTGTCAAAGTTCAGCTCTGATTCACACTTTCTTGAGCCATCTGGGGCCATCCAGACACAGCTGTCTCTTCTCTGAATTGTCACTGACCTTATTAGCTGCGATAATTATACACTCATAGTGATATAGTGCCCTGTGTTTGCAGTGTTCGAAGCATGTTCACGCCCATTATTTCACCTTAGGGCTGGAAACAGGATGAGAATGGAGAGGCACGCGTTCTCAAGGTCATGCATGCGCTGGGCTGGGTTCTGTCTTTCTTTAAAATGTTGATATTTTTGGGTTCCCCGGGTGGCTGAGTAGGCTGTCTGACTCTTGGTTTCAGCTCAGGTCGTGATCTCACAGTTCGTGAGTTCAGGCCCCACATGGGGCTCTGCACTGACAGTTGTGGGTCCTGTTTGAGATTCTCTGTCTCCTTCTCTCTCTGCTCCTTTCCCAGTCACTCTCACTCTCTCTCAAAATAAATGCATAAACGTTAAAAAAATAAAATGTTGAAAATTTGTTTGCCATCATTTGTTTGGCATTCATTTTCATTTTTAAAAATGTTTTTATTTATTTCTGAGAGAGAGAGAGAGCTTGAGCAGGGAAGGGTCAGAGAGAGAGAGGGAGATACAGAATCTGCAACAGTCCCCAGGCTCTGAGCTAGTTGTCAGCGGAGAGCATGACGCGGAGCTTGAACCCACAAACCTCTAGATCATGACCTGAGCCGAAGCCAGATGCTTAACTGACTGAGCCACCCAGGCGTCCCTCATTTTCATTTTTTTAAAATGTTTTATTTATTTCTGAGAGAGAGAGAGAGAGCAGGAGAGAATCAGAGAGAGAGGGAGACACAGAATCCGAAACAGGCTCCAGGCTCTGAGCTGTCAGCACAGAGCCCGATGTGGGGCTTGAACCCACAAACCGTGAGATCATGACCTGAGCCGAAGTCGGACACTTAATCGACTGAGCCACCCAGGTGCCCCCTCATTTTCATTTTTAAATCTATTGCTTTAAAACAGTATTTGCTTTGATTTCTGAGTTTTTTTGGTGCCTTCTGGAATTCTGCACTCGAGCAAAGCACCTCAGCTGCACTTAGGAAAGCTAGGGTGCTCGTTCTTGACCCAGGCCCTGAGTCATTTATCTGTGCGGGCTGCGTAGGGCACCACAGGCTTACCTCACCCAGAACCACGTCCTCTCTCACACTTGATTCCAACCCTCACGGGGGCAGCTTTGTGTGGGGGGGCAGTTGACGCTCTTCCAGCCCTTCTGGGTCAGCATGCTGAGGTCACCGTTGAGGACTCTACTTGAACCTGCAGCAGTAGGATAGGGGGCAGCTGGGTGTTCTGCCATGTGGGGACCATGAACTTGTCAAAAGCCCAGTCCTTGCCCTACATCTGACTAGAGACTCCACTGCACACCTAGGGGGAGAATTTTCTCTGCTTCAAAGGTTTACCCCTCACCTGACAGAACAGTCATGGAGGCTGTCTGGGAGAGAAGAACTTGGCTGAAGAAAGCCCCCACAGGGGCCCCTGGGGAGTTCAGAGATTGGTTGGGTTCCTGGAGCTTCTGGTCAAGCAAGAACAAGCTCTCTCTCTTTTTTTTTTAACTTTATTTATTTATCTTGAGAGAGACAAAGCCAGTGCAAGTGGTGGGGAGGAGCAAAGAGGGAGGGAGAGAAAAACTCAGGCAGACTATTCGCTGTCAGTGCAGAGCCCAATGCGGGGCTCGAACTCATGAAACCGTGAGATCGTGATCTGAGCTGAAATCGAGAACTGGACACTTAACCGACTGGGCCACCCTGGCTCCTCAGGTACAAGCTCCTTAAGAAAAGGTTAATGTTTCTGTAAAAGAACATATGCTATTGGTTCCGGAATGACTTTTACCTTTGAAGGTTTGCCTGTGCAGCCATGTGGTGCTGAAGTGAACTGTTTAGAGTCACAACTGAAGTTGTATATACTTAAAAGCATCTACCTCAAAATAAAAATGCAACAATGTGTGGTGTGTACTTTTAGAATGTGGTGTTGTTGGATTTGGTGTGGTTTAGGTGGGCTCATGGCTGGGTTCTTATCTTATCAGGCTGTAGAGACTTCTTGTATCATCTCAGTGCACAGGGGTGTGTGTGTGTGTGTGTGTTTGGGGAGGTGGTAAGTTAGGGGGCGGGGTCCCTGACTGCCTGATGTTCCTTTGTAGGTGGGGTCATTCGGTATGTTTTAGGTTTGTAGACAGAACACGGATCAGAATTGTTACCTTGAGAGAAGAAGATAAAGAAGGAAACTGAGTATTATTCAGCAATCAAATGATATGAGCTATCAAGCCATGAAGAGACATGGGGAAACTTAAAAGTGCATATTACCAAGTAAAAGAAGCCAGTCTGAAAAGACTACGTACTGTGTGATTCCAACTCTATGACACGCTGGGAAAGGCCCCTCTATGGAGAGAGCGGAAAAGATCAGTGGTTGCCAGGGGCTATGGTGGGGGGAGAGAAGAGCAGGTGGAGCCCAGAGGAATTTTAGGGTGGTGAGAATACTCCGTGTGACACTGTGATGTGGGCACATGTCATTACACATTTGTCCAAACCCATCCAATGTACAGCACAAAGGGGGACGCTGAAGTAAACTGTGGACTTTAGTTGATAATAATGTACCAATACCAGTTCATCCACATTGTTACCATGGTAACGCAGGTGTCACACTGATGCAAGATGGTAACAGGGAGACTGCGGTTGGGGGTGAGAGGGTATCAAGGATTCCCTGTACTTTGGGTTCAGTTTTCCTATAGATCTAAAACTATTCTAAAAAGGAAAGCATATTAATTAAAAAGAAAGAAAAGGACAAAAGAATGAAAGGAAGAAGTCAGTCTCATCTTCCAACAAAGGCCTTAGTTCTAAGAAGCAAGTTCAGATTCTGGGTCTCCCTCTCTCTGCCCCTCCCCTGCATGCACTCTGTCTCTCTCTCTCTCTCAAAATTAAATTACTATTAAAAAAAAAAAAGAAGCGAGTTCGGGAGGGACAGTCACGGTGGCGGGGGAAGGGGGTAGACAGGGCGGGGCATGGCGACTTCATGCGCCGGGTCTGTTGCACGATCCGTCCAGGCTCACGACAGTCGAATTTTCCCAGCCCACCAGCCACGCTGCCTTTAGCCAAACAGAGTTTTTGATAATGTGGATCGTGACGGAAGCTTCTTGACACCGCACATGTTCTCCTCGGGATGTCAGGTTTGATCCCTCTCTTTTGCAGTGTATCTGAGCTGCCTTAATTATGTGACAAATATTTTCACGCAATGGCATAATCCAAACCTGGGCAGAGGCTGGGGTGAGGAGGCAGACGGGGAGGTGTTCTCTCAGAGCCTGGAAGTGTTAGGTTTAGGAAGAAGGAACGTGTTTTCACATTCTTGACGCAGGAGCCCCGGGAGGTCGGAGCAGGAATGTTCTCGTGAGAAAGTGGTAACTCAGACTTACAGAGGTGCACAAAAGAAGACTGTGATGAGGAATAGGGTAAAGCACCATCTGCCAAAGTTTTCCATGAGCCAGGCACTGGGCTAAGCCCTTTATAAGCACAAACTTACTTAATTATGATAGTAACAGAAGTAGAGTCTACCATCCCCCAGTCTTCAGATTGGACCATTGATACCAGAAAGATCAGCCATTTGGATGTGGTTGCAGAGTCCGTAAGAAGCAAAACAGAATTCAAACCCAGTCTTCCAGCTCGAGATTCTGTGGCCTTTGGTCCACCGAGTGGCTTCTGATTAGCCCCTGCTGATAGGTCATGATTGTGAGCCCAGCACTGTCCAATCCAGCGGGGGGGTGGGGGGGGTGAGGGGGCACAGAGCACAAACGGTTTCCGTCTGGAAACACACATACACATAGTATATAATACAACATTCATGCTGCAGTAATCGGAATAGGGCCTCCTGAAGAGGCGTTGTCCCAATTCCCAGAGCCTGCGAATATGGCGACCTTGCTTGGCAAAAGGGACTTGGCATTTAATTGGGTGAGGACCTTAGATAGGGAGATTATCATGAATTATGTGGGTGGGCCCAAAGTAATTAGAAAGGTCTTTATAAAAGTGAGGGAGGAGGGTCAAAGAGAGAGAGAGAGAGAGAGAGAGAGAGAGCTTGAGAGCAAGTGGAAGTGGCTGTCAGAATGCCGCAAAGCCCCAGGACCTGGAATGTGGAGAGTCTCTCTCAGCCAGAAGTAAGGAGAAGGGTTTTCCCTGAGGGCCCCCAGAAGGAACCTGCCCTAGACCTTGATCTGAGGACTCTTGACCCCCAGAATATAGGAGGCCAAATCTGTGTTGTTTCAAGCCGCCAAATGGGTGGTAATTTCTCACAAGAGTGATATGTGTTTTTTTCCCCCTGTACATCAGGACCATGATAAAAGCTTAAGTTATAAATTAGGCACAGTAAGAGATTAACAATAACTAATTATAAAATAGAACACTTATAATAACCTACTGTACTAAAAGTTATGTGACTGGGATCTTTTTCTCTCTCAAAATATCTTACTGCACTGTCCTCACCCTTCATGTGACGACGGGTGATGATAAAGGACGTACATGATGAGAGGAAGTGAGGTGAGTTATGTAGGCGCTGTGCTTTCAGGTTACCGTTGACTTCCTGACGGTACATCAGAAGGAGAACCATCCACTTCCACACCCTGGTTGATTGCGGGCAAATGAAACCTCAGAAAGTGAAACTGTAGATGAGGGAGCTATCGTGTGCATGCGCATGCACACACACGCACGCACACACAAACGGTTACAGACGTTTAGGGCTGTGCTTATTGACCCACTCAGCCCTTTCGCCTTCCTCTAGAGGGCTGGCTCCTCAGGGTGCTTGGCCTCCTTCACCAAGTCCATGAACCTCTCCTCTGCTACCCTGGGGGCCCTAAGTTTGACCTGATTTGGATGATAAATGATATGCTTGCTCCATCCCCATCCACTTCTTGGTCACCTGCCTGTGACTTAGGCCCCAAACATGTCTAATTGCAGGCAGCTTCCTCCTGCCACCCAGCACATTCCTGATACCACCTCCTTGAATCATGCGATCGTCCAGAACAAACCTGTCAGGCTCAACATCTTAACTTTATAGAGGAAGACACTGAGTTCTACGGAAGTTAAGAGGGACTGCTCAAGGTCACATGAAGTCAGTGCCAAAGCTGTGCCTTGAGCTCAGGAATCCTCGAGAGATGCTTCCATGAGAAGCCTCTTCCCCAGTGATTCCCAGAGCTCAGTGCACAATAGGACCCAACCAGAAAGGAGGTTATGCATCGAACATCTGTGTAACTGGCCAGGTCTGACACCTGAATACTTGGAATCCTTGGTCTCTTGACTTAGTCTCTTGACTGATCAAATCATCTTTGCTATTGTTATTGACTGAATGTTTGTGTCCTCTTCCCACAATCCCCCCGCCCCCAGCAAATCCATATGTTAAAGCCCTAACCTCCAGTGTGGCTATATTTGGAGATGGAGCCTCTGAGGAAATAATTAAAGTTAAAAGAGGTCATAAAGGTGGATCCTTGATCTTATAGGATTAGTGCCTTTGTTAGAAGAGATACAGAGAGCTCTCTCTCTCTCCTTACTCCCAGGCACTGAGGAGAGGCCATGTAAGTGCACAGCAAGAAGGCGGCCATCCGCAAACCAGGAAGATAGGTCTCACCAGGAACAGAATCAGCCAGCACCTTGATCTTGGACTTGAACCCTCAAGAACCATGAGACTAAATGCCCATTGTTTAGGCCCCCTGCTGTGGATTTGTGTTACAGCAGTGTGAGCTAAGGTGACCCCCCTTTGAGTCTGTGTCTGCCCAGTGTTTATGGCCTCCATGGGTGTCTCCTTCTTTCCAGCTTTCTCTGGCCATCCCACTCACAACTCTGCTTCCAAACATAAACTGTTATGACACACAGGGCACTGCTGGGTCCACACGGTGGCCTGGCCCACATTGGTCTCGCTGACCGCCAGTTGCTTCCCAGCCCAGAGCTGCCATTGTTCCCGGCTCCATATGTTAAAAATCCTGCCCTGCACTGAGCACCTGCTTGAAGTCTGCTTTGTCCATGGCCCTTCCCGTCTTCAGCCAGATCCCTCCTTCTGTCTCTGACTCTAGAGAAGTTTGGGCTTCCCAACTGGCCTGTGTAGGGGGATGAAGAGTGTCCCCCAAATTCATGTCTACTTAGGACCCCAAAATGTGACCTTATGGAACTAGGGTCTCTGTAGATGTAATTAAGTTAAAGATCTTGAGATGAGGTCGTCCTGGATTTCAGGTGAATCCTAAATTGTCCTTGTAAGAAGAGAAGGCGCTCAGAGACAGAAGGTAGAAGGCATGGAAGCCATATGAGGACAGAGGCAGAGACTGGAGGGACGTGGCCGCAAGCCAAGGAAAACCAGGAGCCACCAGAGACTGGAAGAGGCAGGAAAGCTTCTCCCATAGAGACAACAGCGGGAGTATGACCCTGTTAACAACTTGATTTTAGACTTCTGGCTTCCAGAGCTGTGAGAGAAGAAATCTCTGTTCTCGGCCATCAACTTTGGGGTAGTCTGTCACAGCAGCCCTAGAAAACTAGTACATCGTGAGCTATAGGTATTTGGTTTCACACCTGCCCTTCAGGCCGGGTGCCTCATTTTGGTAGCAGAGGGCCGCCCCTAGCCTCTCAGCACCTAGGGAGCTTGCACACTGTTCCCTTGCACTGAGTCACAGAGGACGTCCTCTGATTGCTGTCACTCATTCTGCTACCCAGAGGTCCAGGGGCTGAGTCTGTCATTCTCAGCACAGAGCGTGTGTCTGCCCAGCTCCAGCGATGTGTGAATTGCTGGCAGACCTGGATGTTAAGATTCTCAACCAGCAGCCCTGTTTCTCCATCTGCTTGTTATGGCTTATCTCTTACAAATGCTCTCAGGATTCTCATAAAAGGATTCTTCTGGGTGAATTTCATAGTTTCCTCTAGAAACTCACTATAGGTTTCTCAGTTCTTCTAAACGTCCGTCATCAAGAGGAAGGGTGATTCTGAGCATAGTCTGGGACTATCTTATGAATGCATCCTCTAAGAAACCCCAGACTCATGCCTGGCCCTTTTTGAAAGAAGATATTTCAGTAAAGAGGAGCAAAGGAGCCACCTCGTTGGACCACAGAGCCCCAGGGACAGTGCTGTCCCTGAGATTGCCCATAGCCTCCTGGAGATGGGAAGGGGCACTGATGGAGGCTGAGACCCAGTGGTGGGAACCAGTGGATTCAGGTTATCATTGCTAGGATGGCTTTAAATGCACCCAAGAATGAGGGGGACCAGAAAACAGTGTTACAAGTGACTTCTGGGCATTATAGAGAATGTTCAAAATTCACTGAAAAGGAGATTATAGACTAGCACTGTATTAGCCAAGGGAAATCTACACTGTTGGTAATCAGTAAACCTCATGGCAGTTTCCAAAGACCCAGGGATGTACTCCCATATCTAATAGGCACCCAGGTCTTAACATCGGGGAATGATAATGCAGGGTAATTGCATTCTCCCGGCGCATTGGGGTTTTGCTATTGTTACATTTTGTTTATATGTTGCTGACACAGGATAACTAATATGTGCATTAGTCAGAATGCACTATTAGCAAATAGAAACGACATCTGTCATTGTCGAGTGCTTACACTAGACAGCAGAAAGGTGATGTGCAAAGAACTCTATATGTTTGTCTTAGCTTGAGGTGTGGTAACAAAAGACCATATGCTGTGGGGCTTAAACAACAGTCACTTGTTTCTCACAGTTCTGGAGGCTGCAGAATCTAAGATCAAGGTGCTGGCAGATTTGGTTCTTGGTGAAGGCCCTCCTCCTGGCTTGTAGAATGCTGCCTTCTCACTGTGTCCTCACTGGTGGCCCTTCTTCTTCCGGTAAAGGACTATCCTATCATGGGGGCTCTACCCTCATGACATCATCTAAAACTATTCACGTCTGAAAGGCCCCATCTCTCAGTACCATCACTGTGGGGACGAGGGCTTCAGCATATGAAATGTGCGGAGATGCAGATATTCAGACCATACATTATTAAAAAAAATCTTCAAAAGAAATCATTGAGGAAGGTTTTTTAACTTTATGGGTGAAGAAATTGGGGGTCAGAAAGGGTGAATTCCCTTGCTGAAGGTCATAGGCAGTGGTGGGGATTGAACACGGGTGTGAATGGCCATCATCCTAGGATCATTAACCAGGTAGTGCATATGTGACTACTCCCTTTCCCATTTTCCTTCTTCCATGGTAGACATTGCTAATGAGCATGGGCCTCTTCCCTGATGAGCCCTAACATGGTCTCACAATGCTTTTGAGCTCAGTTCTCCAAGTAGTCAGTATTAACCAGCTGGGGTTGGCGTCGCCATGGGAGATGCAAACTATTTGCCCTCCTGGTAATATTAACACTTCCCATTTTGGTATGATGCTGGCCCACTGCACTTAAACCAGACATATGAGATGCCACAGGGAGATAGAGGTAGGAGAGGGTTTTTGTTGTTGTTGTTTTTTTAATTAAAAGGCAACCGACAGAACGGGAAAAGATCTTTGCAAAGGACATATCGAATAAAGGATTAGTATCCAAAATCTATAAAGAACTTATCAAACTCAACACCCAAAAACCAAACAACCCAGTTAGGAAATGGACAGAATATAAAAATAGAAACTTTTCCACATGGCTAACAGACATATGAAAAGATGCTCAACATCACTCCTCATCAGAGAAATACAAATCAAAACCACAATGAGATACCACCTCATACCTGTCAGAATGGCTAACATTAACAACTCAGGAAGCAACAGATGTTGGTGAGGATGTGGGGCAAAGGGAACCCTTTTGTACTGCTGGTGGGAATGCAAACTGGTGCAGCCACCCTGGAGAACAGTTTGAGGTTCCTCAAAAAATTAAAAATAGAACTACCCAATGACTAAGCAATTGCACTGCTGGGTACTTATCTAAAGGATACAAAATGCTGATTCAAAGGGGCACATGCACCCCAATGTTCATAGCAGGGCTGTCAACAATAGCCAAAGTATGCAAAGAGTCCAAATGTCCATTGACTGATGAAAAGATGCAGAAGATGTGGTACACACACACACACACACACACACACACACGCACACACACACACACAATGGAATATTACTCAGTAATGAAAAAGAATGAAATCTTGCCATTTGCAACAACATGGATAGAACTAGAGGGTATTATGCTAAGCGAAATAAGTCAGAGAAAGACAGATATCATATGATTTCACTCATATGTGGAATCTGAGAAACTCAACAGATGAACATAGGGAAAGGGAAGGAAAAATAAGATAAAAACTGAGAGGGAAGCAAACCATAAGAGAGTCTTAAATACAGAGAACAAACTGAGGGTTGCCGGAGGGGAGGTGGATTGGGGGGATGAGCTAAATGAGCGATGGGCTCAAAGGAGGGCAGTTGTGGGATGAGCACTGGGTGTCCTATGTTAGTGATGAATCACTGGGTTCTACCGCTGAAGCCAAGACTACACTGTATGTTAACTAACTTGAGTTAAAAAAAAGTTTTTTATTGTGGTGAAAACATTGAACATGAGCTCTACTCTCTTAAGAAAATTGTAAGTGTACAATACAGTACTGTTAACTAGAAGTACAACATGGTACGGATCTCCAGAGCTTATTCGTCCTGCTTAACAGGGAGTCTTCCTGACTTGTGGCTAGCACTCAGGTGGACCAAGCCAGAGGGGCTGGACCTGCATCCCACATGCTCCTTCCTGTTCCACTTGGGGCATCAGACTCTGGTCACCTCTGCCTGTTTTGCAGTCCAGCTGATCAGTAGGCCAACAGGCATTAGTGCAAACTACCTCGGCTGTGGGAGCTCAGGGGCCACACGCACAGCCTGGATGCATTTCTCCATCCTCATTTCCACTTGGCCAATGCCACTTGTTCTCTCATGTGGAGAAAGTCTACAGTGAGCTCGAGCAGAGTTTGGTTCTTGGATTTGCCTCTCACTAGTGCTGTGGCCCTAGACATCTTACCTAATTATTTTTGGCTGTGTGATCTCTTCAGTTTAAAAGGAGGCTGTTGTGGGGCGCCTGGGTGGCTTAGTCGGTTAGGCGTCCGACTTTCGCTTAGGTCATGATCTCGTGGTTCATGGCTTCAAGCCCCATGAGCGTCGGGCTCTGTGCTGACTGCCATCTCAGAGCCTGGAGCCTGTTTCAGATTCTGTGACTCCCTCTCTCTCTGACCCTCCCCTGCTCACGCTGTCTCTCTCTCTCCTAGAAATAAATAAAACATGAAAAAATATTTTTTAAAAATGTTTAAAATGAGGCTGTTGGGATGACTAGCCTTTGTGATACGAGCAATGCGCTCAATACGGATCTTGGCAGACGGCAGGAACTCAGCAAATAATGGGTGAAACATTTTGGTTATGGTTGTCGAGAGTTACTTTCTCTGTTGGTGTTTTCTTCCTCTGAGTAGATGATACGTTCCTTAAAAGCAGGGCTTCTTTCTGAGCTCCTTCCAGGGACAGCTTTGCACATAGTAGGACCATGAACCATGGTGGATGTGCTGTTTTTAAAATTCTGGCCTCAGTTGACCTGGATCCTGTTTTTGGTCTTCAACCTTGAGTCCAGGCCAGCATCTCAGAAAATAGTTTTAAAAAACACAACAAATGAGTAGGAGTTAGAATTTACACATTTCCCCTTGTCTGCATATGAAACTAATAGCCTGCTGACTGTTTTCACCTCGGGGAAAACCACAGAATGGATCTCCTTCAGGAGATGATCTCTGACAGCCTTCTCGCATTCCGAGCCACATACATGGGACTTTTACATGGCTTATCTGAAAAGAGAGGTACGCCGGTCTGTCTTGGAATCCCCAAATACATGAACATATTTGTTTGGGAACTTGCAGTGAATTTTAATGAAAGCGGTCATGCTGGGAATAGAGCAGACAAGGTGATGCCTGATGCCCAGGGGAATCTGATACGGATTATTTTGAAAGCCTGAGGGAATTGGCCTACAAAAAAAAATCAGCATACTACTCTGAAATGCAATTAGAAAGAACTGGCAGAAGAACTATGAGGACTATTAATTAAAGTCATGGGTTCAAGCCTAGTCATGGAAAGGTCAGAGATGTTCTCCTTAAGGTCACGAGTCCATCAGCAAGGACTTTAATTAAGAATAATGGGGTTGGATCGCCTCTACCCCTCTCCCTGTGTCTTTACCATCCTCAGGGGAGAGGCTTCTTGCAGGTCACGGACAGAAAGCTAATGTGATTATGGTCTGGCTCTTACATTTCTCAAGTACCAATCATGCACAGACATGAGAAGAAAGATCTGTTATTGCTCAAGGCACTGGCTCATGCGGTTTGAATACCATTCAGTGCTTATTGATCACTTCATTGAAGGCATTTGTGGGTCTCAGGTTTTCCTCCAGAGTCCTACCTTCGTTTCAGACAACTAACGCTCATCAAAGCTCTTGTTATTTTTGTTTTCATGCAAGGCGAATACATAAAGATGTAACAGCAGTTGGGCCCAATTCCAGTAGCTTGTTATGGGATTTGGAGCTTCTTTTGATATATAGATATAGATATAGATAGATAATATATAATATATATTATCTAGTGGAAGATGTTTAATTTGCTTTGGGAGTGTTATTAACATAATTCAACAAACTACAGATTTGGAACACCCTTCTTAGTGTTACTCATTTGTTCCCCATACTTCCTCTGACATGACCTGTGATAGATTGTAAACATGGCACAACCTCCACCCCTGCCTCCCTCACGATCTTGGCCATGGGACTTGGCAGCTTTGTCCACTAGCAGATAGTGCCTGTTTCCCCACCCCCTTGAATCTGGGATGACTGCATGTTTTGCTTTGGCCAGTAGAATATGGCGGAGGTGAAGGTGGGCCAGTTTTCCCCCTCTGCCGATGCCTGCCCAGGTGCCACGTGCATGGACGCAGACTGGCTGGAGGAAGGGAGGCCAGGTGGAGCAGAGACAAGCCATCTCAGCGAGCTTCAGCTGACTTGACAGCAGACCTGGATACGCGCGTGAGTCCTTCGAAGACTAGAAGGATCACCTGGAGGGGCCCAACTCAGGGCCAAGCCTGAGTGATTGTCAAGCCAAAGAACTGTTGACTTTTGGGAGGGTTTTGTTTTGTTTTGCTTTTTATGTAGCAAACTCTGACTAATATAGTGCCTAAGAGGGATTCTTCCACTAATCTATCAAGAACTCAAAGACAAAAATGACTCGCATGATAGACTGATTGGCAAAAAGATGAAAACTCTTCCACTAGATTAACCATTTCATGAGTCTCAAGGAAATCATGGTAAACAGGTACATCAACCTTGGTGTATTGTGTACTCAGCCAATCCCGGCCACTTTGTCCTTGGCCACCTCCATCTCACTTCTAAGACTTCCTTGCAGCCAGGGATGACCCTGGGACATAAAGGGAAGTCAGTCAAGGAGTTGTTTCCTGAAAAAGGGACGTATTTTTTGTACTCCTTTCCTCCTTCCTACCTGATATGCAATGCCTAGACTATGGAAACCATTTCCCCCCGGCTACGGACTGAATAGTGCCCCCCTCATAATTCATACATCCCATTCTTAACCCCCAATGTGACTGTGTTTGGAGATAGGTTTTTAGGAGGTAATGAAGGTTAAGTGAGGTCACAAGCTGAATTCAAGGTGGGATACTAATCTGATAGGATTACCAGAAGAGGAAGGCAGAGACATCTCTCTCTCTCCATGAATGTGCACTGAAGAAAGCCCACGTGAACACATGGTAAGAAGGCAGCTGTCTACAAGTCAGGAGGAGAGCCCTTCCCAGAGCCCAATGATGCTTACCTCAGACTCACAGCATCCAGAAAAGAAATTCCTGTTATTGAAGCCACCTAGCCTGTGATGGGACTCAGCTCCAGCTGAGGAACAAGACACTCCCTGAGGTGACGAGCTTGTGGATGCAAGTCTAGCTTGCTAAGGTTGGGAGAGATGGAAGGAAGAATCTAGGCCTTTGGATGGCACTGTTGGATGGCTGAATCAATAACTCACTCCTACCAACAATTTCATGTTATGTATGAAAACCATACTCCTTCCTATGGTTTAGTCTGGGGTCCACAAACTTCTCTGTTATTTGCAGTCCCAAACATTCTTTTTAAAAATTTTTTAAAAAAATATATTTATTTATGAGACAGAGATAAACAGAGCATGAGTAGAGAGGGGGAAGAGAGAGAGGGAAACACAGAATCGGAAGCAGGTTCCAGGCTCCGAGCTGTCAGCACAGAGCCTGACGTGGGGCTCAAACCCATGAACCATGAGATCATGACCTGAGCTGAAATTGGAGGTTAACCGACTGAGCCACCCAGGTGCCCCTGGCCAAAATATTCATAAATGATGCAGGTAAATATAACTCTCCTCTGGCTCTGAATTTTGAATGTCTCAGTGGGCATATATCCATTGGCTTGTGGTCAGAGTGGGGACTCCTGGCTCTCAAGACTGGCACAGAACTCATGAACTCAAAGGTCCCTGCAGGTCCACATGTGTGGTGATGGGGAAGGGCTGGAGGTCAGGGTGGGTGGCAAGGATCGTCCTGAGACCCCAGTGAGCTTGGGATAGACTACAGTCTAGTCTCAGCTGTGGCCAGGCTCACCCCCCATCTCTGATTATTGCAGTTGGTATCGGTCCTCTCTCTTTGTCACACAATTCAAAGAGTCACAACTCTGTGACTTCTTGTACTGTAACTACCAGACATGCTATCTTCAGCACTGATTGCATCAGGGAGAAAATGTCAATCCCTGAGAAGCTCTTATCAAAGGGAGATGAAAGAAAATGGGGGAAGCAGCAAAGACTGTGTCATTTAATGCCACACAACACTGGGAACCCGTACTGGGCACTGATGGATGCCTTCCTTTTACCAGGCAGGATCACCGGATGTTTCACACGTCTTCTCTCATTTCATTCTCAAAGTAGCCTTACGCTCATGGAAGCTACTATCCCCGTTTCATAAATGAGAAGCCCAAAGCTTAACGAGATTACGTTCCTTGACCAAGGTTGTACGCACTCAGGGTGGTAGAGTCAGGATTAAAATGTCTAGCACCTTCACGATACGTAAGTTGTATGACAAAGCCAAGCGATTTGGAACCTATGTGGATTGCTGATACCTGAGGATGACCTACATATGACTGAGGGGAGGGTGGCTCTGATCTCTTCAAAATGCAAGAGGAAATTTTGCCGGATAACGTCTTCATTTCCCCCACCCCTTTTGCAAGCATTTGGAGGAAACTTTGTAAACAGGACTGGAACGGTAAGGTTAGTCAAGTCAAAATCACCCTCCCCCCTTCAAAGGATCATACTGGTGTTTGCTAATGTGAATCCTTTCTGCTCAAAGTTTAATGCCTCATGCAAGGGCTCCACAATTACTTTTCCATTACTTCCCACTGTTTATCACAGTTGGATTGCAAAAGCCAATTTATGTTGTGATCTCTCCTTTGCTAGATCTTTGCTGTCTATTTTTAAATTTGTCTCACAATCCAATTGGGTGCCTCATCACAAAGTGTTGGCTCCACGATGCTGTTGGAACGCCAGCCCCGAGAGGCATCTTGTCTCCAGCCACACAGAGTCCTCTGGACCAGCCGCGAGGTCAGGGGAGGACTCTGTCCTTGAACGCATGGCCAGCTCTTTCCCACTCCTCCAGGGCAGATTCTGATTAACCTTACACTAAAAGACCCAAAAAAGAGATTTCGTTGTGCATTCTAAAATGAAGAAATATGATGGTGATACTCCCAAATGGCTCTGATCTGGGATTCTTGAACCCAGACTCACCCTGAGGAAAGACAAGTACTTCCATTATCTAACTGCCCTCTATCTACATCTGACTGTCCTCTATCTCACGGTCCATGCTGAGGAGACCTGGGCACTGAGCAAGTGGCTGTGCTTGGTAGGGCACTGGTGGGGACAAACACTGCTCTTTGACAAGAAGACAGGTTTTGAGAATACCTTTAGAGATGGACGGGCAGTCTGGGGCAATGTTATTTTTATCGACATTAATTACATTTTATAAAAGAAGGAACCAGGGTACATAAAAGAAGAGATTCTAGAATGTTTTTTCTAGACCACGACTGTTTACTACTTGTGGAAGGTTTTCTTGATGGAGATTTTATTGCCCAAATGCCTTTGCTTTTTACAGTTCTCCAAGGTGATAAGCAGCCTTCCTTTTCTAATCTGTCGGCAAAAATTGCAAGGTTGTTTTATCCTTGTTGTTTGTTTGTTTTTAGTCTGTTTTTAAAAAGTCCTTATTTCTTGCACCTAATTTTCTTCCTATGAATGGGGCAGGGGTTTTTAATTGGTATTGGAGAGCTGTGTCTTTATCTGTCAGTGACTGAGTAATGTGATGCGCATCAAGCCAGCAAGTTCATCCAAAGATGAAATAAGGGAAGGCAGGTGGAGAAATACTTCTGTCCGTGGGCACGAAAGCTGGTGCATCCATGACCCCTGTCCTACTTGCTGCTTTGGGGTTGGTTCATCATCACCTCACGTAGACCCTGAGTCTCCAGCAAACCTTGCCTGATTCTAGGTGGTTCTCCTTCTCTGGCCTCAGCTCACACACCAGTGAAGCCACCGGCTGCCCAGATCAATCACCAAGTTAATTATTTTTGTTTCCTCTGAACTCGGTGGCCCCCTCTGCATTCATCCCCGGGGCCTACTGTGAAAAATACAAGAGCGTCTGTCTTTGTCCCTCCCCTCAAAGAGCACAGTATTAATCATTTGCAAGCAGCAGATCAACCCTTTTTGCAGTATTGGGGGAAGCACACAAATTCTGGAGTTCAGTAGGGTAGGGGGAGGAAGCCAGGGGGAGTCGGCGGCTGAGATTTATCGAGAACTTACTATATGCTAAAGATTATCTCCCTTAAACCTCACACTGGGTATAAGGGGACCTGGGTGGCTCAGTCAGTGGAGCGACTGACTTTGGCTCAGGTCATGATCTTACGGTCATGGGTTCGGATCCCACATTGGGATCTGTGCTGACAACTCAGAGCCTGGAGCCTGCTTTGGATTCTGTGTCTCCCTCTCTCTCTGCCCCTCCCCCTCTCATGCTCTGTCACTCTCTCTCTGTCTCTCTCAAAAATAAATAAACATTAAAAAATTTTTTAAAACCCTCACACTGGGTTTAGTCATTACGGCATTTTGTGGGTAAGGAATATGAGTCCCAGCGAGGGTAGGTAATTTCTCTATATCCCACAGGACACCAAAGCCTGGCTCCCTTTACTCTACCCACACCTTTTCATCTTCTTATTTTTCTTAAGTTTATTTATTTATTTTGAGAGATAGAGAGAGCGCCAGCATGGGAAGGGCAGAGAGAGATGGAGAGAGGATTCCAAGCAGGCTCCTCACTATCAGCATGGAGTCTGACATGGGGCTTGAACCCATGAACCATGATATCATGACTTGAGCAGAAGTTGGACGCTTAGCTGACAAAGCCAGCCAGGCACCCCGCCCTTTCATCTTCTTGACAGTGACAACATCTGTCCAGTTTAATCAAGGGACATTTTCAGGCAAGGCTACATGAGCTGATATACACAAGGCATCTTTATAAACTCTGGAGGACTCTACTGAAGCTAGTTACTGTTGCTTTCTGCCCAGAAATCATCTGGTTCCTAGCGGCTGGTCACTTCCGCAAAGTAGGCTGACCAGGGTCCTGTGATGTGTGAGGCCTGGCCACAAGGCAAGGCCACAAAGCCACGAGCCACTTCTCTGGTGGTGCCGACTGTCAGCACTAGGTAAGCGTGCCCCGTGGGGAACTCTGCTGGTCGCTCTCAGGGTTACTGGGAGCCTAATCAGGGAGGAAGAAGATCTGTCAACACCATTAAAGCCAGGAACAGCCATTCTTTCCATTTATTAGGATGGAGGAGATTGGCCTAATCCCGAGGAAGTCGGAAGGGATTTAGAGTTAGAAAATCTTCATGGTTTAGATGCTATTTCTAGAATGTTCTCTATCCATGAAAGAACAGCTCCTTCTTTTTGAGGGACTGGTTTCTTATGGCTTGTCAAGCAAAGTAGGTTATTTCACTTACACATGCAGGGATAATGTAGGCTGTAGTGGCTGTAGCTGAACCAGAAGGGCCGTGCCATGAAGAAGACAGCATCTGTGACACCAGGAGCCACCTCCCTCTACCCTCCCCCGCCCCCCCAGCTGCGGGCTGAGAGGTCTTGGGCTTCATGGGCACGCACCACAGAATTCAAAGCCACTGCTTCCCAAGTACACCTGTTCTGGAATGCAGGATGTGGTTAAGAGAGCAAGATGTGCCGCATCTCTAAGTTTCCCTAAGTGCCAGGCTTACTGACAGACATGTGATGTACAGTATCACCTTTAGTCCTGGCCAGAACCACGCAAGGGAGGTGTTCGTTCTAAGGGGACCTGATCTCCAGGTCAGACTCCAGGCTCCCAGCTGTCACAGCAGAGGCTGATGAGGGGGCTTGAACCCACAAACCATGAGATCATGACCTGAGCTAAAGTTGGACGCCTAACCCACTGAGCTACCCAGGCACCCCAAGATTTTCTATTCCTTAACTGCTTCATTTTGGGAACTTTCCTTAACTCTTTATGCTTCAGTTTCCTTGTCTATAAACTGGACATAATAAAATAATAACCACCTGAAAAATTTGTTGTTGGAGCAAGTAGGCAAAAGAATGCAGACAGAGTGCTTACACCAGAGACTGATAAATGAAAATGAAATGACTGAAAAATGAAAATATCTAATTAATATTAATTATTATTTCCTAATTATTACACAGGACTTTTCAACAATGTATTTGATTTGGTAAATTGGGCTTCTGTACCTGCTGTTTAACAACCTTTTAAAAAACTGGGGTGGCTGGGTGGCTCTGTCAGTTAAGCATCCGACTCTTGGTTTCAGCTCAGGTCATGAGCTCATGGTTTGTGGGTTCAAGCCCCGTGTCGGTTTCTGTGCTGGAAGCACAGAGCCTGCTTGGGTTTTTTCTCTCTTTCCCTCTCTCTCTGCCCCACCCCTGCTCGAACTCTCTCTCTCTCTCTCTCAAAATAACTAAACATTAAACAAATTTTAAAAAATTAAGGTTGTGGGCACCTATTAGGAGCAAAGTCATTCTGTTCATGACTGGGTAAAAGGTCTAGTAATGATCATGTAAAACCCCATTTTTCTGGCACTAAAGGCAGACATGACTGATAAAGTAGGAGACAGAACAACCAAAATTCAAACATAACTATGTCTTGGATTCAAGCCTGCTCGTAATACAGACCTCAAGTCCTAGGCAGAAGATTATAGATTACACCTAGTCTAAAAGAAGGCGGGGGGGAAATGTAACACTTCCTACACGAATTTCTATCAAGAAACTAAAATGAAACCGAAGTATTGGCATTGTTAGGAGCAAATCGCTGTTACGTGGAAGGCTATGGGTATGGAGACGTTTTCCCCAAGATGTCCATGAGAAGGTCAAAGGTTGCTTTATGGAAACTTTCCTGTTTGTGATTTACAGCTTCTACAGCATAAGGCATTAAGATGCAGGAAATTAGGATAAGAAAAGACACATTAACCCTCAGGACAGGTCTCCCTTCTGAAGAAGCACAAGAGAATTTCCTTGGGTTAGTTCCCTGACAAGGTGAAATCACACCTATCTCTGAGGTTTAAAAAAGAAAACAGAATATAATTATATAATTTCTTTGGGTCTTAAGTGTCTTCTTGAACCATTTTATTAGACTCATTTTATAGATGAGGAAATGGAGGCACAAAGGGTAAAGGAATTTTCCTCAGGCATCAGGGACATCAAAGGCATTCTGGGATTTCTCCCTGTTTGATGTAGTCTGACATAGTCTCATCCTGCCCTTTGCATGTGAAAAGTGAAAAATTGTAGATTCTATGGGAGACTAGGGGAAGGGACCACTTTCTAAGGACAACATGGCAAACACCAGGAATCTCCCCGGACAGAACATAACGATGACTGGCCACCATTTTGCTTTGAGGCCAGAAAGTGTAGTTCATGTTCTCCTTAACCCAAGGTTGCTTCTAGAGCTTTCTTCATGTCTTTTTTTATGGACACCACGTGGCGGTGAAAAGTCTACAATGCTGCCAAGACAAATAAGGAGCTCAGTGTGTTGGAAACTAAGCAAATTGAAAGGGATATTAAAAGAGTTTAATCCATTAAAATGGAGGAAGCCTGTGAACCCAAAGGACAGCTTGACTCCAGTGTCAAGGGGAAACAGTTGGCTATTTTGGAAGTCTAAGGTGGTAAATTACAGGCCAGTAGCCTGACCTGAGTGGCCATAGACAGTACCAAGCTTCGTGTCATTCAGAATCATGTGGGTCTTCATTCACTTTCTACCTTCAGTTCTTCCCTTAACGAAGTTAAGTACTCAGATGAGATGGTCTCTGAGGCCCCTCCTGGTTCTAACGCTGAGATTTAAGGAGGTCAAAATAGGACTTCACACATTCCCACCCCCAACCTCAACCCGAATCAGGTCTCCTCAAAGATTCTTTGCCTGCATATGGCTTTGCTTACCATATGATCTATGTTTTAGTGTTTATGGCTGCTGTTGGCAATAAGTGGCCTTTCTGGATTATCCTTTGTGTCTTTTGTAGCTACCATGCAGCAGAAGGGTTTGGGTGTGGATTATAAAGAGTGAAACAAGGGAGATTCCTTATGTAATCGTGGCAATCTGAAGACCCCGTCTGGAGCAAATGGGCAATAGAATACTAAGTTTCAGAATAAATAATTTATCTGATTGTATATCCATGATGCAGTTACAACAATAATGAAAACAAGATGGCCACACTACTGACTCACTACCAATGGACATTCTCTACCTGTTGTTGTTGTTGTTGTTGTTTTTAAACCAGTCTACTATCCACAGCAGTTTGCAAGTGCCAGATACCCACTTTTCCAGCCTCCCTTACAACGAGGGGTTGGCTGCATTTTCCAATCCTTAGAGGAAGTCAGCAGAAGACATGAGTGAAGGTAAAATGAGAGAGAAGACCTTTCCTGCTCCGTCCTGCCTCTGAAGCTGGTCGAGGCAGGATGTGTTATGTAGAGCTGTGGCAGCCTTCTTCCCTCTAAGAGGTTTGAGCTGGTGACATATCAAGGTGGCCACGTCTCCCACACTGGATCATGGGCAGGGAAGACAGAGTGCAGAAAGCCCTCATTAGGCTGGGAGAGCCCACAAAGGAGTCGACTTACATACAATGGGGACCAAACTTCATGCTGAATAGCAAAAAATACACAAAGGAAAGAAGGGTATTGTTGTTCGAACTTTATACTGAACACTGAAATAAAAACTAGGAAAATAAGCTATTATTATCTTCTATTGATAGTGGCTTTGGTTAGAATTACAACTATGCATGAGTTAGGAAAAAAGTAGGACTTAAGTATTGATTATTTTTCTTCTGTGTGATTTTTTCTGGAAACACTAATCAGACAGCCTTCGTTTTACACACTTAGCTTATCAGGAGGGTCATAAAGAGGGCCAGTTCTCTGAAAATGGGCAGGGGCTTTATTTCCCCAAGGGCCTCTGCTATCATTCTCTTTGAAGGCACTTCCCATTTGCCACGTTCCCCATTGTTTCCTGCTCTCTGGTTGTCGGGGGCCCACCTCTGCCTGGTCAGCATACATCAGTGCTCTCCCCCTGAGATCAGAGGAGACCCCGACCTGACCACTGTCAGTGACTTTATAAAACCTGCATGTGCAAGACTTCACAGTTCACGTTGTGACCTGCTTGGATTACCAGACCACATCTGTGACACAGATGGACAGAAGCGATGATGAAGGGTTTAACGTCTTGGCTGGGCATTGATGAGAGATAAAGAGAGATGTTGGTAATAAAGGGAGAGCTATGCTTAAGGCAGAACCAGCTGTGAAAAGCAGCCGCTTCCTTAGAGAGTGTTCTTGTTTACTATGACTTCTACTTCCTTACTCAACCTTTCAGCTTCTCCAGCTCAGAAGACCAGAATCTCTTCTAAATAGTCAAGACTCATTCTCCTGGCTATTTTGGATGAGAGCACACCCCCGTTTTGTTTGAGTTATCTTGCAAACAGTCTCAAATTTCTGCTGCATTTACTTTGTGCGGTTTGATACCAAATCACCATCCTTTGAGCATCCACAGGGCACAAAAACTCTAAGATGACTAAGATTCTACGCAAGCCCCGCCCACATGCTTTCTCCTAGGCACCATCCTCGGAGAGCTCCATCCTACTCATATTCAAACAGCAATCTGGAAGGTTGGTTGTGGGGCACTCTCAGCACTTTTCACAGGACGCATCTGCCTCTTACACCCGCAGCTGCTTATGGGCAAGTGGCCCCTCACCCCACCACGGAAAGGCAAATGGCTGGATGACTAATCTCCACCCTGGTTCTCTGGCTCTGCTTCTCTCCACCACTGAAGGAGAGACACGTACCTCATCCCTAACACACAGGGGTGTGGTCAGGATGAAGGAGATAACCAGGAACAACCCAAATTTATTTGACATTTTATTTCTAAAAGCCCCTTCATGTAAATTATTTCAGAATGATTTTTTCCCAGTCACCTTTTTTTTAATATCTTTTTTTTTTTTTTCTGAGAGAGAGAGACAGCATGAGCAGGGGAGGGGCAGAGAGAGAGGGAGACAGAGAATCGGAAACAGGCCCCAGGCTCTGAGCTGGCTGTCCGCACAGAGCCCGACGTGGGGCTCGAACCCACTAACCGTGAGATCATGACCTGAGCCGAAGTCAGACACTTAGCCGACTGAGCCACCCAGGCGCCCCTCCCAGTCACCTTTTGGGGTATGAAAGATATTGACCACCCAAGTGGGTTAATAAAATAGTAGCTATCGTGACGGCCCCACATCCCATGCCTGTGAGTGGTACAGCTGGAGTTGAAACCAAACTCTTGGTGCTTTTTGCAGACACAGAGCATGTTGAGGGCTTTGCATGGGGTTTTGGGCTGGCTACTGCCTCTGGTGAGAAGGATCAACCAAGGCAAGGATGGCGTATCTAAGCATCCTTTCATTATGTACTCATCAGATGGCCTTTCTTCAGTCTCCATTGTAAGCAAGATGCAAACTCTTTTGCAGGGAAGAGTCCCCAAATCCCCTGGTGTTTGGGTCTGAGAGACTGGCAGTTTGAACGTAGACCTCCCCCGAATGTCTTTGTCTTCCTAGTCCCTGCAATGTGTGAATCTGTTACCTTACAGGGCGAAAGAGACTTGGCATATAGCGTTAAGTTAAGGATCTTGAGATGGGAAAGTTATACTGGATTATCTGGATAGGCCTATTGCAATCACCTGCATCCTAAGAAGGGTGAGTAAAGATCATCGGAAAAAGAGAGAGGTGATGTGCTGACAGAAGGAGGAGGGAGGGAGGGAGAAAGAGAGAGAGAGATTTGAAGATGCTACACTGCTGGCTTTGAAGATGCAGAATGGTGCCATAACCCAAGAAGGATAGATGGCTCTAGAAGCTGGAAAAAACAAGAAAATGGATTCTTCCCTAGAGTCTGCAGAAGGAGCTCAGCAAAGCCAACCCATTGTAGATTTCTAGCCACAGGGACCATCAGAATGAATCTATATTAGTTTCCTGTTGCTGCTGTGACAAATTACTACAAACTTAGTGGCTGAAAACAACATAAATTTAGGTGCTTTGTGACCATCCTGCTAAAAAAAGAATGTTTTAATCATTTAGAGCTTCCTAGGAGAGCATGGCAAGAAAGAGTTGCTTGGAAACAAATGCACAGGAGGGAGACGAGGTGTCTATGGTAGTTAAAGTAGCAATTCAACATGGCAGCATGTGTAGACATTGCATGTGTAGACATTAGGCTCTCCCACCCAGGGGCCAGTGGGCTCCCCTGTCTTGTGCCCACTCACTCAGACCCTTCACTCCTGACTTGTTTTACCCAGGAGTGACTACAATACTTTCCACTCTATCAGACTCAGTAAGAATTTCAAAACCTTTTGAAGGTCATTGGGTTTCAAGCAGGTGGCTTTCTCTGCTCATTGGTGTCACAGCATCGGGAACTAGTCAAGCTTCAAGCCTTTGACAATTATTTCGAAAATTACATTTCTCTCTCTCGGGCCAGTTGGAAGGTCAGGAATGTGAGGAGGAACAAAGAGTCAACCCACCACCCTGCCTAGGACTGTCCTTCTTCCTTAATGGCCACAGAATGGCTGACGAGACAGTGAGACTTAATTTCTTGTTTTAGCATCTTCTTTCAGGCAACAGTTCTGGCTGAGAATCTATGACCTCGAATCCACATGTCCCATAACACAGCATCTGAGAGATCTCCAAATGTGCTTAATAGAACAAGACGCCATTCTGCCATAGAAATAGGTCTGGGGGACCCAGGGGCCCGAATGGGCAGAGGATTCATGGGTGATAGTCTGCCTGGGCCACAGTCATAAAATCTGTCATCATCCCTGCCACTATAACAGGCAGAAGGATCTCTTTACACTGTACTGGACAGCACTTCGCCACGGGGATTGGCTTTGGGGGATGATTTATAACAGACATCATCACCGTGGCTGATGACCGCTTCCTCAGATTGGCAGACAAGTAGCGTCCTGGCCCCATGGCAGACAGCAGACCAGAGGCAGAGGGACAAGAAAGTGGTATCCTAGCAGACTGAAATGAACACAGGACACTCACTCCCCACTGGAAGAGATAACAATAGTCTACCCACTTCTGTTTCCTTCACAGCATTCACGCTGGGCTCATCCTTCAGCTGGGTTCTCTCCATCTCAACTCCTGACCTGACTTCAAGGTGGCCTGGGCACCGAGGGAGGAGGTGAGGCATTTGTGAGTGAAGATGCTTTCAGGGAAAACTCTAGCTAATGTTGTCTGCCCTGCACTTCTTTCCAGATCTCCGTTTCTGAATTTTAATTTCTGGGCTCAGAATCTGTGTGAGCAAAAATGCTCTGCACCTGATTAAAAGGCAGCCAAAGAATTTGAATAGACGTTTCTCCAAAGAAGATATAAAAATGGCCCATAAGCACATGAAAAGATGCTCAACATCATTAGTCACTAGGGAAATGTAAATCATTTCCCTATCAAACTTCATTGAGATACCATGCCCCCCCCACCAGCGTGCCTATCATCAAAAAGATGGACAATAACAAATGTTGTTGAGGATGTGGGGAAATTGGAACCATTATTCATCGCTTATACGATTGTAAAATGATGCAGCTGTTTTGAAAAACATTTCAGTAGTTCCTCAAAAAGTTAAACATAAAGTTAACATACGATCCAACAGTTTCACTGCTAGGTATATATTGAAGAGAACAGAAGACATGTGTCCACACAAAAATTACCACATGAATGTTCGTAGCAGCATTACTCACAATCACCAAAGAGTAGAAATAACCAAATGTCCATCAATTGATGAATGGATGGGTACAATGTGGTATATGCATGGAGTGCAATGTTATCCAGGTCTCAAAAGTATGAACATGAATGAACCTTGCAAACCTTATGCCATGTAAGAGAAGGCAGACACAAAAGGTCATATATTGTATAACTCGATGTATTTGAAATATCCATAACAGGAAATCTACAGATTTTCAGAGAATAGATTAGTGATTGCCGGAGGGGTGGGAGAGGGGAGTGTGGAGTGACCGCTAACAGACATAGTTTCTTTCTGGGGAGATGGAATGTCATGAAATTGGCTAGTGGCAATGATTCTACAACTTTGTGAATATATAACTCTCACCCCTAAATTGTACATTTGGAAGCATACATTTTATGGCATACTTCAATAAAAAAAAATCATATGACAAAAAAATTCACCTCTGCAGAGTAACACCGAGGTCCTCAGGTGGTCCTAATCTTCTGCTTAAATTTTGAAAATTATGTTATTTTAATGAAGATATTTGCAAAAGGAAAATACGCTTTGCCAATCTCCCTCCTGCATTGGCATTCGGTGTCTAAGTATCACTCCTAGGGCACAAGAACCAGGGGTTTGCACCTCTGAATGTGGCCTTTTTGCTATCTGAGCCTGTCTCCCCAATTGAGAGACACCCCCACAAGCGCTTTTTGTAATCACTGTGGTCCCCCATTGTTGGGTGTTAAATTGTGTCTCTCAAAAAGATATATTCAAGCCCTAATTCCGAGGATCTGTGAATGTGACCTTATTTGGAAATGGCATCTTTGCAGAAGTAACAAGGTAAGATGAGGTCAGATTGAGTTGGGGGCCCTACTCCGCTGACTGGTGTCCTCAGAAGAGGTAAAATTTGGACACATAAATGTGCACAGAGGGAAGACAACATGAAGACGCACAAGGAGAATGTCATGCGATGCGGGGGGCAGGGATGAAAGTGCTCCAAAGATGAACCAAAGAATGCAGAGAATTGCCAGTGGCTACCCGAAGATGGAATAAGCAAGAAGGGGCGACCCCCGCCGGTTTCAGGGGAGCACGGCCCCGTCAGCATCTTGATTTTGAACTTCTACCCTCCAGAACCGTGAGGGAACTGGTCTACTGTTTGAAGCCATCCACTTTGTGATAATTTACGATCACCCTAGGGAGCTTGTACGTGCCTCTAGTGCAAAGATCCAGGTGTGTCTGCCCAGCACACGAGTCTTCCCCTTCCACCTGAACTGTCATGGCCGAGACGGAAAGAAACCCTGGCAACTGGCTGCTAAAAAATGGAACAATGTGGTCCCATTGTTACAAATGAGGGCTCCAGAGAGAGATGAAGTGGTTTACTCCACAGAAGGAATGGAGTGGGGGGGGGGGGGGTCCTAGAATTCCATTTAGGACTTTCAACCCTTAGTTAACCAAGGAAGGTGCAAAAAAGAAATGAGCCAGTCAAGAGTCTACTATGAGTCAAGGGCTGGGTACACAATCTAATTTAATTCTCCCCGCAGCCTATGCCACAAGTATTCTTATCCGCCATTCTGAAAATTAGGTAATTACCATGAAAACACAGATTAGGATGCATATCCGAGCTCACTTAGTAAATGGCAAAGCCACAGTCCAGCCCAGGTCTTTAGGATTTCACGATCTTGCTTCCCTTGATCTTGCTAAGGGGATCTATTGATCAGACAGCTTCCCCCTCAAGAGGGCCTTTCAACTTCATTTGTCAAATGACCAGGATCTCTTTACCTTATAAGTCAAGTTTGGGATGAAAAATTCAATATTCCTGTTTTCTAGTTACTGAATATAATGATTATAAATTCCCAAATATAAAAATTTTCTGTGATCAGTAGAACAAAGATAATAATTTCATAAATCCAATGTAGTTTAGCCCTTTTGAGAATAATAAATTGCTGAGATAAATACTATGACCAGGTAGTGAAATATGAGTAGTTATACCTTTTGCATTCATTTTTGTAGCTGAAGTGGCTGGCAAGCATTTAAGTAAAGGCATATATTTGTTGGCTCTATTGCTTTATTATTCTGTGAATAATAAATGGAAATAACTTTTAATAGGATATGCAAGATGTTTTATTTTTGGCATAATTTCTTTAAAAATTAAATTATTTGGGGGGGTACCTGGGTGGCTCAGCCAGGTGAGTGTCTGACTCTTGATTTTGGCTCAGGTCATGCTCTCAGAGTTCATGAGTTCGAGCCCTGCATCGGGCTCTGTGCTGACAGCCTGAAGCCTGCTTGGGATTCTCTGTCTCTTTTTCTCTCTCTGCCCCTCCCCCCTTAAAGATAAATAAACATTAAAAAAATAAAAAAATATTTTGTTACAGTTTAGATTGTCTTCAATTTTTTCTATCTTCCCATGAAATCTTTATGAAGATTGGCTTAGTTTGAAGCTTTTAACAATCTGTGCATCTGGGAACAGGTTTTAAGATCTCATGACCTCACGTATCAGGAGCATTGAGTATAGTTGAACTAATGTTTTATAATCTTTGGAAGAATTACGTTTGTTAGAGCAATTGCTGGTGTCATTGGGGCTGGTTTAGTCCATTTTCCTTCAGCTTTCAGAGAAACGCACAGAAAACTACATGGCCTAATTAAATGAAGCCAGTGAAAAGAAATGCAGCAGGTTAGCCCTGCAACGAGTTTGCAGCCTAAACTTTGCAAATATGTGACTCTGACGGTCAACGATTGTGGGAGAGTCAATGGCACTTGTCACATTTAAGAATATGCCCCAATGGACTCTCTCTTCTGCAACAATCTTTCTCTGTAGGAATTCAAGGTAGTCACACATTTGCTGTGTGATAAGATTAGCATGATTACATGAATCCTTTCATGAATCAAATAATAAACAGCACCTGCTAGTGAGATGACTTTCCATGTTAACTGTCTACTGAAATCTGTGGAATTCATCTGATCATAGGGCATGGGAGCATTATGTTAAGTGTTCAGTGTCATACCGTGAGTGACCTCAAAAGGGCTGAGTATTTCAGTGACAGGTAATCAAGTTACCATGTAATTCTGAAGATGGGGCGAAAGGACCACAGTCTGCTTTACACAAAAGTCATGAGCAAGAGTAACAACTAAAAGATGGACTGTTGGAAACGTCATCGGAAATCTCAGTAAGCTTTCCCATGCTCCATTCCAGAAATACATGAAGCATTCCCTTTTATGATATTGTGCCTGACTTTGTGCGCACTTTAAAAAAGACAGTGGTGGGGCGCCTGGGTGGCTTAGTCGGTTAAGCGTCCGACTTTCGCTTAGGTCATGATCTCGCGGTTCGTGGGTTCGAGCCCCGCATCGGGCTCTGGGTTGACTGCCAGCTCAGAGCCTGGAGCCTGTTTCAGTCTGTGACTCCCTCTCACTCTGACCCTCCCCTGCTCACGCTGTCTCTCTCTCTCTCCTAGAAATAAATAAAACATTAAAAAAAAAGATATCATGACTCTATCAAAAAGAAATGTGCTCTAATCTTTTCAGAACATAAAGATAATGGAAGCTCATTTGGAAAAGTCAGGCAATGAAAGTGAAAATCTTGGTATATCTGGGATATGGGGTATTCATTCAATGCCTTTCCTCTTCCCTGTGGGGACCCAGCTGTGCTGATACCCCAGCCTCCCTTGCAGTTAGCTGGCCCCTGACGGTGGGGCGGGTGTTCCACTGAGCCTGACTCAGTAAAAGCCTTCCCTGTGATGTTGCAGAGTCTTTCGTTTCCTCTCCAGCCTGACTAGAATGGAGAGTTCCACCAAAGTGACCGTGGGCTGCACACACTGGGAGTGGCAACGTCCAGAACGTGAGGAGCCTGAATTCCCACCACGTGTGGCCAGTCCTATCATTTGACTTCACATGAATGGGAAATAAACTTCCATTGTATTGGATCATGTCATGCCCGCGTTTATTTCTTAACGCAGCCTAGAATATCCTACCCTGTCTGGCACAATATCTTACCAGCAGAGATAGCAATGTGGCATTTCTGTAAATATAATTCCAGATATCTCTTTATGAGTAATACCTATGGGTGTGCGTGGGTATGTGCGCACGCACACACACACACGCGCAGGCACACAAACACAATTTTTTCCTAGTAAGATCACACTATACATGATACCTTTTTCACTCAATCATATCTGGTGTGGATATTTCCATATAATGTGATCATTAATATGTATCAACCTTATAAAGGGCTTCACACTATTTCATTGCGTGATTGTATCACTGTTAAAGAAATTAATTCTTCATTGATGGAAATGCAGTCTGTTTCCAAATTGTCATTATTACAGATAAGCAACCCTGTATATACCTCTTTGGGCACCTGTCCAGTTATAACTGCAGGATTAGGTATGTGTGTGTTTTGGGGGGGGTGGGGATTGCAAGAGCCAGGTTTGATCCACACAGCCCCAGCTTCTTTCCAAAGTTAGGATAATCCACTTGTGAACAAACAGGCAGTGAAAAGCGTGTTTCCTCCACTTCCATCCACCAGATGCTATCAGATTTAAGAATCTTGGCCCATTCAATAGGCAAAGAGAGGTCACTGAGGTGATTTCATTTGCATTTCTTTTACTGCCTTTGATATTGACCTTCTTTCCACATGTCCATTGATCAAGAACAACTTGTGTTTCGGGGCGCCTGGGTGGCTTAGTCGGTTAAGCGTCCGGCTTTCGCTTAGGTCATGATCTTGGGGTTTGTGGGTTCGAGCCCCGCGTCGGGCTCTGTGCTGACTGCCAGCTCAGAGCCTGGAGCCTGTTTCAGTCTGTGACTCCCTCTGTCTCTGACCCTCCCCTGCTCACGCTGTCTCTCTCTCTCTCTCCTAGAAATAAATAAAAATATTAAAAAAAAAAAAAAAGAACAACTTGTGTTTCTTCTTTTGTGCATAACCTGTTTGTATTTTTCAACAATTTTTGTGCTGGGAAGTTTGTCTTGTTCTTACACATTTGCAACAGTTTGTCCTAATTCATCTTTTTTTTTCTTTTTCTTTTTTTTTTGCCAGCAAAATGTGCTTTGACACTGATAAGTACGCAGCCCTGGAACTGAAATGATCTTTGGGGGCTTAACAGAGCCTCTTTGAGCTTCAGATATGTCAGGAAGCAATGAATTCATTGCAATTCTGTGGCTAATACGGCAGCACTCACCTGGGGAAGGCTGAAGGGTGATTCTCGAAAGGGGAGACAGGAAATTAGCCAAGAGACAGAACGCTGGTAAAGCATTTTGCAAATAGATGGCGTCTCAGAATGATAAACTGCAACGCTCACAATTTGGCAAGACAATTAAACGGCAGAGCTATTTATATAGCTCAGGTAGAGGGAAAGGAATATTCTCCTACGTTGAAAGTGCTGAAGGCAATTGGCCAACGTGGGCTCCCTCTTTGCCCGTAAATTGGAAAGAATGTAACACTGCTGTCTGAATTATACAGCAAATGCTTGTCACTCTAGCCTTTGGGGAATCCTCCTTGGCTACCCTTACTCTATCAACCCCATTAGCCCCTGGTCACACTGGAGTGTCACAGTGGTGTTCCTCTTAGAACTGAGCACTGAGCACAGTAAGCATTATTTCGTCTCAGAGAGTCTATATTTTCTTGCAAATGGCTAGCTGGAAGAAGAAAAAGAAAGATGTCCATCTAACTCGGCATTAGATAAGCTGGGAATTTCACAGAACAGTCTCTGTCATGAGAAAATGGATGTGACAGTTGGGGAGGGGCTGACGCCATGTGATGGGCCCGCCGGATTTTGCCACCGGGGGCAGGTAATGGGGCTGAGTCTCCAGAATGGGGTTTGGGAGCGTCCTCTAGGGAGGTCGTGTAAGGTTGGCGCTCTGGGGAGATCATCTGTCCCATCTGCTCTGCCGTGGACAAGGCAGGTCTATAAAGCAGCCCCAGAGGGACCATAACAGGGCTGGTGAGTGCAATCAGCTCCTCATAAATGTGGGGACTGGATGGATGGTGAGGGCTTTGGGCTCCATATTGGCAGCTGGCTTGGAGCAGGAGTGGGTGAAGGTGGGGGTGGTCCCTGCTGGAGCAGTGAGGGCGCCTTTGACTCTGAGGACTATTCAGAGCCCAGACTTTAGGGGACAGGGATCCTAGTTTTCCAGAACTGTTCCCCAGAGGGGGTCTGACAAAAACTTTTTGCCCTTGGCTTCAACCCCCAGCATGTAAATGGATGTGAGCACACACACCACATTTCAAATGTTTCTGGTGTTTCACAGGGGCCACACAGGCCCCCTGCAGAAGGCGCGGGAGGTGGTGGTGGATCCCCAACAGAAGCAAAGGCAAAGCGTGGAGAGGGTGGGCATCCTGGTGAACCTGGGCTCTGCCTTCATGCCCTCCTCCGGCCCCCACCCCCTCATTAGGGGTGACCACGGAAAAAGCTGGCAGCCACACTGGCCCATGAAGGGGACAAAGCCAAGCAGAGGCCAAGCCCGGAGCAGCACTGGCTTCCTCACCTGGACTTCTGGAGTGTCTGGGGGGAAGTACCCCGGGGCTGGGGACTCAGTACCAGCCCTTCCCAAGACCCCTTCATGGACCCTTGCTCTGTGCCAGGCACTGTCCCAGGGACCAGCGACAGAGGTGGCCCCTGGTGCTTCAGGAGGTAGCCTTAGACTCGTGACCATCAGCTCTAAAATCCCTCATGGGGAGTAAGGGGAGAAGGCACGTCAAGGGTTTGAAGATACTTTTGTGTCCTAAGCACTGGAGGCACAATAACCGATTTTCCGGCCCATATCTGTGTTGCTGTTATTGCACGTGAATATACGTTGCTGTGATGACAAATGACACTTTTAGGGATCAAGATGGTTTAGCTGTTTGTCACAATGTATTCTCCCAACTCCTTCGTGTGAATTCTCGAACCGAGGTTGCCAGGTGGTCTCGGCACTGGAACGGTTAGTATTGGCTTGGACCTCGGGGTGGGGGGCCAGGGTGGTGCTGGTTTGGGGATGGGAGGCTCCTCAGTATTCTCGAAGTGAACTCCACTGACCGTGGATCCCCTGACAGGGGAGGGGCGCGGAGGGTGGTATGCATGCTGAGCGTGGAGGGAGGCATGGGGTGGGGGCCTCTCACCCTGTTGAGCGCCGCAGCCTGGACGCTGCTCTGGTCCCCAGAGAAGCCAGCTCCCCGCCTCCCCAGGGAGACTCACGCATCGTGCTGAACCCCAGAGAACCCCAGGCTTTCCGACTTGTGGTCCAAATTGCTCTGGAGCCTGAATGCAGAGCCCTCACATGCTTGCTGTATACCTTTGGGCAAGTTGTTTTATAACTCAGTATTCTTAGCATTCTACGAGGTACTACAGTGTGGAGGCTAACTTCCCTGGGATAGAGCTTGGCTTTGAATCCTGACTGTTTATTCCTAGCTGTATAATCTTGAGCATGTTTCTTAACCTCTCTGAGCTATAGCCTCCTCACTCACAGCACAAGGATAACACTGTATTCATCCCAGGCGGTTGTCGTGATGAATTAATGAGAAAACAAAGTGCTTGGAAAAGCCCCTGACACACACTAAGCACTATACACACACCAGTTTATTAATTTTGTTTTCCGGATGGCAAAACAGAGAGGTGAAGTCACTTCCCCAAAGTCACACAGTCACAAAGTCACACACACCATGGGGTGCTGAGACCATGGAGAGACCAGATTCCCAAATAAAAGGGGAGATGCTCTTGCATTTCTCTAAAGCATTTTCTCTGTGGAGAGAGCAAGGGAGTTTCCACCACAGGCCAGAACTTCCCTGCAGACTCTGATAGCCCTTTTCAAGTCCGCTGACACTGGAATCCCCATCATGGCCCAGAAATCTCCCAATAGGGACTTGCTGGCATTGCTGGTGTTCTGGTCCGATATGGGCATGCTGAGGCACACGGACAATCACTCTGGGAAGTGATTCCATGGTCTCCCCGGCTCCCTGGAGGCGGTGGGGTGACGGGGCTGGGCTTTAGCTCCTGCCAGGCCAGGCCCTTCGGCCCAGGAGAAGGTCTTGCTCACTTAGGTACGGGGGATCCTTGCAGGAGGCCCATCTGCCTGTGTCCAGAATGCAGCCAAAACGGCCACCTTGCTTCATCCCCAGCTGAGCACGTAACCCAGAGCTTAAGGATGCTCTAAAAAGGTCTGTTTCCTGCAGAACATTCCCCGATGGGGTCCTTATTTTTCAAACCCCAGTTGCCCCTTTTAACGATCTTACATGCCTTGCTATGTACAGTCAGTCTGAGTGTGTGCATGCGTGTGCGCCCACACACACACGCTGAGCTCTGGGGCAGTCTCTCCCCTTCTGCAGGGAATACCAGCAAAGCTGCGGAACGTCTCCATGGAAACCAGCCTCTCCATCCATCGGGCCTCTGCAGCGTGGAATACATCATCAGCAAGGCGGGGGCTGGTGAGCCACTTAATGGAAACACTCAACGTGCCGTTTTAGAAGGCAGGGCCCCTTCCTGGGGACTCCTAATGAGCCAGTGACATCTGAATGAGGAGGGAATCCCATGTTTTCACTCCAGAGAAGCCCAAGTGAGTGCCCTCCGCGCGCCATGCCACCTGGAAGGTGTTCACCACCTCCCCATTGTGCTGTCACATGTAGGTCCCTATAGTAACCGACAAGACAGCCAATTTCAAATCCTAATTTCCCCATAGTGCTGAGACCCACCCATCACCCTCCAGTTGGCTTCTGGGTCTTCTGTGTGGTCATAATGTGTTTTCCCTTGTTTTCGTTTTTTTTTGTTGTTTTATTGGTTTTGTTTTTTTCTCATAATAGTATTTTTCAGTTCACTGAAAAAAAGGAAGGTGATTTCAAGAGGAATATTCCTGATTTTTTTAAAGAACTTTCTTTCTTCTCCTTCTACATTTTCCCCCCATTTCAGGGTGTGTATTAAGGCTGTAGGCAATGTATACTGAATCGTTTTGCATTTCGGACAGGGATCAAGAGCGGTATGTACCCAACTAATAGGAGGGTAGACCACTGGATAGTAGACTTCAAAGGCTTGTTGGCAATGTATGTATATTAACAGATGGGATAAAACAGATCTTTGATGAGCTGAAAAAATTAAGCCCACAAGTATGTTTCATAGGTATATTTTGCCTCTCTGTAAATATGAAGCGTTCTTCAAATCATTATAATTGTCTGAACATTTGAACAGTCTTTCAAATTCCGTGATCTCATCCACACGGGGTCAACTGGATGTGTGCTTCTGGTGGTTCTTGTTTTAACTTTTTGTTTACAGTTCCTTCTGTTGTTCTGAATCTTTTTGGCAGCAACTCGTGAAAAATTCCACATTTTTTTTTTCAATTTGACCTTTTCATTTGACATTTTGCCTGGACCATTTCTCTGGGGGAAGGAATGGAGGATGAGCTCATGTGAGGAGCAAATTGTGCTAAGTTGTCTGTGATTTTAGAACTGAAATGAGACTATCATTGCCTCAAAACTGAAGGCTGTGCTTTTGTTTGCTTCTTAGACTTGTCGATTCCTGGCATTAAAAACCCACTGTTACCCGTCTCTGACTTACAACAGGGTTACACCCTGACCAAGCCATCCTAAATTGAAGATATCGTCAGTTGAAAATGCATTTGACACACCTATCCTCCCAAATATAGCTTCTCCTAGCCCACCTTCACTGGGTTCAGAGCATGTACATTAGCTTGCGGTTGGACAAAATCATCTCACACCAAGCCTATTTGATAACGAAGTGTTGCCTATCTTATGTAATTGATGGAGTATGGCTGGATGGGTGCTGAATTCTTGCTAGTGTACTGGGTGTTTGTTGTCATGACCTGGGAGCCGCGGGGGTTGGGGCTGCTCAGTGTCACGAGAGAAGGGGGTACATCCTACTGGCACCCGGGAAAAGAACAAAATCCAAATTCCAAAATAGGATTTCCATGGAATATATATTGTTTTTGCACTACTGTAGAGTTGAACCATCGTCCGTACTTACTAAGGTGGTCATGGTGAGGGACTGCAGTTTGCGAATGTTTGGAGATTGAAATTTTATTTGACAAATCTGAAAGGAAATGATATGTTTAAAGAAGAAAAAAAACTCTTCTGAAGCCATATTCCCTGTTAAATAATGTACTACAGTTCACCCTTGAACATGGCATTTCAGCTGCATGGGTCTAGTTAGGCACAGATTTTTCTCAGTACATATAGTGAGCTGTAAATGTAAATGCATTTTCTCTTCCTTATGATTTTCTTAGTAACATTTTTTTTCTCTCTAGCTGACCTTATTGCAAGAGCACAGTATCTGACACATATAACACACAAAATGGGTGTTAATCAACTGTGTAATCGGCAGATCTTCTGGTTAACAGGAGGCTATTGGTAAAGTTTTAGGGGAATCAAAAGTTGTATGTGAATTTTCAACTGTCTGTTGGTGGGGGTCAGGGGTCAATGTCCTTAACCCTACGTTGTTCAAGGGTCAACCATACTTGTAAAATTATATGGTTATACTTTCTAGTAAATCAGTCAGACTTCTTAAGTCCGGCCATTTCTTATATTTTAAATTTTTTTAAAAATATGTATTTATTTTTGAGAGAGAGAGAGAGAGAGAGAGAGATAGACAGTGTGTGAGCAAGAGAGGGGCAGAAAGAGAGGGAGACACAGAATCCAAAGCAGGTTCCAGGCTCTGAGCTGTCAGCACAGAGCCCAACACGGGGCTCGAACTCATAAACTGTGAGATCATGACCTGAGCCGAAGTTGGACACTTAACCGACTGAGCCACCCACTGGTGCCCCGCTTTCTTGTATTTTTATGCTGCTGGTTCTGATATAAGTAAAGGCCCCTAAAAGAATGCAGTTTTGCCTTTTAAAACTGTTGAAAGTTGATCCATTCGTCTTTTATATTTTGCTATCAAGAAAGCCAGGTTACCAAGAAGGCATTAATTAAATTCTAAGTAATTTTCCTACCAGAGAAACCTGGGCTAAATGATAAGAGAAAAAATAAGGATAAAAAACTCACCTACGTTTCTAATTTCATGTGAATAGAAGTAATATATATTTTGCCTGACCAAAAAAAAAAAAAAAAAAAAAAGAGCCAAAAATTGCATTAGGACTATCTCAGAATTCATAATTATGAATGAAAATAAATGACTTTAATTCTGAAGTAGTTTTTCTTGTTTTGGTTCCCAAAGCTACACTGTCAGAATTCTTACCTGTTTAAGGATGTTTTTCACCTTGCCTGGTGAGGGGGAAATTGAACTATGATGTATGTAATAAATACACAATAAAAATATATAAAATGTTTCCACTCTAACCGGATGCACTGCAGTTCAGTTCTGCCACTAATCACCTGGCAATGGCTTTGAACCCCACAAGTTAAGGGCTCAGTTGCCCACAACACTGCCCCATTTCAGAGGCCAGACACACTTCAGGGGTCCCCAGGCCACCTGCTCTTTTGACTAATATTTCTTTTTGTTTAAATTTTTTAATTGTTTATTTATTTTTGAGAGAGAGACAGAGACAGAGTGTGAATGGAGGAGGGGCAGAGAGAGAACGAGACACAAAATTCGAAGCAGCTCCAGGCTCCGAGCTGTCAGCACAGAACCTGACTCGGGGCTCAAACTCACCAACAGTGAGATCATGACCTGAGCCCAAGTTGGCGGCTTAAAAAGTGAAGCCACCCAGGCACACTTTGACCTATATTTCTGACTACACTGCTGGCTATAAATTCCGGGGTTCCCATGACCCCTCCAGATGCAATAATTTGATAGAGTGACTCCCAGAACTCAAGAAAGCTCCACACTTGCTATTTTAGTTTTATTGTAAAGAAGGCACCGAGAAAACGTCCCTCCCGGGACGTCAAAGTCTTCATCAGCCAGGAGGCTCCACCAAGCTTATTAATCATTGGCTTCCCGAATGACTTCAGCCTCCAGCCCCCTCTCCCCTCACCCAGGCCACGCTCTGTGTTTCAGGTGACCAGCCCCATCCTCCAGTGACATAGGGGCCCATCAAGGATCACCTTGTGGGGATGAGCACTGGGTGTTATACGGAAACCAACTTGACAATGAACTATTTAAAAAAAAAGAATTTATATTTAAAAAAAAAATAGAGTCACCTCATTACAGAGCAAAGACACTCATCACTCAGGAGGAGACTGGAAGCGGCTTCGGAGCTCTGGGCCAGGACCTGGGGACAAAGACCAGGTCCATTGCATATTATCCCCCAGCCACACGTAATTGACAGGACAAGTCACTTCCCTGTCTCGTCTTTCTCCCCCAGCTGTGCTGTCATTGATAAATGTGTTTGTCACATTGCTTTCCCTCTAGCACTGTTGTTAAGTACCTAATCCTTTATCTGATTATTTGTCTTGATTCCTGCCAAAATACATCAAAATGCCCTGACATACGAGTTCTGCCCATCTTCAAAGCTGCAGTTTTAATTATTTTTATTCTTTGACTCTGCTTTTCCCAACTCAGACTTTTATGTAAAAAATGTTTGCCTCAACATTGAAATTTGGAAGCTTCTGGTTCTGATTTGCTTCTTCTGTCCACCTCCACTGCCCTATCACCCCCTCACCCCTGCACCTCCAACCTCAACAATAAATTACCAGTGGTTTATTTACATCACGTCCTCATCAGTTAAATGACATTTTTCTCTTACGGAAACAACTATGGTCTCTAGAATTTAAGGCTATAATCTTCCTTGCTCTTTGAGGGTTCCATATTTATGGGAAAGGCTTCAAGCAATCCAGACTCAGAAATGGACATTCTAATTTAGAAGCTCATAAATGGAGAGGGCACATGGAATTTTCTAGAAGTACTTAAAAAAAATTTTTTTTAATGTTTTATTTCTGAGAGTGAGAGAGAGAGAGAGAAAGAGAGAGAGAGCAAGCATGAGCAGGGGAGAGTCAGAGAGAGAGGGAGACACAGAATCCGAAGACAGGCTCCAGGTTCTGAGCTAGCTGTCAGTACAGAGCCTGACACAGGGCTCGAACCCACAAACCATGAGATCATGACCTGAGACAAGGTCAGACGCTTAACCGACTGAGCCACCCAGGCACCCCTAGAAGTATTTTCGTTTTATCAACTAGTTTGGCAGCCTAGAAGAGTCCCTCCCACAGTGATTTATTAGCCTCTGGGCCTTTCTGCTGGCATGGTTTAGTGAGGATCCGGCTAGATTTGTTTTGTCCTTGGTATATCAGAACATAATATGGGAAGCCACGGTCTCAAAACTGAGGCGAAAGGCATATAACATAAAACTCACGATTTGAAAGTGAACAATGCAGTGGCATTTAATACATTCACAGTGTTGGGTAACCTATGTTAGTTTTAAAACATTTTAATCACCCTAAAAGGAAACCCCATATCTATGAGGCAGTTACTTCCTGTCAGAGGGTCATTATTATTATTATTAAACTTTTAATTTATTTTCAAAAAGACATCACAAGCAGGGGAAGGGCAGAGAGAGAGAGAAAGAGAGAGAGAGAGAGGGAGAGAGAGAGAGGGAGAGAGAGAATCCTAAGCAGGCTCCATCCTGACAACACAGAGCCGGACTTGGGGCTTGAATTCATGAACCATGAGATCATGACCTGAGCAGAAATCAAGAGCCAGATGCTTAACCGACTGAGTCACCCAGGTGCCCCTGTAAACCAAGTCTATATTTTCAGTCATCTCCTTAAATATTTATGCCCACACTGTTAGGGATGCAGGTTGTGTACTTTTTTCTTTGTCATTTTCTTATTTTCCCCAAATGTATGGTATATAGCTATAAGACAATCCCAGTCAACCAGATTTGGGTTAATCAGCTAGAAAATTCTACTCCACGCACAGAGTCTATATCATCCATTTCATGCAGCCAAAGGGCAGACACACGGCAAACACATACGAAACGCCGAATGGCAGAGTTTTATTGTAATCACATCGGATTAGAATTGCATTGCCATGATCATTTTATAGATTTCGTTAGGTGAGCAGAGGGCAGGAGCGAACAGAGATAAGAGTTCATCTCTGAGTCAACACAAGGATTCAAACTGGGGAGAATCGATACACAAGAAACTGTCATCCCTCTTTGTTAAACATGGGCATTACCCACGGTGGTTCAAATAAGACCTTCTGAAAAAAGTTCAACCTGCAAGTACTATTCCTGGATGAACCGGTGGCCCCGGGTTTGCCCTTCGAGAGGCATTTGGGAGAAGAATCCAGATACATATGGAGGAAGACAAGTCCCCTATGATGGATGGTCTGAGAATCGGGGAGTGGCCCTTAGACTTCTTTCACAATGAAGAGTGTGTGGAGCTGTGGCGGTCACCCCAACTTCTTGTGGGTGGGAAGGCGGTGGGGGGCAGCCAGGTGCCTGGTTCACTCTCCCCAGCATCCGTGGACCAGCTCGGGGGCCCCTGCCACCCAGCAGCTCTCCTTTCTGAAAAATCACAGAACCCTCTGCTCCACAGCCTCTAAGGGACTACTGGCTACTGCTTTTATCAGTCCAAAGAGACTCCTTAATTGTATTTTCCTCCCCAGTGCCTTTTTTTTAAGTTTATTTATTTATTTTGGGGAGGGAGGGACAGAGACAGACAGAGAGAGAAAGTCCCAAGCAGGCTCCGCACTGTCAGAGCAGAGCCCCATCCGGGGCTCGATCTCACAACCCCGTGAAATCGTGGCCTGAGCCAAAATCAAGAGTCAGACGCTTCATTGACCACTCAGGAGTCCCCGAAATGGCTTTCTTTAGATGTTAGAGTCCACAGGTCTGCCAGAGCTGGCTCCCAAAGGCCAGTGAGTGGGAGACTTCACAAAGAACTCTTAAATCTCCATGGATTCAGGGCTCTTTTATAATAAAACTCTCTCCCCATTGTAGGTTCACTGAGAGTTGGCCGCTCTGTGCAGGGGCTGTAGAATCAAACCGTTTCTAACAAACATTTAAGCTGTGTCTGATATAACAATGCCAATTACTTTAGTGGAACTGGCATCAAAAAGGGGCTTTTGTACAAAATAGAGCATGTTTTGGTTCTGGTCAACTTAGAGGGTCAATAAGTATCAGGATAATCCAAAATTCCCAACTAATAAATATGCCAGATTGTCTATTAGCCAAATCTTTTTTTCTTCTCTTCTTTTCTCGCCTCTCCTCCCCTCTTCTCTCTTCTCCTCTCTTCTTTTCTTTTGAGGGAGCTAGAACTTCAGTGGAGGAGAGAAGCAGAGGGAGGGAGGTAGAGGGAGGGAGGGAGAGAGAGAGAGAGAGAGAGAGAGGGAGAGAATCCCGAACAGGCTCCACACTCAGTGTGGAGCCCAAGGCAGGGCTTGAACCCATGACCCTGGGATCAACACCCGAGTTGAAATCAAAAGTGGGATGCTCAACCAACTGAGCCACCCAGGCGTCCCTCCCCAAGTCTCTTCTTAATGTCACATTTAACGCCTTTAAAATTTCTACGATGATATATCTGTCAAATAAATGTCACTGTAAAGCAAAACAGTCATTCAATTGACGTCTCTCTTGTGTTCATTTCCTGAGGCTGCCATCACAATTTACCCAAACCTGAGTGACACCAACCAACAGAGATGTATCTGGAGCTGAGAAATCTTGAGACCAAGGCGTTAGAATTGCCGCCCTCCCTCGGAGGCTCTGCCCTGTCTCTTCCGGTCTCCAGAGGCCACAGGGCTTGCAGCTGCATTGTTGCAATCTTTAGGGCTAGCATCCCCCCATCTCTTTGCTCTGCTCTGTCCTGTGAGGTCAAATCCCTCTCAGCCTTCCTCTTGGGAGGGTACATGTGATTTTCCATCTGGATAATGCAGGGTAATCTGCCCAAGTCAATATTCTTAAATTAATCGCATTTGCCAAGACCTCCCCCTGCCTTTTCTCCATACAAGGTAACAGTCACAGGGATTGGGGGGCGGATCTCTTGTGGAGGCCCATTTTTCACCTGGCTGTGGAAGTTAAGCAGATTTCTTTAATTTGGGGCATCGTAAAGCTTTTTTAAAATACTGGTAGACCTTGGGAATTTCAATAAGAGGAGCAAGGTCTTCCTGAAATACCTTGATGCATCACCAACACTCTGCGTCAACTCTACTTGTTAAAAACCTATTCTGAAGATATCATGGGACCAATGTCCCTAGAAATATACTTCAGAAAATGCTGGTCTGTCAGAGGACTTAAAAATGTCTTATCTGACATTCAATGCCTCACTGACCCCATCCACTGTTTTACTGTTTCCCTATGTAAAATCTCGAGCATTAGTCAGTATGTCCTGATCATTGCTCTCCATACACACCTGTGCTCTTCTGCGTCCATTTTTGTTCCCTAAGAGGATGACCCTCACCCCATCTCAACCCCCGTGCTCTCCACCGCCTCCTAACCTACACTGTAACCCCCTTTTTCTCTCCTTGGGAAACCCTGTTCATTCTCCAAGGCCCAGCTTTCCCGAAGCCTTCCTGGACTCCTAAGGAAGAGTCTCTCCTTTTTCGAATCTCAGCTTCTGTGTTGAGAAACTCTGGGGCCAAGAATCATCAAGCACAGAAATGTGCAAATTGTTACCTTTGTGTTTTACAGGGAGCAGATTCAAGGTTAGTCCTCACGGACGATTCTGTCTTTCCGATATGGAAAGGGGGGAGTAAAGTACAACACTTTTCTGGTCAGCCTTCAGGGCATGGCTCATTTTATAAATTACCTCCCCTCCCCAACACACACATGCTGCCGCTGACTGGTAAGCACTTGCTCTTACTTGGTAGTTATTTGTGATGGACTCACTCTTGATTTATTTTTAAAAATTCAGGTTATTTTTTAAAAGGATGTAGAGAAGGATTGTGTAAAGTAATTTTTGAGGAATACGAGTCTTGATTTACTCAAGAAATTATTTCTTCCTTCCTCAGTGGCCACAGAGTGATATTTAGAAGTCTGACAGGAATGGATGGTAAGAAAATCTTCTCCATTAGAGATTCTCAGAGATGCGTCTGACACCTTTTCTTTCACTAAAGCCAAGGAAAGAGAATTTGGAACATACACAAGAGGAGAGCATTCTGTATTTTTTTTAAAAAAATTTTTCCATGTTTATTTATTCTTGAGAGAGAGACAGAGACAGAGTATGAGCAGGCGAGGGGCAGAGACGGAGGGAGACACAGAATCCAAAGCAGGTTCCAGGCTCTGAGCTGTCAGCACAGAGCCCGATGCAGGGCTCGAACTCACAGACCATGAGATCATGACCTGAGCCAAAGTTGGATGCTTAAGCGACTGAGCCCCACAGGGGCTCCTAGAGGTGATCATTCTGGATTAAAACAAACAAACAAACAAAAAACAACCCAGACCAGCATCCTGGATATTGGGGAAAAAAACCATACTTTTTTTTTTTTCCTATCCACTATCTTACTGAGAGTGTTCTTGTTGCAATTGTGTGCTAGAAAACAGGGGAGCAAAGGTATGGCTCTGTAGCATAGGGGCATAGCACATGGAGGAGAAAACGATTTGGGGAAGGGGACTGTTTCATGGTCAGAACACACACATCACTGGGTGCTCTTGGATTTAATCGGACACTAGGTCCTGGGTGAGAGCTGCGATCTGAGTTAAATAAAGATCTAGTAAGGAACACCCCTAGTGACCCAGAACAGAGTGCTGTTGGCTTTGGCTTTGACCTCAGAAAATCAAAAGTGATTTTTCTCTCAATGTTGGGAGCTGGGCTGTGTGAGGCCAGGGAGCAGACACCATCACTGTCACATCGGTGCCAGGTGATATCAGGAGGGAAGTGTCTGTAGATGGAGTTGAAAAAGACTACTTGTAGATAGCAATGGGGCCATTAGGAGCCTTTCTTTCTTTCTTTCTTTCTTTCTTTCTTTCTTTCTTTCTTTCTTTCTTTCTTTCTTTCTTTCTTCTTTCTTTCCTTCTTTCTTCCTTCCTTCCTTCCTTCCTTCCTTCCTTCCTTCCTTCCTTCCTTCCTTTCTTTTTTAATGTTTATTTATTTTTGAGAGAGAGAGAGACAGAGTATGAGCAGAAGAGGGGCAGAGAGAGGGAGACACAGAATCCGAAGCAGGATCCAGGCTCTGAGCTAGCTGTCAGCACAGAGCCTGACATGAGGCTCGAACTCACGAATTATTAGATCATAACCTGAGCCGAAGTCGGACGCTTAACTGACTGAGCCACCCAGGCACCCCTAGGAGACTTTCATAAGGTCGTGTGTAAGGTGCCGTAATACCTGTCAAAACAAAGGTACCACAGGATACAAACACCACATATTAAAAGCTCCCAAGTAGCCCAAATCAGTCAACAAGAAATTTTTAGGGCTGAACGCCAATTTATAAAATCATAGAGCCATGTCATAACTCTTGGATCTTTATGAGAGTTGTATATATATAGTACAAGGGGATGCAATGTGACAATATGAATATTCTTTTTTAATGTTTGTTTATTTTTAATTTTTTTAACGCTATTTATTTTTGAGACAGAGAGAGAAGAGTGTGAGTAGGGAAGGGGCAGAGAGAGAAGGAGACACAGAATCCAAAGCAGGCTCCAGACTCCGAGCTGTCAGTACAGAGCCCTACATGGGGCTCAGACTCACGAACCATGAGATCATGACCTGAGCCGAAGTTGGCCGCTTAACCAACTGAGCCACCCAGGCCCCCTTGTTTATTTATTTTTGAGGGGAGGGCAGAAAGAGAGGGAGAGGGAGAATCCCAGGCAGTCTCCTCGTTGTCGGAGCAGAGTCTGACTTGGAGCTCTATCACACGAATCGTGAGATCATGACCCGAGCTGAAATCAAGAGCCGCTGCTTAACTGACTGAGCCCCCCGGGTACCCTGACAATATGAATATTCTTATAATAGCTTGAGAAGAGAAAGTAAAATGAGGTGTGAGAATAATACCAAGTTTCATGGGACAATTGCTATGCTAAATACTTTCTAGGTTAACTTTCAGTAGAAGAGTATATATTCTACACGTATATAAGTGTTCAGTGTACCTATTAGCTTATGCATGTGAATTCACGGTCAAATACAATTACTTATCTGTATTTCAGTATGTAGATATACATCGTAGATATACATATTAGTTCGTATATGCATATACATAATTTTATGTACATTTTCAAAATGGCGCTGGGTGCTTGCTGCTCTCGGTTGCAGAGAACGGTTAATTTGCTGGTGGGCTCACAGCCAGGAGGTCATCTTGTCGGACCCCAGCAGTGCTTGGGGTCACAATGACACAGACCCCTCCCTAGGACCGTGCTGGCCTCACCATGTCTGCCAGGGATGTTTTGCTAATTGTGTAGAAACCTTGATGAATGCAGTTCTGGGCTGCGAAGCAATTCTCTGAGTCAATATTTAAAATCAAGATGCCTCCCTCCTTTCAAAGCCTTTGAGCCTGAAATTTAATATCTTGCGAGGGAGACGGAATCAAAGCAGAAAAGCACACGAGAAACGTAGGCAGAGATGTTTTTACTGCTGATCCCCTTAGCTCTTGCCTCCCGGGGAAGCCAAGGCTTGGTGAAGTCTGGAAAGTGACTTTCTCCCACGAGGTGCCACCCACCTCCACCTGATTTTAGTCTTCCCCCAGCGCCAGAAGCCAGGTGTTTCCCTTGCCTGCCTCTCCTCCCCAGACAAATTCAGGGAGGCAGTGGGAAGTGGTGAGCCCAGGGCTGTCCCAGCTTGTCGCCAGGAGGGAGAGGAGGCTGAGAGGGTGGGGGGAGGGTGGGCAGCAGCCCAGCTCAGGGAGCTCGTGGGCTCGCTTCACTGGGAATATCAACGAGACAAAGAGCACTGCACAAGGTAAAGCATCTCCTCTGCCCAGGAGATCCCTCCTCTGCTCAGGAGATCACATTTGTCTGGGAGAGAAACAGTGTGCGCTTCGCAGGGCCAGCGCCCCCTCCCCAGCCCTGGTGCTGTGCCCGAGCCTTTTTTTTTTTTAATTGTTTTATTTATTTCTGAGAGAGAGAGAGAGAGACAGACAGATAGCGTGAGTATGTGAGGGTCAGAGAGAGAGGGAGACAAAGAATCTGAAACAGGCTCCAGGCTCTGAGCTGTTAGCATGGAGCCCGACACGGGACTCGAACCCACAAACCATGAGATCATGACCTGATCCAAAGTCAGACGCTCAACCGACTGAGCCACCCAGGTGCCCTGAGCTGGAGCCTTTAGAATTCTGTATCCTCCACTGTTCCCTCTGACCATCTGCTCATGCGGGTACCCGGGGCTTCATCCCAGGCTTCTTCAACGTGCACACACTCACGTTCCCTTACTCTGGGTTGCCCACACTTGCATGCTCACCCTTGGTTGCCCGGTTGGGTAGCTGTCTCACCCTCCAGTCTTCCTTGTGGTCACACTGCGGGTGTGCAGAGGAAAGCATCAGACCCCAACTTCCAGCCCCACAGCCTGCCGCGGGTGACCCACCTTGGGGGACACATGGCCTCTGGTTTTCCCCTCAGTCTTTCTTGATGAGACCTGTTGTTGGCAGAGCAGTTGACGTGGGGAGAGGGGGAGGGATGGGCTTGGGGGGAGGAGGAGGGAGGGATCACCAGCCGGCAGCAGGTGGTGGGAGGCTGGAGCAGACTCTTGAAGCCAGGTGGCCACGTGTGGGAGGAGGGAGGGGAGGGACAGTGAGACGGGGTGGCAGTTGGTGGGAGGTAGGGAGGCGAGGGAGGAAGTGTGAGGGAAGAGAATTTAAAAATGTATTTGTTTACTTTTTTACTTTGGGCTGGAGCGCAGGCAAGTGGGGGTGGGCGTGTTTCCCGTTCCCGTGGGGATCTGCGTCCCCAGCTTGGACAGGTGGTTCTACACTTGGGGCTGGAGTAGGAGTCACGGCTCCTTCGTGGCTCTGGGGAGTCACCTGAATGTCCCACTGGCTCAGGAGCATGGCCCGTTGCTGCGGCACGTGTGGGTTGGGGGAGGGGATGGAGATGGAGTTTTGGTTGATTGTGGCCACAGCGGATGGTGACAGTGGCCTGGCTCTGGCAGCTGCCACCACAGTGACTCATGGCTCGAACATCTGCCCCTTGTGTGCTCACCTTCTGCAAAAAGAGGGGAAAATGAGGGAGGCCCAAAGTCCCCTTGATCCCACACAAGAGAGGAAGCCACTCCAGCAAAATGCCAATGACACAGTGCCCCCTGAGATGGGACACATGGAAATAGCAAAGAAGGCTGGAGAGGATGTGCCTGTCCCAGAGCTGGGCTTGGAAAGGCAAAACGAGAGAGAAAAATTATTATTGAGAGAGCGAATCGGGAGGTCCTAAAAAGTCCTGTTTGGAAAGAGCAACTCGAGAGGAGCCAGGTCTCTGCCTCACTCTCCACCTCTCCTGTTCCTACCGGCCCTGAGAGCTGTGGTCTCTCCAGCTCCCCTCGTGAGCACTAGTGGAAAAATCACTTCATCTTTCTGCACTTCAATTGCATCATCAGTAAAATAGAAATACAATGACTCGGCTGTCCCTAAAGTCATAGGAGCCTAGGCAGACTCCCGAGCTGGCCGCCGGGGGCGGGGTTCAGGTGGATCATTCTTGCATCAAGCACATGTTGGTGGGAAGCGGTGGTGTGGGCGGACATTGTGGGTGAATTCTGCAATCAACTAGCAAACCCCACCATTGCTGCAGAATAAGGAACTGGGGTCTGTTCACCTTCTTCCTGCTTTTATCTAGAATTGCAATTCCCAACCTCTTAGCAGTGGGGGGCTTTGCTCCCCAAGGCAAATTAAGTAATGTCTGAAGTCACTGATTGTCACAAGGGGAGAACGTACTACCAGCATCAAGGGTGCTATGAGACATCCTATGATGCACAAAACTTCCTAACGCAGAATTACCCAGCTCCAAATGCGAATGGTGCCCAAGCTGAGAAACCTCGACCTCAATCTTCCAGGTTCCAGAGAGAAAGTGCAAGTGTCAAAAGAGTTTCTCAGCGATCGAGCCCGACATGTACCGGAAAGTGAGGGTCAAAGCGATCTCCGAGATCTTAGACACTTCTCTCAAGTGAGCTTGAGAAAATGGGTCTCGCCCCATCTCCACTGGCACCAAGATCAGTAATAAGTTATACAAATATTGGGCACCCTATGTTGAAATTTACTCTCTTCACCGTTTTGAACGTGCTGTGTGTTTTTACCAGTGAAATACTTTAAATTACAGGCTGTTGCAGGGACAGTGAGGCTGGAGCAACCTCTGGAGGGAGGCTGGACAGTGAGGGGCAGATGGAGACCACAGGAGCCTTGAGGGATGGGCAGGGGTGAGGAGGGGCGACCAGGCGGAAGGAGGGCCTACCCTTATGGGGAGGAGGCTCAGGCCACTAAGCTGAATGAGGATTAGAATCCATTACAGGCCCTCTGGCCTCAGAGCTGGGAGCTCTGATTCCACTGAACACGCCCATGATCTCAACTAGAGAGCAATTATCCTTGAATTTGAAAGATGCTTTCCAGTAAGGACAAGCACGTGCCTCATAGTGGGAAAAAAATAACAAGCTTTTCGGAGGCACACAGACAGGGAAACGCCTGCTGACTGTCTTGGGCTTTGGATCAAAGGAAGCTTTTCTGCTGGGCGGTGGGACTGAAAGGGTATATTGCCCAGGGGACCTTCTGGATAGATCTCGGTTCCACCGCCCTCTGAGCGGGCCCCTCTCAGCGTCCACCCTTGTGCTTCCCTCCCCTCGACCCCCGGGTCAGCCAGGAATGAATGCACAGAAAAGAGGCTGCATCGGTCCTGAGTTACTAGTCAAGACGGCAGAGCCAGTCCAGTGGGCGTGAGTGGGTGGGCTGCTTTAGGGATATGATCTAGCTCCCGGGGTCCAGGGAGAGCGAGAGAGCTGGCCTCTAGGCTGGGCTTCCAGAACCTGTTCCCAGAAGCACCTGTCAGAGCTGCTTGTAAGGCAAGGGCTGCCTCTGTCAGTCTGCCTGCTGGCCTGCACCCGGCCCGTAGCCCATCAGCATCCCTGCCCCTGCGGGAGGGGGTGGGGCTGGCCCCCCATCCACACGGGAGGCTGGGAGATGAGAATGGAAGGGGGTGGGGAGCTACTGGACTGGAGAGAGGCGGAGGGAGGCCAGGGGGGCACAATGACGCACACCCCCCCCCATCACGGGGGAAGGCAGATGGGAAGAGAGGGCGGGACAGCGTGGAAAGGTGAGGACACGCGGCCAGGGAGAGCTGATGACGCCAGAGCTCTGGGGGCCTCAGGAAGACCTGAAACTCCCCTATGGGAAGGACCCTTGAGTTCCCTGGCTGTCTGTCACCGAGAGACTCATTTAGAGATTGAGGTAATGACGTGTGATGCAGGCCTTGCGATGGCAGGACCAAGTAGTCAGGGGCAATGAACTTGACTTTAAGTTGCTCACTCAAGAGACGATGCTGTGCCCTCCCGTGCGGGCCTGCGCTTGAGGCACGGACGTCAATATTTAAAGGGTCTGAGTTTTATGGGGAGAAGGTATGTTTGAAAAGGTGCTCCCCGGTGGGCCGGGCTTCAGCACCTTACTGACTTCAGACCTAGAATAGCTCTGCCCGGCCTCAACTGTCCTGCACACGCCGCCCCCTAGCCCCCCCAACTCCTGGTCCAGCAGAGAGGACCAGCCATGGACGAGGCCAAAGCCCCTTTGCGCGTGCTCCGACCTGCAGCTCTGGTCCTTGCCCACTGGGGAGGGGGCTGCTGAGTGCTGTGTTGTGCCAACACCCCACACCCTGCCCCTCAGGAACCCCCAGGCTAAGGGACACAGAGACCCTCAAGGAGAATTCTGACACCTGCCTCCTGGAATTTTCTTTGTGTTGCGTGTTCCCACCTGGTTTCCTTTCCTTAGGTATTTTTTCGGGGACTCGGGCTGCAATCTTGTTCCCTGTGTGGCTCTAAGGGGCTGCCTCCTTCCACCCCCCGCCCCTGACCTAGGGGTGACCGTGTCCCCACCATTGCTCAGCAGTGAGCTGTCTCCCTGTCCCTGTCTGGCTTCTAGGCATTTCCAGTGTACAGGTGATTCAACCCCTCAGTCTCGGCCTTCCCCCCTGCTCCCAAGCATCCCCTTTCCATCTTGGAAGTTGGGCGTGGCCTTGACGCGTGGCTAATGCAATGAGAGCAGAAGCGACATGTGTCACTTCAGGGTGGAACTTTAAGGGGCCGTGTTGGTAACGCCGTGCTCTCCCCCTCTCACGGCGGGAGAGGCGGAAACGCTGGTGGAGATGGACCCAGGTGATCCTGGAGTGCGAGTGCATGGCCGACCAGCGTGGACACCTGGCCCGAAGGAGAAATAACCACGGACGCGCATGCCGATGGCTGTGTCTATGTGTGTGCATGTGTGTTAAGTGGCAGAAATGGTTTCTTGTCAGCAGAGCATGACCTGGCCTCTCCAGACACTTTCACAGCTGCCCCATCTGCACCCGCGAGAGCAGGGGACACTTTTCCTACAGAGAGACTCTGAACAACCAAGCATCGCCTGACTCAGTACCTTCAGATCTGAACCCATCGCATCTGAACCCAGTGCCTCAAGTCACTCCTTCTCCTGCTGGCATTTCCGGCCATGGGGGCTCATGGAAGCTTCCACCAGTTTCCTCCCCAAAGTGCAAAGCCTGGGCAGTATCCCCACGTCCTTCCTCCTCCTCCTCCTCTCGGTCAGTCCCTTCACACACTCAGGTCCACCCTGGTCGGCGGCCGCAGCCCCCGGCTGCCTCTGCTCAGAGGCCTGGAGGCGATCAGAGGCCTGGAGGCGATCGTTCTAAAAGGCTGATCCGCTGGCAAACCTGAAGTGCAGCCCCTTCCCCCTGGGAGACAACCGAGCTGCGCAGGTCGTCTAAGGACGATGTGAGCGTTGCCCACGTGCCACCAGGGCTCCGCGCCGAGCCCACATCAGTACTGTGCTCTACCCGCTTGGCACCTCTGTCCGTCCCTGCGCCGGGGGCTGGGGCGCTGGCACTCCCATTCCCGATGGCCGCCTGGTGGCACTGCACACCCTTTGGGTGCCTCTACGACGCACGCACACACTGGAAGTCTGCGGAAGGAGAGCCTTGCTGGGCACCGGCCCCCAAGCTGCATGCTTGTCCCGCCGCCACGGCCAGGATGAGACTGCGCAGCGGCTGGGGTCCCCTGCCTCCCCACAACGCCGCCGCGCCGCGTGCGGGCAGGGGCCCGGTTTTCTGGCTTTCCCACGCCTTACCACAGCGCCAGGGTTAGGATAGCATCGCCACGAGGAGGGAAGAGATGATTAAAGAAACCACCGCATTTGCATGGAGCTAATTTAATGTGCAGTGATTGTAGCTGCTTCTCACTCTTCATTTCTTCTGACACGAAACAGTTTCAAATCTGGGCTAGCTTTGCGCGGTGTCTTTCAGCCTAGGAGGGATTCGCTCTGCACTGGTGCAGACGGTCAGGACCTCCCAGCACCTACGGAAGGGGCCCCGCGCTCTGGTTACAGGTGGTGGGAGGAACCGCTGGCCCGCTGGTCTCTGCCTGTGCTGAGAAGGACCTGTCCCGAAATGGGGGACACTCCTCTGTCCTGTGCAGGTGTGTGGGGGTTGTGACAACCGTGGGGAGGGCAGGGCGGCCAGGGTTGGCAGTGCGGCCTGGCAGAGAGGCTTCTGGAGAAGGACAGGAAGGGCTCCTGGGGCTGGTAGGGGGAATGCTTAGGGGACGTGTGCCCAGAGTGACACACTCCGGGCGGTGGCCGGAGAAAGGAAGCCGAGAAAGTAGACTCCTGCCGGGATCTGGAGCTAGCCGGGTCAGCCTTGCGCACCATTTGTCACTGCAGTGATGACCAACGACACGTTGGTGCTGTGGGGAAGGAGGCAGAAGTGTGACGCCAGCAGAGGGCTGGGTGGGGGACTTTGGAAGGGGTCCTGCCTCCTGGAGGAGGCGTCAGGGCCAGCGTCCCTACCTGTTTCACCCTCTAACCTCATCGCCATGTGCAAGATAGATATTTGGTTATAATCCACATTACTGATGCACCCACGTGGACTCCCCACCCCCTGCTACAGTTGACACGTTTCATGGAGCTCAAGGTGCGAAGATGATGCATCAGCACGGCTTGACCTGGAAGTGAATTATCCGCAGAAATTTACATAAGCATAGCCCACAAAGGCAGCTGAGACAGACCAGGATTCCAGAGCTCCCAGGCCATTTGCACGCTTTTGGACATCTCCAAACTGTCACTGTCTGATTTAGATTCCAGAGGCCAGGACAGACCACTCCAATGACAGCGCAGTGCAAGATGGGGCTTCCTTGTCTGCGTCACGGTATGCCGATTTACAGACAAGGTTGGCATTGCGTCCTTTTTCAGCTTGATTCCAGTTAGCCACTGGGATAGGAAAGTGCTGGTCAAGCTCAGAGTGATTTCTTCCATTGCGGGTTTTGTTTGCACCATGCGGAGTGGGCTTCTGGTGGTGTAACTATGAATATATCCACTTCCGAGGTGCAGACACAGATTAAAATGTCAACAGGCAGTGGTAAAAAAATCAATAGCCTTCGAAAGGTTCAAAGTCCACAGCTGGTTAATGCAAGTGTGCAGTTTCCTAATTTTAGATCCTCTGGGAATACCTCTCTGGAGCTCCTTTCCTTTCTTCCTACTTGTCTTCTTTTGCTCCTTGTTACTTTGTATCTTTCCTCTGGGTCTTTGTTCATATATATTTTTTCCCTTTTATTTTTCTCATGTGTACTTTTGCTCTTTACGTCTTCCTCCTCATCTGTTCTTCTTCCATCCTGTCTCTATTTTTTCTACCTTTTCCTGTCCCTCCTCATTTCTTTAAAAAAAAAAATTTTTTTTTAGCATTTAGTCAGTTTTGAGAGAGAGAGAATGAGTGGGGAAGGGGCAGGGAGAGAGGGAGACACAGAATCTGAAACAGGCTCTGAGCTGTCAGCACAGAGCCCAGTGTGGGGCTCGAACCCACAAACCGTGAGATCATGACCTGAGGTTGGATGCTTAACCGACTGAGCCACCCAGGTGCTCCCCCTCCTCATTTCAACTGTGGGACATAAAAATATTCTGAAGAGTCATCTTACTTTTATTAAAGTTTCTTTTAACTAAACATTTAAAAATCTGCTAACCTTTTTGTGTCTTCTGCTGGCCCTTTTTTAAAAAAATTGGGAGACCACCATAGGTTTTTTTGTTTTTTGAGGTGGTGATTAATGGCCCATAGAAAAATATATTGCTTATCCCTGCTCTACAAGGTGAACAACATACCCCATCCTTATTACATTATTTGCATATCCATTGATCACATTTGGACCCCTGTGGTGACAGGAGAATTGCAAATCCCATTCTGGTTAAACACAGAGATGTTCTCGTAACCAGATGGCTTTTGCTTGGCAGTTGAACAAGCGAAGTGTTTACCAACTCTGAAAAACCATTCAGTGCATTATGTCCTGGGCATTTGTGGTTCTGTTTATGTCCCTTTTCCCCAGTGGCCATGGATTTGATGTTCCCATCAAATGTATTGTGTAGTAATTGTATGCTAATTCTTTGCTTAGCCTACGGATAGAATCTCCCGCATAATTATGTATTTCCTTCCTTGCAGATTTCCTATGTAGGATCAATGTATAGCTGTGTATAACATTATTCCTGAGTTTAGTGTTGATGAAATGTTTATTAGCGTTGACTGCATGATTAACTTTCATAGTGAGCGCCTACAAGAATTATTCATTTTTAAATAGTTCATTGTCAAGTTGGTTTCCATATAACACCCAGTGCTCACCTCCACAGGTGCCCTCCTCCATGCCCATTACCCCCTTTCCCCTCCCCCCACGCCCATCAGCCCTCAGTTTGTTCTCAGCATTCAAGGGTCTCTCATGGTTTGCCCCCCTCCCTCTCCCCCACTATTTTTCCCCTTCTTCTCCCCCATGGTCCTCCGGTAAGTTCCTCCTAATCCACCTATACATGCAAACATATGGTATCTGTCCTTCTCTGCCTGACTTATTTCGCTCAGCATAACACCCTCAAGGTCCATCCACGTTGCTACACAGGCCAGATTTCATTCTTTCTCATTGCCATGTAGTATTCCATCGTATAGATAAACCATATCTTTTTTTTTAGACAAATTAGTTGTTTCTTTTCTTTAATGTTTTATTTATTTCTAAGAGAGAGAGAGACAGCGTGAGCAGGGGAGGGTCAGAGAGAGAGGGAGATACAGAATCTGAAGCAGGCTCCAGGCTCTGAGCTGGCTCACAGCACAGAGCCCGACGTGGGGCTCGAACCTACGAACCGTGAGATCATGACCTGAGCCGAAGTCAGATGTTTAACTGACTGAGCCACCCAGGCACCCCAATAAACCACATCTTCTTGATTCATTCATCCATTGATGGACGTTTAGGCTCTTTCCATGTTTTGGCTGTTGTGGAGAGTGCTGCTATGAACATTGGGGTCCATGTGCCCCTATGCATCAGCATTCCTGTAGCCCTTGGGTAAATTCCTAGCAGTGCTATTGCTGAGTCATAGGGGGCATTTTTTTTACGATAGTGTTCTTTACCTCTATAAGGCTCATCAACGAGACTGTTGGGTGCTATTCCAAGATCTGTCCTCTCTTTAAACTTCCTTGTGTGTGGACCGTACCCATGTAATCTTTTTCATAAAGACAAAAGCAAATTAGAAGAATGGCTATACCCTTTCATCTACCCCAAGGGGGTAGAATTCAATTTTTACAGACTTCTCTTAGGCCAATAGATTCATAGATCAAAGTCATTGAAATTATTGCGGCGGTAACCCGGAAACTGAAACCTAACAACTCAGTAGTCCAGTGGGGACCTTTTATTTAAATGCCTCTGGATCCCACAGACATAGAAAAATTAAAACACCTTTCGCAGAAATATTGACCATGTCGAAAATATTGACCCCTAATGTTTTGCAATTCAGTTAGGCTAGTTAACAAATTCACTGAACTACAATATCAATTTCTAACATGGAGCTAATTGTAAAAACTATTAGCATCGCAATTCACATGCAACACCATCCAGTTCAATTTGCCCCCGCGCTCAAGACTCCATTTGTTGATAATGATGCTGGGTTCCAGGCCATTGACCCTTCCAGCACTCAGAGAATCTATGGGTCTTTTGTGCTGGTGACTTTGGAGTTAGAGATTAGAACTAAATCTGCAAAAGCGCTGTGGATTGCGAATCGGCTGGTATCGTCCACGGTCCCTGCGTACTTTGACCACACAGGTTCATCAGTTTTGTGACCGTACTGCCTACCCCACTGTTTCCTTCTAGGTCTGAGAAGAGTGCGTTCGGCGACTTAGATCCCCTCCCTTGCAGAGAGCCAGTTTGGGGTTCTTCAAACCAAGTAGCAGATGCTTTGAAATGTTTCAGTCTGCAAGACTAGTGTTAGAAAGAAGGGTGAGGCAGAGAAGGGGCAGGGATGATGTAGAAATGAGTGAAGAGAGGCACGTAAGTCCCCTGGAGGTATCATTTACTTGGTGAAATTAGCATGCGCTCAAGGTAAAGGAAATTACGTAGGGATCCGGGGTCTGGAATGAAAAATGCAATGTAACGGGCTTTTGACCATCATTTTTTCCTTGGAGGGGGCAGTCCTTTGGGGAATGAGGATTCATTGACTCTGCTATCGAAGGACACTTATGTTTTAATAGTCTCATGATTTGAGGAATAGCAGAAAGAGGAAGCAGGGGCCAAGATAAATGTGGGCAAGAGTAATGGTTCACTATGCAGGTCAAATTTCATAAGGTGTTCATGGCCCGAATGATGATGGAGAAGTGTTTGCAAGCCTCCCTTGGGACTTTAGATATGAATTCTATCACCTGGACAATGCATATTTCCAAAGGGGGGAAAACCTGATTGTCTGTTTATTTCACATCCATGAGGTCTTTATTTTTTTATTTTTATTTTTAAAAAAATTTTTTAATGTTTTATTTATTTTTAGGAGAGAGAGAGAGACAGCGGGAGCAGGGGAGGGTCAGAGAGAGAGGGAGTCACAGACTGAAACAGGCTCCAGGCTCTGAGCTGGCAGTCAGCACAGAGCCCGATGCGGGGCTCGAACCCACGAACCGCGAGATCATGACCTGAGCGAAAGTCGGACGCTTAACCGACTAAGCCACCCAGGCGCCCCAGGCCATGAGGTCTTTAATATTTAAGCTTCAACGTACAAAACCACATTTCTCATCTTGCAGGAGGATTTATTATAATTAATTCCTCTTTCCTCTTAAAAATGTTTTGTGTATCCTGTTTATCTAACGTAAGAGCTTAGAGCATTATACCACTGATCTATTCCAAACCGGAATCATTACCAGTTACTTTCACATCAAACACTCCACTTTTAAATCCTTGTATCTTAAAATTCTGAAGTACACCAGAAAGGTTTAACAGTGACAAGACATTCTTTCTTCTCTTCAGATTATCCAGCCTATGAAATATCTGCACATAAAACTTGAGCTGACTTTAACTAAACCTCCTAAAAGTGAGATTGGAATTATTGTGGGTCCCGATCCCCACCACAGACCTACAAACAAAATCCCATACTTTGGGTAACAATTTCAGCACAAAGTTCAATCCCACATGAGATGAATGCCAACTAAAGCACACTGTAACATCCACATAATACCGTGTATGTGAAATAGACCTTGCTGATCACGAGAATGGATGAGGAGGAAAGATAACCACAGAGAAAAGGGGGTTTCGCGTGACTTTGTGGTTTTCCCTTTAAAACCAAAAATAAAGAAGAAATTTCAGGTTACTCACTCATGGATTCTGTCAACCTGGCCATCGCTGTAGTTTCTTCTTTGTGCTTTTTCTGGAGATGAGAAGAAAAGACATTTATGTAGAAGACACCTCTGAGATGCGAACTGACACAAAAGATCAGATACAGCTCTGTCTCTTTCTTTCTTTTTCCTACATTAGAATTTGGTCACCAACGATGAACCGAATTTAAAAATCTCATATTATGGCTACACGATCAGTCACTGAGAAGAGATTTTTAGGGCATTAAAAAACGTGCCATTGCTCTTGGAAGGAAGTGTCTGTCACACTGATTTTGGATATATATAATTGGTGACGCACGACCAGTTTTCAAAACCTCTCTGACACTGGATGTTTGACATCCGTATGCCAATCTTTGCTTTCTATTTTCTTCTGGTGAAGCTTTTTTGGTATTTTTGGAGCTGGTATTTTCGTAGTCATTTGATTCTTCTTTTTTTTTTCTAAAAGCTAAGTAGATTTCATACATCTTCCTTTGTCTTACTTTTTTTTTGTAAATTCCTGGGGTCTTTTGAACGTTATCACTTTTGATGGGTTTATAACCGTATCTATTTTGGGCTGAAAACATTTTGTTTCAGCTGAGATATAGGTTATTTCCCACTGAGTTTGAGAGCCAGAATGATACATACATAAATTGAATCTGCCCTAATTAAAAAATAACTTTGAGCTATCAATAATAAAGGTCATGTCTACTGTAAAGTTCTCTTCAGTTTTTTCATATTTCTTTAATTTCCTGGGGTTCTTAACATGTACAGTAGCTGAAACATTGGCGTCTATTATTTTACTTTTTTGTAGCCTTATTCTTTTTCCGATCATGAAACTAATACATGCTCATTATTTAAAAACTCCAAAAATACTGAAAAATTATAAATCAGAAAATATAGTTCTCCCCAAATCACCCCCCCTAGAGGAAACTATTTTACACTTTGGTGAAAACCTTTTTATTCCCATTTCTGTACCTATGAATATATACAGATGTGGAAATGTAATTCCTTTTTATAAATATAAATATCTACACTATATGCACATGTCTTACACCACCTCACACATCTTTCTATGTCAGTGAGGTAGAAGACACCATCGTTTTTAAATAACTGTACAGGATTCATCATGGATGAATACACCATAATTTCTTCAACCAGATTCCGTTTAATTTGCTCACAATTTTCCACTAGTTTATAAAATGCTGTGGTCAGCATCACTGAACTCACACTTTGATGCACTTGTCCTGTTAAGTATTGAGGACAACTCTTAGGGTTCAAATTATTCAGGAAGTATGAGTATCAAGAATTTTGACACACATTGGTTGTCCCCCCAAAATATTGAATCTAAGAGTGTATAAAAGTATTCATTTCTGGGGCGCCTGGGTGGCTCAGTCAGTTAAGCATCTGACTTCGGCTCAGGTCATGATCTCATGGTTTATGGGTTCGAGCCCCACATCGGGCTCTGTGCTGACAGCTCGGAACCTGGAGCCTGCTTCCAATTCCGTGTCTCCCTATCTCTGCCTCTCTGCTGCTCGTGTTCTGCCCCTCTCTCCCTCTCAAAAATAAGTGAATATTAAAAAAATTTTTTAAGGTATTCATTACCTTACGTTCTTGCCTACTTGCCAATAACATGAGAACATTCCCCCTCTCAATCTTGGCCACACTGATAGGCTAAAAATAGTTTCTGGTTATTTTCTATCATCATTATTCCTTCTGTGCCTTTTTGTTTATGAAGGACCATAGTATTCCTTCGTATGTAATCAGTAAGTCACTGACTCTTGGTTTCATGTGGTCATGCTCCAGCTACTCTGCCATCAACCTTTTAGTTCTTAGAAGCCACAGGTAGCATTTTTCATTCCCCATGGCCATGGTCAAGCCCTGAGCAAGTCACAGCTGCTTGGCGAGCACTTAGTTGGGGTATCGCAGCTTGGCTGTTGGCGCACAGCTAACAGAATGATTATTCACCCTTCTGGCACCGCTGTTCCCCAACTACAAGAGATCGCTTTGAGTGTCAACGAACTACTCTGCACATCACGAGTGCACTTGATGGTCATGAGCCCTGAATTCACAGCAATGAAATCAGTGTGCTGCCTCTTACTTAGATTGAAAATTGCCCTTGAGAACAGAAGGACTGAGGAACCGTGATCTACCATCCTACCTGCAGTGGCATCTAACCCGAGATATTACGGTGGTTTCCACCGAGATGCGGAAATAGCCTGAGTATGGGGAGGCCTAGAGCCTCAACTAAGACAGGCAAAAAGAAGCTTGTCATGGGTCACAGGCTCACAGGAATGGGCGCAGAGGCTGCGTCAAAGGGGGCTCACTCTAGTGGCTGCGGACAATTCATGCATAGAAGCAACTCCGTGGTGAGAACTCCGGGGCATTCACCCGTGACCTGTAGGAACCTTGTTCTCGCTCTGCCTGCTCTGGGTTGACCCTCCACGGCAACCCTGCGCCTAGCTCTGCTGTGGGTTCGTCCCCCCACCCTTGTAACACGGTTCCACCCTGTGTCCTGGTATAGGACCTGCTTTTCCTTCATTCTCCGCCTCTGTGCCCCTCGGTCCTCACCTTGGATCACTGACCACTTCAGCTTGGCCCTCCCATGATGGCCCCAGCGGTGAATGTCCCCAGAGCACCGGCACTCAGATTCCAGGCATTATATCCTTCTGAGGCCCTGTCATTTTTGTCTAAGTTCCTGTGTGTGTCACCACTTTATACTTGGGACCCAAGGGCTTCCTGCTGGCGGGTGGACCCTGCAGCTATTTATTTTGAGGGAGGGAGAGACAGAGACAATGAGCAGGGGAGGGGCGGAGAGAAAGGGAGAGAGAGAGAGAATCCCAGGCAGGCTCCACACTCAGTGAGGAGTCCTACTCAGGGTTCGATCCCACACCCTTGAGATGATGACCTGAGCTGAGATCAAGAGTCCGAGGCTCAGACGACTGAGCCACCCAGGTGCCCGCCCCCTTTGCAGTTATTTTAATTCAGATGTGTTGGATTTTCTAATCCTGGGGAAACCAAATACTGCCTGCATCAGCATTTTTCTCTTCCCTGTAGTCAAATGGGAACTTCTGACACCAGTGGGGGAGGGGACCTTAGAAACCCTAAATTTAGCTCTCTGGGTTTGACTCATCTATATCATGACTTAAGGTGGGAACCGTGGCATCTGTTTCCGTGTAAGTGGTTCAGTCATTCTACGGGATGAATTCAAACTCCTCCTGTCCTTTCCTCATTGTCAGGGAATTGAGGGCTGCAACTGCATTGCACATGTGCCTGGTAAAGCCCTGGCATCCCACCCTCAGTCCCAAGCAAACCCTCTTCCTTTTCCAAAGCTCAGATTTCCCTCCAGCGTACATGTTCCAGGGACCAGATTCACAATACTGAAGAGAGGTTGAGAATTACAGCATATGAAAGCTGGAAGAGATTCTTTTATAGATGGTCAAGTCCAACCCAATGGTGATGCAGTCGAGGAAACTGAAGCCCCTGCCCAGAGAGGAATTTCCACCACGCTGATCTCTTCCCCTCATCAACAACCTCTAGTCCCCTGGAAATAGTAAAGGCCACCTCCCGTGGGGGTACTGTGTGTGGTGATTCCTCACACAGCAATCTCGGTGTCATGTTGGGCTTTCCCAGGTTTGTCTTCTCTGTGTTCCACCACAACATCCCTGGTTTCCACAAATGGCGGATGACTTCTCGATTTATATGCCCAGCTCTGACCTCTCCATTGAACTCCTGCTGGGTGCTGGACAGCTCCCCCCAGATGCTCCATGGATGCTATAAACCAAGCCACCCAAAGCTACCCTGTCCCTGACACGCTTGCGCCAGCCCTCCTACCCAGGCTTCTTTCTCCCTTCTCTGTCTTCAGTTTACAGCATCACCACCCACGTTGTGCCTAAGCCAGAAGTCTGAGAACACACCTCCCTCTCTTTCTTCCACACCCCCAAGATTTCACATATCTTTAATCTAACCCCCTTTAGCTGCTATCTTTTTTTGAAAAGGACCATTAATGTTGCTTCTACCTGCTTCTGGTCACACCTCCACACCGAAGGGGTTATTCTGAAGCAGCCCTGGGGATCTATCTAAAATGAGGACTTGACCCAGGAATGCCCAGCTTGAAATCTTTCAGACTGTCTGGCAGGTAAGCAGTCAACCCTGGTCTTTGAGCTGGGGCTGCTTGGTGGGATGGTCCCGTCTTCACACTCACTCTCTTGTTATAAGTACTTTCCTTCCTTGGCCATCGCTGTTCCTTCTGCCCAGACACTCCAGTCTCCATTTCCTCTCTGTGGTCCCAAATTTATCCCTAAGAACTCCACGGCACACAAGTAAATCTATGTATCTCCCCTCTGTTCCACTGAGTGTGTTTCCTGAATTTTATTTCTACACCTGTTCACGCTCCGATGCATCCTTGTATCACACTGCATCATTTGCGATGGGGTAAGAGATTCCAGGGCCTTTGGGAAAGTCAAGTCCTGCCTCCCAGCAGCCTCATCTGAAGGCTCCCACCAGTGCCACTGCCTGGCCAAGACACAGCTCATGGTAGACCAGAAGTCTCTGCTACCGAAAAGCCCTGTGGTCCTGAGCAAGTCATTTTCTTTTTCTCGGCCAATATCCTGGGCTTTCTCTTTTCAGTCTGGTTGGATGTTTGCTAAGGTGCCCCCGGCAGTAGTGAGTCACATGAAGAGGGTGGCCGTAAGTGATTCATTTGGGAGACAGTGTGAGCATTGGTAATATTTTAAGTTAAAAAAAAAAAAAAACAGATGTGTTTGCTTTAAGAATTTTCCTTAAGAAGTATCTTTCTTTTTTTTTTTTTTAATTTATTTCTAGGAGAGAGAGACAGCATGAGCAGGGGAGGGTCAGAGAGAGAGGGAGACACAGACTCTGAAATAGGCTCCAGGCTTTGAGCTGGCAGTCAGCACAGAGCCCGACATGGGGCTCAAACCCATGAACTGCGAGATCATGACCTAAGCGAAAGTTGGATGCTTAACCAACTAAGCCACCCAGGAGCCCCAAGAAGTATCTTTCTTGGGTAAATTCCTAGCAGTGCTATTGCTGGGTCATAGGGGAGTTCTATTATTAATTTTTTGAGGAACCTCCACATTGTTTTCCAGAGGGTGTTCTATGGAAACCAACTTGACAATAAACTATGAAAGAAAAAAACATTTTTTAAAGAAGAAAAAATAAAAAGAAGTATCTTCTGGGAAGCAAGAGTTTTGATATTTGAGATAAAGAATGGATTTGCCCCTTGTAAAATGAAAAGAAAACCAGAAATGCAGGATCTGTACTTTGCTCTGAAGATTTATTGTTCTTATTTACTGTGCCTGTCATGGTTGCATGTTCTTATCCCTTTGAGAGAGAGAGAGAGAGAATGAGTGAGTGAGAAGTACAGAGGGTGGAGAGTCCTTAGGAAAGAACCTAGGTCTACGAAGCTGTTGGACTTGGCTTTGCCATTTTTTAGCCAGTTGTTGTGAACTTCTGGGAGCTTCTGTGTGCTCACCTGTAAAGTGGGATAGAGAATGTCTATCTGTGTTTCCTCGTTCACAAGCCCGTTGTGAGAAATAATGAGAAAATGTCTGTTAATACACTCATGGATTATATCCATGTGTGTGAGCATGTGTGTATCATCTCTCACCATGTGAAGCTGAGGGTTCTAGCCTGTTCTTGCTATTTGAGGAGGAATGGTGTCAATGGCTTGTGGCCATGCACCTCACATACCCATTTGCAGAACCTTCCACCAGAATCCAAGGTTCCTCTGGGAAAAATTGAATTATTTTACTCTAGGAGCTACTCTACCTACCACTGCATTGTCATGCATCTGATGGAATAACAGACACATTTAAAGTTTCGAGGAATCACGATGATGTGTTAGAGCAAAACATTCCCACTGATACTTGAACAACTTCTGTATGTCTTGTTAAAATCACATGAAACTCGTCAGGTAGAATACAGACCTTCAGGGAGAGTGGGGATTTCGTTTTCTTATTGTTTGTGCTCTTTCTTCTATACCTGGGAATGCAAATAAAAGCTCAACGGTTTTATTGGTGGTGGTGGTGGTGGTGGTGTGTGTGTGTGTGTGTGTGTGTGTGTGTGAAACAGAGAGAAAGAGAGAGAGTGAGAGTTATACCCACACTCCTATTTCAGCTGAGGATGGCATGGCTTTCTACGGGGATCGTGCCAGAGATATACTTCCCTCTGTCTGAAATGGCAGAGAGGTTGTTAATGAGGGCAATTATAACTGAGTCTAACTGTAGCTCAAAATGAAGACTAAGAACTGTGCGCACGCACGTGTGTGTGTGTGTGTGTGTGTGTGTGTGTGTGTGTTTATGGGGGCGTGGACAGATTGAGAGAGAGAGAATGGAGTCATGTGTCCAAAGCTCGGAGAAGGTGGAGGGGGGCTCTTCTGCCCATGCCATGTCCACGCCCATGCCTGGGGCCACAGGCAGGAGCTGGCGGGGCTGAGTGAGGTCTGTGTGCAGCGCAGCGCTAACTGCCTCGCTTTCTGCTCCCCAGAAAGCGAGCTGTTATGGATGAGGGGAAAACTCATCATAGTTGATATATTTCAAACCAGTCATATTTACATCTAGGATATTTTTATCTCCCTAAAATATGTCCTTCTAGTCGTCACCAAACTGTGATTTTTTTTCAAGTTACAACTGTTTAAAGGAACATTTATATCAAGTGGGAAATGATAATGCTATTTTACGAACTTGTGTCCTCAACCGGACCTCACCTCCAGGTTAAAGCGGAGGCTCTCCAACCTCCCATCTTGTTCTCAGGGTTCTAGAAATGTGCCGGCTGTGGTCTCCATCCTCACCGTCCCACCCCCTCTTTCCCAATGTGATGCCATTGCAGGTCACCTGGGGACTGATTTAAAAGGAAAATACCACATCCTCAGATAGCCAATCAAATAAGTGCCCTCATAGATGGTACCATATGTATTGTCTTGAGTAGCCACTAAAATATAAAGGCAGAGGATTTAAGAACCACACGTTAGCTTTCTGTCAGCATGCAAGTATGGTTTGGGACAATAAAAATCATAATCCCTAACATTTTTTCCCCATTTAGCAGACGGCCTGGCAGCAAGGACAGTGCATTACAGGACCATCTCACTTAATTCTCACAATGGCCCTATGAAATAGGTACTGGCATCCTCACTTTGCTAATGGAGAAGTTGAGGCACAGAGAGGCTGAGCAAATTACCCCCGGGCCACACAGCTGGGAGAGGAGCAGAGTTGGGTGTCAAACCCAAGAAGTCTTCCTTTTACACCTGCGCTTTTCACCTTGGGGCCACCGGCGTCCCTAAGACTTAGTGACTAGGAACTGCATCCCTAAGAACTAGTCTCTGAGAACCAGCTCTGCTGGATGCAAAGGTGCTAGAGCTGGAGGCTGGTGGTCAGGATCCAGCATCCTGTCTAGACTCATTTTTAAAACATTTATTGATTTACACAAGATGGGCACTAAATATAACACGAGGGAGACACAGGTACGGAAGGCTCTGTATCTGCCTTCAAGGAGCTACCAGCTTACCCAAGGAGATAAGATGCGCACATACTCAGCTGTAATACATGGTATTGGGGGGAAGAGAGTTCCCCAGGGCATCAAAGGGAAGAGGTGGAGGGAGAGAAGGAAAGAGAGAGGAGAGAGAGAGAGAAATGGGAGAGAATGAAGTTCTAACCCATGGAAGAAGGGCTTCAATATGTCAAGAAGAAAGGAAGAATAATAAGGGAAGGGGAGCAGCGAGGCAGGGTGTTTTAGGTGGAGACAGAGCACAAGGAAAGGTGGGGGAGGTGCTCAGTGGGCAAGCAAGAGAAGACGGTGCGGGGGGTACGGGGCTGACTTTGAAAGTCAGGGTGTACGCTGTGGTGGGCCATGGTGCCAGGTGCCATGGTGCCGGGCCGAGTCGCTCAGGACGGAGATTTCGGCGGGGGCTGGCGTGGTGTTTGAGGCTGTGAGGGGTGGGTGGGGGCCAAGGTCTGAACCTGCATGAGCACCTTGGGGAAACGGCGCATGCTTCCCGGGAAGCCAAGGTGCAAAGGGGTTTGAAGAATTAAGAACTTGCCCTTCAGATTATGATACAATTTTGCTTAGATCATATTTACCCTTGATTTATTCAGTGCAAGGCTCCTACAGTGAGCTCAAGCTTTCATGGTTTCGGGTAAAATACCTGGGGTGGGGACTGTTTGAAGCAGGGCCATGAAGGATGCCCCTGGTGATACAGCCTCCTTTGCAAAAGGCGGGGAGCCACTGCCTCACCCAGACACCCTTTCTAGGATCCCTTCTGGACAGGTCACCCTGCTGGGTTCCTGATAAAGGCATCACTGTGGCCACATTGAGCAGACTAGGGACAGCCCTAATGCACTGAGGTATGAGTATGTCATAAAAAATGAAATCAAGTTCAAGGCTGTGCTTGTACTAAATCTCTTCGATTCACCTGTGCTTCAGGTTGGAAGAAGGGGTTTGGAGCACCTCCTTTGGTGCCTCCTTGGGAGCACAGGCTTCATGGACTTCTGCCAGGAGGAGCGGGTTGAAGGGCGAACAGCTGGAAAACTGCTGCAGAGCGCCCCCCAGCCCCACCTCTGCCTGAGTCCTCCCCTGCTTGAAATTCTGTGGGCTAACCTCTAGACTCGTGGCACCAACATCCCAGCAACGCTTCCCGAACGCCCAGTGTGGTTGGTTTCTTTGAATAGGATGAGTGACTCATTCCTCCTTTCCTAGAGCTCCTGGAAATATCATCAAATGTAGGACAAGCATTATCACCAAAGTCATACCAAGAAGTTCCTTTTAAAGAAGATACTGAGCCAGGCTGCAGAAGGACACAGAGGATTTCTAGGCAGCGGAAGTCGGCAGCCATCAGGGGACTTTTTCCTGGGCAAGCACCCTTGCTTCTAGGAGGCGTCGGTGCCAGGTTCAGCCCCAGCCTACCCGGGACTCAACTGCAAAGCACAGCATCTTGGAGGCAGCAGAGATCTTCTGTGCATCTTGCATCACCCAATCTATTGCTTCTCTTCTGGGCCAGCAGCTCTCCGCAGGGGCGCTCTGCCTCTAAGCTATCTTGCAAGAATCCTAAGCCTCACAGCGGCCAATGCCTCTCCTGCTTGCCTTCGTCCGAGACACAAGCTTTGCTGAGCCCTCTCTGTTCACCAGAAGGGGAGCAGATACCATATTATTACTTCCTTTCTTTTCCCTTTACTCTTCTGGTTTGTCCACAATCCAAGTTCTGGGCACGTCGAGTCTGCAGTGGCCGATCTGCACTCCTAGCTCTGTTTCATCCCACGGCAGGTCAGGACCTTCGCTTCAGACCTGGCTTCCACCTCCTTCTCCAGGTCCATTATGCTCCGGCCAAGTGGGCCTCTTTAGGGACCTGAACACATTGCGTGGCTCATCCCTCATCCTGCTTTCTCTGCGGGCACAATCAGTTCCTATTTGTCCTTGAGGACTTGGTGCAGATTTGTTTGACATTGTCTTGACATTGTCCCTGACTATCCCTTTCCTGGTGACCACTGTCTGCACCCCAGCATCTGGGCAATCTTCTGTCACAGGACTTTTCATTTCTGGACCCATGGCTGCCAAAACAGAGCACAAAAGAGGCAATACTCATGACAACTTCAGGAACAGCTGCAAACCAAAAAAGGATTAATTCTTTTGTTTCCAAAGAAGAAAAAACAAAATCCCGAAGGAAAACTAAAATATGAGTGGGATGAATAGGGTTTCCTCGTGTAGTCATGAGTTTCTGGAAGTGGATTGCTGACTGATCATTTGTACAGAAAATTCCAAAAGGATTTCTGCTCCAGGAAGTCGTGCAATGAAAAGACCTAGAAGAGCTATTCTAAAATTATTCCAGGGGCACCTGGGTGGCTCAGTCGGTTAAGGGTCCGACCTCGGCTCAGGTCATGATCTCAGTTTGTGAGTTCGAGCCCTACGTCAGGCTCTGTGCTGACAGTTCAGAGCTGGGAGCCAGTTTCAGATTCTGTCTCTCTCTCTCTCTGCCTCTCCCCAGCTCTTGCTCTGTCTCTTTCTCTCTCAAAAACAAAATAAAAACATTTAAAAAAATTAAAATTATTTCAGAGATGTGGTCATCACTCAAGGAAAAAAAAACCTCTGACTCCTTTTATTTTTGTTTGTATGGAATTGTTTCTCTTGTTAGATCAACCAGAGAGGGGTGGAGATTGGATCAGAGAAGGTAGTGGTGGAAGTGAAGTAGGAGATGATCGAGACAGGCCGGTCAAATACAAGTAATTGGTTAGTTAGTTTGACATATCAGGGATGTTTAGAAAATAGTCACCTGACCTGGCACATTGACCTTGTTTTAAGGAGTCATTCAAGTGGTATGATTGACATGGTCACTAGAATGCCTTATGTTTGTCTAATGATGCTGTATTAAAGAGCCCTGTGCAAAGATACTGTGGCAGGATCTTGGTTACCAAGATTTTCTTGCTTTTTAATGTCTTCCTATAGTTTCCAATGGTTGGAATGAGCCAGCTTCCTTCCCCAGGACTGCGCTGTTCTGTACTGCATGAGTCCATTCGTTATGCTTCCCCTTGGGAACAGGCTGGATTGTGATGCAAAGGAAAGGATTCATTTAATCATACATTCATTCATGGCTCAGGCTTGTGACGCAATGATATTGCAGAGCTTTTGAGAGGCTTATGGTCATGTATTTTGACAGGAGATTAATCATTTAAGACAAAGCTGTCCAATACTGGATGACCCAGGTGGGGATCCCCAATCAGATGGGGAACCAGTGGAGTACAATGGCAGCTCCTTCCCAGGTCAGGCCAATCTTGGGCACTGTCACTATCCAGGGAAGGGGTGTGTTCTCTCAACTATGTCACAGTGGAGCCACCAGAGCAGCTGAGAACCCCGGTTATTGGAATCACCCAGAAAGTCAGCTCCTTGCTTATGCATGTGAAAGAGCAGAGGGGGCCCCGGGATTTGATTCTTCAGTCTCATCTGTGTCAACAGTTACAAAAGATACGAAGTTGGAGGAATATTTTTAAAATGTTTCTTTTCAAAATTCAATTTCATAACCAAATGTGACATTTACTGGGCTGGAGAATGAGGAACATTTATTGATAGACATCGTACCATTTTCTTGTGATCTGTGCCACATATTTTCAGCTTGAACTTCTGTTTGGGCAGAGGAGGGAAGAAAGAGAAAGGGACTCCTTTATTTGGTACTTGCAACTGATTCTCAGCAGCACAGATCTCTGAGAAGAAAGGAAAATAAGGAAACACCACTCCAATCTCCTCCTCCTCCTCCTCCTCCTCCTCCTCCTCCTCTTCCTCTTCCTCCTCCTCTTCTTCTTCTTCTTCTTCTTCTTCTTCTTCTTCTTCTTCTTCTTCTTCTTCTTCTTCTTCTTCTTCTTCTTCTTCTTCTTCTTCTTCTTCTCCTTCTCCTTCTCCTCCTCCTCCTCCTCCTTCTCCTTCTCCTTCTCCTTCTCCTTTTCTTCTTCTTCTTCTTTTTCTTCTTCTTCTTCTTCTTCTTCTTCTTCTTCTTCTTCTTCTTCTTCTTCTTCATTTGTTGTTCTTTGGTGTTTCCTTCCTTCTTATTGAAAATTATCTTCCAGACTTCTGCTTCTGGGAAGAAGGGATAGATGTAGTTTTCCCCTATTCCTCCCACTAAGTACAACTAAAACTCCTTGAAGATTATATTTTGCATTTTATAACAAACATAAGAAGACTCAAAAAAAAAAAAAAAAGTGGAGAGAAGAAGGCAGACCGGCCAGAGACCTTGGGGTTTTAGGAACAACATGCTGTTGAGTTTCCTAAGTTTTATTTTGTTTTGTTCTTGTATCTCAGAGTGGATACTGGAGAAGCCAGCAACTTGGAAATATCAACAGGTACAGATAAAAACATCCCAAGGGAAGTCTGCCACCTCTAGCCAAAGGACCAGGGAAGAGGCAGCCTAGAAATAAAACTTTAAGACCGTAACTGCTCTACTCCAGCCAAACTACACAGAAAAAATTACAAACCCTGCCCCTGCCCCTGCCCACACCCCCCACCCCCAAGAGTACAGGATGAACGGGAAAGCTAGACTTTCAGCCTTGCCAGGTTGTAACAAGGTGCCCCAAACCTCCTGCCAGGGTGGTGTCAAAGAAGACGGAGAAAGAAGTCCAGATTTTCATCCTTGCTGAAGGGTCATGGGTCCCCCAGAGACTACATGGGAGGCCTGGATTTACCTTCAAATTCAGCAGTAATGAGGCAGCTTCCCCATTCCCACCGGGGCAGCATTAAAGGATCCTAGTGCAGAGTCAGGGCTTCCATTTACCACTGAGCAGTAACAATGCAACTCCTCCAAAGTGTGGTAGAGATCACATGGGAAGCATAATGATCTGCCTCTTTTATTCCAGCCACAGTAGTATCATTGGAAGTCCAGCGGGGAGCCTGAACACTCATTCCCACCCAGTAGTAACAAGGATCCTCCCCCACCCTGTCAATGGAGATTGACATGCCAATAAACAATTATGAGGGGGTATCCCCCTTAGCCCACTCAGATGGTGTCAGAGGAGCCCTGCCATAAGGAAGTTTTTTATAAGATTCAGAGTCTTATAACGTAGCACCCAGAATGTCTAGGTTGTAATAGAAAGAAATCATTTGTCAAAACAAGAATCAGAAAGATATCAAACTGAATGAGAGAGGATAAACATTGACACTGCCATGACACAGATTTTAGAATTACTGGGAAGGATTTTAAATCAGCCATCATTAAAAAGTCTCAGCAAAGAAATATTATGCATCAGCACAAAATTTTTAGAAGGTATAGAGAAGAACCAAATGGAAATCTTGTAACTAATAATTATAATAACTGAAACGAGAAACTCAGTGAGTAGGTTTAGCAGCATGGTGGAGAGACAGAGGAATGAAACAGTGAACTTGAAGATAGAATAATGGAGATTATGCAATCTGAACGATAAAGGAAAATAGACTAAAAAAATGAACAGAGCCTTAGGAACATGTGGGGTTACCACAAAACATATAATATTCACATCATAAAGTACTAGGAAGAGAGGAGAATGAGGATGGGGGTGAAAAAGTATTTAAGGGAATAATGGCTGAATTATTCCCAGATTTTACCAAAAAGAAAATAACCTATAAATTCAAAAATCTGAGTGAATCCCACACAGGATAAATCCAAAGACACATTATAACCAAACTTCTGAGAACTAGAGAAAATCTCGAGAGAAACCAGGGTAAGGACACATTATCTCTGGGGGAAAAATGAATTCAAAAGACAGTGGATTCTCATCAGAAACCATGGAGGCCAGAAGGTAATAACAATTTTTTTTTGTTATTGAAAGAAAAGATCTGTCAACTAGAATTCTATATCAGCAAAAATATCTTTCATGAATTAAGGAGAAATCAAAGCATTTCAGATGAAGGAAAGACAGAACTCATCAACAGCAGAACCACCCTAAAATAATGGCTAAAGGAACTAATCTAAACAAGGAAGAAATAATAAAATAAGGATTTTTGGAACATCATAAAGGGAGACACGACATGGGAAGAAAAATATATAGGTAAATACAGCAGATTTTCCTTTTTCTCTTTAGTTTCCCTAATTATATTGATGGTTGAAACAAAAATTATAGTGTAATGCAAGGTGATTCTCAATGTATATGGAGGAAATATTTAAGATAATTATATTATAAATTGGGGAGGCCAAATGGTCACAAAGTGCACTAAGGTTTCTACACTATCCTGGAACTGGTAAAATGTTGGCACTAGTAGATGAGTTATAATGCTTAGAACAACACTGAAAAAGTAAATTGAGATGCACTGAAAAGCATTATAGGTAAATCAAAATAAAATTCTAAACAATGTTCAAGTAAGCCACAGAAATTCAGGTAAAAGTAAACAGAGAATCAAAAAACAAAGAAAAAACAGAAAACAAATAATAAAACTGAAGGCTTAAGCCTCAACATATTAATAATTGCACTAAATATAAATGGTCTAAATGCACTAATGAAAAGACAGAGTTTATAAAAAGCAAATTCCACATTTCTATGCTGTGTAAAAGAAACTCACTTCAAAGATAATGGCATATTCACCAGCAGACCTATAATAAAAGAATAACTAAAGAAAGCTATCTAAACAAAGAAGAAATGAAAAAGAAAGGATTTGTGAACACCGTAAGGGAGAAAGACATGAAATGAGAACATATGTAGGAAAATACAATAGACTTTTTATTTCCTATTATGGCACAGATAGGTTGAAACTAAAAGGATGGCAAAAGATTTTCCATACAAATATTAGTCAAAAGAAAGCAGGAATAGCTGTATTATATACAGTGGGCTTCAGAACAAAGAAAATACCAGGATGGAGAGAACTGTTGCATAGTGATAAGGGATCAACCAACTAAAGTTACGTAGCAATCCTAAATGTATACTCACCAGACAACAGAGATGCAAAATATATGGAGCAAAAACTGATAGAACTGAAAGATAAATAATCAAACCCATAAACCCCATACAGCCAAAAACTTCAACACTCTTCTGTCAACAATTGCTACAACAACTAATGAGAAAAGCAGCAAGGATACAGAGGAACTCTACAACACCATCAACCAATAGGGTTGGTCGACACTCATAGACAACGTCACCCAATGACAGCAGAATACGCTTTCTTTTTGGGTGCCCGCAGAAAATACATCAAGGTGTACTTTATCCTGGGTCATACATCAGACCTCAACAAACTTAAGAGAACTGAAACCACACAGACTATGTTCTCTGACCACAATGGAATCAAACTAAATATTAAAAAAGATGTTTTTTTCTGTTTCTTTTTTTTTTCTATCCTTCTAATCTTTCCTTCTTTTTCCACCTTGTGCCACTCCCTTCCTAGTCAGCCACTCTGGTCCACCCTCATTCTAAGCGTTGCAGCGAGGGTGCAGTTAATGGGAATGTTTTGGAGTGGAATGTCGTTTTCCTATCTCAGGGCTTTAAAGGAAAGAGAGATGGACTTTTCATTCTCATAAGCCTTTCTATTCGAACCCTCTCTTTCCTTCCTCTTGGAGAATTGCCTTGATCGTCACCTTGTTCTGTTCCGAGTATCCCAGGGACCTTCCTATATAAAGACAGAGGAGAGAGGAGGATGGTTGAGATTCTGAGTCTGTGTCGCTGAAAATGGGTTTGCATCATTTGTGCAGTTTAAGCATTTTGTGACAAAAAAATCAAATAGAGCAGAAAAAATAGCTTTCCTTATGCCTTATGAGACCTAAAAATGCAACCATAAACTTCCAATTCAAAAGGCAGGAATTGGGAGCGACTGCATCTGCTGGGGCCCCTCTCCCTGTGGACGAGTCATTGCATAACCATGTGCTGTGTTCATATGGCCGTCTCCTGCTGCTGAGCCACGAAGCCTGGCTCTGCTCAAACACAGTGAATCTTCCTCAAAACCACATAGTCCCCATAATGAGCTTCTCACCGACAATTCAGTGCTTCCTAATTGTTTGACATTTATCCAAAGGAAAGGAAAAATGACTCCTACCATCATTAGTTACAAGGTAGGCTATTGGCCAAGCATGGCCAGGAGCCGTGATCTCTTGACAGGCAGCAGCTGTTCCGGCTCCCTGTCCCAGAGGACAGCAGAAGGCAAGAGGGAGGGAGTGGAGGTAGGATTCAGGGAACTCAAGGCAAAAATTCTTTCCTAAGGCTGGATCCTCCCTGGGACCGGGCACTGGGGCAGATGGTGTTTGCTTTTTCCATCAGTCAGGGAGCCATGGCCAGAAGCTCAGGCGGTGGGGGTGTCCAAACATCATTTTTCTGAAGTTCTTCAGGCTCTTTGCATTTTAAAATCACAGAATGCTGCTTTCTAAATATCAAAGAGGCGATCTATACAGTGTTGCGGCATTCACTGGGCCATATTCCCTAGTGTGGGGGTAGGGACAGGAGGCCTCTGCGTAAGGCAGCGACCAGCTTTAATGTTTTCATTTCCTTCCTGTGGCCCAGACTCTCTCCCTTGCAGATGCTATCATCCTCTTGCCCTCTCCGTACTCCCTGCTTTAACTTTGGAACCTAGAGAGATTTTGTGCTTCTGGCCCCTATGTAGGAAACCAGAGGCTCTGTTCCCGGCTCTCTATCTCTACCTAGAGGAACAAGTCAGCACCAGGTAGGCCTCAGATCCATGTAGAAAGTGTCCTTGTGCTCAGGAGATACACGCTCACTTATTTAGGGGTGAAGTATCCTTCCACCTACAACCTGATTCTCAAAGGGTTCAAGAGAGAGAGGCTGTACAAATACGGCAATTGTGACTCTTGCTAACAGTGGAGGAATCTAGGTGAAGGGTACAAGCAGGGTACAAGTGTTCATCTTGTAACACTTCTGTTGATTTGAATTTTTTCAAAATTAAAAAAAAATGTGAAAAACCAGCACGGTGAGGTTAAGCCTCAAACTCACATCTGAACAGCAGTCTTTGCGGTGGGGGAGGTGTGTGGCTAGGATGCTGTTGTGGATAAATACAATGGTTACTTGATTTCTTTTCATTCTGAGATCCTCCTGCCTGGCTCACCAGTCAATACTCTGGACAGAAGTAGCGTTCGATGGCACCCTTCAGAATGCTTCCCTAAATGCGCTTTAAACACTTATCACCTCTGGGCTCTTTTTAAGCCTAGAGACCCCAATGTTCCATCGAAGACATACTACATTGAAATCTCTGCGTGTAGAAGCAAAGAATAGGTATTTATTTAAATAATTCTCTGTAGGGATACCTAATTTTAAGATGATGAGACAAGGGCTTCTCGGCCTCCTTTAGAAAATAGTAAAGAGGGGCACCTGGGTGGCTCAGTTGGTTAAGCATCTGACACTTGATTTCATCTCAGGTCATGATCCCAGGGTCATGGGATTGAGCCCCACATCAGGGTCCTCCCTCTCCCTCTGTCCCGCCTCTGCTTGTGCTCTCTCTCTCTAAAACAAATAGTAAAAAGACCAAGAAACACAAAAGGAATCATCATTTTTGAAACTAGGAAATGTCTATGATCTCAAACCAGAGGGGAATGCACCATAGACAGCAGAAATTGGGCCAGGATGCAGGCAGTCAGGGAAGAAAGAGGACTGATGTTGAAGATCTGTGGCAGAGCCGACACAGGATGGCCTTCTCCATCCTGGGGGCACATCCGAGGTATGAGTGATATTCAGGACAACAAGATAAAGGTGTACGATCAGCTCTGAGAGCCTCCTTGGTTAGTGTGTGACATCACAGAGGGGCTACAGGACGCAGAAGGAAATTAGAAGATGCTTGGATCTGCAAGAAGTGATTTCTCAGTATGGCTGAGTAAAGGAGAAACTGCGATAGTTAGCATTTCTGGGATTTTCAATCTTTGTTAGTTCTAGTGCTGTAAGGGCTAACCTCTGTGACAAAACCCACTATTAGAGCTTCACATGGAGCCAGAGAGACCCCCTGCTAACTCGCCATGCTGTCTTGGTTGCTCTCACCATCCTTTCAGAGATAGCTGATCCAGGAAGGAAGGACTTCTCTCATTCATTAGGAATGAGCAGGAATCTATCCAAAATATTGCAAAAAAAACACAAAAAAACAAAAAAAACCCCAAAACCAAAAAAAACAAAAACTAAAAGCTGTCAAGGAAATAACACAAACATTTTATAGAGTAGATGAAAATACAACAAAGTGTTTCTCCATAAACTCAGAGAACTAGTGAAAAACTAAGTACAATATTTCAAGAGCTAAACGCAGATACTCAGGAGCTGGAGGAGGAGATGATAAAACAACAGAACGAACATAAACATCATCTAGAAGAGGAGAGAAAATGGATATGATAATAGAAGTAGTACTGGATTTGGCAAAAAGAGAAATGATATCAATGCAAAAACAATTAAGGACATGGGGCACAAACTTGAGAAAATACAGCAAAATGAAAAGAAAATGGACAAACAAAAAGTAAAAAAAAAAGACTGAATAGAATGTAATGGACATGGATTATAGACCAAATTGACTCAACATATGGCATGTGTCCTTGGAGAAGAAAACAAAATAAATCAGTGGACAAAATATTGAACATATCATTTAAGACAAATTTTTGATAAAACTAAATTCTTAACATTGATAGGGCATACTATATCCTGGAGGAGGAAGGATTCATAGGCATTGTTATATAACCCAATATAGTTCCTGAGCTTTAACGAAAAAGAAATAATCTTATAAGCATCAAAGCACAAAGCACACACTGAAAAGGGGGTAAAACCAGTCTTGAGACTTCTGTCTGAAAACATTCAATGATAGAAGACATAGAACACTATCTAAAATCCTTAGGGAAAGCAAGTAGAACAAAACAATTTTATACCCAGCCACATGATCATCCCAACATAAAGATACCTGAGAGATATCTTTTAAAGATGCAAGCACTCAAAGAATCTAATTCTCTCTGAGTCTTTTTGAAGACACCATTAAAACACACCTCAGCCATCTAAGGGAACAAAGGAGAAATGGTGACAAAGTTTGCAGTAAATGATGAATCTACTTACATACAGATTTAAGAATAAAACAGTCATGGAAATTATGATTATAGAAAAGATGAGAGAGGGGAAAACCAAGGTAATGTTAAAGTAATATAACTAACAAAATCCAGGTGGTCAAGAGGAAGAGATGATGGTAGTAAAAGAGACTTAAGCTCCTTACTGTACAGAGCCAGGAAGATTAGATATGTTTAAAACTAAAAAGGTTATGTAGGAAACCTATAAGAATGTTATTGAAGGCAATAAAGGTAAACCCTAGATGAGCCAGGAATAACCACATAATCTGTCAAAATCAGGTAATGAAAGAGAAGGAGAAAGGGTAGATGAAAGTCAAAGAACCTGAATTTAAATCAAGTTTATCGTGGAGAGGCAATAAATTCTGTCAATAGTATATATTACAGAAGAATAAAATGAGATCACAGGTCTGCCAAGTTTGCAAATTTCAAGAAAAAACATGCACAACAGACCAAAGCAAACACAGAACACAACATGAAAGACAGAAAGACAATACAAATGCTTGTAGGACTTTAAGGTTTAATGTAAGCAACAATTCTAAATAAATATATACATATATATTCTAAATTCTATATATATATATATATATATATATATGCACACATATATAATTACCTAGATATTTATTATGGAAAAATTATCAAGGAAAGTCTCCATGAGATGTGGCTATTTATAAAAGAGAGCGTATGGCAGTCTTACACTTGTATTTAAGACTATGTACATATATATACTCTACATTTTATGTATATTTGTAAATACATGCATATATATGTATATACTGTACATTTTTATAGGAGATAAAACAAAGAACATGTAAGCTCACACACCTGCACGTGAACACATGAATCGATTCTCTGTGGAAGGGTACACAAGAAACTCTTTTTTTTTTTTAAATATTTTTATTTATTTCTAGGAGAGAGAGAGAGACAGCGTGAGCAGGGGAGGGTCAGAGAGAGAGGGAGTCACAGACTGAAACAGGCTCCAGGCTCCGAGCTGGCAGTCAGCACAGAGCCCGACGCGGGGCTCGAACCCATGAACCGCGAGATCATGACCTAAGCGAAAGTCGGATGCTTAACCGACTAAGCCACCCAGGTGCCCCGAGAAACTCTTAATAGGAGTTGCCTCTGGGCCAGAAGGCCGGGAACTGGTGCCTAGGGAGGATTTTCACTATCCGTGATTTTGTACTTTTTATTTTGACTATGGATTTTTATTGCTTTTTCAAAATATATATAATACTTCAAAAGCTCCACAGGCAACCTGCATCAAGGGCTGAGCAATCCTGGTTTTTTATTTCAGGGCTTCTGACAACACGATGGAGGTTTCATTGCATCTCAGTGGTAGGGATAACGATGACGATTGCTATCTCTGCTTCATGTGGGGTTTGGGCAGACCAGCAAATGGTCTTATTGATTTACTTGTGTCTGAAATTTCCTGGTTTCAATGGGAGATTACAGTCAACTTAAACAAGGTAAAACCAGAATCTCAATCATGATGTTATGATGTACCAGGGCTTTCGATTCTCTGTTACAGTTTATATTTGTCTCTTAATGGTAGAGTACCTTCATCTAAACTCCCCTGAACTAACAGAATGGCCCCTTAGCTTATCTCCTAGGCTCTGGTCTCTGTCTTTTAATTCCTATTCTTCCTCATTTTTCACCTCGTGTGTCCCTTCCACCATGGCTCCCTGTGGACACTCCATCAAACACACTCTGCTGTCTGGCTCTGAACACCCATGGCAACACGGCTCCAGTCTACCCGCCATGCCACCCAGGTGGATTGTTCACCACAGGCATCAAGCTTATTTACATCTTTGTTTCTGTTGTCTCACCAGTTGAGAATAATCCCAAACCCAGCTGCAACTCAGCCTCACTTTGATTCCTTTCTTTCCTGAATCATATCACACTCACAGTCAACATCTCACAAGTTGGCCTTTACCTGTTTTTCCATGACTTCATCTGTGATCATTTTCTCCAACATGAGTTTAAGCCCTTCAGGGAGAAGACCACGGGGCTCTATGTCTTAAGTCAATCCCAGAACTGACCACTTCCCACCATCTTCACAGCTGCAACCTTAGCTGGAGGAACTGTCACTTTCTGCCTGGTCTGTCCCTAACTGATCTCCTTGCCGTCCCTCTTGCACCTCCTACAGTCCCTTCTCGACATGGCAGCTGGGGTCAGTATTGACTTTGAGCATAAGTCAGAGGGTCTTGCTCTCTGGCTGAAAAGCCTCCGATGGCTTCCCAGCACACTTGTGACAAGATTTAAGGTTTTGGTGATTTACAAGCCCCAGCAGTTTCTGCAAGCACACTCCCCATAACTCACTCCCTCATTCTCCGGTTTCCTGGTTCTCCATTCAGCACACCACGCTCATCCCCTCCTGGGCCATTGCACTTGTCAGGGAGGCTCTTCCTCTGTGTCTTTGCGTGTCTCTCTCTGTCCCCTCCTCCAAGTCTTCCCTGACACTTGACCTAGAGTAGAGGTCTTCTCTACCCCCGTCACTTTCTAGCCCTCTCTCTGCTTTATTTATCTTGGCAACTTTCATCTTCACTCTAGATGAGAGTGGAAAATGTAATGAGGGGTCGGACTGCTGGGGTTTAAATCTCAACTCCATCATTTATGTTGTGTGACACCGTGCAGGTCTTTCTGTTCCCTCTGACTCACTTTCATCATCTGTAAAATGGAGGTAATGTGACACTCAGCCTTTGGGAACATCGTGAGGAATGAAAAGCACTTAGAAGGGTGGTGAGGATGACACGGGTTTTGTTATCATCATAAAATTGGTATTTATTTACTCATGGCTTCCTGATTCCCCACTGTAGACTGTCACTCTGATGTTTTAGTTTGCTAGGGCTGTGGTGACAGAGAGCCACAGACTCGGTGGGGGTGGGGGGGAAGTGGTGGAGGTGGTGGTGGTGGTGGTGGAGCTCAAACATCAGTAATTTATTTCCTCAGGGCTCTGGAGGCTACACGTGTCAAGACCTAGGTGTCCACATGGTTGGTTTCCTCTGAGGCCTCCCTCCTTGGCTCGCGGAAGACCGTTCTCCCCACGGCCTCATCTGGCCATCTGTCTGTGCCCATCTGTGTCCTAATTTCCTTTTCTTCTACAAACATCAGTCATACTGGAGTAGCGCTCACCCTCATGATGTCATTTTAACCGAATTGCCCCTGTAAAAACCATGGGGTCACATCTTGAGGTGCTGGGAGTTTTGGAGGGACACAATTCAGCCCATAACATCTGCAGGACAGAATGATGAGGTAGTTGATGAGGGAGCCAAAGGCAAGTGAGGGCAAAGCACAAGTGAACACTCTGCAGCAATGGCTGCCCTCTCACCTCCCCTGCCTCCCACCCCCGGAACAAAAGAAAGGAGAAAACAAATGATTAACTGATAGAGATCACAGACTGGAGTCTCCATCAGTTTGCAACTGGTTTAATGATTTACTAGGAAAAAGGGTGATCTCCAGAAACCTATGGACTCAGTTTCCTGAAGTCCTAACATCACCTGCCGCTCCATAGTGATGTGGGGAACAAAGGCAAGAAGGAAATGTAGACCAAATTAAATTTCTTTATACCCTGCAGCCCGTTGACCAATACTTGAGGCAGGCGGAGTAAAACATTCCTCCAGGACCCCCCGACTGTCTTAATGTTAATGCTTTGCTAGAGGGAAAGATAACTTTAGCTCAATAGCCAGGCCTCCAGGATCTTGTGAATCTTTTTTAGGAGGGGCATGGGGGAGGGGCAGCGAGAGAAGGAGACAGAATCCGAAGCAGGCTCCAGGCTCTGAGCTGTCAGCACAGAGCCTGCGTGGGGCTCGAACTCACTGACTGCAAGATCAAGACCTGAGCCGAGGTCGACGCTTAACCGACTGAGTCACCTAGGCGCCCCATAGCAACTTCCTCTTGACTTTATCTCCCACCCCCCCAACTCCAAAGTATATAATCAGTCACTCCTCACAACCCCAGTTTAGCTCTTTCTGCCCACAGGTCCTGTCCCTGTACTTTAATAAAACCACCTTTTTATACCAAAGACATCTCAAGAATTCTTTCTTGGCCATTGGTTCCAGACCCCCACAACTACTCCCAAACCACATCAATAGTGAACTTCGTATCTGAGTAGTGAATAGTGAATTTAGTGCATTTCAGTGTCTCACTAACTATATCTGGACGGGATAGGAGTTTCTCGTACCCCTCCCTCTTACACACCCAGGGTATTCAGTTTCTCACTAACTACTTCTCGAAAGCATGTGAACCCCTCCTTCCCATCCTAGCCCTATCCAGTGTCCACAAAGTACAGAGCAGCTGAGCACTGAGAGGAGGCATGTGAGGGATATGCTGAGTTCTTGAGGGGCCCCATATGGGGAGATACCTCGTGCCTTAGTTTTTGCTCCCCTAAAATTTAAGTGACCCCTTCACAGTCCTGAGGCAAGTAGGGGGCCACCAGCTATACCGAGGAACTGATGTTGGATCCTGATGACCCAGAGACTGGAAAGGAAAGGGAGGCAGAATTCCCCAGAGCTTCTGGTCAGCACACAGTTAGGCAGGCGGTTCAAGCCCTGCGGCAGGACAGATCTCCATTCTAATCAAACAGCCAGTGTCTGTCCCTTGGCCCTGATCCTCAACACCTCCACTGAGGTTTGAAAGTCAACCGTTCTTGGAACCAGCTTCCATATTACATAAGGGGCCAGAATTGCCAATGGTTGGCAGCGAGTGCTGTAGGGAAGGGCTAGACATTGGTTATTTATGATTACGTAGACCTCACTCTATAGTACAATTGAATTCCCCAAAGGCTGATTGTGAATTTTATTTATTTATTTATTTATTTATTTATTTATTTATTTATTTATTTAAATTTTTTTTTTTAATTTCTAGGAGAGAGAGAGAGAGAGAGAGAGACAGCGTGAGCAGGGGAGGGTCAGAGAGAGGGAGTCACAGACTGAAACAGGCTCCAGGCTCCGAGCTGGCAGTCAGCACAGAGCCCGACGCGGGGCTCGAACCCATGAACTGTGAGATCATGACCTAAGCGAAAGTCGGATGCTTAACCGACTAAGCCACCCAGGCGCCCCTGATTGTGAATTTTAAATCCAGGTCTAACTTATTGCACAATGGGCAAGGTGTGAGGGTCACTATCTAAACAGCCAGTGGGCCTTTTTTTTGGCAAGCAAGGAAGTCTTGCAATTTATCTTTTCCATTTTGTAAATGTGACTTTTAGATTGCACACACATACACACACACACTTTTTCTCCTTTAGCTTGGTGAGGACCTGTCCTGCTATCTAAGTCAGATCTAACCATAAAAGATAGTTGTAATAAGTAGTTGAAATGGCAGAGAAAATGTTGACCTCTTCCCACCTTAGTGGGAAGGTAGCTTAAGCTAAAAATCACGAAAAGCTGAGACAGCACCTGTCAACTTCAGGGACCCTGCCTCCTCTGGGCAGTAACCTGGCAAATTTTGACTTTGCTATAGAGACAGGTGATTACCAGGTGTGGATTGTCAGACAAATGGGAAGAAACTGGGCTTCTTCCTCTTATATTTGTGCTGTCTGGTAGGCTGATTTAGTTGGGTGAATTTTGTTGGGTTTGAGATGAAGTTATAATGCCTTAAAAAGGTTAAGTTGCTGAATCATCCCTCCAGATCATCCCTGGGGTTTAATCGGAAAGAGCCTGAGTGGAAGTCTTGACTGACAAGTGACATATTTTGTTGCCAATGTGAAAAATGCAGAGTTGAGTCAAAGGCGAAGAGGTCAGATTGACAGAATAGCCTGGGAGGTTTTCCAGGAGATAGAACAGTGACTCTTAAAAAGGCCAAAAAAGATTCTGACAAGGTGAATTCAAGACAACTAACAGTAGAGCAGTACCCGTGAGGAAATGACACACTTGACCTTAACAGCTGGGGAAAACGCACTGCTGAAGACCAACCCAGTAAAACTGAGAGGCTAAACAAGTTCTGTATTCTTTTCTTTAAAAATATTTGCTTTATTTTGTCTTATTTTATTCATTAACATTTTGGAGGAGTAGTTCCTGATTTGTTAGTTGGTCTTTGTTCAAGTTAGTAAGAACGTGAATTGACAATCTTTTAGGTTCAAAGCTTTTGAAATTCGGAGACTGTTAATGCCTGGACTCTGCCTCCAAAAGTAAAAATGACAGTGCCCTCTGAAGGTGTGGAAGAACTGAACGGATCTCTGGCCATACACTAAGCCCTCAACTGCTTAAGTTTGATGGCTACATCACAAGTCCCATCTGAGATGTATGGTAGAGCTGGTTTAGAGTTCTGGGTTAGACTCGAACGAGGCTGCGTCCATTTTATCATAGAGTTCTGGAGAGTTTAGTCTTTAGGAAGTACATCTTATGTCAGACACTCATATTTTTAATGTCTTGGGCTCCATTTTGCTTTATTCACAGTGTGTGGCTGACCTCTGAAATCAATTTTTGTGTATAAAGAAATCACATTATTAAAATAGGTTTTCACAGGTACTTTGCTACGCATGGCAAAACACATAACTAGCAGGAATTAAGAGCTCATGGGTTTATGGAGCCATTCTACATGAAGGCTCTGCTTCGAGAATATGTGCATCGCTAGGCTTTGTGCAAGAAACAAACCGTTCTATGATGTATGCAAGTCTCTCTGCCTTGTATTATTTCTTCAAGCAGTGAAAAAATATGGAAGTTGTTATTTTGGGGGGGCAGGGGAGTGAGAGCTTATACGATCTTGACAGTTTGGAAGTTGAGTTTGAAGTGCCTTGGGGAGCCCAGGAGACACTCTCTGAAGATGTAGGCTCATCACAGCCAGTGCGTCCGGGGCGTGCAGCCCTGGCCGCATTGGAGGGCTGGGGCTGGCGTGACAGCTGCCTGCAGTGACACATCCGCCCATACCTGACGTTTGACAGAGACTCAGGAAAGAAACGTCCAATTCCTTAACAGTTTTCCTTTTCAAAATGTCAGTGGTTGAGTGAAATATTAGCTTGCTCACCACCATTCAATGTATTACAAAACAAGTCAGTCTAGAGAAGTGATCACCATGCCCAGACCCATTAAGCTCTGCTTGCGGTCAGGTATCTGTACAGAAAAACATGGAACTGGCATATTGCATGAGCATTTTTAGGTACCTGTGGGTATTCTTCCTTGATACCCACGTGCCACCCACATCAATGTCCAGATCTTGGCCGTGCTGTAGGGCACAAGAACAGAAGAGGAAAGACAGAGGCCCGGGGTGGAGAAGCCTTCCAGAATGCACTTGTTTTTTTTTTTTTTAATTTTTAAAAAGTTTTCTTTATATTTTAGAGAGAGAGAGAGAGAGATGCAGCATGAGCTGGGGAGGATCAGAGAGAGAGGGAGACGTAGAATCTGAAACAGGCTACAGGCTCTGAGCTGGCTGTCAGCAGAGAGCCCGATGCGAGGCTCGAACCCACAAACCATGAGATCATGACCTGAGCCGAAGTCGGGCACTTAACCAACTGAGCCACCCAGGTGCTCCCAGAATGCACTTGCTTTGTAGGATGAGGATCCCAGCTCCTCTGTTAGGAGCCAGAGGAAGAACCAATGACCCTGGCCTATGGAATTAACGAATCTATAAAAGGGGGGCAGCTTAGAAGGAATCCGTACACATCATATAGGGAACTCAATGCAAATCCCTTTAAAATTTTTTCTGATTTTCTGATTGAGAGAGAGAGAGAGACAGAGGAAGAGAGAGGGAGAGAGAGCAAGCACAGGTGGGAGAGGGGCAGAGAGAGAGGAGACACAGAATCCAAATGACACAGAAATCAGCACAGATGCAGGGTTCGAACCCACAAACTACAAGAACATGACCTGAGCTGAAGTCGGAAGCTTAACCAACTGAGCCACCCAGGCTCCCTGATGCAAATCCTTTTGGAAGGACCTTAAGATGTTATGTTCTTGCTGACACTCTAACATTAAAAAACTCAGGACCTTGACCCAGTCACTGTCTCTTTGGTTTTTACGGTGTGTCTTCCAATGTAATGACTGAGTGAAAAAAACAAGATCCTGTGTTGAAGGGAGTGATGTTTTTATGTTGAGGATAAGTGAATGTGATGAAACTAGGGCGTATTTCAACAATGGATTCTCTCAGTACCTTAGAGATCAATGAATGAATAGTCTCTGATTGGGTCCAGCTTCTGTTCCTCCTCACTGAAGCCTGATGGGATTAATGGCACTAATTGGAAGCGTCAGCTTAGTTTTTCATGATTAAAGAAATGGAAGGAAAAGACATAAGCCATCATCCCCCTTGCGTGAAAGCCAAATTTTGTAACATGCAAATTCTCCAAACTGAGAATCTACTATTTCCCTATCTTAGAGAGCACCCCCTCATGGCCTTTGAGCTTCAAAACAGGGGACGTGGGGAATAAGATTTTTTCGGTGTTTGGTTGGTATCTGCATGACAAGGGATTGAAACAAGCTTCCACAAACTTGGGTTTAAATTTTTCTTCATAATTCCATGTAGCCCTGTTTTATCCTGAACATGTCAGAAGACACAGGAGTAAAATGCACCTGCTATTGGACTTCCTGTTCTTGCCTTCCCCTCTCCGGTCTTCTCTGCTAGTTGTTTCCACTACGGGACAGGCTATGCTAACCTGATTTGGTAAGATCTGCAGTTGTCTTAAGAGTAAACTGGAAGATACACACCAGTTTCCAGTTAGTTGCCAATACACACATCAGCTGCAACTCTGTACAAATATAAGACGTCGCATCGACTAGTTCAGTAGATCAGGTACCCTACCCGGACCGGGTATGCTCATTTTGCAAATGAAGGATGTACACCAAGGTTGATGGCTTCAGTGACAGTGCCAGGTCTGGAACCCAAGGTGTGTGACTAGCTCTGGTCAAGTGATTTTTCTTTGTCCCTACAACATAACCTAATTTGTGTGTTAATCGCAATTGTCTGTTTCCCAAGTCATGTGTTGATTTGTCTAGGCTACAGTCCCTAGCTATTCACTCACATGCTAATCAAAGTGTTGTCATGAAAGTATTTTGTAGATGTGATTAACGTCTATAATCAGTTGACATTATTTTAGATAACCTGGGTGGGCCTGATTTAATCGGTCAAAGGACTGTAAAAGTAGAGCTGAGACCTCTTTGAGACAAGAAATTCCACCTGTGGACAGTTTCAGCCCATGTTGGAGAGTTCCAGTCTTTCCTTCTTGATGGCCTGCCCTGTGGATTTCCAACATGCCTCATCAGTCCCTCAATCATGGAAGCCAATTCCTTGCCATAAGCCCTTCCTATATACTTTATGTCGGTTTGGCTTCTCCAGTTGAACCTTGATTGATACCCAAGGGAACAAGTGTAATTAATACATGAGTCTGAACTATTGTGATCATATCCAAAGGTGATCACATCCATATATGGATGGAAGAGGGATAGAGAAGGTAAGGCTTTGCGTGGCCACAGGCCACGGATTCTTACTTCATGGAACCAGGAGCCCAATCTCTCAAATATTTTCATGCAGCTCTTACTGAAGGAGCAGACCTCACACTAGCTGGATATTGAGGCCAGAGTTACATTCTGATGTAATGACTTATTGGACATTGGCTCACTGCCCAGCAGCTACTAGGCGGAAGAGGGAGAACAGGCAAGAGAAGTGTAGATCAGAAACACAGTAGAGAAAGTTGCTGAATGGTCAAATGGAGACTCCTATATGACTAGAATCAGCAGACTCACCCGCCACAAGGCCATGGTCAAGGTGGGAGGCCACTGGATGAGTGGAGATGCTAATGGCTGCCAGAAGGAGAATGGAGGGCAAAGAATAGGCAGCCAGGCTTTGTGTGTGGACATTTAGGAATAAACAGTGGTGAATAATGGATGTTTTCAGTGGAAAACGATGCATTATTTAGAGCACACTCTTCTAGGTTTTCTGCTTCTAGTTGTTTATTGCCAAGGAGCTATTTTTATAATTTGTAAATTGTAGAGAACTGATGACAATGGAATTATAGTTACCAAGGCAAAATAATTCTCATGAGCAGACCCACAGATAAATTCCATCCACAGAGGTTTAATAGGTCTCCCTCTCCATAGGAAAACCATCTCAACAATCCTGGACTCTGTAAAACTTTGTGGTTCTTTGACTTCTTTGAACATGTGACATCTATATGAGTTCCTCTCTTAAGGAATGAGTTTAGGAAAATCTTTGGCACATGTTCATTTTATGTTTGGATGAGAGTCAAAATTACACATTTTTTAAAAAGTTTATTTATTTGGGGGGAGGGCAGAGAGACAGGGAGAGAGAGAATCCCAAGCAGGGTCCACACTGTTGGTGTAGAGCCCAAAGTCGGGCTCGATCACACAAACCACAAGATCATGACCGGAGCTGAAGTTGGACATTTAACCAACTGAGCCACCCAGGTGTCCCTTAACTTTTTAAAAAAAAAAATTTTTTTAATGTTTTATTTATTTTCGAGACAGAGGGAGACAGAGCATAAGCAGGAGAAGGGCAGAGAGGGGGGAGACACAGAATCTGAAGCAGACTCCTGGCTCTGAGCTGTCAGCATAGAGCCCGATGAAGGGCTCGAATCACAAACAGTGAGATCACGACCTGAGCCGAAGTTGGACACTTAACTAACTGAGCCACCCAGGCGCCCCTAACTTTTCTTTTTTTTAATTACCCTCTAACAACACCTGAGATTTCTTGGGCACAACACAGGCTGCATTTTCCTCAGATGCAAGAGATCAGAACCTGCCCGGTGAGAGCAGCTGAGTGGTCACCGGGCCCCGAGAAGGTCCGGGCAGCAAGCTTACAGCAGCGACAATGTGAAGAAAACTAAACTCTTTTATGTTTCTTTTTAAATTAGGGTAACATACAGTTCCCTTATCTTGTCCTTTGAGATTGATACCAGAGATGCTGGTATGGTGTTTTTGAAGAAGAGTTAAATGCACTCTCCGTCTCTCATATGTCTACACACGTTTGTTTACGCATGTGCATTTGTTTATATCTTATCGGCTTCCGAAAGCTGCATTTGAAATGGATCAAATGGTAAAAGGAGGGAGACAAAATAGATTGTGTAGCAGGCCAGACCTTACCTTGCAAAGAGCAATGTCACTCAGAGAGCCACACAGCAGATGGTGACAAACCATATGATAAAAATAACAGAAGCTGTGTGGTAAATATATTACGACAACAAGCAGGCAACTAATGAGACCGAGGAACACAGAGGAAAGCTGGGGGAGGGGATCATCCAAGGTCACCAGCCCTGAGAGATTAATGGTACTTTGCACTTTGGATTTATGTGTCAAAGGTGTCCAAAGAGCAAAGTGGGGGAGAGGGAGGTCACCTTCATTATCACTTGGCCTTCCTGTGGAGGGCAGGTAGGGCAGCAGACGCTGCTAACTCCCCTGTGTGGATGGAAACACTGGGCAGGGGTGGGGACTGTTCCTCCCCTGGGAGGGACCTCATCGCCAGCAGGAGAAGGGAGATAGAACCCCAGGGCTCCCATCTGTCTGGCATCCCAGTGCCACGGTGACATTGGGGATGGTCAGTGGGCCGTCTGTAAACACTGCAATATACGGAACAGAGGGGGACACATTCTACCTCTTTTCTTCTCAGTTGCCACAGTGCTACGTGGACAGATAAGTACCACAGACTTTGGGGTGAGTCGTATGGGATCTGCAATTAGAGATTTATACCGTTCTAGAACATACTTCTAAAAAATTTCCCCAAAGGCTTTTTAAAGGAAAATATCACAGAATTAAATGGAATATGTGTGTACTGTGTTAGAAACAGTGCGCCTTCAGGATGTAAATTGCACACGTCATCAAGAAAGGCATTTGGGAGAGTGAGATGGAGTACTGACTCTCTCATTCTCTCTGGACTGCTGTTAAGAGAAGCTTCAGAATGAAGCAGAGCTCTGGACCAAGGCAGAAGACCTTCTGTGCGGGATGAGTCGGGGAAATACGGGACTCACACAGCCCAAGACCTTCGTAACAGCCTACGCAGAATCACAGCAGGCTCCTGCGATGGGCAGACACCGGTGGGGAGGGAACAGGAACTAGGAGTTTTCAACTGAACCAAAAATGTGCTTCAGAATGCACAGTACAGAAAACTCGTGGAAGTTATTTATGTGGGTGACAGTTTTAAAACGTGGTTCTCAAGCTGTGTGTTTGATGTATCCCTCATAAGTTTAGAGGGGGATCGAAGAGGAGGAGGATGGAAGGGCACACTTTGCATGTGGTGCTAGGAATTCAGTAGCCCTAAAATGGGCGGGGGGCAGGGAGACAAGGTTTTGTGGGTCCGTGAGCAGAGCTCTAGGCGGTGTGTTGCTTCTTGGGATTGTCACACCAGCCTATGAGTCAATCATCTGCAGAATTTGGGAGTAAATAATGAATCACATGCTATGGGGGGCCTAGAAGAAGCCAGAGTTCTTGCCTGGGAACGGCTGCTATAGGTACAGGGCTGTTAGCAACATTTCCATGGACTCTAAGCCCCATTCTTCCTACAGGACTCCTCTACTGATCTTAAGAATGGCTAACATTTATTAATCACCTACTATACACCAGGCATTGCTGTCTGTGCTTTTCACATATGAATTCATAGAAATATTCTAAGACTCGGGGGGAGAGACTCGTCACATTACCTAGAGCTTGTGTTTTAAATGTATAACCATTCTCCCAAGTTGTCAGTTTTAATAAATCTTGGCTTTGGCTAAGCTGGATTCTGATAGGAACATTTGCCTTAGGCTTTTGCATGTTTGTATAATTGGAGTTTAGCTCACTCTGCTCATTTCAAGCCCATCAAGAGTTGGAACAATGTATACATACGATGTGGCAGTTGAAGACTTCACTGTAATTGGAAGGAAGCCCATAGGTCCTGTGTATGCTCTGTAGCACCCTTCCACCCTTTGGGTAAAATGGAAGCTTTATCCCGCTTTCAACCTCCCATGTCATCGTACTGCCAAGCACGGTAGCAAAGTCCAATTTGGGATTCTCTAAAGGATGAGCCCAGAAAACCAAGACATCTGCCATTAATGTGTTGGTTGACCAGACGGCTGTGGCCCCATTGGTGGACACCAAATAGTAGAGTTTGGGCCCCAGGGCAAGGCCGTTCGAATGAGGGACTGTGTTCTCTTGAGGACAAGCCTGAGGGGTCAGATGCCGTGGACAGTGGTAGTTGGAAAATGCACTTGCACAGAGACAACCCAACAGAGGATGTAGGGGATTTTAAAAAAAAGACCACAGTTCTCCAAAGTTCCAAAGTAGACATCCTGTGTAGTAAGTCTTCCCATCCTGGAAGCGTGGCACGTGGGGGCTTCACTGCCCCCTGAGTTATCCCTTTCCTGTGGCGCGTGTGCGTTGCAGTCACTAAGAGGGCACACGATTGATGAGTCTCCCTGGCCCACTGAAACACAGATGGACACAGCGCTTTATGTGTCTGGTTAGATAAATTGAAGATTTGAAAGCAATAATGTCACCAAGAGCCACCATTAAACAGAGATCTTAGGAGCGGAACAGACCTTTTAAGCATTTGTTTTACTTGAAGCCCAGTATTTATCTCTTTGGCTCAAGCCCAAGTACCTAGCTGGCAGGGACCCAAACCCACTCCCCAGCGGTGCCTCTAGGGAATCTGAAGAACCCAGTCTGCAAGGACTGAAAGCTGCATCTCTGGGTTTCAGAGCGCTGCCAGAATCGTCCTGGGGTATTCCACATAGTGCGTTAAAAAAAAAAAAGTGAAACGATTCAATAATTTTTTGTTTTGCCTTCAAGCGCTGCTCTTGGGAAGGGATTAAGAGCAGTTCTAAATCACTTGGAGGAGAATGTGAGTATGGTACAAGGGGCGCCTGAACGGTTTGGCTTCTTTATCATCCCGTGTTTATACTTGGCAAAGAAGTTTGTAGATTTCAAGAGTGACTTTTCAAGGGTGTCATCCCACCAGGATTAAAGGGTGGTCTGGTGACGCTGTCATGCCCGTCAAGGGCTTCCTTGTTCCCACGCACACCGCACCTGCTGCTCAGCTGGGTCCTGCAGCAGACGCCACAGCCTGGTCCGGGTGCTCCTGTAAGCCTCGTGGTGGGATTGGGGGACTGTGTGTCAGTCTCACAGAGATGCGCTGTATCTCCTTCTGCCAGATTTCTTTGTCATGCTCTGGGCTTCTCACAATCTTGAATCTTCTTTCCCAGCCACTACCTTCCACCTCCTGCCTACATTTTTCCCTTTTGACATTGAGGGCTCTGAAGACTCTCACTATCCACTGACACAAGAGTTTAATAACATTCAAGGGGACAGCAGAGTAGAGAAGAACTCACATGAGGAAAGCCAGATGATGGATGGAGTCAGGCCAGCTGTGGGCTCTGGACTGAGCATATGGCTCTGGGGACCTCTCAGCCACCAATGTCACTGAACGAGAGTTGGGTCCACCCCTCTGATCCTGTTCTCTGCCCGGCACCCGTAACTAAGACTAGAGCGAGAGCTCAGACTGAAGTGTGTGCTGAGTGTTCCAGTGGATGGGAATCAAGGTATGAAGTTCAAGGCTGATGTGGGCCCTGGGAACTTCCGCCCACTTTCCTAGCAGAACATGAAGGTGGAGGGATGGAAGAGAGCCAGGTGAGGCCCCAAGGCCAGCTCCACCCTCAACAAGAAGATGAGAGCCTGGACACAATAATGCCCTGGGCGCTGAGACTTCTTCCTGAATAACACCAGCAGGACTTGTATTCTTGGGTATTCTTCACCCATGACTCATGGCTCCCCCTCAGGTCTGGAAGAAGCCACTCAAAGAACTATAAGCTTTTGCAGACAGATGAGAAAACTGGCAGAGAGATGGGGAAACTGCTGAGTCAACAGAGAGGGAGAAGTGAGTCTGTGGCGTGAAATGTGTGCATAGCGGCAGAAGTTTGGTGTTGGTGTATTTCTCATTCACAAAGTACAACCACCTGTTCCTTCTTGTATTTTTTTAAGAACAAGCTTCTTAAAAACTTATTAAGAAACATCAAAGTGTTTCTTGGGCATTTGGTAGCTGTTAAAATGTTGTGACGGATTTAAGGTAAGTCAGAAGCATATGGATCTCAATTTTTCCTAAGTGAAACGTGTGGATTTTTAAATGAAAGGCAATTTCCCCCTGAAAAATGTAGGATAGCTTTGTCTTTAAGGGGTGGGGGAAAGGGAGTTTAATTATTAAACAAACAAACGTTTACATGCAGATGAAAATAAATGTGTATGAGGCACGAACACCCTAAGGGCTGCTTTGAACAATCAGTACAGGGCAAGGAGTGGTTTGAGGCTGGCCTTTGAGAGCGAAGCTGGTTAATCACTCAGTGCCTAACCCGTGAAGTAACATCTGCAGAGGGCATCAAGATAGAATACATCCTGGGGCTCCTGAGTAGCTCAGTTGGTTAAGCGTCTGACTTCAGCTCAGGTCATGATCTCACAGTTCATTAGTTCGAGCCCTGTGTTGAGCTCTGTGCTGACAGCTCAGAGCCCAGAGCCTGCTTCGGATTCTGTGTCTCCCCCTTCCTTACTCACACTCTGTCTCTCTAACTCTCTCAAAGATAAATCAACACTAAAAAGAAATAACACATTTTCCAAGGGAGGACAAACTGACAGCTGCTGGAGGGGAGGTGGGTGGGGGATTGGCTAAATGGGTGCTGGGCATCAAGGAGGGCACTTGTTGGGATGAGCACTGGGTGTCCTATGTAAGTGACGAGTCACTGCAGTTCTACTCCTGAAGCCAATACTACACTGTATGTTAACTTGAGTTTAAATTTAACAAAATTATTAAGAATTTTAATACAATGACAGTAGAGCATTAAGCCAAGCATGCGGCCCTTCTGAACACTGACCCCTGTGTCAACGTGTGGGATGACAGCCCACAACTGGGCCCAGATGTGTGACGCTCTGAGGTACACACCTTCCACGCACAATCTCATTATATTCTCACCAAAACCCTTTGGGATAGAAACTCTCCATATTTCCACCTTTACAGATGAGTAAACTAAAGGTTTCAGAGGATAAGTTATTTGACCAAAGTCACTCCATTAATAAGTGGACATGCCAAGATTCAAATCGAGGCAGTGACTGCAGAGCCACAATCCTCAAAGACACACCCATGCACCTACACAGGAGAACTGATGCGCATCACAGTAGTACATGTGTGCATGTTGGTGAGTGAGCAAGCACACACTCTGAAATGTACATGGCCAAGTTCATGTGTGTACACCCTGGATAACAGGAAGTAGGCAAGTTGGCCAAGCCCAAGCTCAAAGCAGTGTTTTGGATGATTTAATCCACTACACCCTATATTTTGGGAAGACTATGTAAGAGCCCAAGCACATCAGACCTGGGGTTGCCTGGGTTCAATAATCTGAGAAGCCACTGAATGCAAGAGCTCAAAGCTTGGCCAGTGCACCTGTAACACCAGCACCTTCACTGGTTAGTTTATCTTGTATGGTTCAAGTCCAAGCAGACTCAGCATTTTTATTCTTACAAGTCATGTTCCAAAGCGTTCAGCCCCTGAATGGAGAGCAAATGGCTTCGCAGAAACTGTTTGGCACCTGTGTGTCACACAGACGCTATCTGCACATTCTACACCTTCCAGCAGTGAACCCACAGTGACAGGAGTAAGTAAAAAGGGAAACAGACCGGGGTGCCTGGGTGACTCAGTCGATTAGGCGAAACTGACTCTTGGTTTCACCTTAGGTCATGATCTCACAATTTGTGGGTTTGAGTCCCTTGCTGGGCTCTGAGCTGACAGTACGGAGCCTGCTTGGGATTCTCTGTCTCCCTCTCTCTCTGCCCCTCCTCCACTCGTGCTGTCTCTGTCTCTCTCAAAATAAATAAACTTTTTTAAAAAGGGGAGGGAAGGGATCAAAGCCTGGTTTGAAAACCAGCAACAGCTGGTTCAGAGATGATAGGTAACCCCTGAGCTCCCTCTGGCTCACTTTTCCTGCCCAGGACTATCTCGACAGCTCGGAATGTCTAAAGCAGGAGGGCCATTCTTCCAGACCCCGGGCACCACCCGCAGAGTCTCCCAGTCTACGGTCGATGGGAGGACCGACCGCATTAGAACATGCCTGTGATTTGTAGCTAATAGATTTGGACCCTGTTGTTTTAGTTTGAACCTAATAGAATACCAGGTTTCAGAACAGGAGTGGGTGTATATTGTCTGTCTCTTTCTGTGGAGTGCACCAGAAGTTCATACACTTAATTTGTTTGACATTTTGCAAGATAAAACACAAGTTGGAGAGGAGCAAATTAAAGAGCAAGAAAAGGGATCATGAGATGTTCTTGAAGAAAGCATAAGTCAAAAAAAAATGACAAGTCTGAAAATATCCTCCATAGGAAGGGATGGCTAAATGGCTTCATTCAGAGACTGAGTTTCTTTTGTGATTATTGTCTGCTGTCAATCTGCCCTGTAGACCAATAAGCATTCAGCGCTGAATAACTGAGGCTGGAGAGAGAAAACAGCGAAATGTTAGTTTCAAACTAAGTAACCTTGGAGGATAAGTGAATTATTTCTGGGCATGGAGTTATAATGTCACGCCCCATTGTGACTATTGCTGTGTTGATAGGGGATTTTTTTTTTTTTTTAAGAATTACCTTCTTTAGAGAGGAACAGAGCTAGTATATCACATATATATCCACTTATATTGTATCTCTTTCCTTCCACCGTGACTTGAAATTCTAAGCAGATAGCTTTGTGAGATTGTGGTGATTTATTTAGCAGCACTTTAAGTCAGCAAGTGACAAGACAAGCTCAGTGCACGGCTCTCTAGACATCCCTGAATGGGTAGGGCTGCCTGCCAGCAGGCTTGCTGGTCAACCAACGTCCTCCTTACACAGCACAGCTCAGGCAGGAGGCCAGGACCGTCCAGGGCGGTGGAAGGTGCAGGATCTGAAACCAGGGAGCCTATTTGTTCCAATTGTGTTCATTCATCTGCATTTTTAAAGTTCATTTATTTGAGAGAGAGACAGAGAGGGAGGGAGAGAGAGAGAAAGAGGAGGAGAGAAGAATGAATGAATGGATGAATGAATGAATGCAGGAGAAGGGCAGAGAAAGAAAGAGAAAATCCCAAGAAGGCTCTGTGCTGTCTGTAAGGAGCCCAACACGGGGCTCGATCTCACAAACCGTGAGATCATGGCCTGATCTGAAATCGAGAGTCAGATCCTTCACCGACTGAGCCACCCAGGGGCCCCTGCACTGTTACCCAGTGGAGAGCCTATCAGGGTAGTTAGTGTCTCTAGTAAACTCTACGTGTCACTGAATCACAAAGGGAAAAATAAAAGTAGTGCAGAATGGGGGAATCGAGAAGGAAAGAAAGGTGAAAGGGGCATGTGGGAGGAGGTCAAGGGCATATGGAGGCCCAGCACTGATCCCCACTAGGAGGCCGTCTTCCCTCTCACACGCCCAGTCCGAAAATGGCAGTTATCCATGATGCTCCCAGTATGTCCACCTGTTGCTCATACCGCCTCGTTTTATAGCTGGTTGTGGACATGCCTGAATCTGGTTCTACACCGTGAGCTCTTGGAAGACGTTAATGCTACTCATCATCCTTCGTGCTCACATGACGCTCTGCAGGAAGATTTGTGGAAAGAATGATTCAGAAAGGCAAAAAGGATCCAATCTTCAGCAGGAAGTCAATTCAACAAAGGCTCTTTACATCCTGCCATGCACCCACTACTGATCATCAGCTGAGTGCTGAGCAATGGGAGGCGAGCCACGGCAAAATCGTGCCCCTTCCTTCAGGGCGCACAGTGTAGATAGGGTTACGGCAGATACATGAACAGCTCATTTACTCTGAGGACAGGGGAGCACGAAACGTCTCCAAAACAAAGTTGGGCTTCGTTGTTGGACCAGGATGTCACTTACATTCCTAAAGGCTTCCAGCGATGGTCCATTTAATAAGAAGCTCTTATTTATGAGGCTTCTCTGTGCCAGAACAAGGCAGCCTAGTGGGGGGTGGTGAAGGGATCAGCCACGACAAACACCGGCTGTTCCCCAATCCATCACTGGGTCAGTTAGGTACAGGACAGCTTTAAGGTCATTGTGCTGGGGTTCACCCGAGGTCATTCCCAGGTACAGGGAACGGCTGTTACCCTACATCACGTCACTCTCTCCTTTTACGACAGTGTGGGTTCTGTTCTCTAGCATTACAGACATCGTGAAATCACAGGGCTTGACGCAGATGCCCGGCTGCTAGAAAGAAATCGATGCATGCCTTGCAAAGAGCTGTGTGTGTGTGTGTGTGTGTGTGTGTATGTGTGTTTGCATGTACACATGTACACAAGCTAGACTTGGGAGGAAAGAAGGGCAGTAGCTCCAGGTTGGATAAAACCATACTCAGAAAAAAGCAGCATTCTTGCGAGCTGACATGTGAGCGTGGCCTGGTCTTCGGAAAGCCCAAGAAGCAGCAGAATGACATTTCAACCACTATATACCAATTCATGGGATCCTAAACTTTCCTCCTCTATTTCTTATCTCAAAAGGACAAAATGCAGGCATTGTCCAGGAAAAAGGAGTCATACCAGCTTTTGCGAAGTGACTGTACACCATCTCTGAATTCTGGAGAGACTCCGTGAAAGGGAGTCTTGGTTTGGGGGAAGCCCAGACTCTCACGTACGAGGAGAGCTTAGATCGCTCCAGGACTATGAGCCAAGTCATTCTCTTCTGCCCACTCAAGGGAAGTCCACGCTCCAGTGGACTTTGAGTCACCCGCCCAAAAGTGGGCATCTTTGGGACCTCTTTGAACGTGGCCCTGTCAACAGGGGCTACGCAATAGTGAGGAGGTGGAGAGAAGCAGGCAGTCAAGCAAAGGCCAACCAGGCCATTCTAAGCTCCGTTATCCTTCAGAGGTTAATAGGTTGTTCACAACAACAGAGTTCCTTGGGTTCAACAAAATACGTTTCCACCTGGGCCTCTCCACTCATCGAGTGTTTCCCAAGCTGGTTGGACACTGAAGTCCACTGGAGGGAAACATGCAGACAGCTCACGGACCTTGTGTTCCGAGGAAAATCAAGAACTGGGCTCCAAATGTTTGGAAGGCAAACTCCAAAAGACTTCAGAGAATGTGCAGATTTGAACCCACAGGTAGAGATGGTCGGGGAGGGAGGGAAGGTTCTTATGAGGGACGTTCGAGGGACACCGAGGAGGAAGAAGACTGTTGGGAAAACGTGGGCTCCCGTAGAGCTTGCAGATAAGACAGTTCATCTCACAGATGCATTAAATATTCATGGAGCGCTTTCTCTGTAGCAGGTACTGAGCCTGCACTTGAGATACATGGGAAATAAGGCACAAGTTGGTGTTTGTATTTGCCTGCAAATGTGTGTCTGTGTGTGTGCCTCTAAGGAGCTCCCGGTTCGGTTTGGAGGGCAGAGCAGGAAACAAGGAGCTACCGAAGCAGGTGCCCATTCTGGGTGCAGAAATATGTGTGTGTCTTCAACAAGCCGGCACAGACCCAAAGGAAGGCAGCTGAGAGCTGAAAAGCTTGGGATTCTGTCATAGAGAAAGTTTTGTAGAAAGTAAGTATATTTAGTCTGTGTCTCCGGCTGCCCTCACAAAATACCACAGCCTGGGGGGCTTAAACAACAGACATTTATGCCTCAAAGATCTGGAGGCGGGAAGTCCAAGATCAAGGTGTTGGCAAGGGTTGTTTCTGGCGCGAACTCTCGGCTTGGCCCTCGGACAACCAGCTTCTCGCTGTGTCCTCACATGGACTTGACTCTGTGCGTGTGCACGAAGAGACCATGAGATCTCGCTTTCTCTTCTTCTTCTAAGGCCACGAATCTCACCAAGGGAGCCCCCCCTGTCATGACCTCCTCGAGCCCTAATCTTCTCCCAGAGACCCGCCTCCAAACACGGTCACATGGTGACGCTCCAGGAGGATGAGCCAAGTCATTCTCTTCTGCCCACTCAAGGGAAGTCCACACAAAAAGACCGTGTGAATTGTGTGTGTGTGAATTTTGGAGGGACACGGCACTCAGGGCACAGTGAATGAGAAGACAGCTGGGTCACCAGACCTGCTTCGGGTGCCGAGCGGGAGTGCAGTGCTGAGACAGAGAGGGAGACGTTTCAGATACGTGCTTTGGGAATCTCACAAGCAAAGTTCCTTAAAGAGAAGATGGCCTCTGAAGAGCCTAAATAATGCCATTTTAAAATTAAGACCCCCCCATTAAAAGCAACCTCGGGCTGCACATAGCGGCAGTCTCTGGAAAAAACTGCAGATTGTTCAAGGCCGAAACCCCTCCCCAATCAGCCAGTGAGAAGAGGTTAGAAACATTCCTGCGGGCTGAGAGAAGGGCTGCTCCCCGTGCCTAACTCGCCTCATAATTGGTCATTGTCAAAGTGTAGAGCCAAAAATTAAGTCCTCCATTAAAAGAAACCTCGGGCTGCACATAGCCCCAGTCCTAGATAAACTAAACCTAAAACTTAACCAGCTTTTCCGCTTCTGAACAAATGCCTGCGCTGCGGGAAGCTAATACCTAACCAGCTCTTTCTGCTTCTGTAACAATGCTTAAGGCTTGCGTTCCTGCCGCCGGATTGCCCAAGGGACTAGCTTCATGTTCCCCCTGTCACCCCATCACCCCACCTTGGCGGAAGCCAATCTGAAAAGGCCAGTGGATGCCCCCCACCTTGCTGAGGGAAGGGCCTGGAGAGAGAGACGTTAACCTGTTAGTCACCAAACAAGACTTCAAACTCGCTCTATGATAGGCTGAATTCAAAGGTACCCCAAATATTATAATTGGATCCCGCCAAAAACCTGATGGCGGGAACCAATCAGATGCGGTATATGTTCACATTTTAATGTTAACCAATGGCAAACTTGTAACCATGGAAATCTCCTGTCCCTCCCCATGACTTGTTTACTTCTGTCTATAAAAAGGCTGCAAAGGCTTTGTTCAGGGCCTCCTAGCGTCACCGGCAATGAGTGAGTGCGCGGAGGTCCGGGTTCAAACCTGCAAATAAACAACCCTTGCCGCTTGGCTTTGACTCTGGTCTCTGGTGGTCTGATTTTGGGGTTCTCTCGAATTCTGGGCGTTTCAAAAGGAGTCTCAAAAGGCCATAGTTGGGCTCCGCCAAAAGTAACGGGCACCTCACAGGTACTGAATGGTCAAGGCTGTTGCCAGGGGTGCTGTACAAATGTGATTGGTGTACTACGTGTGTACTGTAACACCCCCATCCCTTACCCCTTAAAAACCCTGCTGGCCATTGCTCGGGGCTCCCCCCTGCTGCTGCTGCGTGTCGGTAGGCGGGTGAGACCCGGCTCGAGCTTGCAGTAAAGACCCTTTTGTTCTTGCATCGGTATTGGCTTCTGAGGTCACTGGGGACTCGTGATTCGGGCACAACACCTCCTTGTGTGGTAGCAAGCTTCCCATCTTTGGAAGCATCCAAACAGAGGCGGGGGTTTCCCCTTGTGATTTTTGGAGGTGCGTTTCCTATATAGACGCACTTCACTCAGAGGCTCCAAGGTCTTCCATTCCTAAAATTTGATCTGGCTCCACCCCATAAACTTCGTCTTCCTTTTCTCTTCTCCACTGTGTGGCCAGAATGGCTTTCTCCTGTTTCCATAGTGGAGGAGGCAGCGGGTGGACAGAGTGAGATGAGTATGCGGTACGGGCCGGGGGAGAAGGCGGCTCTTCCGGCTGTGGAGTCAAAGTCGCCTTGGATAAAACCTCTCAGATACGGGTGCCAGAAGCTACTGCGCATGGGTACTTGGTTTCAGAACCCCGCCGCTCGAGGGGGTGGGGTTTCATTGCACCCTTCAGTGCTCAGGGAAAGCCCGTCTCCCCCTCTCTCGGATCTCCCCGGAAACAGGCGTCCCCAAGTCTTCTCCCCTGCAAAGTCACTCATTAACAGAAAGGGGGCAGACAGCGTGGCTCTGCATTTCCTCACTTTGGCCAAGGTCCTTGTGATTTGTAGAAAACAGCAAGAGGCATCCTGAGGAGGGTGGACGAGCCCCTGCTGATGAAGGCATCTGTCCTGGGGCCATCCCCAGGGCACTTCCAGTACATTCTCCATGGCCCCCCACTGGGACTGTACTGCTGAGGTCTGACTCTCATAAAACAGCCTCTGCCTCCAGGGCACTTGAGTTTGCCTTCAGAGAAGAATGTTTAACAGGTTATGAAGAAAAATCCGTATCATTAGTTCATGTTAGGTCCCAATGTCAAGTCCTCATGGGGTCTGTGGGGCCTGCATGCACATGTGCGTGCTGTGTGTACATGTGTGTTCATGTGCATATGTGCACATGTGTATGAGTGTCTACGCATGCCTGTGACTGTGTGTGTGTGACTGTGTGTGTCTATCTGTGCATGTGTGTGTAAGTGTGTGTGTTCACATGCTTTTACACTGCGACAGCCCTCACTCTAGAGAGTAGAATAAGACTTGAGTCCTAGCTTCCAGCTCTGTCTTCAAATAGCTGCATACAATTCTAGAAGTCTTTTCCCCTCCCTCAGCCTTTGGCAATTCTTTGGAAATGTAGGCTTTCGCTGGAATCTAGGGTTTGGCATGCTTTTTCCTAAATAAAGCACTAAATAGAACTTTATTCTTTGCAAGCCACATGTAGTCTCCGTTGAATATCGTTTCTCCCCCCAACCTTTCAGAAACGCGAAAGCCATTCTTAGCTCAGGCATCATAAAAATAGGTGGCAATGTGTCCATGGCATCGCTGCAGACCCCTCGGCTCTAGCAGGGCCAGGTCTCGTGGCTGAGGAAATCAGCTGCCACCAACATGGACGGGGAACTTGTCATCTGATGGTCCCACTTGACCAAGCAGCCGATACGGGGGTGGGGCCGTGGCCCTGATCTGGGGGTTGGGAGACTGGCACTATCTTTGCCTGTGTTCCGAGAGAGGAAGAGCCTGAATGTCATTCTTACTGCTTTCTAGTTGTGTGGCTTCTGGGCATTTTCTGTGGTTGCTTGGGCTATTGTGTTCAAAGCCATTCAAATCCCTTTTAGATTTGAAATTGTTCAATGTGTCCTTAGTGATGCCTGATGGCTACGAATGCTGAGGTCCTTTGTAGGTCAACATTCAGTTCCTCCAGTCGCTCTGACTTTGCAGCCTGCATGAGCCCTGTGACTGCCCAGCCCTGTGACTGCGGAGGCCCAGCACCAGAGGAAGATGCCTGGAGGTCAAGGTGCAACCGACACGGTATTATCTGCTCCTTGGTTTACCTGTTCTTTGTTTTGGTGCCTCATGGGATGTCTGTGGGGGAAAGATTTTCCAGAAGGTTGGCATCTATTTAAAACATCTCAAGCGATGGAGCCACATTGCTTCGTTGCTGGAGTAGAACCCTTTCTCCTTGGGGTTGGTGGGGGAATGCTCATCCGGATTCTCGATCCCCCGCTGTGGATCTCGGCTGAGCAGGGGCTCCGTATTTGAGAGCCAGATGCACCAGGCACACCGTCAGGGCTCTGCACCTTTGCATCCCTCTCCCGGAGGAAAACATCTAGAAGTCAGTGAGGTAAATGCCTTCTGTGGCTTTGGAGGGAGTCCAACAGTCAGTCGTTACTGCGTGAAAGTTCACAGGCCCACGACCCATGCAGGAGGAGCCTTGACTTACATCTCTGCTCTCTCCTTCCTTTCTGAGCCTCTCCGGGCGCCTCTACCTGCTTGCATCCTATTTCTCAACCAACCCACTGCCTTCGCCTTCTGTCTTCTTCCCCCGTCTTCTGTTTTCTGTCTTCCCATCCTTTCCTCCAGTCCTGTTGCCAGCTTCTTCTGAAGGTGGAGACCTGCCCACTGATGTCACAAGTTGTTTTTACTCAGAAAACTTTCACAACATCTCGAAGCCCAAAGCAAAAGCCCGAAGTCACTAAATCTCAGACTCCCACACTGTGTCTGTTCCCAATGCACCTCTCTAGTATCACTTCAAAATATCATCATAAACACACATCTGGGTCTCATCCCTGGGGACCTGGTCAGGGCTGCGCTGTCACTGGACTGAGAACCACAGTCTGGGGAACCCCGGCTAAGCCACTCACCCGTCCTTGAACTTCTAAATGGCGGGATGTGTCACCTCTAGAGTCAGAATAAAATAGTGAAGGTCTTTAGTTATCACCCAAACCTTGCTGCGTACGTGCCTGCTGTCTCTCAGCCTTCTGTTCTGCGGTCTTGAACCAGCCTTTTCTCTGTTATTCTTTAGCTGATCTAGAGTTGCTCATCCTCAGAGAAGCCACCCAGTTCTTCTCAGTGCCTGTGGACCGTACGTGCTCGGCCACGCTTTCTGAGCAGATGACGCCATGTGTTAGATCCCATCTGTACCGCGCACCCACCCGTCTCCAGCCTGACTGCTCCTGGATACCTTGGCAGAGGGATGGATGAGAATTAATGCTGAGGTGAACATGGGTCCCTTGAAAAGTCCCCTTCAACACACAGCGGGGCTGGCTGGGTCCCCCATTCACGGTGGGACTTGGGGGGAGGGGGGCGGGAAAGTTTCACAACCGTCATTGTTCGATATCCTGATGAACCCTAGAAGACACGAATGGAGATGCTCTTGGCTCGTGGTTGGCAGAGTTCTCCAAGATCCCCACCCCTGGTGTACACACACCTTCTCCTAGGAACCCACCCACTCAGATGCTAAACTAGATGCTTCTATAAATGGAATTGTAGATATAATTAAGCCTGAAGAATCAGTTGACGTTAAGAGAAAGGAGAGATGGTCCTGTGTGGGTCTGACCTAATCAGGTGAGCAGTTAAAGGAGACTGAGCTCTTCCCTGCAGGAGAGAAATTTTTTTTTTTTAATGTTTATTTATTTGAGAGTGAGAGAGAGAGAGAGAGAGCACATGAGTTGGGAATGGGCAGAGAAAGAGAGGGAGACACAGACTCTGAAGCAGGCTCCAGGCTCTGAGCTGTCAGCACAGAGTCCAACGTGGGGCTCGAACCCACAGACTGTGAGATCATGCATGACCTGAGCCAAAGTCACACGCTTAGCCGACTGAATTCTGCCAAGAGCCACATGCGTTTGTGAGAAGTCCCAGAAAGGAAGGCAGCCCCACCAACACCCTGCCTGCAGCCTAGTGAAACCCTGAGCAGACCCAGCTACTCTGCGGCTGGCCTCTGACCCACAGAGCCACGAGGTAGCAGATGCCGGGTGCCGTATGCCATGCCTCTGTCATCACGTGTCACACGGCAGGTGTAGTACGTTGGTAACTACTGCACCAAAGTGTCCTGGAAGGCTGTCACCTCCTGGAAGATGACGTAACACAAAGGGCCACGGCTTGTTATGGGCAAGACATTCTCCCAGAGCAGAGTGGGGCAGAAGGGAAGTGGACCCTCGGTACATTCTAGAGCTTCTACAACCGGCTGCCAACACTTCTAACCGGCTGGCCACGGCCCTCTAAACACCTGGGGGGAAGGGGGAAGGTTATATATAAAACAAGCCCCTTTATCTTTTGTTGTCAAGCTTCAAGGTAGCATAACTCTACCTCAGTGTCTGGGCCATGCTTTTAATGGTGGAGTAGGGTACGCGGCCATCACCCTCCGACTGTGATACCTGTTCCCAGCTGTGCATGGGGACACCCGGGCACGTGGTGCCATCTCCGGTGTCCCCCTTCTCCCTGATGGCAGGAGTAGAGGGTCAGCAACCAGGTGGGTTTGGGGACGGGTCACCTGGGTCATTCCAAGCTCCTTAAAGAATCTCCTGTAATTAAAGCTCACCCTGTCCCAATTCCAAATCAAAAGGTAACGTGATTAATATCCTCTAAAAATAGTCAGCAAAAGGCACCTGTAAAAAGGCAGAGGGCGTGTAAGCTTCTTTTAAACATAAGCCATGATTAAGGCTGTGAATGTGCCCACTGGAGAAAGTGGGGCTGAGAGCCTCCCAAGTTCACTGCTGCACATCAGCTTCCTTCAAAGTCGAGATACCGCTCTGGTTTCACAGCCTTTTCTAGAACCTCTGGCTTCATGCTCCCTGCGGGCTGGGATGGTGGCTTTCGAGTGTGGTATCCCCAGCCCCTAGCGCTGTGCTGGCTTCCAGCAAGCGCTCGGGCTATGTTGTTTCAATTAGTTAAAGTTCACTCATTTTTTTTTCCTGCCTGGTTCAACCTTGGGTTTCTGCTCTTTATTAAATTCTGCTGCCCTTCTGTCCAGGTTGATGGATGGCATTGTACCCACCCCTCCTCCCCACCCTCCCCCACTGCCTTCAAGTTCCCGGATTTGCTTGCACTCGGCTGTCGTCCCCTCAGGATCAAGGTCTTCCCCAAGACCCTGGGTGAAGGTCTGTGTGTGGGAAGCGCCTAAGTGAAATAACTCTCATACCGACTCTGTAGGGTCAAGGTAGGATTATTCTGTTTTACAGCCATGCCTTAGCCCAGGTCAGCACGGGGTCTCGTGTTTACTAAGATACCCTCCTCACCTCAGTTATTAACCATAGGTAGGCACATTGCAAAACCAGCCCTATTCAAGTTTGGTTATAATTCTTAGTGGTGGCTGTCACCATTCACTCAACAAATCTTTATTAAATGTCTGCTCTATGCCAGTTACTGTTCAAGGTCCTGGAAACCCAGCGATAAGCGGGGCTCATCTTTACCCTCATGGAGTTTGCATTTTGGTGGCAGAGAAAAAGAAATCATAGCTGCATATCATAGGTCCAAAGTAAGTTTCAGAAAATGGCATGTCTATAAATCAAAGGAAGGAAAAAAAGAAGATGAGGAGTGATGAGGAGGTGGCTATTTTAGGGGGAGATCACCCCTCTGATCAGATGATAGTGAGAGGAAATAGAATGCACATTTTTCTGGGGGAAGAAGTGACGTATGCAGAGGGAACAGTAAGTGCAAAGGTCCTGAGGTTAGAAATAGCTTGACTTCAAGAACTTCACCACAATAAATGCCTCATTGATTTGGATACAGCTTCTCTTTTTTCCCCCCTGGAAATGTGGGAAAAAAGTCAGGCAAACTGGGATAAAACAAAGGAAGGCAGGACTCGAGGAAGGTTGGAGTCTCCCACCTGTTGGGGCATAAATGCCAACCCCACCATGGCAGTCGGCATTCAGGAGCTGTGTGCGGGCGAGACGGCTGGCTGGGTCAGTTGGACCCAGTGTCATCTTGTGGCTGCTGCGGCTGGATATCTGGTGACTGTGTAGCAAATCTGGGGAAGGGCTGGGGTGGGGAGTCCGTGGGAACTGAGACTGACAGTTCCCAGGTAGGGCTGGCTCCCCAGGCTCACGGGGCTGGAGGAGGAAAGATAGTGGACGTATGACAGGCAGCCTCTCTATAGGGCGTGATTTGGGGGTGCTGGTGACCTTTTATGACTCCCCCCTAACCCTCTCCCTCCCCCCCTGCTCCTGAGGCTTCCGTGGCATTCCCAGTATCCCTCCCTGTCCTCTGCTCTGCCACCATTCAAGCCACAGGTCTTTGGCCCAGGGAAGGGGGGAGCAAAACACGGTAAGATTAAATGGCAACATTCTTGGCTTTGACATCCAAACAGCCTGGAGAGCCAGGGCTTAGGAACGTGAGATCCAGGCAGATATTTTTTTTAAGTTCTCCAAAGTTTGGCTTCAGATACCAGGCACAAAGCGGCGGGGGGGGGAAGGGGGGTGGACTCAGTGGAGCATAAAGCTTACGACTTCCAGATTTGGAAAGCAGATGTGATGACAGAGCAGCTGTTTTCTCACCAGAGAAGGGAGAAGAGCCCCTCGTCTAGAGTGGGAGGGAGGTGGAGAAAGCCTGGCCGGGAGAGAGGAAAAGCCGGCTCCTTCAAGTTGGAAGCCGGGAGCGGGCGGGAGGCGAGCCTGGGGATTGCGGGCCAGAGGGGCTCTGCGTTTGGTGTGCTCAAGTTGAGCCCAGGAACCGACAAACCCGCTAGAAAGCCCAGCGCCGAGATCTAGACTGGCCTTGGGCCAGAAGGGCTGGGGTCCCGCTGGGGAGCAGGTGGCCAGGGCACACGTCGCTGCGTCGGCCTCCCCTGCAAACCCACCTGCATCTGCAAGCGGGAGCGAGAAGCCGTCTGTGAGGTGGCCCCGAGGACACATGTAAATGATGCGTGACTTGCTGTACCTTAAACGGGCAAGGGTTGTTCTGCTCTCTCCCAGGAGTGGGGGCCTGGGTGGGGTTCAGGCCCGAGGAAGCGACGTTTGGCCTCTGGACTCTGTAAATGTTGCGATTGTGAGATTCCTATGTGTGACTTCCTTACAAACTCTCCCTCGAAGGGGAGAAAAGGCTTCCGTGAGCCTCTCGTGACGAGGGATAAGGCTCAGCGTGTGGTGAGCTCAAGCAGGGGCCTTGGAGAAGGCTTCCTGGGGGAGGCGGGCCCCTGCAGAGGGGGGCCGCGGGGAGGGAGGCTCAGGGCAGGCTGGCCCTGAACAGGAAAGCTTGGATAGTCTGTCTGGCGGGGAGGCAGCCACAACAAAGTACCCCAGCCTGGGTGGCTCAAAGCAACGAAAATGTGCTCCTGATAGTTGTGGTGGCTTAGAAAGCCCCCAACATGCCCTTCTCCCACTGCTGGGCATTGCCAACAGCCCTTGGTGTCCCTTGGATTGTTGACACATCTCTCCCATCTCTGCCACCATCTTCATGTGGCCTCTTCCCCCCAGTGAGCACATCACCCCCTGGTGTCCCCTCTTGTAAGGGCACCAATCATGCTGGCTTAGGGTCCACCCAATGGCCTCATTTTGACTCGTTGACTTCTTCGAAACTTCCATCTCCAAGTAAGGCCATCTTCCAAAGTATGGAGTTAGGACTTACGCGTGTCTTGGGGGCAGGGGACTCGATTCAACTCACGGGAGTGAAGCCACTTTGCAGGAATTCATTCGTCTTGCTTGCTTCCTGGTTCTCTGGGTTCCAGGATCAGAGAAATCAGAAGGCGGCACATCTGGGGCGCCTGGGTGGCTTAGTCGGTTAAGCGTCCGACTTTCGCTTAGGTCATGATCTCGCGGTTCGTGGGTTCGAGCCCCGCGTCGGGCTCTGTGCTGACTGCCAGCTCAGAGCCTGGAGCCTGTTTCAGAGTCTGTGACTCCCTCTCTCTCTGACCCTCCCCTGCTCACGCTGTCTCTCTCTCTCCTAGAAATAAATAAAACATTAAAAAAAAAAAAAAAAAGAAGGCGGCACATCTGTCACCCTCAGAAAGGTTCTACAATCCAGTCATATTTCTACGACAAAGAACTTGAGCCCTAGAAGCCTGTTCTTAACCCCTTTCTTCTGGAGAGTATGTAACTGACATCACATGATCCCTCTGCATCCAGGCCCCCTCCTGTGGGCCGAGAAGGCATGGCTCCAGGAACTCGGACCTGGTGAGATGGGCACGTCTATACAGCACACGGACTCCTGGCTGGACGTGAACCTCCTCTGTGGGGAAGCACACCCTGAGACTTCTGATTTCTGGGGCTGGCGAGAACCAGGCAAATGTGAACCACGTACAGATGCACAGGATGTGTGAGTTCCGGGTGTCAAAAGGCTTTTCCCTGCACGTCCTGCAGACCCGAGGAGCCTGCTGTGTGGGCACGGTTCAGGAGAACGCAGACTAGAATTCTCCCCACCTCCCCCACATCCAGGCAAGCAGCGGTCAAGGGAGCAAACAAAACAGCACCACGTGAGGCCGTGACCTACTGGGTTTTTCCCAAAAAGCTTTTCCAACGTCGCCTGTAGCAGGATGGCCTGTAGGGGCACCTTTGTAAGAACATTTCCTGTAAAATAATGTGTATTGAGAGTCTGCCAATAAATTCTAGAACATTCTTCCTGAAGTTAAACCCAAGGAATTCCAAGGGTATAGAACCTGATCTCCCGAATCTATGTGAATCATCTTCAGTGACTCCAGACGGTGACGCATGGAGGGAATGAGCAAAGCAGAAGGCAAAGGGCAGGAGTTTTTACTCCTTTTTGTCTGCATAGAATAGTTTCGTGGGCTGGAGAGATTCAAAGGTGAACACGAGTTTCATAAAGGCGAGTTAGCTTATTCTCTTCTCGTTCCTTCTCCCTCTCTCTCTCCCTGCCCCCTCCACCCTGTAATAGTATGTCATTTTTAGTTGTAGCAAAAATACCTTTTATCCGTTAGTCAAAATTTGGCCTTGCACCTATCAAGGTTTCGTACCAGCTAGAAAACCAAGAATTATTAAGCATTGAATAGAAATGTGTCCTTAAATGCTACAAAATAATAAAAATAATTTTAAAAAGCCCTACTTTAATTTTGCGTAAAGGGGCACTGATAGATTGATTGTTTGTAGGCTATTTGAATAAGAGGGAGCTTTTCCAGGGTTTCCTGCACCCAATTAAATCTAAAAAAACCATTGGGAGCCCAGGTTGCAACTGTTTTAGCCCCAGGCTAATAAGCCCCAACCCCAGACCATTCATATACGAATTTTATTTATTTATTTATTTATTTATTTACTTATTTACTTATTTATTATTTTTTAATATCGTTTAATACCCAACTCCTCCAACATGGAGGAGTGCCCTCCTCCATGCCCATCACCCATCTAAAGGTTTGAATGTCCAGGGCACCTGGGTGGCTTTGTTAGTTAAGTATCTGACTTTGGCTCAGTACATGATCTCACGGTTCGTGAGTTCGAGCCCTGTGTTGGGCTCTGTGTTGACAGCGTGGAGCTTGGAGCCTGTTTCAGATTCTGTGTCTCCCTCTCTCTCTCTGCCACTTCCCTGCTCATGCTCTGTCTGGCTCTCTTTCAAACATAAATAAATATTTAAAAGAAATTTAAAGATTTGAATGTCCAAATTAAAAAACTGATAATTCAAGGTAAGTGCATCCCCTCTGTATTTTACTTTTTTTCTGGCTGTTATCGTTAGTGGTGGTGGTGGTGGTTGTGTGGAGATGGTGGTGGTGGTGGTGGTGGTGATGGTAGTGATGGTGGTGACGACAGTGATGGTGGTGATGGTAGTGGTGGGAACAGTGGTGATGGTGGTGGTGGTGGTGATGGTGGCGGTGATGGTGGCGGTGATGGTGATGGCGGTGATGGTGGTGATGGTGATGGTGGTGGTGATGGTGGCGGTGATGGTGGTGATGATGGTGATGGTGGTGATGGTAGTGGTGGTGGTGGTGGTGATGGTGACGGTGGTGATGAGGTGAGGTGGTGGTGACCATGGTATATGTGGGTTGAGGGTGGGAGATGTACGATAGGGAGGGGGTTTAGCATGGGAAGGTGGGGGATACACATCACATGACCTTCAAATGGTTTTTGGTAACAAGAAGAATGTAAAAGATTTTCGTGTTGAGAGCTTAACAACATTTCGTGTTGAAATCCTTAACAACTCGCAGTTACCTTTATAAAGCACCGTGATTATTTTTCTTTAAAGCGGTGGCTTTCAAGCCTGGCTGCCCGATAAAACCACATACGAAGCTTGTAAAACATACCAGTGTGGAAGCTGCTTCCTGCTGTGGTTCTGATGTAATTAGTGTGGGGTGAGGAGCAGACATGGGTATATTTTAAAAGCCTCCTGGGAGACGCTAATGTGCAGGCAATGTGTTGAGCCACACGGGTCAAACACAGCATCCCAGTTGTGCACAGGTGATGATGAGAGAGACACTCAGTGCACCGCTTGTGAAGGAGAAACCTTGTCACCATCCTGGTGGATAAAAATGCCACTCGCTCCATTTCCTAATAGCTATTACAAATTATTTCAAAAACTGAGGAAGGGACACAGAATACACACGCTCTCACTTCCAGATATAATGGATATTATTATTATACCAATTATTTTGGAATCTGTTTCAGAAATGTAGGGTTTTTTGGTTTGTTTTTTTCAATGTTTATTTATTTTGGGCGGAAGGGGGAGAGAGAATATGAGTGGGGTAAGGGCAGAGAAAGAGAGAGAGACAGAGACAGAGACAGAGACAGAGAATCCCAAGCAGGCTCAGAGCTGTCAGCACAGAGTCGGATGTGCAGCTTGAACTCACAAATCATGAGATCATGACCTGGGCTGAAATCACAAATTAAGACACTTAACTGACTGAGCCGCTCAGGAGCCCCTGAAAATGTAGCATTTTAAAACATATCTGACAGAGATGAATGGATTGGGAAATGTGGAGTATATTTGGGCAATTGTTTTTATTTTATTTATTTATTTATTTATTTTTTATAATTAAAAAAAATTTTTTTTAATGTTTTTTATTTATTTCTAGGAGAGAGAGAGACAGCGTGAGCAGGGGAGGGTCAGAGAGAGAGGGAGTCACAGACTGAAACAGGCTCCAGGCTCTGAGCTGGCAGTCAGCACAGAGCCCGACGCGGGGCTCGAACCCACGAACCGCGAGATCATGACCTGAGCGAAAGTCGGATGCTTAACCGACTAAGGCACCCAGGCACCCCATAGGCAATTGTTTTTAGAAGAAGGTTGCTCATTTGGATCCCCTGTAAACATAGGGACATTTACACTTGTATAAATGAGGGAACTGAATAAAAGCAATGATCGAGATGGAAGGCTAAACAAGGATGGGTTGATAAGTCAGGAAAAGGGGTGCAGAATGCACATTAGGTTTAGGATGTCTAAGGAAATCCCTACTTTTGTCTACTGGTGGCCTTGGAAATGAGGTCATATTTTTATTAAGGAGTTTTTAAGAGGAAATCACTATTCAGGAAAGTGAGCGGTCCCAAGGAGTTTAGCTTCCTTCGCCATCCATCTTTCTGCTTCCTCTCATTGCTTATCCCTAAGTTCCTGGATATCGTTTTCCCTGCCATCCTCCTTTTAGCAAAAAGATGTTTATTTCTTTGGTGAGCACCTACTAGAGCCCGCTCTGCATGAATGGGAAGGTGTGCAGGCGTTCACTGGCGGCAGAGGGAGGTCTTTCTCTTGCTCTGATCTGCTGACTGCCGCCCCCCCCCGCCCTTATTTAGAACTGATGCTTTCTGACACTTCTGTCTGCCTTGGTTTCTGGATTACATTCCCAGGACAGCAGCAGCAATTTCGTTGGTCCTTCCGGAACCAGAAGATGTTGATTTTTTTTTAAATTGTAAAAGGTAACATTTGATTCCAAAATACTTCAATAAATAACCTCTTCCAAGTCTCTGTAATCCGCTTTGGCAGAGAGATGCTATATACATAACCCAGGGCAGTGTCGAAAATAGACCCAAACAGGCCGTGCTCACTGCTGGCCTCTTCTCTTTTTTCTCTAATGTTCTTTCCAACATCATGCCCTCTGAAATCCTAAAATCATCTGTTAAATGATGGTCTAAATCAAAACCTTGTCATTCTCTGTCATTTCTTAACTTCCAGAAGCCTTGTAATTCTTCCTTAGCCATTCAAAAAAAATCCACAAAAATATGAAGGGAATGGTCTGGGAAGCTTATTCTTTATTTCTTGACATCTGTCTAAACTCCTCAAAGGAGTAAGGTACTCGAAGAATAGTGGAAGTTTCTTACAGTGTTATCAGCATGACCAAGGAGCACAGACGCATAACCCCAGGCTCAGAATCTGCATTCTGTAAGAGCCCGGGATGGTTCCTATGCCTGTTACAGTTTGAGAAACACTGATTCAGAGCAGAGTCAACACTCACGCCCCTCGGCTCCGACGTGCAATGTGAACTTGCCTGGGAAGTTTGGCTCTCAACTTCTGAGACCACTCTTGGGTCCCTATATGTAAGCCAGTTTTAGGAGAAAAAGAAATACCAACATAACAACATTCTTTCCAAATTTCTTTTGCTAACGCGAGAGCAGTGATGACAATTTTGTATTTTTCAAAAGAACCTAGAGATCGTCACTTTATAAATTGTGCTCACGGTGTCATATTTACTATTTTCTCACTTAAAATTCTATGTGCGAAGCAAGGAAAAAATTCCGACAGCCTCCGTGTTAGAGCGGACCTGCTGTTTTTTAAGTCCCAGATAACAGTCCCTGACATTTAGGGATGAGCGAGAGAAGGGCTTTTCTTAAGGATTCAAGAGGCAACATGGCTTGTCCTCAAAGACCCTGATGTTCGAGACCCATCTCCCCAGGCTGAGCTGCTTGGAAAATGGAAAGGCCTAGAATCATCCAGGAAAGAGTGGGGAGCAGCTAACCTCAATATAACCCCATTACCAGCCCTTTTGGGCAATCCACTCCTAGGAGGGACGCATTACTGGACTCTTGAATGGACCCAGCTTTGTTTCTGACCAAAGATGGCATCCCGGTCTTACCAGCCTCCCTCCCCATGATCCCCTTCCCAGGATCCAGCATCTCTGCCCTCATTTCTTTTTCCTCCCTCTGCCTTCCACTGGTCCTGACTGCCTCTCTAAGGGGCTGCAAGGACGGGGGTCTGGGAGGTGGAGACAGAGGGCGTCAGAGACCCCCTCACCCCCACCCCAAAGCCTGACAGTGGGGCCTCCTTCCAGTCGCCTATTTCGAAAGCTGGAAATGCCAGGCGCATCCTCGGTGCCGAATCTTGTCGTTTCTCAGGTAGTCCCGAGGTGACATCATGGCCCTAAAGACGGACCCATTTCTCACAAAGGCCTGACAAGTCCCTGCTGCCCCGTGGCATCTGCTGACGTTTCTGAAGCACTTTGCCCCGGCGGCGATCTCACACACCCTCCCTCCACCTGGAACCTTAAGGCCTGTGTGGGCTTCGAGCTTCTCAGTGACCTGACAGTGTGGTTCGGCTGCGCCTGGGGTGTCCGAGGTGGGACGTGCGCTTCCTTGTGCGCCGTGAAGGGGCCCAGGTGTCCTGTCTTGGGCTTCAGTGTCAACCTCAAGGCCACAGGCATCTAGGAGGGCAGAGCCCTGCACGACCGTGCCCTGGAGAACAGGCGGGGGCGGCGGGTGGGCTCCAGGCGAACAAACTCCTCCAAAGCCTCGTAGGAGCTCTCGGCGGTTCTCGCTGGCAGGAGCTAACGGCTGTCAGGGGAACAGACAAGCTGACAGCCTCGGAGGGAAGAAAGCTGGGCCCCGAGGCGGCGGGGAGCACCGGGCTGGGAGGCGCATCCCTGCCAGAGCCGGAGGGGAGAGGAGACAGGTTTGCCTGGGAAGATGCACTTGAGCTTCAAAAGGGCAAAGACGGCGCTAGTGTCTGCTGCTGCTGCAGCCGCTGGGGATTCGTTTGTCCCGGGGTTGGAGCAGCGGGCTGGGGTGGCTCTGAGCCAGGAGGGCAGCCGGGGATCTGCCCGCGGGAACCCACGGGTGGCTTCATCTTGCCGAGGGATTTAAGCAGAATATCTAGACGCTGGCGTTCTCTGCACTCCGGGAGGCCGCTCTGGCTTCCAAATCTTTTGAAGACAGCTCCGGGAGGAGGGCCCTCTGCTACCTGCAGACCCCTAGCTGGGGTGTGGCCCCCCCATCCTGTCTCTGCCCAGCAGGGAGGGACAGCAACATGTGAGGACAGTCACTCCCGATGACAGCCAAACCTGTGCCAGGTGAGGCTGGGGCAACGGGAGAGAGAACCCGTGGCCACGACGGCCCGCGGGGCCAGAAACGAACGGTCACGTTGGGCCTAGGGCGAGCCCTGGTCTCAACCACGGGCATGGGTGTTTCATGTACACCCTTCGCCCAAGGAGAAGCCCCTCAGACGTAGATCACATAGACAAGGCGTCTGCGTGTGGTTTCGGCAGGGGTGGGGCCCGCTGGGGGTGCTGGGGAATGTTGGGTTGTTGTTGTTGTTTTTAATTTTTTAATGTTTATTTATTTTTGAGAGAGGTAGAGAGAGACAGAGTGTGAGCAGGGGAGGGTCGGAGAGAGAGGGAGACACAGAATCTGAAGCAGCTCCAGGCTCTGAGCTGTCAGCACAGAGCCCAATGCAGGGCTCGAACCCACGAACCATGAGATCATGACCTGAGCCGAAGTCGGATGCTTAACTGACTGAACCTCCCAGGTGCCCCAGGGGAGTACTGGTTCTAAAAGGAGGGGCACCTGGGAGGCTCAGTCGGTTAAGCATTGGACTCTAGACTTCGACTCAGGTCACGACCCTATGGTTAGTGAGTTCAAGCCCCGCACTGGGTTCTGTGCTGACAGTGCAGAGCTTGCTTGGGAATCTCTCTCTCCCTCTCTGTGCCTATCCCCTTTCCTCTTGTGCTCTCGCTCTCTCTCTCAAAATAAAAAATAAACATTAAAAAATAACAAGTAAATAAAAATAAGCTCTATTCTGCCTGTCTGACCGACAAATTTAGTTTTGTAACTGATACTGCCACTGGATAAACACAATGATCATTTTTCCAGAAGCAACATTGTTCATTCTATTGCCTTGTCTAAAATCTGGCTTTGGCGCCCCATTGCATCTGGAATGAAATCTAAGGTCCTGGTCCAGGAGAACCGGGTCCCTGGGGTCTGCGCCCTCGCCCCCTCCTCACACCTGTCACGGGACCCTCTGCTTCCCCCGCGCGCCAACCTCTGTCGTTCCTACTGTTACCTCAGGTGGCTGTGTCCATCAAGGGATGGCTCTGCCTCCTAAGCCTTGCCTCCCCAGAGGCCTGTGCACACTTTACAGCTGCTCCCTACCCAGCTCGGGGGTCCCCTCAGCACTGCAGATGGGCTCTGCTCTGCCCATCAGTAAGAAAAGCCTTTTCACTTGGTTCCTGGGCATTATGCAGCCCCTGGGACCCAGCAGGACCCGATCCCCGTTGGCCCAGGGACTGAGGTAAGTAATATGACTCAGGGGAACGTGCTTCCTGGGCGGGAGCTCATGCGACAGTGTAAGACAAGATGCCCATTACTGTCAGTGAAGAAAGCCTTGAACCCTGGGCTGTATGCACCTGCTGCCGTGGGTGCTCCACCCTGGCTGCCCTTAAACGTCATCTGGAGGCTCCAAAGAACCACTGATGTTTGGGGGAAGGTAGCTGCGTGGCCCCGGTGGCCAGGGCTGCCCGAGAACACTGTCTGATCCAGCCTGGTGTCTGTGGAATCTGTTGTTTTTCAGTTGGCCATCAGATTGGCTCTAAAGTCTTTTCTGATCACGGAAAATTCCACTCCAGATGGGCCACTGCAAAGTGCGTTTCAAGAGTTATTCCCAGTGGATTTCACTTCTTTCAAATTAAAAAAATGTCAATATAGCATTACTGCTTTTTTTCTGGTTTAAACTTGCGCTAGAAAGGCTATGTATGGTGGATGGAATTACAGAATGGAACCCACAGATGTTATGCATTGCTGCCGGATAAAGTCCTTTCCTTCTGGGTCTCAGTCTTTCCATCTGTGAAGTGGTGGGAATGCCAAAGCACTGGCTAGCAGAGGTACAGGGAGAATGAAATCATTTTAATATCTACACAGCTGTGCTCCTTAAAAATGAAAGACATAGCCAGGGACAGAGAGTTCTGTTCCTATTAGTTTATGCGTTACCTACAGGTGTTAATAATGATTGCCATCTTTTCATGGTTTCTTTGTTGACGTCTGAATGCAGACGAAGTTTTAAATATCCTATTTTGGCAAGAGAGTATTTTTCAATGTTTTAAAATAAGACAGGTAAAAATCTCACATGAAAAAAATAGAGACGTTTTCCCCCCTTTGGTTAAAAGTAAAAACCTCCCATCACCTAATGAGAGCATTTATGTTACAAGGCAGAAAGCAGCTAATAAAGAGAGAGATGATTCTGTCTCCTGAGAAAATATTACGCTGAGACGCTCCTGAGAGGGCTGGGAACCATGTTGGCAAGAAGAAGAGATTTGTATCTTTTGTCTATAATCTCCGGAGAAATCATCGTATCTTTCTAATGATATTCTTGTACATGTGAAACTAATAATAGTTTGTGGACTCAGAGGAAAAGCTCTTTTGGTCCTGAAATACGGCCGAGGATATTACAAAAGCTATTGTGAAGGGAACTGCTCCTCACTGGATTGCTCTCTCCCTCTCTCTCTCTCCTCCTCTCCCTGTCTTCTCTTGGTCTCCCCAACCCTCCCCCATAAGCTTTCAAGTCCAAACACTATAATAATGCTATAAGAAGCCAATACACCACGGAAGTATTGCTGACCCTCTTAAAACCTCCTCTAAAGAATGCACCTTAGACACAGGTAGCCTGCGTGAATACTGGTCAGAGAATGGATCTTTTCTTTTTAATATAATTTATTGTCAAGTTAAGTAACATGCAGTGTATACAGTGTGCTCTTGGTTTCGGGGGTAGATTCTGTGATTCATCGCTTACATACAACACCCAGTGCTCATCCCAACAGGTGCCCTCCTCCATGTCCATCACCCATTTTCCCTTCTCCCCTAACCCCCCTCCCAACCCTCAGTTTGTTCTCTGTATTTAAGAGTCTCTATGGTTTGGCTCCCTCTCTGTTTGAAATTGTTTTCCCCCTTCCCTTCCCCCATAGTCTTCTGTTAAGTTTCTCAAGTTCCACATATGAGTGAAAAGATATGATATCTGTTTTTCTCTGGCTGACTTATTTCACTTAGCATAACACCCTCAAGTTCCATCCATGTTGCTGCAAATGGCAGGATTTCATTCTTTCTCGTTGCCAAGTAGTATCCCATTGTCTATATAAACCACATCTTCTTTATCCATTCATCAACTGATGGACATTTGGGCTCTTTCCATAATTTGGTTATTGGAGAGTAGATCTTCATAAAGTCTGGGAGAATCTTGAAAGAATTTTGAAAGAAGTGTTCAAGGCCATATGCTGGGACTCCTCACTCTGATCGTGGTCATCTTGCATAATCCACTCGTGTGAACTTGGCTTTGGTTCACCATCTACTAAACAGGACATCAACATGAGCCATTCCTCCTGGGGTTCCTGCGAGAATCAGTTGGCTGAACGAGTGGGACAGGATTTCTGAAAACTTGCAGCATGTGAGTTTCGCCACAGGAGAGTTTTTTTGCCCAATGTCTGCTACGAATTCCCTCTTTATGACTGGGCTGGTCTGTCTGGCTGACTGGCTTGAATGGGTATGGGTGCTTATGGCTGAGAAGTCCCTCAACCAGTTTTTTCAAACATCCTTGCTTCCAGTTAGTGTTGCTTGAGCGGTCAGTGAATGAGGGGATTGGAGATCCCCCTCTTCTTAGGCGCTGGTAGGATGCAAACAGGTGCAGCCTTCTGCAGGGCAATCTGGTGAACTGGAGCTTTGAAAACACTGCCTACCCCTTTACCCAGCAATTACATGTATATACTTTACACTAACGAGACATTCTGATATGGTGCGTACCAAGATACAGTGTGCGTAGGATGTTTATAATAGCAGTGTTGACAACAACGAAAAGAGAAAACAACCCAACTGTCCGAAATAAAGGATATAATTACTTAACAAGGCAGCCATGACCGTGATAGTCTATATTTATTCAACAGTATTGAGTACATCTTAGGTCCTGGGCAATGTTTGCAATGATGGGGGTATCTTGGTGCGACAGTTAATTTTATGTGTCAACGTGATTGTTCCATGAGGTACTCAGATTAGATATTTCTGGGTATGTCAGAATGAAGGCAGCGTTTGAATCAGTGGATTCTGCGAAGCAGGCTGCCCTCCCAAGTATGGGGGGCATATCATCTTCCAATCCCTTTGAAGGGCTGAATAGAACAAAAGGCAGAGGAAGGAGGAATTTGTCCCTTTTCCCTGGCCTCGCTGTTGAGCTGGGACAGCTCATCTCATTTTCTCTTGCCTCCAGACTGGGATTTATATCATCCAGTCCCCTGCTTCTCAGACCTATGGACCTCAGCTGAGTTACAGAATGTACTTTCCCTAGCCTCCAACCTGTAGACGGCACATCATGGACTTCTCAGCCTTCATAATTGCATAAGCCAGTGCCTCATAATAGACCTCTTTAAATATATATATTCTTTTTCTCTAGAAAAATCTAATATGACCAGTTAACAAAACAGAGAAAAATGGCACTCCCAGGGAGTTGACATTCTCTTAAGGGAGACAGAAAATAACCAAAATCAACATCTAATTTATGCAGCCTGTCAGAAGGTAGCAAATACTGTGCAGGAAATTAAATCGGGGAAGGAGGGTATACCAGAGAGGGGTGGAGGGTCTGGGGGGATCACGGATACACAGAGTGGTAATGCAAGCCCTCCCGGAGAAGGTAGCCGTTGCCATAAAGATTCAGGGGAACAAAGGGAATTTGGAGGAATAATGTCTGCAATGGAAATAGGGAGTGAAGAGGCTCAGATGTAGTGAGCTCCTATCATGTTCAAGAGCAGCCAGGGGCATCAGCGAGGTGGCTGAGGGGCAGAGCGTGAGGCTCACAGCAGAAGGAAATGAAGCCAAACAAAGCACGCAATACCTACAGTTACTGACTTGGGAAGAAATTAAGGGTGGATTAGCAGCGATGAAAGGCAAACAATCCAGTGTATACGATGATCCAATTTTAGTTAAAAACCATAAATAAGGGGCGCCTGGGTGGCTTAGTCGGTTAAGCGTTCGACTTTCGCTTAGGTCATGATCTCGCGGTTCGTGGGTTCGAGCCCCGCGTCGGGCCCTGTGCTGGCTGCCAGCCCAGAGCCTGGAGCCTGTTTCAGTCTGTGACTCCCTCTCTCTCTGACCCTCCCCTGCTCACGCTGTCTCTCTCTCTCTCCTAGAAATAAATAAAACATTTAAAAAAAAATTAAAAAAAAACAACCATAAATAAGCCCATATTTTTACTGTTTGTGCTATTCCCTTTCCTTTCTTCCTTCTTCCCTCCTTCATTCCTTAACCTCTTAACTTCTTTGACATCTGCCTGACCCCCTGCCTTCCTTTTTTTTATTTTTTTAGCTTATTTGAATTTTCACATGTTTCTACATTGTACACAGCTTACTTGTACAGCAAATAAATAAGAAATGGCCAGGTAAAATTCGTGGACTGTATTGATTATCTTTAGTCAAGCTGTATGAGCACAGGCTTTGTAAATGTCAACATTTGTTTACTTTTCTGAATTAGCAATCAGCATTTCTTGCTTTGTAGAAATGTTAAACCAATGAGGGACTTAAAATTGCAGGTTTAAATTTTCAGAGAAAGAGAAGATTGGTTTCTAGAAGCCAAGGCATACTTTCTGTGCATTTCCATGAGTAGAAGTTTCCCCAGGGTGCATCTGAAAAGGGCCACTTGTAGGAAACCCTATATGTGACTGCCTGGTTATATTGGCAAACACGTGGAGAGCCCTTCTCGTCCATCCATGGAAGGCTAGACACATTTTGACCCTCATCTGTGCTCACAAGATTCGGTACTTACTTTGCTATACGACCTTATTTTTTTTAAGTTTATTTTATTTTCGAGAGAGACAGAGACAGCATTAGCGGAGGAGAGGCAGAGAGAGAGGGATACAGAGAATCCCAAACGGGCTCCGTGCTGTCTGCACAGAGCCTGACATGGGGCTCAAACTCATGAAACTTGAGATCATGACCTGAGCCAAAACCAAGAGTTGAATGCTTAACCAACTGAGCTACCCAGGCGCCCCGAATGATTGAATTCAGGAATGGGGTGTTCTGGTTTCATTGAATTGTCTGATTATTTCTTCAACTCAGGTTTAAACAGAATTTCAACCTAGGATTTGTAAGACTTCAAGTCTAGCTGTGAAAGATCTTTCCAGACCATGAGCTCACCTCCCTGTTTTGGTGAAGGAGCAATGCTAGACACAGTTCATTCTTTCTGATATGGGTGCCCGCGGTGTTTCTGGGATATTACCCAGAAAGTTATTTCTTCTGTACAGGTTTACAAATGAAGCCTCCGTATACATTTGGCCTTTAAAAAGTGTTCCAGTCATTAAATTGCTTATTTTAATTTTCCATATCCTCTTAGAAGCAGGGATAGAAAAATAGCTTACTGATTTATTGCGTTTCTCCCCAGATTCACCCCTATTTTATAGCTGGAAACCTGATATAGAAAGAAGTTAAATAACTCATCTAACAATGCTGTCTGTCAAAGCTCATTCTAAAGAACCACACGACTCAAAGGTAACGCCAATCTCTTGGGCTTTACTTAAAAAGAAATGTGGTTGCAGCCAATGTCATGAGGGCTTAGGTCCTGAAGATCTTCAGAGCAACCCAAAAGGAAAATACCAATACTGAAATGTCAGAAACCAGGGACCTGAAAGTGACTGGGCACCAAGTTTTATGTGACTCAGAGAAGTGATGTTCCTCACCTTCTCTCAGACACATATTGATTCCTGTTCTTTTTTCTTTCAAATACTGCATTTGAGTGACATTTAAAATAGATGCTCCCAGGGCTCCTGGGTGGCTCAGTTGGTTAAGCATCTGACTCTTGGCTTGAGTGCAGGTCACAATCCTGCGGTTCATGAGTTTGAGCCCCACATCTGGATCTGTTCTGACAGCGCTGAGCCTGCTTGGGCTTCTCCCCCACGCCCCACCCCCCACCCCCGCCCTGTTCATGTTCTCTCTCTCTCAAAATAAATAAATAGACTTTAAACAAGAAAAAAATTAAAAATAAAATAGACGTTTCCACCGGTAAAGGTTTCTAAGACAAGAAAAAGTCTCTTTCCCTCCTAGATGTCCGCCTCCGACCTCCATATACAAAATTTGGTTGTTTAATTTCTTGTTCAGTGGGTTCTGAATTTTTAGAGATAGGTACAATTTGACTACACGGAATAACGTTATTTGTGTTCATTTTCCAAAGAAAACCATTCTTAAATAATTTTAGTAGTGCCCAAGAGCTCACTTGGAATCGGAACACGTAGGCATTATAAAAATGTTATTCAAACACCATATTTTGAATGGCTCTTCCATGAAACTCTTAGAGAGAAACCTGGAGGGGAAGGAGTGAAGGCTCAGTCCAGCCCTTGTCGGGGAGGAGGTTTGAGCCTGGCAGAGAGGCAAAGCATGCAGTTTCACATCAGCCCATGAGGCCCATGGAGCAGCGTCACAGCGAGAGGGACAAGCTCAGGGGTGAGAGAGAGCACGACTTTGAATTTGGGTGGCACCTCAGATTTGGTGACCTGGACATTTAACTCAAGAAGCCACTTGGTTTATCCTTCTGATTCCTCTGAGTTGACAGCAAAGAAATTGCTCTCCTTTCCTATTAAAGAAATTTTAGGGCATCAGATGCTCTGGTTTGGTCACAGATCTCAGGGCTCTTTTCTCCCTCTTTTCTTACTAGAAACAGCTGTCCATTCCCCCTCCCTCTGTATGTGAGATCCCTCTCTTCCATTAAGGGCTTAAGGCCCTACTCAACATTTTCCATTTCCTTGCCACCTCAGTGGGGTTTTCTTGTCTTTTCCCATATCGTTGGTCATTTACAAAACCTTAGGGGTTATAAAAGCACACAGTGAATTGATCTGTTTTGTGCTTAGCATACGAGGAACAAATGACTCTACCCTGTGTCTAGAACAGGGCTGGGGGAGAAGCCAGGATGGGGGTGCAGGGTTCATCACCCAGGTGAGTACTCTGTTTACTGTCCTCCACACACCCAGTGTCACTTTATTCTAGCAATACCAACTGCTCATCTGGAAACTTAACAAGAAAAGAAGGGACTTGAGTCCAAATTCCTTACCCATATAAAGGAATGTGCTAGTACCTTGCATATCGCAAGAGCTTGAGCAGTCGAACAAAGATTACAGTTTCTCACAAGGACACTAAGGAGCCTTCCTCAGTGCTAAGAACCTCCCCATGCTTCTGCAGGAAAAGAACAATCTACTTTTGGGGTTGGGGGTAAAAAAACCGTTTAGTATAGTTTAACAACTGCTTATTTTAAGAAAATCTTATGAACTCAGTGACAGAACCTGGAAGTTTGACTGGTTAAATGACTGGTGGATTACACTACATTCTCCCAACCCAGAAAAGTTCTATAACCACCATATCATCTTCTCTATCAGCTGCTCTACAATCCAAGCTTTGTACACTTTACGGGTGGGTCATCATGGACGACTTGGGTATTGTTTTGGTGGTTATTCGTAACCAGGAATTTCTAGGAGAGATGTACTTTCTGATCTGGGAACCCCACATGGGGGCACCTGGGTGACTCAGTCAGTTGAGTGTCCAACTTCAGCTCAGGTCATAGTCTTGTGATTCGTGGGTTCAAGCCCCACATCGAGCTCTGTGCTGACAGCTCAGAGTCTGGAGCCTGCTTTGGATTCTGTGTCTTCCTTTCTCTCTGCCCCTCACTCACTCATGCTCTGTCTTTCTCTCTCAAAAATAAATAAACATTAAAAAATTTTTAAAAAAGAGCCATGATATTATAGCCTAGTGCCCAACGTACCCTCTCTGTTCTCCCCACAATGGCCAAGTTCCACAAAAAGTCGGCACTGCTAATTGAACATAGACTTCACTTAGGCACAAGAGAACAGAGAAGACTGTTATCTCAATGGTGCGCATGAAACAAACCATGTCCCTGAAAAATAAAACTCATTGACAGAAAGGTATTTTAGCTCATCATTTTATTATTTTGATGCCTTGTTAAAATGATCTTCACTTTTTCTGCAGTTCCGGATCTGACCCCCAGCCCATCTTGTGCGCAAGTGGGCCAAGCCAGTGAGGTTATTCCATGGACCTAAGGCAGGTCCATGTAAAGCCCATTTTGTTTTTTCTTTGGTAGGAGCTCCAGGTGAGTGACAAGCACTGAGAAGCTTCACTTAAGACTCCATGTTTCCCTTGGCCTCCATTCCTGCTGTTCAGAGCCAGGCTTAATCCCCAGTGACTTCCAGAAAGGCCTTGATGACTTTCACTCCATGGGCAAAGGAAATATTGCAGTGTGACACAGGTGACCATGAACGACTTTCAGACGGATATGAAGCAACACAGGTTTTACAATGAGAAGTGAGTGCGATCCATCCCTTCAAGATGAGCGATCTGATTCAACACCACTAAAAGCACTAGGAGGGACAATTTTTCGGTTGCCAGTTTACTTGGGCATGTTCTGTCTGGTCTTCTTCCCTTCCCGTCAGTGTCCAGTAGTGTCCTGCTCCCAGGGCTTCTGCTCAAGTCCGCCTTGCCCATAGCTGCCTAGTAAAAATCTACCATGTATCCTCCCCCAGCCCCCAATCAAAGCAATTAGCACTCAACCATCTACGCCCTCAAGTTCCATGCCGAAGGATGCTCTCTGTTTTCTCCCTGGAGTGGCAGACGATGCCTCTGCCTGATGGACCCTCACTGCTAATACTCCCAGGATGCACATGGAGTCCTTGTCTGGAAAGGCCTTCCTTTTCCATTTCCCCATCGAAATGCTACTTCTTCCAAGACTCCTCATGTTCCACAATATTTTTGGATGATTCCCTACCAACACCTGCCTGTACTGTAAAGTCCAGTGCTTTCTTGTTCAAGGCTGTGCTTCTTTCTCTGTGTTGCGTATTATTGTTTCATTGATACTCTTATTTCCTTAAAGGCTAATGCCTTTGCGGGTTCGAGTTAAAACTTTCTTTTCTTAATTTATTTTATTTATTTAGTTTTTAAAGTTTATTTATTTATTTTCAGAGAGAGAGAGAGAGAGAAAATGTGAGGGAGGTGCAGAGGATCCGAAGCGGGCTCTGTGCTGATAGCAGAGAGCAGGATGTGGAGCTCAAACTCATGAACCATGGGATCACGACCCGAGCTGAATGTGGTCAGATGCTCAACCGATTGAGCCACCCAGGTACCTGAACATTCTTCCTTTTTAAAAAAAAATATTTATTATTTTTTAGAGAGAGAGAGTAAGTTGGGGAGGGGCAGAGAGAGAGGGAGACACAGAACCCAGAGCAGGCTCCAGGCTCTGAGCTGTCAGCCCAGAGCCCAACAAAGGACTCAAAACCAGAAACTTGAGTGATCATGACCTGAACCAAAGTTGGACACCTAACCAACTAGTGCCCCCATTAATTTCTAAAGAAAATTTTTTTTCCTGTTTCCTTTCAGTCTTCTCTACACAGTAGATACTCATTAAAGATTTGTTGACTGACCTGTGTCAGGAGCCATGACATACAGGGTGTAGTTACTGAAAGTTAGCTTCTGGAAATAGGTAGACGGTCAAGACATGCTTTTAAATAAAGCAAATGTTACATAACTAATTATTCTTCACTAGACTGCATGGAGGTTTACTGTGATAATCCCTCTATTCAATTTTTGTAATGTGGCTTTTCTCGAGGGTACACCCTTCTTATTCACTGATAGTGTCTTTTATTTAAAGGATAATAGATGAGACTCTTAATTTAAAATAAGTACTAGAAAACTTCTGCATGGATTAACTGGAATTCCAGAAGACTAAGCAGTTTATTTATACAATGAGAGCAACAGAGAAGCTCTCGCTTTGTGCCCATAATCTTCATCACTTAGTGTGCTGGTGCGTATTTTATCAGTTGGAACGAAGGCCTATTGTTATTGTCTTTTTCCTCTGGGCTTTGAGTCCAGGTTAGGTCCGCTCATGGAATGGAAGACAAGAGCCACCTTCCAGATGTGCAAGACTCTCAGAAGAACGCGCTCTGTTCTGTATTAAAGGAAGAAGCCTGTCAAAGGGGCAGAGCAAAGATTCCTCCTCAAAGCGGATTTGAGGAAAACCTAAGGCAGTGGTTCTCGAACTTTCCCATGCATCAGAATCCCTGGAGGGGACATTCAGGTGGCAGGCCCCATCCCCGGAATTCAGAACTCACAGGGTCTGGTATGGACCTGCAAGTGTGTGTTTGTAACCAGTTTCTCTGGTAATGCTGCTGCTGTTGGTTCAGGGACACAGTTTTGGAACCAGTGGCCTAAAATGACTTCTGTCAGCTCCGACGCTTCTTTCTGCCCACAGAGACTGACTCATGGTGGGAGGGGAGGCAGGAGGGGTGCTAGTTTGGGGCTCGACACTCCTTAGCTGCTGATAAGAGAGGGAGCTGCCTAATTCAGCCTCTTTCTCAATGAAGGAATCCTTCTATGAGAGTTCCCGGACTATAGCCTCTTTCTCTGGTTCCCTTTTTGTGTCGTCTCTCCTCAGCTGCTTCCCCAGGGCGAGCGTGGACACACCAGGAGAGCTAACGAAGATTCAGATTTTCTACCCCAGGATACAGCCTCAAAAGGAAGAAATTCACCCCTTCTTTGCTATTATGGAAACTGGATTATTTTAAGAGTGGGCATTCTATCTCACAGGCATTGTATTTGGCACGTAAGAGATGTCCATAGATCTGAAAGGTACTCTGGCTGATGTGGCTTGGGTCATGACTCCGAAAAGAGCGTGAGGCTGTTTACAAATAAGTTCCGAGCATTGTGAAAAGCCTCCAAAGATCTATTCCTTCCCCTGACTGTTGACTGAAGGTAGAGCTGGATGGAAAACATAATGCAGAAGGTAAGTCTTTCCCCTGGGTGGGGAATTTGACAGATTTGCAGCTTAGTCGTGCGGTCACTATGTTCCAGGCCTGTTCTCACTGACCATGCACTTCACGTACGGACCAAAATGTCATTTTGTGGAATGGGACTCATTTCTTTTACAGAGAGAAATGATGGTTCCCCACATGACTCATAGAGTGCTGGGGTCCAGTGTGATGTGTTGACTGACATGGAGGGTAGTCACTGCTGTCCGGAGGATTGCAAGCCCTTTGTGATATGCGGACTTTGAAACAGTCCAACACCTATTCTTGGCTCTTCCAGCATCTTCATGCCTTCCAGTGACAGGGAATTCAGAGCTGTGCCAACAGAGAGTATGTGCGGGCCATACTGCCTCTTCCCAGCTCTGCCTGTAGAAGAGTCTCCCTTCTGTGTCACTTTGCAGCTTCCACACCTGGGTCCTAGGTATATTTCTGAGAGCTTAGCGGATCAATGCTAATCCCTCCCTTTATCTTAAAATATTGTGTCAGAATTCCTGAAAACAACTGTCATGCCCTCCCACCCCCACATGTTCTGTAGGGGAACCCCCCTCAATTCCTTCATCTGTTTCTTACATCACACAATTTGGACTTACCTATCATCCTGATTACTCCTTTCTGCACGTGACTGAGTAGAAATGAAAGGAGGTAGCAGTGAAATACACTCTCTCCTCAAAAACACTCTTTTCATGTATCAGAAGCTCCACTCTAGATATTACTCTAGAACGGCAAGGTATTTAAAGTGTTCAGGAGTTCTTTAATCCAGGACAGCTGCCCCATGGAAGGATGTATAGTCACTATTCCAGGTTGGTAGCTTTGGGTCCTGCACACATGGGCTGTGGCTTTGGCACCATGCTGGAGGGCAGGGAAGGAGGACAACTGGCAGCATCCTGTGTGGCCACTATATTTCTTCTGGCTCTTTCTCTCCTAGCTGCCTTGCATATCTCCACCCAATATGCATCTTTTCTAGATTGTAGGTTGAGCATTAAAGTTGGCATCTCCCTGGCTGGTTCAGTCAGGAAAGCATCCAGCTCTTGATTTCAGCTCGGGTCATGATCTCACGGTTCGTGAGTTTGAAGCCCATGTTGGGCTCTGTGCTGGCAGTGCGGAGCCTGCTTAGAATTCTCTCTGTGTCTCTCTCTCTCTCTGCCCTTCCCTTGCTCTCTCTCCCTCTCTCTCAAAATAAATAAACTTAAAAAAGTTTATTGGTGTCTCCCTTCTAGTGAAGAGGTACAGATTTTAGTTTCCGAGGATACCTGCTTTCCTGGAGGCAGGGAGGAGTTCTCAAAGACTACTTACAAATTACATGGTCTATTTTGAGGAAAACACACACTATTGTTAGATTAACTCACCCTAAACTTAGAGCATGTGTCTAACCTACATATGTTTATGTGATTCAAGACAGAATGCAAATTGCTAGTCAACAACAAGTTCGAGAGATTGGAAGACAGCATCTAATTCTTGAGCGTTCTTAGACACAATGTGGGTGTAACTGTCAGGATCAGAAACTTGCTCCTGAGCATGGGTTGTTAAAGTCAATTCTTCTTCTTTGTGTCTACTTTAATGGCTCAGCGACCAGGAGTCAAACAATATGGATCTACATCTCTTTTGTAAGCATCAAAGACACTCGCTCCAAAGTCAAAGATCCCAACTAATTTGTTAAAAACTAATACACTGCTAAAGAATGATTCAAGAGCTCAACAAAATACTGTTTCCACTGGGGATCTTCCCACCACTGGTACAAATCATTTGCTCTGCCCCACTTTATCCCTGACCTACAATAGCTGTATTTCTTTGATGCCAGACATTTGTATTAAAGCAGCCAAATGGACCAGTTTGATATTGGATATGTATCCAAAGACTCTAGTGTGCTTACCCTACCAGTGTATTTGCCTCCCGGGCACAGAGCTAACCTTGCCATTGCCGTTAAGCAAGGTCACAAAATATGGGCAGAAGTGATACACATTCCTTCCAGGCCTGGATCATTAAAAATCCCCTGTGTGTGGTCCTTGTATGGCATCAGCCAATTAGATTTACAAGGATGAGAAACAACCTTCTATTTTGCTAAGCTGTTGAGATTGAGGGATTTTTTAATACAACAGCTATCTCATTAATACAGTCTACATGGCCTCACAGAGGACTGCGTTTAATGACATATTGCACCAAATGAATAACAGCATTTATTATTCATAAAGTGCATACTCCGTGCTGGACATTGTGCGAGGAACCTTGCATTAGCACATCAATCCTCATAACATCTCGGGGGTGGAGGACGCTATTGTTTTCATTTTATAGATAGGCAAACCAAGAGCTTAAAGTGGATCAAGGTCGCATAATTAGTGTAGTGGATTATATAATTGTCCCTAATTATTCACTTCCCTCTTTGTAAGAAGATTATATATCTGCACCTGTTGCTATATGCAGGTGCTTCAGTGTGGGATAAATATGCCTCTCCATCTCATCGGCCATTGATACTGACATGACACATGACTTGGTTTTGGTCCATAGACTCTGACTGCATAACTTGGGCCATCCCTGAGCAGGACTTTTAAGAGCCATTGCTTCATTTGGCATTCTCCTTTCCCTCTGATGCTAGCATGGAATGTCCCAGATCAGACTAGTCCCTCAGCTTGGATCCCAGAAGGAGGAAGACACAGGGTGGCGGGAACACAGCTGACCAGCAAAGTACGCAGCTTGTGGAAGAGATCAACCTTTGTCTTGTAAGCCACTGAGATGCTGAGACTGCTGTTACTGTGCCGAAGCTGTTGGGAGCTGACTGATACCTAAAGCTTGATGCAAATGCAGTTAGTGACACGCCAGAGCCTGTGCCCTTCATCACTGAATGACACCTCCCAAGCACAATGTCACATTCACACACATTCTTGTTGGATGATATGAGAAAGATTTAAAGCATCATCAAAAATAAATAAATAAATAAATAAAGCATCATCAAAAAACAAAACAAAACAAAAAACAAAGACACAAGTCCATTCTTATCCCGGCTCAGAAGAAAGTAGATGCCTGTAAATTTAAAGAGGAAACTGTCACAATACCAGCATCTGAACTTCATTTACAGATTTATCTCTCACACTGCATATATGTTCAGATTTAGTGCCACAAAACAATTGTTGGCAGGGATATGGATCTTTTTACCGATAGATTCACTTGCTGGTTAATGTTGTAAAGTGTTCACGCTAGAAGCCACGCCTCAGTGACTAAGAGTATGACTGGCAGTGACCGTCCAGAATCTTTCACTAAATGAACCATCAGTGCTGTGCAGCCTCTGGTTCTCAGGACAGCCACGGAGAACAAATGTGAAATATGAGACTAAAGGGGCCTTGGGGGCTTAATCTGAGCAGCATAAATCTGTAAAGACATGAATTGAAGAGCCACTTGTTTCAAATGTAGGGCTAACCTCATACATGGTAATTAGAAAAGTTGAATGATGGCCTGAATGCATCTGGACACGATAAAGGTTTGAATGGTCGTTTGAATGCCATGCAAAATCATTCTCTCCAGATTTATTTAAATAACCATGCAGTTCAGTAATAAATAAATATCTATAATTGATTACAGGTATGGTTAGATCAAGGCTACAGCATTTAGGGAACGCTGTGTATTCTTTTTAAGATGACATTGTCCTAAAGGATAGGGTCCAAGATGGCAGCCTGGGAAGACCATGAACTCACTGCCTCCCACAGACACATCAAATGTACAGCTACACATGGATCATTTCCCTTTGGAAAAGATCTGGAAACTAGGTGAACTGCTCTCCGCAAGAAAGAATAAAAGGGCCACGTTAAGATGGGAAGGAGAGGTAGAGACAGTCTTGAAAGAAATCCCATCCCTGGTGCAGCAACACGCAATAGGGGTGGATCTTATCGGACAGGTGTTTCTTCCTGAGCGAGAGTTTGGTGCCCCACGTCAGGCACCCTGGCCTCTGGGATCTGTGCCAGAAAGACGAGCCCCCAGAATGTCCAGCTTGGGAACCGATCAGGCGGATGTCTGGAAGTCCCAACGTGCTGTAGGATATGGAGATACCCCTCTTGGAGGGCTGGGCTATGGTTTTCCTCAGCAAAAACCTGCAGTTCGAAAAGTACCTGGATTATGTGTGAGGGACATTCATTTGTTGATCTGGAGGCACCTGCTGCAGGGGCGGGGGACAGCTGGGACGCTCCCAGGAGCGACTGCTGCCCGCTCTATCTAGCCTGCGAAGACAGGCAACAGGGCTTGGACAAGGCACCCTCCCCGTAACTTGCTTGGAAGGGCCGGGTGAGCCTCTGTGTTGCTTGCTGAGACTGGAGGGTGGCAGCCCCTGGCTGGGGCTGGCAGTGCCGGTAGTCACGGGCTTCTCCTGCTCCTAGCCTCAAGCCGGTGTGTAAGACCCAACGAGATGTTCTCCTGCTGCACCGCTGAAGTCCACAGCCATGTGCGGACAAGACCTTTTCCCACCACCTTTCTGAAGCCAGGGAGCTTGTCCTGCCCACTGCCCTCTCCCAGGAACTTGCTAAAGCCAGAAGGCACATTCAACCCACACAGGGGACACTCCTTGATCACCTGGCTCTGGTGGCTAAGAGAACTGACATTCCGGAGCTCCATAAGACTGTAACAAGTAGAATGATAGCTTTGGCAGGCCACCACCCCACGGCACTGCAAGGACGGCAGACAAACACAGCTTCGGTCTTCCTGTGAAAAGGACCTACTTACTGAAGCCTGGAGATTCAGTCTGAGGGACAGACTTCCGATTTCCCACACGTCAAGAGGCTAAGGAGGCACACCCAGGGAACAAAAGCAGGGAGACACAATCACAACCTCATGCACCCTCTTGGCTAACCTACCGCACAATGAGACTTCTGAACAGAAGCTTATACACTTGTCTAAAGGCCCAATTTTTGCAACTGTTGCAACTGAAAGGGGAGACTTCCAGATCTCCTGGCCCAGAGGTCAACAGGCATTATGCTTGCAGTCTCCCAAGACTGTAGATCTTTGCATATTGTACAAACTACTGCCTGAAGGTCTGACTTTTAGTCAGCCTGCAGCTGGATGCTAAACAGAGTCCCCTCGCCCCTCTTAGAACACTGACAGGTCTTGGCACGTCCTCAACAGTGGGGGCATATCAATAATATCTCAGGCAGTTTAGGCAATCCCAAAGTTTCAAGAAATCCCCATAAGCTAGGACAAAGTTGAACAAGGTTTATCACCTACGCAAGGATACTCCTTCAAGCCTGAAAGAGGTAGCTATGTTGCCTGATACATAGAAACAGAGTCAAGCAAATTGAGGAAACAGAAAGATCAAGGTTATTCAGACTTGAAGGACAGATAAGCAAAAGCTAAAGGAATTCATCATTACTAAACCAGCCTTACATGAAATAGTAAAGGGAGTTCTTTAGGCTGAAAAGAAATGGCACTAATTAATAATAAGAAAACATATGAAAGTAAAAACCTCACTGGAAAAGGTAAATACACAGTAAAGAGAGTGGGTTAATCACTTGTAAAGGTACTTAGGAGGTTAAAAGACAAAAGTAGTGAAATTAACTAAAACTACAATAAAGTTTAAGGAATCCATAAAGTAAAAAGACATCAAAAGTGACATCAAAAACATAAAACATGGAAGGGGAAGTAAAAATATAGAGTTTTGGAATACATTCAAATTTAAACTGTATCAACTAAAAATAGATTGTTTTATACATAGTATGACATATGTGCACTTCATGGTAATCACAAACTAGATACTTACAGTAAATACACAAAAGGAAATGAAAAAGAATTCAAGCATAACAATAAAGAAAATCATCAAACGACAAGGGAAGAGAGAAGAAGAAAGGAAGAGAGAGGAACTATAAACACAACCAAAAAACAATGGACAAAACTTCAATAAGTACACACCTATCAATAATTACTTTAAACATAAATGGACTAAATTCTCCTATCAAAAAGTACATAAAGTGGTTGAATGGATTAAAAAAGATATCTATATGCTACCTATAAGAAATTCACTTTAGAAGTAAAGATACAAACTGCCTAAAAGCAAGAGATGAAAAAAGATATTCTGTGGAAATGGAAATGAAAAGAAAACTGGCATAGTTGTACTTATATCAGAAAAAGATATAAAAGACAAAGAGAAGCACTATGTAATGATACAGGGGTCAATCCAGCAAGAAGATAAAGCATTTATATATGTATATATATACATATATATATGTATATATATACACACACAAACACACACACACACACACATACATATATATACATATATATCTAAATGCATCTATACATATGTGTGTATGTACATATATATGCACCGAACTTAGAGGCACAAAAATAAATGAAGCAAATATTCACAGATGTAAAGGTAGAAACTAATAGCAATACAACAACAGTAGGCAATTTTAACATTTCCCTTACATCAATGTATATATAACTCATGCAGACGGAAAATAAATTAGGAAACATTGACATTAAATGGCACATTAGGGCAAATGAACTTAATAGATACATACAGAGCAATTCCATCCAAAACAACAGAATAGACTTCTCAAGTGTTCAAAGAACATTCTCCAGGTTAGATCACACATTAGGTCACAGAAAATAGTCTTAATAAATTCAAGAAGACTGATATAATAGTGAGCATTTTTCCAGCCACAATGATACGAAACTAGAAATCAATTATGAGAAGAAAGGTGAAAAATCTACAAATACATGGAGATTAAACAACATGGTATTGAACAACTACTGGGTCACAGAAGAAATCAAAGGAGAAATCCAGGAAACACACAGAAATAGAAATATGATAACCACAATCTATGGGATGAAGCAAAAGCAGTTCTAAGAGTTGAATTCATAACAATACAGGCCCACTTTAAAAAAATTAAGAAAAATTTCAAATAAACAATTTAATTTTACACTTACAGGAACTAGAAAAAGAAGAACAAACAAAATTCAAATTTTGTAGAAGGAAGGAAATAATAAAGATCAGCATGGAAATAAATGGAATAAAGATTTAAAAGACAATTTAAAAACCAATGAAACTAAGAACTGGTTCTTTGAAAAGATAAACAACTGACAAACTTCTAGCTAGACTCACCAAGAAAGAAAGAGGGAGGGATCAAATAAATAAAGTCAGAAATGTAAGAGAAGAAGTTACAACTGATACCACAGAAATGATAAGGACCATAAGAGACTATGAACAATTATATGCCAGCAAATTGAACCTCTTGGAAGGAATGGATACATTTCTAGAAATTTACAATCTTCCAAAACTGAATCATGAAGAAATAGAAAATCTGAATAGACTGATTACTGGTAAAGAGATTAAATCAGTAATCAAAAACATCCCAACACAAGTCCAGGATAAAATGGTTTCATTACTGAATTCTACCAAACATTCAAATAAGATTTAAAACCTATCCTCAAACTCTTCCAAAAAATTGAAGAGGAGAGAAAGCTTCCACATTCATTTTACAAGTCCAATGTTAACCCTAAGACCTAAACCAGACAAAACACTACAAGAAAATTATAGGCCAATATCCCTGATGAATGTATATGAAAAATCCTCAAAAAATTAGCAAACCTAACTCAGCAATACATGAAAAGGATCACACATCAAGATCAAGTGGAATTTATTCCAGGGATGCAAGGATGGTTCAATACCTACAAATCAATGAGTGTGAAACACCACATTAACAAAATGAAAGATAAAATCATATGATCATTTCAATAGATGCAGAAAAAGTATTTGATGAAATTTAACAACTCCTTAGGATAAAAACTCTCAACAGTGTGCATATAGAGGGAATGTGCCTCAACTTAATAAAATCCCTGGGAATAAACTGAACCAGTGAAATGAAAGACCTGTACATCAAAAACTGTAAGATATCAATGAAGGAAATTGAAAAGACATAAATAAATGGAAAGATATTCCATGCTCATGAACTGGAAGAATTAATATTATTAAAATGTCCATACTACCCAAAGCAATCTACAGATTCAATGCAATCCCTATCAAAATTCCAAAGACACTTTTCACAGAACTAGAACAAATAATTCTAAAATTTGTATGAAACCACTAAAGACCCCAAATAATGAAACAGTCTTGGGAAAGAACAAAGCTGGAGGTGTCATGCTCCCTGATTTCAAACTATGTTCCACAAAGCTATAGTAATCAAATCAAATCAGTATCATATTGGCGTAAAAACAGACACATAAATTAACAGAACAGAATAGAGAGCCCAGAAATAAGCCCACACATATATAGTCAATTTACAACAAGAGGCAAGAATATACAATGGGGAATCAATAGTCTCTTCAGTAAATGGTGCTGGGAAAACTGGACAGCTATATGCAAAATATGAAACTGAACCACTATCTTACACTATATATATAAAAGTCAACTCAGATTGGATTAAAGACAAATTTAAGACCTAGAACCATAAAACTTCTATAAAACATAGGCGGTAAGCTCCTTGACATTGGTCTTAGCAATTTTTTTTGGATCTGTCTCCAAAAGCAAGGGTAACAAAAGTAAAAACAAACAATGGGACTACATCAAACTGAAAGTCTTATGTGCAGTGAAGGAAACCTTCAACAAAATGAAAAGGTAACCTACTGAATGGGAGAAGATATTCACAAGTCACATGTCCAGTAAGAGGGTAATATTTAAAATGTATTTAAAAACTTAATATAACTCAATAACAAAAACAATCCAATTAAAAAAGTAGGCAGAGAATCTGCACGTTTTTCCAAAGGAGATACAGATATGGCCAACAGGTGTATGAAGCGATGGTCAGCTTCACTAGTCATCAGGGGAATGCACAATGAGATATTACTCCATGCCAATCAATGATTAGTATCAATAAGACAAGAAATAATTAGGGCTGATGAGGATGTGGAGAAAAGGGAACTCTTGTGCTCGGTTGTGGGAATGCAAATTAGTACAGCCACTATGGAAAACAGGACAGAGGTTTCTCAAAAAATAAAAAAATAGAACTACCATACGATCCAGCAATTCTGCTAGTGGTTACTTATCTGAAAAAAAAAAACAAACAAAATCTCTAATTTGAAAAGACGTATGCACTTTGTTCACTGCAGCATTATTTACGAAAGCCAAGATATGAAAACAACCGCAGTGCCCACTGATAAAGGAATGAATAGAGAATATGTGGTGTGTGTGTATATATTTTTTAAAATAAATTTATATAAGTATATAAATATATATTTATATATAAATATATATTTTTATATAAGTTTATATATAAATTTGTATAGAAATAAATATATAAATAAATAACAGAATACTACGTAGCCATAAGAAGAATGAAATCTTGTAATTTGCAAAATCATGGACAGATCTTCAGAGTATTTTGCTAAACAAAATAAGTCAGACAGAGAAAGACAAATGCTGCGTGATTTCACTTACACGTGGAATCAAAAAAAGACCAAAACCAACAAAACTCAGTCACACAAATACATAGAACTGATTGGTGGTTGCAGGGAGTGGGGGTGGTTGGTAGGAATGAAATGCATGGAAGGGATTGAGGATTCGAACTTTCAGTTATGAGATAAATCAATCATGGTTGTGTAATAGACAGCATGGGGAATATAGTCAGTAATATTGTACTCATTCTGTGGGGTGACGGATGACAGCCAGATATACTGTGGTGACGCTTCACAACGTATACAAATGTCAAGTAACCATCTAGTGTGCCTGAAAATAATATAATATTGTATGTCGATTATCTCAAATTGTAGTTTATTTTATTTTTTAAATATTTATTTTCAGAGAGAGAGAGAGAGAGCATGCACAAGCAGGGGAGGGGCAGAGAGAGAATGAGAGAGAAACCCAAGCAGAGCCCGGCCTGGGGCTTGAACTCACAAACCATGAGATCATAACCTGAACTGAAATCAAGAGTCAAATGCTTAACCAACTGAGCCACCCAGGCGCCCCTATATCTCAAATTTAAATTTAAAAAATGACATTGTCCCTTCTTTATTTGAGAGAAACAACTTTGTGTTATTAATTAGTACTAGTAAAATGATATCAGGTATGTGTATATTCTAGTACTTTGTCAGAGGAGGGTCAGAATACCATTATGGCACTCTTCTTTATATAGGATTTATTTTATATATATATATATATATAATATATATATATATTCTATATATACATAGAAATATTTTATATTTCTAGAACTAATTATTTAAAATACATTTTAAAATGTGTTATCCTAAATGACTGCATTTTATTTTTTTAATATCCCTAAACATTCAAACTACAACTAAAAAAATCTTAATTCAACAAATATCTTGATGATTTTTCAACTTAACTACCAATTTCCCTTTAGTTGATATTATTAATTAATAATTCTGAAAAAATCCAGAGTGAATCAATTCTCTTTTGATATTTAAAGTGACATTTGAAAATAAAAGGAAGAAATAATAAATGCCACCTCAATGAACTATAAATCCAAACATGTTACATTTAAACATCTCAATTCCACAAACCTTAAAGTCTTGATACAATGAGTTCAAAAAACAAAAACAAACACAAAAAACATTGGTTTCAAAAGTGTCATTACTTGAAAGCTGGTAAAAATACAGGAGCTTTAAACACTAGCGTTTTCCCATAGCTTCCTTCCCCTTGTTCTCTCTCTGGTCTATTTCCCTTATTAATCTGCATATTGTTTACATACCATTTGTTTAAAGAAGAGTCATCAGAAAAGAAAAGAGCTTCAACTTGCCTACTTGCCCACTTTGATAAAGAAGCTTTATTGTATTTTCATGAAGATTCACATCCTCACAATTCAACCGCTGGGAAAAGCAATACTTTCTACCCATGAAAATCAGTGTGGGTAGAATACTGATGGGTAGACCCATCAGAATGGGGTTAAGCTTTGATAAGGGTGTACTTATTTATTTTTAATTGCCAATGATTTTTGATTGCTTATTAAACAGCTCTTCTGATGTCTTATTTTATCCTGTAAAGGCAGAGATACTTTGTAACAAGATGGGGGGGATGTGAGAGGGAATTAAAGCACTTCTATATACTGAAAGGCAATAGCCTATGTAAATCCTATGTATTAAATAAAGACCTGGATCATAAAAGTTAATATATACTCTTTACTGATGTTCAGGAAATGCCAGGGTAAGGTGATAAAATTATTTTTAAAAATATTATAAAAAGGTTTCAAGTGCACAGGGATAAATTTTAAGTCTCCTTAACAAATTTTACTTGAAATGGGTAAACCAATTATTTTGGAGTATGCCATTGACAGCCATCAGGGCATAATGATGCTTTGCTCAGCAATTAGCCACCCAGGAAGAAAGCAAATCCTAGTTTGATAAATTAGCACTGAATATATGAGCATAGAATCTACCAGAACTAAAGATCATTGATTGAGCAATTTCTTATACCTAGATCATTTACATTCCCATCTCTTTTTTTTAACTCATAAGAGAAATAGAGCTTTAGAACTCACAAATACATTACTTTATAAACCCGATCTTTTTTTAATAGAATGATATATATTTTTGTATGGCTTTATCTTCATAACCAGTCTTGACTTCTCATCTGCTGAAAATATCGGATGGCGCCAAGCCAGGGTACACTTCCCTTAAGTCCTAACAGCACTCCATGCACCACCTCTCTCCACTTTAGGCAGCAACTCTTCTTATAAATCACATCATGGATAAACTTATCGACATCTATCAGGAATTGAAATAGAAGAAATTGTGTCGCCTCTCATATTTGACCAGGTTTGGAATAGATTGCTTCTGCCTTCAGTAGAGATCATGAAAAAAAAAAAACGCACGAAAACTTGAAGGTATAAGCGCACTGCTTTAACCAAGTCCTAAGTGCTCTGCATGGATCCCCTTTAGAAAGCAAGGGCATGCCCACAGTTGGAAAGCCCAGCAAAGAAAATCAGGATTCACCGAATCTACCTTCCTAGAGAACAACCTAGAACCAGCTCAAGACTAAACGCATATAAGTACATCCTCAAAAGAGAAAAACAACCCAGTGTATTGTGAAGGTGCCATCAGTTTTCCCAACCAATTGTCAAACTTCGACTGGGCTCTGCGATTCAAATTGTGCCTGTAACACCTGGGTGCTACTCTTAAAAGCTGTCTGTCAGAAATGTGATTGCCACCCTCCTCTACTGTTTTTCCTCATCAGTATTGGGGGGTGTGAGGGTCTACGATCAAGATGAGGACAGCACGATAGAGACCAGCTTTGCCTAAGGTGAAGGTAGAATGGCAAGAGAGGCTTACCTGCTTTCACTCAATGAATGCCGAAATGGACTCGAGTGATCATCAGTCCCCCCCTCTTGCAGTTTCTTCCTTGTTTCCTATGCCTGCAACCTTACAAATGTAGCTGCCCCGTTCACATGCTGGCTTAAAGATCCAGTTACTGCGTCTCACCTCACTAGCACGCTCGCTTCCCTTTCCTGGAGCTCACTGGCTCTATTTAGCAGAGTCCGTCAGGTCTGAACGAGAGTAATTTATTTCTCTACCCTCTGTGGGCTCAGGAGCTCTAGACAGGATTTGGTTAACTGGTGTCTTGCTGACAGGGTGTTCCTACAGTCTTTCTGTCATCTAAGCCTGATACAAAGTGAAGAGGAGAGTGACAGGGTAAGAAATCAATGGATGCTTTTGAAACCAAAGGGACTTGGTGGAAACTAGGCAGCTCTCATCCGAGATTGATCCAGGGTGTGTGTGTGTGTGTGTGTGTGTGTGTGTGTGTGTGCTCACGCGAGTGCATCCGCTTGCCCCTTTTCTCCCTGAGGACAGGATCATTCTCCATTCTTAGTTCAGCTTGGGTCTTTTGCTGTTTTAGTGCTCTTGATTTTGAATAGTTACTCTGATGCACCGCCATGCGTGAAATGGATGATTTGCAAGCTTCTCTGTCCCACGCAATTCCGTGGATAATCAGATACCCAGATTCTGCACGGGCAAGAGAATCCTTCCTTTACAGAAAGTGACTGCTCCTGTCACCAAAGGAGCTATGAATGTTCCCAGGGGCGGCCAGCTGGGAGGCGGGGACCCGGCCCCTGTGCTCTGGCCTTGGTGCTGAATTCGGACCTGCTGCCGGAACCATCTCCGTGGCCTCTGGGCAACTTTGGGAGGTTTGAGTGGGCGCCGGCCAGTTCCGGCAGCCCCCTCCCGGGTCGCAGGCAGCAACTTGGGCAGAGCCAGTTCCCTGGGACCCTCCACAGGGTACGCGGCTGGCTTATTTCTTAGCCCGAAGCTGGGAAAGTTTTGTCCAACGCGTTTTTGTAACTGGAGCTGCCTTCTCCCCTCCCACCTGGGTCGCCATGGAGACTCAGCTCTTTCTTTCTCCAGGCAAAATGGGCGAAGCTTAGTTAGCAGTGCCCTGACTATAGCAAGCCCCTTCTTCTTTCTAATCAGCTCCTGGGCATCCCCCTCCTCTGTTTTTCAGCAGAAGAAAGGCAGGCAGGGTGAGGAGCTAGTAGGGATGTGGCATTGCACCCTGTATGGTGGGGGCTGTCCAGTGCCATCAGACTTTGGATAAAAGCAAGTAGGAGACACTCTAAACATATAATGAATCTCCAACTCCCAAACACTGGAGTTCTCTCTCTCTCTCTCTCTCTTCCTTTTTTGGGGAGTGGAGGCGGGATTCTTTGGAAAATTCTGGTATTCTGTTTCTCCATTAACCTCACCCCATTTCTGTGGCTGTTCCTATTAAGACATGTTACCTCCTTAAGAGTCTCTCCATATTGAGGCTGGTACAAGAGATATACCTGTGGATCGACCCAAGGTTTTACTGGGTTTGGGGAATACTAATGTTATTTCTCTTAAAAACTAATTCAAGCTTAATGTCTTGATGCAAATGAAAATATACCCAGGAGGAAGCAAGTCAGGGGATCTGTCCAATCCCTAAATGCCAGAAACATCTCATTTTATCTAAAGGGGTTTTCTTTTCTTTTTTTCCTTCCAATTACAAAACAGTTCAGTTCACTTCTAGGGGGAGCTTCCTATCACTGTAGCCATCATATCACATCCCTGGTTTTACTGATAGAGAACAGTTAGGAGTTATTGTTTCCCATTCTCTGCCTGTTCCTCCCCACCCCTCACTTTTCCTTTTCTTCCTCCTCGTGTTCTCTGTCTCCGTCTCTGTCTTTCTCTTCTATGCATAGAAGAACAAGGATACAGCTTTCCATAAAGACAATGGGCTTTTCCCAACTAGAAATGACTACACCACAAGCCGCCCCTGCCAGTTAATCAGTGCATTTCTTCTTTGCCAATGGATGTTGAAATGATGTCTGCAATAACTGACTGGGTTTCTCTGAGCCCAGGGCATGCAGACCCCTCCTCTCCCCGCCCCCCTTGTGAGTTTCCAGTTGCTAATGAAAACCGTATGAAACAGATTTCCCTTCTGTTATGTAACCGGCTTCTCCCTCGCCTTTCCCTTGACTTGGGCATCATGTTCCTCATCAGCGTGGAGCATGCAGCGGCGGCGGCGATGGGGAGGGGGAGGTGGGGACCCGAGGGCACGGAACGTTTTGCCCAGATTGATGATGCCAGCTTCTCGCCTTCGAGCAACTCAGCGCACCGCTTACCTTGTTGCGGACAGGGTGGTTTCACTCAATCATGATCTCCTCTCTTGGAACGGAGCAAGATATAATATTTCACTACACGATGGATGTTGAGGGGAGAAAAAAAAATAAAAAAATTTTAAAAAAAAGGAAAAAGGAGAGGAAAGAAAACTGGAATCAGGTGGTCAAATTTCACACCAGCCCCGGGAGGCTATTAGGAGACTCCATTCTCCTGGCCGTGCCTCCAGCTCTGGGTCTGGCTTCCCGGCTCCCGCGGATCCCCACCCCTCCACCCGCCCAACCTCTCCGGCCAGGTGCGGCCGTCTGCAAACTGGCTCCCTCTGGCCGCGAGCGGAGAGGAGGGCTGGGCGCGGGGTCAAAGGAGGGGCGGAGGGGTGCGCGTCGGGGAGGGACGCGGGCGGGAGACCCGGTGGAGGGAACGGGGAAAAGGCAAGAGTGGCGGAAAAAAAAAAAAAATTCGCGGTGGGGCGAAAAGTGATGGGCCACGCAGGGAGACGTCATGAAAGCCGCAGATTCAATGAATGCTCCTCAGTTCCAGCGGACGGGCTGAGCCCCGCTGGCCGCGCACGAACCGGCTCGGCTGCGGGGATAAAAACGCGCGCAGCGCCGCGCGCTGGAGAAAAGCGGCCACACAGTGTGCTCCCGAGAGGCAGGGGGCGGGGACGCGGCGGGGAGGAGCTGGAGGCCCGGAGACCCCCACCCGCCGCTCACACCTCTCCCCGGGTCGGGGTGGAGGTTGGGGGACCCTCCAACGATCCCTTCCCAAACCGGAGCCGGCACGAAAGCCACCGAACCGACCCCCACCACTCCAAAATGAAGCTGCAAAAGTGGGGGCGCTCCACGCTGGGGGAACCTTTTGGGTTTAGCCTCCGGTTCCCACCTTCCCTGCTATGTCACTCAGTAAGTTATTCCTGGAGAAGAGCCTGGACCGCAGCAAAAAGCCCAAGCCCGGGGATCAGTTTCTGTCTGCTGCTTGGAGGGGATACGGAGGAAGAGGGTCTTGACCGTCTCCCTCTGGGCTGAAAGCAAGGAGTCAGCTTGGGCGCAGGAGCTGGGCGCGCACTGCCCGCGTGGCCGGGAGGGGGCGCCGCGAGCGGCTGGGGTTGGGGGCGGGGGGCCGAGCCCCGTGGGAGGGTTTTGCGTGTATCCAGCGGAAGCCCAACCCACTGCTTCATTCCGTCTGTCCTGCCCACAGCACCTGGGGTCGCGCTGGTGCTTCATCGCACCCCACCCTGATGTCTCTTCACAGGCACTGGAGAGAGACAAAGAAAGGGACTGTGACCTTTTCCATGGATACCTCGGCTTGCCTTCCTAGTTGATTTTGCCAGGATTTGGACAGTTGCCTAGCCGATCCTGTCCTTTGATTTTTTTAAACTTGCTTTGTATTGTTATTCCAGCGACCGCCTCACAATGCTTCCCTCCGCGCCCCCTCTTTTTCTTATGGTCATAAGAAAACAGTTTTAACACATTTCCAGAGCCTTTCCACAGCTTGCCTCTGCCTCTGTACAGCCCACTCTTTTATGCCATCTTTCCCCTAGGGATAAATCGACTGACGACTAAATTTTAAGAGCCATGTCTACCATTCACCAGGAACTGTGTCATGTTTCATAACTGGCTATTCTTTTGCAACTTTTCAAAGAGGTTTTCCTTTCGCAAGACGTGGAAGTTCTCTCTCCAGAGGCATGACCCTACTCAAGGAAAAGGGATGGATGGAGACCTCTTACTCCCGAGATCATTTTATTCTACATTTATGCATTCTAATTACACGGCAATTCAGCTCTTCAAGAATGCTGTCTGCTTTCTAAAAATGACTTTGGTTTGGAGAGGTGTGTGCTTTAATTTGCATCAACGGTTATATACAAATCAACCGTGCCGACCGTGTGCATAGCCCTTGAGCTCCTGTTGTTGATTTTCCCTGAAAGGTTATAATCTCACTGGATTTTCCTGGGTCACAGATTCCGCACAGAGAAGATACTAGTATGTGTAATATGTGATCTTTATGCTCCATTGGGCTTCCTGGAGCTAGTCCTTGTGTTAGAGATAAAGATAAACAAAGACCAAGTGGACTCAATCTCTGAGGAATGCTTTAGCAAGTGTGCAAGATGCAGGATTTCGGTGGACGTGGTCCTAGAGCATTCAAAGAACAGCTCACGCTGTCTGTAGTTGTCCAAAGAGCATTTTGTTTCATCTGGGAAGCTACTCTGGATATGCCTGCTAATTTTGATTGCATACATTTCTACCAGTAGAAGGCTTTTATAAAATTTATTATAAGACATCAGACTAAGGAAGTAAGTTAAGAGAGGGTAATAACCTATTTTTTCTCCTGGGAACGTTTCGAAAACTCCCCTAACTTGACATCAGCCAGAGTGCTGGGGGTGGCCGCTCTTTCTGAGTGGGGCAGAAGCTTGCGCTGAATGACTCGGATCACATTAGCACAGCAAGGGATTTGACCAGAGCCAGAGACAAGAGCAATTGGTTTAACTGAAGTCCTGTATTCCCGAGAGCTCTCAGGCAGTGACTGCCACCGATGTAACTGAGTGGAGTCCCCGTGGCATCCGAAAATCGGGCAGCCTGTGCTCTGCGGCCCCTCTGAGCTTCTGAGAGACGTGTCTGTTGGCTACGATGTGTTCAGCGTGTCTGGAATCTTACTTATGTATCTATTTTATGATTTCAGGTGAAGCCTAGACCTCAGGGTGGAGGGGTGGGGGAGGGCCAGTGGGGGCCTCTAAGTCTTTAGCTCTTCCCGCCTCTGGGTGGGTCAGTACTCCAAAGATGACGAAGACAGAGGCTTCTAGGACTGATTGATTCTTTTCTGTGGATAAGGCTGGATTCTCCCCCACACATCAAACTGGAATGGAGGCTTATTAGCTAGCAGAATTGACAAAGTGAATTCTCCCGACTGGGTGTCATTTGCTGTGTGTAATCTCGTTTTTTTCCATCACTGATAGGGGCAATTTACAACCCAGTCTCTCTCTGTCGCCCACGTGTAGATCTGGCCTTGCTTTGGCCACAGGCTGACACTGGAACTGTGGTGGGTGGCAGTGTCTGGTCTCGGTCTCGTCTTGCTTTGTCTTATGTCTCTGCTTGTCTGATATTGAAGCCTTTACGCTGCTGAGTTTCTCTTCATTTCACTTCCCCACCTGGCTCTCCCCCCGCCCCCACACAAAAAGAAACCCATCACTAAAGAGTGTCTAAAGAGTATCAAGAAAGAAATTTAAGAATTACCCCATTCTAGGGGCGCCTGGGTGGCTTAGTCGGTTAAGCGTCCGACTTTCGCTTAGGTCATGATCTCGCGGTTGGCGGGTTTGAGCCCCGCGTCGGGCTCTGTGCTGACTGCCGGCTCGGAGCCTGGAGCCTGTTTCAGAGTCTGTGTCTCCCTCTTTCTCTGACCCTCCCCTGCTCATGCTGTCTCTCTCTCTCCTAGAAATAAATAAAAATAAATTAAAAAAAAAAAAAAGAATTACCCCATTCTACAGCTCTACTTCCAGTGGATTGAATGGATTCCATCCATGTTTCTTATTGACAGAATATCCAAAAAGAGCTATTGTATTTCCATTTTGGATTTCAATGGTAAATTTTGAGATACAGCCTTTTTTGTTGTTGCTTGTGTTTTGTTTTGTTTTTGGAGATACATTCCTTTTTTTAAAAAATTTTTAATGCTTATTTATTTTTGAGAGAGAGAGAGAGAGAGGGCAAGTGGGGGAGGGGCAGAGAGAGAGTGAGACACAGAATCGGAAGCAGGCTCCAGGCTCTGAGCTGTCAGCACAGAGCCCCATGCGGGACTCGAACTCACAAACTGTGAGATCGTGACCTGAGCTGAAGTCAGAAGCTTAACCAACTGAGCCCCCCAGGTGCCTCTTTGTAAATACATTCTTAATAAATATCTCCAAGTGTGAGAAAGTAAGTGCTTTTGCTAAGAAGGGAATTTCAGATGATTTTAACTGAGAGATTTTAGCGCTGGTCTTTAGCACTTTTCTCCTCCAATTTATTCGGATATTCCATCTCTTCCTTGGATATACTTTCATCTCCTACACATTTCCTACAGCTACTTTCCTTCCTTACTTTGGAATTCTATTCACTATTCCTACAAATCGCGAATTATAAGTGCTTCTCAACATTTCAAAAATTATGCATTTTTGTTTTTGTCCTGTGGCTTGATGAATCAGTCCCATCTAAAGACTCACTGGGTAGATTATTTTTAAAAATTTTTTTTAAATTTATTTTGAGAGAGAGAGAGAGAGGGAGTGGGGGAGAGAGAATCCTAAGCAGGCTCCACACTGTCAGCACAGAGCCCGAAGCACAGCTTGAACCCACCAACTGTGAGATTGTGACCTGAGTCAAATGCTTAACCGACCGGCCCACCCAAGAGCCCCGATAAACTCCTTCTTATAGAATGTTCTATTAGTTCATCATTTGGCAGGTATCATGCCTCTCAATCACAGTGTCCTCCAAGGAATTCATTAAAATGCAATTTTAAAAAGTCATAATAGCTTCCAATATAATATTTCAAAAGACAATGGAAAGTGATGCTTACAAAAAATTGCATAAATTAGTCTTCCTGTACCTCTTACTGGAAATAATTTTAAATAACATGAAATCTGTGGTACACAAGCCAGGGCCAAAACAAAGGAATTGAATTTGTAAGATGCTCCTTCTATAGTTAACAATGTGCTAAGATGCCCTGATTCTTTGTTTTAGGTTTTGGTTTTTGTTGTAACTGACACTCTTAGCAAAGAGGCTATGAGTTGGAGAAAATGAGATAAAGTTCGTTGTTTTGCAGGCTACTGCAACGGTCTGTGTGTCATCTCCTGCAGTCACAAGGACACCAAGCAGAAACAGGGCTTGTTTGTTTTCAGTCGAGGTGGGGCTCCGGTCAACATTCACAGACTCCCAGGGCCTTCCCTGCCTTGTTTCCTAGAGATACCTCCCAGAGTCCCGTTCCAAATTCCAGACGAGCCTTGGCGGTCTTAAGCAAGATTTATCTATTTAAGCAGCCTTGGCCCCAAAGGTCCACGCCACTTGGTCCATGCCAAGTGATGGGTTTAACTAGGGGGTTCTTGCTTTATTGTTCCATCTGTAAAATGGTGTTGCAGGTGGGTTCCTTGGGAAGCCGACTCTGGAATGGACTTTCGTGGGCTGGATGTTTTAGAGATGGTTCTCAGAGTGTCAAGTCTGTAGGATTAACACTTAGGGAAGAGAAGGTAAGGAAGTGTGAGTGAGAAGGAGGGCTGATGTCCGTCTTGGCCCCTCCCACAGAAACTTCTGAAGATAAAATAAACCATTAGAGTTGTCTTGTGTTAAGCCAAGTTAGCCCTCACAGGATTGGTCCCTGCATATGAGCCGTCTGGGAAGGCATGACTTTGGGCAAGTCGGCTTTAGGTACTCTGCATGTGATGGCTAAAAGCACCCTTCTAGCAGTTAGTCAGTAAGCCCTCTCCTGAAGGAGGATCTTAGAGACACACTTCTACATCTACCCCAAATGGGGATAATAGTCTACCTATTGCATAGGGTTCTTGTGACTATGATATGACCTATTATATGACATAATACATATAAAAAGTCAAGCCTACAGTCTGACACAGAGTAGCCACTTAATAAATGTCAGCTCTTTATTAATGGAGGCTGCTTGTCATTTTTATGTTCAAACAAACCCAGGATTATGTGTTTTCAAGTACCTCCAGATTTGTGTCTACACAGTTTTAAGTCCCTCATCAAGCACCAGAATACTGAGAGCGCTTCTTATTGTCTCTGATTAGCTAACAAGCCCAACCCCTGAATCAGTTACCGTGGCTGAAGGATGCTCTGCCAGATGTAGTCTGCTGGCACCTAACGTCTATTTCACCCCTTCTGGTACCCTGATTTGGGTAATTAATATTCAAAGAGAAATTTATTTATTTTTTAAATTTATTTCTGAGAGAGAGAGAGAGAGTGTGTGTGATCAGGGGAGGGTCAGAGAGAGAGGGAGTCACAGACTGAAACAGGCTCCAGGCTCTGAGCTGGCAGTCAGCACAGAGCCCGACGCGGACTCTAACCCACGAACCCTGAGATCATGACCTGCGCCAAAGTTGGACGCTTAACAGACTGAGCCACCCAGGCGCCCCTCAAAGAGGAATTTAATATCAGACTAGTAGTCAAGACATCCTTAGTGTACTACTTCCTGGAATAGGAGGCACCCAAGACAGTGGCAGAACTGCTTCTCCTTTAGTCTGAAAGGGAAGGGGTCTAGAGAGGAGTAAGTGTTCAGAATGTGTTATATAATTCTGTGATTACACAAGGAAGTTTGGCTCTCACTTTGTGGGAGACAGTGGTCAGAATTATCTTCATCTAGGCTCGTAGGAAACTCTGGTAACCACAGATGGTGGTTTGCTTTTCCTTGCAATGTCATTCTCAGCACCCAGTGATTTATTTAGGAGGTTCTTTCCTCCTGTTTTCTGTTTATTTGGAATGAAAGCATAAGACATGGAATATAGAATCCGTAAAAATTCCAGGGTCCATGAGGAAAACTGGAAGGTACAGTGATGCTGTAGGTTTAGCACAGGATCCATGAAATTGATTGCTGGTGACCAAGAAAGAAGAACCGATCTCTTTTGCAGCCTTGAGTCCCCAAGCCGCTGTCACTACTTGTATTCATCTGCGGACTCAAGACCCACCCAGCAGCAAGAGAGAGAACATTGATGAAAAAGACGATATAAAGGTGAGAAAACCCCAGACTGTAGAATGTTGAGGTCACCTCAGAGATTATTTGGTCCCTTTTCACTTCCACGAGCCTTTCTCTTACCCTGATCAAAAGCCCCCAGGCTGCCTCTCCTACCTTGATTCACCTTGATTCATTTTAATTTCCCAGCTTTTAGATCTGCCTCTTTTTCACCACTTCCAAGCTGTGAACACCTACGCTTGTTTCTAACCTTTGACCCTTCCAGAATAATTTCCCCTCTTCTCAAAGCTGCAAGTTCTCAAGTTTGACCCTATGGACTTGTTCTTCCTGGTGCGTATCTTCTCATTCTGTCTCATGCATTAAACAGATTTTTTTATAGTACCATAAATATGAAAGGCATATTTCCCATAGAACTATATGATCCTTTCCAAACAGATATAATTCAGGAAAGAAATATGATACAAGATCATAAGATAATGGGATGGATTTTTGCCCAAAAGCTTCATGAGTAACAAGATAGTAATAGAGCCTTTAGAAATCTAAGGGATCTTGGGAAAACTACTTAACTTTTCAGGCCCTCCACAACAAGAATAGCTACGATACCTTTTATTAGTTTTTTACTGCTGCATAGCAACTACAAGCTTAGTAGGTTGAAAAATACCCATTTGTTAACTCATTGTTCTGTAGGTCCGCAGTTCAACAGGACATGGCTGGGTTCTTGCTTAGGGTATCACTATGCTGAAATCAAGCTGTCAGCCTAGTCTGGGAAAAACCCACTTCCAAGCTTATTCTTGCTATTGACAGAATTCACTGTCTTGGGATCGTAAGATTGAGGTCTCCATTATCTTACTGGCTGTTAACATGAGGCTGTCCTTTGTTACTGGGGGAGGGCTGCCTACATTCCCTGTCATGTGGTCCCTCCATCCTTAGGCCACGGAAGCCACATAGACTTCTTTTCACGTTTTAATTCTCTGATGACTTCCCCTACTACTACCCAGAGAAAGCTGTCTGCTTTAGAAAGGCCCATGTGATGAGAGCAAGCCCATCTACGTAATCTCTCTATGTCAACTGATAAAGTCAACTGATTTGGGACCTTAATTATGTTTGAAACATCCCTTCACAACAGTACCTAGCATAATGTTTCACCAAATAACGGGAAAAGGTGGGTGTACTCCAGGAGCCGAGAATCTGGGGGATCTTTGAGAATTCTACCAATCACATACCTACTCCAGAGGGTCTGTATTAGATGAGATGATACACGGGTAAGCAGTATATTAAAGGTGAAGTTTTGGGGCATCTGGGTGGCTCAGTCGGTTAAGCGTCCGACTTCGGCTCAGGTCATGATCTCGTGGTTCGTGGGTTTGAGCCCTGCGTCGGGCTCTGTGCTGACAACTCAGAGCCTGGAGCCTGCTTCGGATTCTGTGTGTGTATCTCTCTCTCTGACCCTCCCCTGCTCTCGCTGTCTCTCCCTCTCTCAGAAATAAATAAAACATTAAAAAAATTTTAAAAAGTGAAGTTTTGTGACATCTTTCTCTGACTGACTTATTTCCCTTAGCATGATTTCACTCATATGTGGAATTTAAGAAACTCAACAGAGGAACACAGAGGAAAGGAAGGAAAATAAGATAAAAACGGTGAAGGAGGCAAACCACAAGAGACTCTTCAATACAGAGAACAAACTGAGGGTTGCTGGAGAGGAGGCAGGTGAGTGATAGGCTAAATGGGTGATGGACTTTGAGGAGGGCACTTGTTGGGATGAGCCCTGGGTGTTATAGGTAAGTGATGAATCGCTGGGTTCTATGCCAAGACTACACTGTATGTTAACCAACTTGAATTTTAAAAAACATTAAAAAATAAATAAAAGCAAAGTTTTAATGGAAACACCAAGAAGTATGCATGATTTTCTTGATCTGCTGATTCACTTCATTAGCATGAAGCAAAAGCTAAGCCTGCCATTAACTGGTTCATCTTTCCCTGACTCCTCCTCCAGCTTTTCTGACTCCTGAACATGTGTGTTTCTAGCTCTGTGATGAAGGATTCTTTCTGCAGAATGCGGACAAGAGGCGACAAGATCTGACATGAGGTTCAGTTCATTCTTGTGGGGTTCCAGCCTGTGCTCCTGGGACCCAGCCCGTCGGTGCCTTGCTATGTAGCCACATCTCTAGCTTGTCTAGGGCTAGGATCATAGTAGTGGCTGCATTTTTATGTTGCCATCTTGTGTTCCACTTCCTGTCTGTCAGCACATTGACAGAATAGACCTCATTACTTGGCCAGGTAACTCCAACCTTTATTGGTTAGAATGGGGGCCCTCGGTGATACTATCATTGTGAAGTTGCCATGGTTTTCTATGACTATGGAACAAGGGAATAATAAGAGGGGCACTAGTAAATTCCGGAATTCAAAAATACACCTTCTTATACATGCTATGGAATAGAAACCCAAATTCTCTCTGGTAATCAGGATTGGTGACAATAGCCAGGGGCTCCTTTTCTGCCTGCTGGTTAACTAGCATAAGGAGTTCCAAAAGGCCAGGATACTATCTCAGCTTTCAGTGCATTAGAACTATTACCATGTTTTGTAGTAGATGCCTTCTTCCCTTGGACATTAGGACCTTAAAGCCCATCAGGTCAAGGTAGCAGGGATGAGAAGCAAATGTAATTTGGTAAAATAGGGATGGCGTCACTCCCCTCAATCACCCCATTGGTTACCCGCTATGCATTCCATGTATTCTGGCTATGGCCCTGACGGCATATGTATTGGTTGCCAGTTTAGGGCATTTGTCACACCCCATAAGAAAGAACCCCAACCTCACAGTGACAGTTTCCCAGCTGGGGCCATGACAGAGCTTTCTGGAGACTATCTCACCTAGGCAGCTGCTTCCTGGTGACAGGACGCAGGGTAACATCAAGGAATTCCACTGTCATGTCATGAGCCCATTGTTATACTTAGCTTACCTCCAACTTGGCCCCTGATTACTGGGACACTATGACAGTGAGTAAGGGAGCAATGAGGCTTGATGGAACAGGTAATGCGTCTGCTATAAACTGTCATTCCAGTCTCCTCAAAGGCTGGTCCTCCACAGGAGACAGTGGCTTTGATATAAGACACAAATGCCTTCACATTCTGTGCCCATTCATTAAGGACCATGCATATACTTCTTCCTAGACCTCATTGTCACCAATTTTCTAATGGCGATGACACAAATCAGGGCATATCTGTGACTCATTTTTCCTTTCACATTACAAAGACAATAAAAACGCCACCTACATACCTGACCCTGGGGTATTTCTCTTCGCCACCATCTTTCCTGAGCAGTTTTATGTCTGGTTTAAACAAATCAGGTTATTGATTTTTCTTCCTTCTTTAATTGGTCATAAGAAATTCCCATCAAGCTACAAACATGTGTTAATGGATAAAAGGCAGAGCAATGGAATCAGTCAACATCGGGTCAACCTCCTTGTGAAGCTGACTTGGAGCCTGCATTCTGTTTGGACCCCAAGTGCTATTTGCCTGTGGTCGATTGTTGCACTAATGTTTCCCAATGGACCATGCCTTTAGGTACCCAAGCCCTTGTGTTCTCCACTCTCACACGGACTGTGCTTGGCCAGGTGACTTGCACAGGTTAATGGGACATCAGCAAACATGATACATGTTTGCGTACTGGGGCAAAGCCATCTGGAATGCTTAAGAGAAGCATTCTCTAGGCCTCCCTGAGAATGAAAGACCACAGTGAGAGAGACCCAACTCTGTCAGTGGTCTTGGTCTAGCCCAGCATCAGGTGGCCCCTTTAGCTTACAAAGGAAGGAAAGGGGCACATGGGTGGCTCAGTCAGTTGAGCGTCCGACTTCGGCTCAGGTCATGATCTCCCAGTTTGTGAGATCGAGCCCCGTGTTGGGATCTGTGCTGACAGCTTAGAGCCTGGAGCCCGCTTCAGATTCTGTGTCTCCCTCTCTCTCTGACCCTCCCCAGCTCACTCCCTGTCTCTCTCTGTTTCTCAAGAATGAATAAACATTTAAAAAAAATTTTTTTTAAAAGGAAGGAAAAACCAGCATGAGAACCAATCGTAAGAAATCAACAGAATTATAAGAGACAATAAACCACTGTGTTACATTTGTTTGTTTTGATTTAAGCCTCTATGTTCTGGGGTGGTTGTTATATAGCAACAGATAACTGAGAGAAAAATCAGTACCTACTAGTGGGGGAGTTCTACATAAAAACCTAAAACATGAAGGATCGACTTTGGAACCAGGCAATGAGCACAGGCTGGGAGGTGAGGAAATTGCCGTTGGAGACTGGTAAGAGCACAATGGAAGGCCTTGTAGCCAGGAAGCAATTTGCAAATCTGTCACCAGTAGTGGCTTAGAAGATAGAAAATGTATCTGCACTTAAGGACCTCACTAAGATTTCCAGGTAGAATGTTGGAAATACCCATCATTTCCTTTAGCTGTGTTTAATAAGGAAATGTTAAGTTTTTTCTTAAATAGTTTATTATCAAGTTGGTTTCCATATAACACCCAGTGCTCATCCCAACAAGTGCCTTCCTCCATGCCCATCACCCCTTTCCCCTCTCCCCCACCCCCATCAGCCCTCAGTTTGTTCTCAGCCTTCAAGAGTCTCTCATGGTTTGCCTCCCTCCCTCTCCCCAACTATTTTTCCCCTTCTCCCTCAGGGTCCTCCATTAAGTTCCTCCTAATCCACCTATACATGCAAGCATATGGTATCTGTCCTTCTCTGCCTGACTTATTTCACTCAGCATAACACCCTCAAGGTCCATCCATGTTGCTACACATGGCCAGATATCATTCTTTTTCATTGCCATGTAGTATTCCATTGTATAGATAAACCATGTCTTCTTGATCCATTCATCAGTTGATGGCCACTTAGGCTCTTTCCATGTTTTGGCTATTGTTGAGAGTGCTGCTATGAACATTGGGGTCCATGTGCCCCTATCCATCAGCACTCCTGTATCCCTTGGGTGAATTCCTAGCAGCACTATTGCTGGGTCCTAGGAGAGTTTTTTTTGTTAATTTCCTGAGGAATCTCCACACTGTTTTCCAGAGGGGCTGTACCAGTTTACATTCCCACCAACAGTGTAGAAGGGTGCCCGTTTTTCCACATCCTCGCCAGCATCTAGAGTTCTCTGATTCGTTCATTTTAGCCACTCTTACCGGTGTGAGGTGGTATCTCAGTGTGGTTTTGGTTTGTATTTCCCTGATGATGAGGGATGCTGAGCATCGTTTCATGTGTGTGTTGGCCATCTGGATGTCCTCTTTGGAGAAGTGTCTTTTCATATATTCTGGCCATTTCTTCACTGGATTATTTGTTTTCCGGGTGTGGAGTTTGGTGAGTTCCTTATAGATTTTGGATACTAACCCTTTATCTGATATGTCATTTGCAACTATCTTTTCCCATCCCGGCATTTGTCTATTAGTTTTATTGATTATTTCCTTAAGGAAATGTTTAATAAGAGAACAAACTGTTCCATTTATAAGCAGAATTTAGGGGAAATTCAAGAGACAGAACCCACTGTTGAAAAATGAAAGTTTCTCATCTCTAGTTTTTCCTACCAGTGAATGAGTCTCAAACTAGTAAATAGTCACAGGGCAGAGATCTAATGAGGGATATCGCTGCCATAGGAGCTCTGAAATATTCAAGATGGCACCTAGTTACTTCTTCAGCTGCCAGAGGGCTTTTAAATTATCTTAAGGACATAATCCTCCAGCAGTTCTACACAAAGCTCCAAGTAGAGAGGGATATGTCTTGAAAGAAATTATGGTTTGAGCTCGGGGTATAGGGTGAATCCCAGTCACTCTGTTGAAAGCTCATAATGTTTTTAAATGAGTTTTCCAATGTGAACTAAAAGAGACAGAATCCATTTAAAATGTGAAGAGGTTCTGGATCCCCCAACTTTTTATGGGCAGGAAATGGGCTGAGAGGCTACTCATGTACAAACATGAGACATTTCTCAAGTGGCGTGTGTGTGTGTGTGTGTGTGTGTGTGTGCATGCGGTGGGGGGAGGTGGAGACCTCTGAGAGGGTAAAGCTAAGACTCCCTGAGAGAGGATCAAAAGATCATCAAGAATTGCTAGAGGACAGAATTAGGTTTTAATCATGGCACAGTTTTTGTCCTTAGGGAGTCCTGACATGTTTCTGTATGTATTCTGGAATTTCTGTGGACCAAAGCCTGTCAGATACCTCTCCTTACTTCATTTTTAAATGGGAGTATTGATTGCAAATATCCTCTTCTTATCTCAACATTGTATATCAGGTGTATGGGGATAGATAACTTGATTTTTTGGTTCCTGGGTATCTAGATTAAGAGTTGATGATCTTTTTTAAAAAGCTTTTTTAAGTTTATTTATTTTTGAGAGAGAGAGAGAGAGAGAATGGACATGAGCAGTGGAGGGGCAGAGAGAGTGGGAGGGAGAGAATCCCAAGTAGGCTCCGTGCTGCCAGCACAAAGCCCAATGTGGAGCTCGAACCCATGAACTATGAGATCATGATTTGAGCCAAGAACAAATCAGACGCTTAGCCAACTAAGCCACCCAGGTGCCCCAAGAGTTGATGATCTTAAGGAGTCTTGTCTATATCTGACTTTAATGCAGATAAAGAGATCATGGGCCTCTAGCTTGATGACATGATTGGGTGAGACTTTAGAAGGCTTGGAAGGGGTGAGTATGTTTTGCATATGGGAAACAAGAATCATTGGATTGGAGGGTGAGGTGGAGAGGCAATGGACCATTTGTCATGCAGAATTCCCCATGAAGCCTTAAGTGTGAAGTGGTGAAGAGTAGTGTTAGCTATCAGACTAGGTTTGGCCACTTACTAGGGCAGATTTCTCATACTTTCCATTGGACTCATTTTACATATACCCATGGTACACTGTTACACCAATGATCTCCAGTGAGCCACATCGTGCCGTTATAAAACCAGGGGACAGGCATAGCATTGGATAGCTGATGCAGTGCCATTTGCATTTTACAGTGAAAAGCTACTATGAACATCCAGTTGGGGATGGTTCAGTGAATCAGGTAACTTTCAGTTAATGAGGAATGGTTTGAGTGGTCACTTGGTGATCCATAGTGGACATTCTGTCTTTACCAGAGCCCAAAATTAAGGAGTTGCTTTCCAAATGGAAAAATTCTGTTAGCAGAAGAGACACTGGCTTTACTCTTAAAGCCTAAGTTCCATTCTGTGATTCTCCTACAGGAAATTTCCAGTCTCCATGTACTTCCCTGTAGTCACACCATAGAATCCTTCCTCACAGAACCCGACCATCCTCTCTTCATCACATGGCTCCGGGTCTACAGCGACTAGGTCTGGGGACTGGACAGACCTCTGTGAATCCCCACAAAGGTAACTTGAGTTAGGACTAGATCCACCCTTCAGATTAGAGTTTTTCTGATTTTATAGGCAGAGAAAGAACCTTAGGAAGAAGCATCTATTTCATTTCTAGGGATACCATCACCGGTCAGATCCCTGCAGGTCAAACCGCTGACCACCACCAATTTCCTGAGGCTTATAATGGAATGGGAAGTCAGCTTATGGCTTCCAAAGCACTATTATATCAATGTAAGGTTAGGATTTGTTTATCTTGGATTCTTTTTTATTATTGGATTCTGGGAACTCTAGACAACTTGATTACCTCAGAAAAAACAGAAGGGATCTTGGAATAACCAGTTATTAATTATAAAATGACTCACTCAATAGGCAAAAACAAAGTTACAAATATCAGGAGACATTAGGTGATTAAGTCTATTACAGTAATATTGGAAAAGCTGAAGTTTGTGGGGGGGTATATCAGATTCATGCATCTGCAAAAGCAGCTAGACCTTTTTTCTTGGTAGGTCAGTTTTTACAAGTGTGCCTTGCTATTTGTTTGTTTATTTATTTCTATATTTGTTAGACTCCTTATTTCAGAATTTAGAGGAATAAGGTAAATCTACTTTTTTTTTCTATAAGCACAATTCTTGTCTCAGTGTGGGACATCAAAGGGTATTCAAATTATAATCATCAACTAATAAATTCTGACAAATGGGAATAGCTTATACTAATGTAAATAATTGTGGAGCATATTTATTTGAAGGAAAGTGAGAAGGAAACAAGCCCCCTCAATCTTTTACATAACTGTTTATAAGCCAAATAAAACATGAAGTAATTTGCTGGAGAGTAAAGTGTCCAGTGGACCCAGACTTGCATCATTAAGTGACTTTCACTCATTACTGACTTGCAAGGATCCAGAAACCAAGACCAAGTCAAGTGTGTGTCTTGTTGCAATGACACCACAATTGAAGATCTCAGACTCCAGATTGTTGCTGTCACAGCGACACAGAGTCAGACTGCCCAGCTCCTGGAGGAAACATAAAATTAACTTTCTGCTTTTTATTTCTCTTCTGATTTACGTCTTTTTTCTTTAGACACTGACTTCATGGCCAGAATTATATGATTTTATTTGAAACATTGTTATCCATAAACCCATGGATTTACAGAAATGAGGAATTCTAGTTTATATTTCTTTTTCCTTGAAATGAAATAAATCATACACTGTTCTAGTACCTTTAATGATAAATTCTGTTAGAACAGCAAAGAACTTAGAGCTATTCATCGGTCTATTGAAATATTCATGGTGTTTTAGGGTGAAAAAATATACTCAGAGGATGTATTTTTAAGCAGCTATATGTTCCAGGGAATTAAAAAAGCAACATAGTTAAAAAAATAAAAAACTAAACAAACCACACAGACTCAGAAGTTTCCCACCCCCTCAAGCAATTGACTATAATCCATCAAGCAATATTTTCAGGTGGAATTTGGGTGCTGTTACAATGTTATATTTTTACCTGAATTAATAGGGCACATTGTTTCCTTCTCTCCAATTATAACTATGTAGAGCCAAGGGCCTTGGATAAGAATTTAAGCTGTTATTAGAAAGGTCCTTTCAGGGGGTGACTTGTGCAGTAATGGGGCAATTGAACACTGTGGATGTGGAGCTATTCTTATTCTGCAAAACCCCAGATGGAAACCAGCTTAGTGATTTTGGAGAAGGAAATCTTTCAGATTGTTAGAGAGTTTCTTTCCTCACTGTGTATTAGCATTAGTCCTGAGAATGCATGCTTGGCTCAGAGAAGTGTGTGTGTGTGTGTGTGTGTGTGTGTGTGTGTGTGTGTGTGGTATTGCTGCAAGAGACATATGTCAATGATAGAAACAGATATGTCTTCAACTTGAGCTGGATCCACCCTAAACAGCCCCCTCCCCCAGGCCTAATGCTTGGGGGCCTCCCATCCATCTGGAACCTGGAAGGTTGAGAGGCAATACTAGCATCTGGCTAATACTAAACCCCAGGGTCAATGACTCAAGTTTAGGAAATCCACTCATGGTGAGAAAGGACTTGATGATGGTCTGCTGGGTTTTGTGTGTTAGGTGAGTCCCTCTGGGTAAGGCTGATGTTCTTCAAGAAGTGGAAGGAGATTTGGGAGGGGAAAGCTTAGCGAGAAATTTTGGAGAAAGGCACGCTTCTGATGGCAAACGAACCAGCTGGGTGGGAATCACTTAGGATGTCACTGTTGTGAGCACACCGTATGTGCTTTCCCTGTGAATTTGGAAGAGTCTTATGTAACCCCTAGCTTCCCCCTTTCCTCCTCATGTATATTATTTTCTTTTGTAAATTTTCCCAGCCTTTCAGTAGAAATTCATATATGCAGGCATAGGCATTTCAGTCTCAGGCAGATGAAAGTGACTTTTGACCATGAAAACGGTGGCCTGGTCTACCTCTTTTGACATCTGTGGAGAAGAGAGCAATTTCCTGCTACAGATCATTCTCCTGGTCCCAGAATTCTACATGATAACTGACAGCACAGGTACAGTGGCCCCGAAGAGTGAACTTGCAGTGTCCAGGGATGGCTTTCAAATGGACAGTCCAAGAAAATTCAACATGTATCCTTCTGCTTCCCAAACCAGACATATGAAGACACTGGGATAAAAAGATATCTTTCCTTTCTATCCAAAGGAATTGAGAACGGGCAGTAGATTGGCCGATGTCCAGGTTATACCTAAGGTAACTGAATCGGTCAGCCATTGTTGCAAAAAAACCTAATTGATACAGATAAACTAATTAATTGATGCTGATAAATGTGTGGTCAGAAGAAAACCTAGGTGGGTAAATTCATAAACCTGTTAACCATAAAAAAGTTAAGTTTGAATGCGGATTTTTTTTAGAACCAGATGGCAAAGCATCATTTTTTTCATATTTGGAATAACGATAGCTGTGCTAAACAATACAATGTACACCAATATCACCAGGCCAAGCTTTTAATTAAGTAAAATGTTATCCACTCTCAGGAGAATTTTATTCTTTTCATTAGTATACTCATGTTGCAAAAAAAAAAAAAAAAAAACTGCACTCAATTATTAGTACAGGTATGCCTTGAAGATATATGTGTTTGGTTCCCAATACCACAAAGAAGCAAATATCGCAAACAAAGTGACTCAAATGACTTTATTGGTTTCTCAGTGCATATAAAGTTATCTTTATAGTCCACAGTAGTCTATTAAGAGAACAATAGCATTATGTCTAAGAAAAAATCTACACACCTTAATTTAAAAAATAACATATTGCTTAAAAATACTAACCACCTGGGGTGCCTGGATGGCTGTCATTGAATCTCCAACTTCAGTTCAGCTCATGATCTCACAGTTTGTGAGTTCAAGCCCTGTGTCAAGCTGGGTGCTGTCAGCATGGAGCCTGTTTCAGATCCTCTGTCCCCATCTGTCTCTTCCCCTTTCCTGTTCATGCTGTCTCAAAACTGAATAAACGTTTAAAAAAATGCTAACCATCATCTGAGATTTCAGTGGCTTATAATCACTGACCAAAGATCACCACAGCAATTGTAATAAAAAGTCAAAAGTTTGAAATATTGACAAAATTACCAAAATGGGACACGGAGACATGAAGTGAGCCAATGTTGTTCGAAAAATAGTCCCAATAGAGTTACGTGATGCAGGGTTACCACAACGTCATTGTGCAAAATAAAACGAGATATGCCTGTATTATATTTTGAATTTTGTCAATAAAACTTTTGTAGAAATTTGTTTTCTCTTATGTCAGTAGCAACATAATACCTTTGATTTTGCTTCTTGCTGCTCAAGACACACAGTATTTTGTCTCTGTCCCTCTCTGTCCGTCTCTCTCTGGCCCTCTCCCGATCATGCTCTGTCTCTCTGTCTCTCAAAAATAAGCAAAATGTTAAAAAACATTAAAATTTTTTTTAACATTTATTTTTGAGAGACAGAGAGACACAGAGGGCAAGTCGGGGAGGGGCAGAGAGAGAGGGAGACACAGAATCCAAAGTAGGCTCCAGGCTCTGAGCTGTCAGCACAGAGCCGACACAGGGCTCCAACTCACGAGCTGTGAGATCCTGACCTGAGCTGAAGTCGGATGCTTAACCGATTGAGCCACCCAGGTGCTCCTATTGATTTTTGTCAAAGATGTCAGGGGGGATATGCAAGTCTTTTCAATAAAGAATGATGGAATGACTGGATATCTGTATGAGGAGAAAGTACCTTGATTGTCACCTTACACACACATAAAATTAATTCAAAATTTATTATAAACTGCTATATTAAGACCAAAGCCTTTGGTGTTAGACATGCACTTTACTACTTTTATTCCTTATTGACTCTTACTTTACATGCGATCCTAACAAACTGGCTTATTTAGACTGCCAACCCACAGCGAGTGAGAATGAGTGGAGCTTGGGGAGAACACCTACTAACAGCAGAAATATTGTTGATAAAAATCCCCACAACACTGTATTTATTTACTATACTATATTCAATAACCATGATTCATCATTAACAGTGCAAATTATGTTCATTGTTCTTTTTTAAGAAAGATGGAAACTATGCTGTGTATTTTAGGATCATTTTCACTAAAATAGCTCAATAATTTAAATTAATTATTATGCTAGAAAGGAAGTTTTCTTTTATTATTCTTAAAAATTAATTATTTAAGGGCGCCTCGGTGGCTTAGTCGGTTAAGCGTCCGACTTTCGCTTGGTTCGTGATCTCGCGGTTCGTGGGTTCGAGCCCCGCGTCGGGCTCTGTGCTGACTGCCAGCTCAGAGCCTGGAGCCTGTTTCAGTCTGTGACTCCCTCTCTCTCTGACCCTCCCCTTCTCACGCTGTCTCTCTCTCTCCTAGAAATAAATAAAAAACATTAAAAAATTAATTATTTAATTTGCTTTTTAATTTGCATCCAACTTAGCATAGAGTGCAATAATAATTTCAGGAGTAGATTCCAGTGATTCATCCCTACGTATAACACCCAGTGCTCATCCCGACAAGTGTCTTCCTTAATGCCCCTTGTGCATTAGCCCAACTCCCCTCTCACAACCTTTCCAACAATCCAATTGTATTCTCTAAATTTAAGAGTCTCTTATGTTTTGTCCCTTCCCCGTTTTTATATATTTTTTGCTTCCCTTCCCTTGCATTCATTTGTTTTATATCTTAAATTCCACATAAGAGTGAAGTCATATGATATTTGTCTTTCTCTGACTGATTAATTTCGCTTAGCATAATACCATCTAGTTCCATCCACGTTGTTGCAAATGGTAGGATTTAATTCTTTTTGAGTGTCAAGTAACATTCCATTGTATATGTGTACCACATCTTCTTTTAGATGAGGCAGTTTTGATTCTCTGGAGATAACTCATATATAAATAGAAGCTGATAATGCCAAATGACCAAGGTATTAATGTAGGACCAGGATATTAACGGAGGATGGCCTCTCTTTCTCCTCCTCTGTAAACATTTTAGTTTGTTCATGTTGTTCAATTTCTTTGCCCAACATGGGTCTGCCGTTAGAGCCAAGATTCTGGAAAGTAGTTTTCACAATAGCAGGTGTTTTTGGGTCTTCTGCAGAGAACTCCCTCTGACAGTATATGGAGTTTGAACTAAAATCGTTTCTAGAAAGTCATCGTTCCTGATTAAAAAATTCCAACCTGAGAAGGGCTTTTGTTCAGGATACAGGATGGGGAATCATACTCAGCCTAGACGCGATTAACCATTGTAGGCATCAAGGTAACGTGTGACAGACAAACTGTAGTGCCCACCTGACCAGTTCCTGTCCAGTAATGGAGCATAGGTATCGCCTTCCTGTACATGAATAAATGATTCCAACAATGTAAAACTGAAGCAAGATTCTAATCAGACGGGTATGTGCCACAGTTACTGAGTTGGTCATCGAATATGGGCCACTCCTTCCCCAGGTGATTAAAAACATCGATCTTATAATCACACCCACTCTCTACCACCGTAGTCGAGTGAGTCAGGCAAGTGCATTCATATCTCTGATTCAAGTAACACCCATGTTTAAAATGTGGTTCGCAATAGCACCTACCCATGGGGTTGTTGTTTGAGATTAAAAGAGAGAATTTGTTAGCAAGTTCAAGCACTTAACCCAACGTGTGGCACAGAATAAACATCTACTCCATGGTGGGAGATGTCTAGTTATGTGTGGGTCTAATTCTGGATCCTTTAGTCTGTTTCGTTTTTCTTTGCCTTTACAGCAATACCATGTTGTTTGGGTTGCTATTGTTTTATAACATTTCTTGAAATCAGGTAGCATGAGCTAACTTTATTCTTTTCTTATTCTTATTCCAAGTTGTTTTGTCTGTTCTAGGTTCTTCAGATTTCCATACAAAGTTCAGGATCAGTTTATCAGTTGTTGCAAAAAGAAAGCTTTTGGATTTTGGTTGTGATCGCACTGACTCTATCGATCAATTTGGAAGAAATTTACATTTAAATATTTTTAACGTTTTTATTTATTTTTGAGAGAGAGAGAGAGACAGCATGAGCAGGGATGGTCAGAGAGAGATGGAGATACAGAATCTGAAGCAGGCTCCAGGCTCTGAGCTAGCTGTCACCACAGAGCCGGACAAGGGTCTCGAACCCACGAATGGTGGCATCATGACCTGAGCTGAAGTTGAACGCTTAACCAACTGAGCCACCCAGGAGCCCCTACATTTTAATAATATTGTATAAAAGAGCTTTATCCTTCCCTTGATTTATGTCTTTCATGTCAGCAATGTTTAATGGTTTTCAGTGTAGAGGTTATTCATACCTTTTGTTTTTCTTATTGTTCATTGCTAATAGATAGAAGTGCAGTTGACTTTTGTGTACTGTTCTTGTGTCCTGAAGACTTGCTAAGTTTACTTATTAGCTCTCATAGCTTTTCTTGTATGTTCCATAGGATTTTCTGTGCAAAAGATCGTGTCATTTGTGAATAAACAGTCATACTTCCTCCTTTCCAATCCAAATGTCTCTTGCTTCCTCTTTCCTGGTTGTGCTGGCCAGAACCTCTAGTCCAATGTCAACTATGAAAGTTGAGAGTGGACACCCTTGTCTCATTCCTGATTGTAGGGGTAAAAGCACCTTGACTTTCACCATTAAGTGTAATGTTTAGTGTGGGATTTTTTTTCATACATTCTTTTATCAGATGGAAGTTTTCTTCTGTTCCTAGATTGCTAAAAGTTTTTTTTTTAAACCAAGAATGGACGTTGGAGTTTGTTTAAAGCATTCTGCATCTATTGAGATAGTCATCTGGTTTTTCTTTTCTTTCTTTCTTTTTTGAATTAGTTAATATGGTGAATTCCATTGTTTTTTGAATATCAAATCAATATACATTCTAGGGATAAATCCCACTTTATCATGATGTGTTACACACTTTATATATTATTGAATTTGAGGCACCGAATTAAAAAAAAAGAAAACTTCCCTGCTTATTTATGAGGGACCTTGGTCTACAGTTTTCTTCTTTTGTGATGTTCTTGTCTGGTTTTAATATCAGGGGAATGTTGGCCTCCAAAACTGTGTTGGGAAGAGTTCTCTTCTCTTCAATTTTCTGGAAGAGTTTGTGTTGAGTTGGCATTCTTTATTCCCTAAATGTTTGATAGAATTTACTAGTAAAGCCATCTGGGCCTGGAGGATTTTTCTGTAGGGAGATTTAAGACCCACAATTCAGTTTCTTTAATAGATGTGGGGCCATTTAAATGGATTCAGATCCTTTAAATTGTTTGCTACGACTTCCTACATCTTGCCCCCAGCCTGGCGAACTGGAAGATTCTAGTTTTTCCAGGGTGAGGATTATCCCTAATTCTCCCTGGTTCTCTTTGACTGGAATCCCGAGATGCTTTATTCATATGTCTTTTCTAAGATGTTGCAATGGGAATGCCCAGGATTGATGCTGTTTCTCTTTAATCTGTGATCTTGTTTGTATTTGGGCCCAACTGCTTTTGCTTGAGTTTCTGGGGTTTTCTGATTTCCACACAAGCTCTGCTGTTTTCTGGGGTCCGAAGATCCAGAGAGAAAATTGGAGCTCCCTTATGTTAGAATCCACTGTCACTGGGTATCAAGAATCTTGATCAATCCCAAAATGCAGGAAATGAAATGGTAGCTGGTCACTCTTGTCTACTTAATATGCAAGAGGGTGGCTGGCCTTGAAGAGAAAGTGAGCAAATGAGTTCGTCCTAGCTCTCTTATTATCTTCTTTGGCTGTAATTCACCTTTTCAAGGACTCTCCTCATTGATCAATATGACAAGACTCTGATGGTCGGCAAGCGACGGGGATATTATAATTGTTTATCTTGTAATCCAGTGGTTCTCATCTCTAATGGTCATCAGGATTGTCTGAACATCTCAGCAAGACAGATTGCCGGGCCCAGTTCCAGAGGTTCTGATTTATTGGGTTCAGGGTGGGGTCTTCCCGGGGGAGGAAGAAAAGGCTGCAGGACTGTCAAGTGCCTGAGACCACGGACTGCCACGAGCCACAGCAACCTGTGGAACAAGGTCTTTAATACGTGAAGCTGTGCGGGCTTCCTTCTGGGTAACCATGGTTACCGTGGGCTCTGTCTCTCGGGCCCTTTCAGGAAAGCACAAGGAGAAAAGCCTCAAGCCAGAGGAGGGATCAGCAAATAGGCATGGAACAGCCTCCTCCAGCTTCCCGGCGGGAGGTCTGGGCCGGGGCTGGAGGGAGAGCCAGCGAAGTAGGCACGGATGTATCCTGAGATCGTGAATTAAAGGTATGGTGCTCAGGGGCTACCTCGGTGATTCGGTGGCTTGAGCATCTGACTTCGGCTCCAGTTATGATCTTGCAATTCGTGAGTTTGAACCCAGTATATGTGGCTCACTGCTGTCAGGCCGTCAGTGCACAGCCCACTTGAGATCCTCTATTCCCCCACTTATGCTCTCACCCCCAAAAATACGTGGCACTCAGATGCAGACATGATCCCTCTGTCACTGCCGCTTCCTGTGTTGACACCCAGTTGGTGGCTGGGTGCAAACAAATGCTCATCCATGCACACTGCCTCCTCTAACCTTCTGGTGGCAGGGGAGGAAATCCCAGCACTGGGGGACAGCTGGATCCCTTGGTCCAGCCCTGGGAACTCAGAGAACTGGCTTGAGCCCTTAACGCTTGTTACAGCCTGCTACCTCTGGTCCTTGTTGGCACAGAGAGGGTGGAACCTCTCCTCTACCCTGGGGGGGGGGTGAGTATAGGTGGATAGGGAGCCCTCAGAGCACCTTGCTGAGTGGGGAGGCAGGTGGGAGATCCTTGGGTCAGCAGCCAGTCTCCTCTCAGCTGGTGGCCGCCACCACGAGCAAGACTCCACACAGCTCTGGAATGTTCCACCTGGGCCATGATGCTGTTCTTGACTGGCTCCCTTTACCACAGATACTATCTGTTTCTGCTTTTAAAAACTAGGAACCAATTTCCCATTTCCCTTCTGCCTGTGAAATGTTAAAAATCAAAGGAAGTATTTCTTCTAAAAGAACTTACTCCATATACTTAAAAAGAAATCCTCTTTACTCTGAAAACAAAGGTCAACCTTTGTTGACCTAAAAAAAGGTCTTTTTTTATTTTTATTTTTTTTTAATTTATTTCTAGGAGAGAGAGAGAGAGACAGTGTGAACAGGGGAGGGTCAGAGAGAGAGGGAGATACAGACTCTGAAATAGGCTCCAGGCTCTGAGCCGGCAGTCAGCACAGAGCCCGACGCGGGGCTCGAACCCACGAACTGTGAGATCATGACCTAAGCGAAAGTCGGACGCTCAACGGCTAAGCCACCCAGGCGCCCCTACCTAGGTCACTTTCTTAAGTTACCTGGAGTTTTCTAAAATTTTCAATTCTTTCCCAGTTCATTCAGGAAGCCCTTACTGAGGGTCTGTAGTATACTTGGATACTGTGTTGGGATACTATTTGAGAACTAATGAAATGTCCATGACCTTGGGGAGCTTAGGTAGCTCACATCCAAGCCAGAAACTGGACCATGAATGAATATTACCGTAATAGGTAGGAACTATAATAGAAGTTGAGTTCAGGGTCCTCTGGGAGCACAGAGGAAAATCTAACCCATGCAGGAGGGCTTCTTGGAGAGGGTGGTTTCTGAGATTAGCCTGGAAATAGAAACAAGATTAGCTAGTCCACAATGGGGCCAAGATATGCCAGGAAGAGGGAAAAACACAAAGCCATAAAGGCAAGAAACAATCACGTGGGTGCCACAAGCACACATGCACGCGTATTGGTGTGTATGTGCATATGTGCATGTGTGTGTGTGTGTGTGCATATGCTCTTGTGTGCATGCGTGTTTGTGTGAGTGCACGTGTGAGTGTGTGCTCATGCGTTTGTGCATGTAACTGTGCAAGCGTGAGTTTGTGCATGTGAGTGTGCGTGTATGTGTGTAAGCTCACGCAAGGCTATGTGGGGGGATTGCCACAGAAGGGGTGGGGCTAGAGAGTATGAGTGAGCCCACATTTCTGAAGGAAAAGTACAAGAAGTAGCAGGAACATAAAGGTGGAATGAGATCATTAAGGCCCTCAAACAACACATCAAGGAGACTGGCTTTGGGATAATCTTCCAGGGAGTTTTTCCATCATAATCAGGGCATGTGATGGGAACAAGACAGGGCAGGTAGCTTCTTATGCCTTTGGGGATGGGCTGGATTCTCCAGACATAGAGCGTAAGGCAGGGATCTAGGAGCCCTGGTCCTTAGAGGTTATGTTCTCAGGAGAGGGAGACAGGACAGAGCAGGGGAGAGACGCTAAGGAAGGCAGTGGGCTAAGCTAGAGGCCCCCTTTGGCCTCCTTCTGAGGTAACACCACAGAATCAACCCCGCCTCCTGGAGAGGAGGTGGCTCTTGATCCTGGTGTCTGTCAATCATCAGCTGCAGGCTGGGGAGGGGAGAGTGGCCTGTGTCAACCATCTAGAGAAGGGGAGCTGTGGGCACTTACTGGACCACACCTGAGGGACACGCACATTTACTGGATGACAGGGATCTGTCCAGGCCCGGCACCGACAGCATCTACTACCGGTGATATTTTTATAAATTCTCTGAGCAGTTCTAGAATTGGGGGGCTGCTTCAGTGTGATGGAGATTGCTTTCATTAGAACAACGTCCTTCTTTAGTATTCTCTGGGAGCTAATGTTCTTGATATTAGTCATCTTTGTAGAATATTTCTCAGCTCCATGCTGGGTTTCTAAATTCTTAGATTACTGATCGTTGCCATTGGTTTTAGCCAAAGAAATTGCTTCTAGATAGAAAACAAACATTCTTTTTATTCCAAAGCTTTAAAAACACTTTCAAATTGGGGCACCTATGTGGCTTAGTCAGTCAAGCGTCTGACTTTCGTTTAGGTCATGATCTCATGGTTCGTGGGTTCGGGCCCTGCGTCGGGCTCTGTGCTGACTGCCAGCTCAGAGCCTGGAGCCTGTTTCAGTCTGTGACTCCCTCTCTCTCTGACCCTCCCCTGCTCACACTGTCTCTCTCTCTCTCTCCTAAAAATAAATAAAACACTTAAAAAATTAAAAAAAACAACACTTTCAAATTGAATAAGATATGTTTGAATTAATAAAACCTCTACCTGAGAGGCCAGAAGCATCTGGTACAGACTCTTCTGTTTGGTATTGGCACAGAGCTTTGACACACGGCTTCCGTGTCCATAACTCATGAGGGAAAGAATAGTGGGAAGGGGGCCAACCATTAAACTAAAGCGTGGCTACTCTTAAAGAGAAATTATTCTGAGACCTGTTAAAATGGAAAGGGAGATTTTATGGCAATAGGGGAGAGAGACTGAACCCATTCCAAATACAGGAAAGACACTTGGGCTGTATGATCAATGAGCAGAGGGAGGGGATCAGTGGATGGAAAATTGCTAGTGGAGCCACCCTGGGGAGGGAGATTCTTGGTAAAGGCAGGACAAGAATTTAGACATCAAGGGGGAAGGATGAGAACTATGATCAGATAGCAAGGGGTGGGGACTCACTAAACTGACATAACAAGTGTAGTAATTACGTTTTTAATTTTCTTAGGAATCTTGCGATGTTGTGACATCCCTCAGGGATTTGCTGCCAACAACCCACATTCCAGAAGCTTAGACAGCACTGCCCTCCTGGTCTGAACAGAGGCCCAGCTCCTTAGGGAAGATTTCCCACCACTTGTGGTCATCTAGAGAAGGCCTTCCCTGCAGGTAGAAGCCCCTTCTGTGAGTGGTGGCTGGGGCACTGCCGCCGGTACACTGCAACCATCCCGCGCTCATGGATTGGAAGAGCAAATATTGCTAAAATGTCTATACTACCCAAAGCAACCTACACATTTAATGCAATCCCTATCAAAATGGCATAAGCAGGGGCAGCCAGTAGGCACCTGGCTCTGGCTTTGTTGGCCTTGAACCAATTTCCATCAAGGATTTGAAGGCTATGGGATCTTCGGTTGGGTTTATTCCTAGGTGTCTTATTGGTTTCGGTGTAATGGTGAATGGGATCGACTCCTTGATTTTTCTGCTGCATCGCTCGCCATTGGTGCAACAAATTTCTGCATGTTGATTTTATATCCTACAATTTTGCTGAATTCAAATAGCAAAGTTTTGGTGGAGTCTTTTGGGTTTTCTACATAGAGTATCAGGTCATCTGCAAATAATGAAAGTTTGACTTTTCTTTACCAACTTGTATGCCCTTTCTTTCTTTCTTTTCTTTCTTTTTTCTTTTTCTTTCTTTCTTTCTTTCTTTCTTTCTTTCTTTCTTTCTTTCTTTCTTTCTTTCTTTTCCTTCCTTCCTTCCTTCTTTCCTTCCTTCCCTTCCTTCCTTCCTTCCTTCCTTTCTTTCTTTCTTTCTTTCTTTCTTTCTTTCTTTCTTTCTTTCTTTTTTGTGTGGTTGCCAAGGCTAAGACTTCCAATACTATTTGGAATAGAAATGGTGAGAGTGGAACACCTTGTTTTGTTCATGTTAACTAAAGAGGTAAAAGATCTCTACTCAAAAACTATAGAGCACTTGTGAAAGTAATTGAAGAGGACACAAAGAAATGGAATGGCATTCCATGCTCATGGATTGGAAGAACAAATATTGTTAAAAAGTCTATACTACCCAAAGCAATCTACACATTTAATGCAATCCTTATCAAAACATGACCAGCATTTTTCACAAGGCTAAAATAGACAATCCTAAAATTTATATGGAACCACAAAAGACCTCGGATAGCCAAAGCAATCCTGAAAGAGAGGAAACAAAATGGAAGGAATCATGATTCCGGATTTCAAGCTATGTTACAAAGCTGTTGTCGTCAAGACAGCATGGGACTGTCATAAAAACAGACACATAGATCAGTGGAACAATATAGAAAATCTAGATGATGTTAGGAAAACTGGACAGTTTTATACAGAAGAATGAAACCAGACCACTTTCTTATGCCATATACAAAAACAAATTTTAAATGGATGAAAGACCTAAATGTGAGACAGAAAACCATCAAAATCCTAGAGGAGAACATAGTCAGCAACCTCTTTGACTTTGGCCAGAGTAACTCCTTACTGGATGTGTCACCAAAGACAAGGGAAGTAAAAGCAAACATAAACTATTGGGACCTCATCAAGATAAAAAGCTTCTGCACAGAGAAGGAAACAATCAACAAAACTTAAAGGCAGCCCACGGAATGGGAGAAGATATCTGCAAATGACATATCCAAATCTATAAAGAACGTAGTCAAACTCTGCACCCAAAAAACAAACAACAAACAACCCAGTTAAGAAATGGGCAGAGGACATGAATAGACACTTTCCCAGAGACATCCAGATGGCTAACAGACACATGAAAAGATGCTCAACATCACTCACCATCAGGGAAACACAAATGAAAACCACAATAAGATACTACCTCATGCCTGTCAGAATGGCTAAAATTAAGAACACAAGAAACAAGTGTTGGCCAGGATGTGGAGAAATAAGAAGCCTCTTATACTGTTGGTGGGAATGAAAACTGGTGCAGCCCCTCTGGAAAACAGTATGGAGGTTCCTCAAAAAACTAAAAGCAGAACTACCCTCTGATCCAGCAAGTGCACTATTCGGTATTTACCCAAAGGATATAAAAATACAGGTTTGAAGGGGGGTACACACACCTCAGTGTTTATATAGCAGCATTATCAACCATAACCCAACTATGTAGAGAGACCAAATGTTCACACCAGCTGATAAATGGATAAAGAAGATGTGGTGTGAGTGTGTGTGTGTGTGTGTGTGTGTGTGTGTGTGTAAAATTTAAATAAAAAGTAAAGTCTCTGGGATCCCTGCATGCCGTGATTAGCAAATGCTTTCTGAGATTCTAAGTCTCTTGTGCATCTTAGGTAGTGGACGGGTGGGAAGAGGGAAACAAGCCATTTTGTTCAGGGAAGGAAGTGATTTTTTTTTTTGTATATGTATATTTCATGCAGTATTTGGGACATATTCATACTAAAAATATTTTTGTTGATATCCAAAGGACAAACTGGTTGTTGCCAAAAGTGTTTATTCTGATGAAGCACAAAGGCGAATTTGTTCTTATGTGTTGTTTTATCTAAGAAATCTTTGCCTTAGTCACAAGGATCTGGGTCATGCATGTAGGTCTGAGATCTATTTTAGGTTAATTTTTGTGTATGGCACAGGCGCAAGTCGCATTTTCTGTTTTTGCATCTGGAGATCTGATGATTCAGCACCACTTGGTCAAAAGGGTATCTTTTCTTCACCCACTTGGCCTCACCCCTTTGTCAAAAATCAGTTGTCCATTTATGTGTGGGTCTGATTTTGGACCCTCTGTTCTTCTGTGTTGTTTTATATGCCTGATTGTCCACCAATGCCATCCTGGCTGGTTCTTGTAGTTTTACACGAGTTCTTGAATGCAGTGAGATTAGCCCTCTGACTAAAGCAGAGAATTGATGCCTTCAGGGTTTGGGGGCCCTAAACATCAAGTGGTCCAGTACTTGGTGGTCTTTAGAAGGGAATCCTGAATTCCAATTTGCGTTTAGTTTTTTAATGTTTTCTTTAAAAAAAAAAACATTTTTTTTTGAGAGAGAGCATTCGTGTGCACAAGCAGAGAAGGGGAGAGATGGGAGGGGTTGGACAGAAGATCTGAAGCAGGCTCTGCGCTGTCAGTGCTGTGCCCGAATCGCGAGTCCCAGAGACCTCCAAGGAGCCGGCACCGATGCAAGTACAAAAGGGTCTTTATGACAAGCTCGAGCAGGGGCTCACACCAGACTACCGGTGTCATGGCAGCAGGGTGAAGCGAAGAACGATAGCGAACAGGGTTTTTAAGGAGTAAGGGATGCGGGTGTTACAGTACGTGTAGCATCATCACATAAGCACCAATTACAATTGTCCAGCACCCATGGCAACAGCTTTGACCATTCAGCATCTGTGAGGTGTTCATTCCTTTTGTTGGGACCCAATCATGACTTTTGAGAATCCTTTGAAAATGACCAATTATGAGGTGAGTTCAAAGGGCCCACGTGGGGTTCAGACAAGCGGTGAGAAATTAGCTAGTTTGTATCTGCAGTTCCCAGCCTTGACTCAGACCATAGGAGTGTTTCTTTTTACTTTGTGATTAGCCGATCTGAGGGCGGTGGAGGATGGCTTTAGCCTTGAACAGTCTGAGGCTTTTCCTGGGACTGAGACTGGGGCTACGTGCCGTCCGAGGTTTCTCTTAATGGAGGCCTTAATTTTTGGCTCTTCATCAGCACAGAGACCGCCCAATGCAGGACTCAAACTTATGAGCTGCGAGATCATGACCTGAGCCAAAGTCTGATGCTTAACTGACTGAGCCACCCAGGTGCCCCTGTAGTTTACATTTAAGAGAACAAAAGGTTAGGGGCGCCTGGGTGGCTTAGTCGGTTAGGCATCCGACTTTCACTTGGGTCATGATCTCACGGTTCGTGGGTTCGAGCCCCGCGTCGGGCTCTGTGCTGACTGCCAGCTCAGAGCCTGGAGCCTGTTTCAGTCTGTGACTCCCTCTCTCTCTGACCCTCCCCTGCTCACGCTGTCTCTCTCTCTCTCCTAGAAATAAATAAAAATATTAAAAAAAAAAGAGAGAACAAAAGGTTAACAAGGTAGGACTGGCCCAACGTGCTAGTATATAATGAAGAAGATTCTAGAGCCCAGCTTTCCTTCTTATCAGAACCTTAGCAAAATTCTCTTCTTTTTAAAAAAATTTTTTAAATGTTTATTCATTTTTGAGAAAGAGAGAGAGACAGAGTATGAGTGGGGGAGGGCAGACAGAGAGGGAGACACAGAGTCCGAAGCAGACTCCAGGCTCTGAGTTGTCAGCACAGAGCCTGATGCAGGGCTTAAACTCATGGAACTGAGAGATCATGACCTGAGCCAAAGTCCGATGCTTAACCAACTGAGCCACCCAGGCACAGAATTTCTTCTAATGATCAAATAATAATAAGGAGAGCTATCATTTTTTGAGTACTTGTTACAGCGCAAAGCATTTTGCATGTAGTATTTCACGTAACTGCGCACATGTCTTTGATGGAGTCATCTTATTCTGTATTTGTGGTAGGTGGGGAAACTGAGGCACAGAGAGGTTGAGTCATGTGTGCAAGGTTGTATAGCTGCTAGCTGAGCTGAGGTACAAATCCAGGGTGGCTCAGGGTAAAGCCTGCACTCGAAGCCAGTGGTTTTCAAAGTGAAGTCCCAGAACCTGCAGCATTAGCTTCTAACCAGAGGAGTTTGTTAGGAATGCAAATTGTTACCCCTGCAATATTCTGATGCCAGTTACAGTCAGAACTGCTGAAGAGACAAGTCCTTCTATTCTGCCAGCAGGCAGCTCCTCTGCGCTAAAGTCTTCACTGGGTGATAAATAATCGCAGAGGCTGGGGTGTGTGTGTGTGTCTATGATTCTCTCTTTTGGTCTTACTCAATGGCCATGACTTTGGAGGAAGGAGTAATGCATGCAGAGAGCAAGGGTCACACACACATGAAGTGCACGGGCTTGGGGGGCTTGGTCAACTGATTTCACCTCTCTATGCTTTCATTTTCCTCCTCTGTGGCCTGGTGATAACCATAATAGCAGCCTCCTAAGAGGGCTCTCAGCATGAACGAGACAAGTCAGGGAAAGTACTTAGCATAGGATTCTGCCCATTAAAAAACAAAGACTCAATCAGATTATATTTCTGATCATTATTGGTGAGAAAGCATAAGGCAAACTGAGGGCAAAATACAAGCAAGCCCCCCCCCCCCAAGATGGGATGTGTGTGATCTTCCTCAGTTTCTCCTGGCTGTCCAAGAACAAAGGAAAGGAAAAAAAGCAAAGGGCCAACTGATAGAGAACACAGTCAAACAGGACAGGACCTCCATCAGTTTGCAAATGCCTTAGTAAATTACACAGAAAAGGCAAGCTTATCAATAGCCTAATCTTCAGAAATTTACAAACTCAGTTTCCTGGAGCCCCAACATCACCCTCCCCTGCATAGTGATGTGGGGAACAAAGGCAAGGAGGAAATGGCAGGTAAGATTACATTTCCTTATAACCCTCAGCCCATTGACAAATACTGGAGGCAAATGCAGAGTAGGAACCCCCTGCCTTCTTTTTTTTTTTTTTTTTTATTCCCCTGCCTTCTTAATGCTGATGACTTACTAGAGAGAAAACAACCTTGACCTGACAGTAGCAAGGCCTCCTCTTTAGCATATGAAAGTCTCTCTGGAGGCCTTCGTTTTGACTTTACCTCCTCCACTTCCCTAGTATATTACCAGTCACTCTTCACAACACCCCCTCCCTTGCAGCTCTTTCTATCAATGGGTCCTGTCCCCCTGCTTTAATAAATTCATCTTTTTGGGGGCACCTGGGTGGCTCAGTTGGTTAAGCATCCGACTTCGTCTCAGGTCATGATCTCACGATTCATGGGTTCAAGCCCCGCATCGGGCTCTGTGCTGACAGCTAGCTCAGAGCGTGCATCCTGCTTCAGATTCTGTCTCTCTCTCTCTCTGACCCTCCACGGCTCATGCTGTCTCTCTCTCTCAGAAATAAATAAAATATTTTTTAAAAAAATAATAAATTCATCTTTTTGTACCAAAGACGTCTCAAGAATTCTTACTTGGCCATCAGCTCCAAACCCCAACCATTCCCAAACCCCATCAGGATCATGACCTGAGCTGAGTCAGACACTTAACCCACTGAGCCACCCAGGAGCCCCAGTTGAAATGCATCCATATAGCAAAAACAGTTAAATAATGTATGTCCCAAATATTGCATGAGACATACTGCTGAAAAATTACTTTTATCTGAAACTTAAATGTAACTGGGGATCCCGTATTTCATTGAGCAACCCCAGCAGGCAGAGAGATGCACACAATTACCCTGGAGAGGCTGCATTCGGTGGTTAGCCTTTGAGGTAAGTGTCTAAATGGACTTAAGTAATAATGAAGAGGGTTTTGGGGATGGTGGTGGAAGAGTCTGGAGCCGATGACTAAGAAAGAATTCTTGAAGACGTCTTTGGTGCAAAGAGATGATTTTATTAAAGCGGGAGTGGGGGGTGGGGAGCAGGACCCATTGGCAGGAAGAGCTGCACTGGGGTTGTGAAGAGTGTCTGGTAATGTACTAGGGAGTTGGGGGAGGTAAAGTCAAAAGGGAGGCCTCTAGAAAGACTTTGATATTCGAAAGAGGACTCTTTCGAGTTGCCTGAGGCCTTGCTACCGTCAAGCCAAGGTTGTTTTTCCACTAGTAAATCATCAACATTAGTATGGCAGGGAGTTCCTGGAGATATGCTCTACTCTGCATTTGTCTCAAGTAATTGTCAATGGGTTTTGGGTTATAAGGAAGTTTAATCTTACCTCTCATTTCCTCCTTTCCCCACATCACTATGGAAGGGAGGGTGACATTATGGCCTCCAGGAAACTGAGTTTGTAGGTTTCTGGAGATTAGTCTATTGATAAGCTTGCCTTTTCTGTGTAATTTACTAAGATATTTGCAAACTGATGAAAGTCATGCCCCGAATGACTGTGATCTTTATCACCTAACCATTTCTTTCCCCTTTCCTTTGTTCTTGGGTAGCCAGGAGTACCTGAGGAATATCACACAGACCCCACCCAGGTCAGGGAGCTGTTTGGGGGTGTCGGCATGCCTTATGCTCCCTTATCCATCTCACAAGCTTGTGAGTTTGAGCCAGCCCCATGCCGTGCTCTGCACTGACAGCTCAGAGACTGGAGCCTGCTTTGGATTCTGTGTCTCCCTCTGTTTGCCCCTCCCTTGCTTGTGCTCTCTCTCTCTCTCTCTCTCTCTCTCTCAAAAATAAATAACTGACACTAAAAAAAATAAATGTACTGGACATCTTGTAATTTTATTTGGTAAATCTGCCACTCCTACTACCTGCACAACACGAGTATTTCAGGAAGGAATTGGCTCTGCGTAGCGGAGGAAGGCCTCCTGTACTGAATCTAAGTCGCGTCCCCTTGCTTTTGGGGTGGCGGCTTGGGATGTGTTTATGACACCTGGAAAGAGGCAGCATGGCCAGAGACTAGCAGGGCTCCATTTCCTCCCTCTGTTACAATATTCAGCCACATGCTGTGAAACAACCCAGACAGGTTGAAAAGCATAGGGGGGTTCAGAGACCCACACAAAGTGGCTACAACTGGCACGGCTCCAGCTGAAAAACCAAAGCAAAGAAATCGGCTGCTTTTTGTGGGAGATAAAGACAGAAAAAAAATCTCCCTGCCAGCAAAACAAGCCCAAACTAGCCCCACACAGACATTTAATCAGAAGTAGATTTGTTTGGTCTTCTGTAACATCTTCATGTGAAGCTGGCTGTCCTGTTTTATAAATCTGAATTGCACATAACTCGCACTGCACCGATGAGAACGTGGAAGATTTATGGGGTGGTTCAACGGCATTAATTGCAGAGCAGAACAGTAGTACTCAACCCAAGAATGTGGGCTTTTGTTACAAATCCACCTCTTCCATCCAGGTGAGCCTGTGTTCCCAGAACAGCAGAGCTGTAAACATTTAAAGGATGTAAATTATTAAAGACAATCATCAGTGCTTCTGACAAGCAGCGAACTGGGTGACCGAATCGGAAAGCCAAGGAAGTTGGACAGCATTTGGTCGGTGTAGATGGAGATGTTCAGAGTACAGCGGAATAGGGCAAGTTCTTTCCCAGAACCACAGACCATGGAGTGAGACCTAGTGCCAGCTGTCCCTACGGGCTGGCCTGTGTCCTTTCTCCCTGTCTTCCCTGTGCGTCCCCAGGCTACATCCGTACCCTGGTCCTCAGCCTCTACTCAGGTCACAGGCAGCCGAGGAAAGTGGGCATCTGAGCAGAAGCCCCTCCAGGCAGAAATGAAAATTTCACTGGGGACATCTTGCATTGCAATCTCACTTATTCTTTCTCCTCCCTATTTAAACGGGGTTTTGTTTTTAATGCTGACTTCCTCCTTCTTCCCTGGGATTGTCCTAGGTAATTTTAGCTGGTGGAAGAGCTGAACTTAATTTGATGGAATGAAAGGAAATGTGCCTTTGTTTTCTTAAAAAGAACGAATGTTTCCCATTGCTTATTTATGGACACAATAAACCCGGCTCTGCTGGGGAGACACGTGGCGGGGGAGGAGCAGATGCATGGAGAAAAGGACATGATGTTTATAACACTGTGAATGAAACATGGCAAACGGGCGGATTAAAACAATCGTTCAGCAGAAGGCACAAATGTATTGCTTGGAACTCACATGGACATGTTCCAACTTCTTTGCAGTCACATTCAATGTCGAGCTAATTGGTAATGGCAGAATTTGACGTGAAACTGGTGTTTTTAAAGGAAGTGTTACGTGTGCTCACACACAAGTAAAACGGAGTGAGGAAACTGTGGTGTCTCACTTCTGGAAGCTTTTGACTCAGAAAAATGCCGTTCTCGACCTGTCTCATGGGGGATATTATGTCAAAAGGGAGGATGTTTTGACTTTAAAACATAACGTGCAATCCCCCACCTCCATGTTTCCCCAGAGCAGTGGAAGCACATATCCACACAAAGACTTGCTCGAGAATGTTCATTACAGCCAAAACCCAAGACATGACTCAAATGGCCATCAAGTGGGGAATGGATGGGTAGCTTGTATGTTGGTTCGGTGGAATATTACTTGGCAGTGAAAAAGAAACAGACTGTTGACAACTAGAAAAGTGTGGTTGAATCTTAAAAAAAGTATGCTGAGCAAGTGAATTCAGACGTATTGTTGCGGAAATCTGGTCTGGATCACTGGTGGAAGAACCAAGCGGCACTTGGATATCTTGGAAGGAAGTGTAAGGACACAAGTCTAAACGTCTAAACCAAACTGACTCCATGACAGGCTTTAAGTTTCCCCTCTAAGCTAGAAGGCTTAAGTTCCAGCTTCCCTGAAACTATCAGGCAGTGACACATTGCCCAAGGCAGGAGAAACCACCCTTGCAACACCCAATCAGGAAAGGCCAGCGACCACCCTCCACATTACTGAGAGAGAGGCTTAGAGATAGAAACTATAGATAGGACCTGTTACCTAATGTTAAAGTTAACCCGTTAGTCGCCAAACAAGACCCTAGGCTCGCTCTGTAATTGGTTGAATTTAAAGGTACTCTAAATGTTGTAATTGGATCCCGCCCAAAGTAACAAATACTCTAGACAATGTGTATGGTTAAACCCTCTGTCAATAATGTTGAATAATTATGATTGGATCACTGTTCCCATGTCACAACTTCTGTAACTCCCCCGTCACAAACCCCATAAAAACCCTACTCTGCCTTTGCTCAGGGCTCTCAGCACAGATCCACTGCGTTGGTGAGGTCTGGGAGCCTGGGCTTAAGCCCGAATAAATGCCCTTTGCTTTTGCATACGTGACTCGGACTCCTTGGTGGTCTTGTGATTTTGGGGAGATCGCGATCTGAGCATAACAGAACGAGGTTTATTTTACACCGGTGGGCTCAGAGGAGATCATTCTCCAGAGGTCTGAGCCCAGAGCATCAGCAGAGGGAGTAATTTATAACTTCTTTTTTCCACATTCCTCATTAGTACATGAGACAACAGTGTGGGAAGAAGAACCTGGAAGAGGGAGTCTTTGATTAGGAACAGGTATTTCCTTATCAGTCCTGTTGGCTACATCTTATAACAGATTTTTCCCTATCAGTATGCCAGATCTGGAAAGAATTCATTCAAGAGGATGTTGCAAGGGGTAGTGGTCAGTGCCATGGGGAGACCATTCTGACCCTAAGATCAGCGAGGGTGTCAAAGGGTAGGCATAAAGGATTTTTCTTGATTGGGAGGAGTGAACAAAGCCAGAAGGAAGCTGGTGTGGGAAAGTGTGGTGAAGGGGAGTGGCCGGAGAGCAGAGTGAGAATGTTTAGCCTTGAAGCCAGCCTGTGTTTAGGAGAGGCAATGTAGTCCCGGCTGTGTTTCTGGAAGGGGCTGTCTGCTGGCTCGGGCTGACCGGGGTGGACAGAGTTCACATCCCCAGGAAGGAAAGACTCTTAACTCATGTTTGATTAACAAGCATTTTGTTCTGACCCATTAGTGGGACCAAGCAGTCCAGCTAATCATTTAAAAAAAGAAATGGGCATTTGTAGGGTCTGTGTCTGGCCCTGTCTTACATAAACAAGAGGGCATCTCTGAGTCTTATTAAGTCATTTGAGGAGGGGTGTTCTTTGTAGGAAGCTTCTGTCCAGAATACAGAAGTGCAGGGAGTTTTCTGAACTCCTGCTGTTTTCCAGGAGCCCAGGGTTTGGGTAAAATCCCACCTTGTTTTATTAAAAAGTGTCATTCCATTTACACAACATTCTAAAAAAGGTGAAACTGGCGTGTCTGGGTGGGTCAGTCGGTTAAGTGTCTGACTCTTGATTTTGGTTCACAGGTCATGACCTCACGGTTCATGAGACTGAGCCCCGCATCAGGCTCTGCGCCTATAGTGTGGAACCTATCTGGGAGTCTCTCTCTGTCTCTCTCTCTCTGCCCCTCCCCTGCTCATGCACATGTGAGCTGTCTCTCTCTTTCTCTCCCTGTCTCCCTCTGCCCCTCCCCTATTCATGCACTTGTGAGCTCTCTCTCTCTCTCTCTCAAAATAAATAACGAAACTTAAAAGAAACTAAAAAGGCAAAACTAAGGTACAGCTATAGAATGCAGATGGGCAGCTGCCTGGGGCAGTGGTGAGGTGAAGACTGGCTGCAAAAGAACACCAGGAAAGTTCTGGAGGTGACAGAAATGTTCAGGACCTTAGCTGTGGTGAAGGTTGCGTTGTACATACATTTCCTGAAATTCATGGAACTGTGCACTTAACATGGGTGCATTTCACTGTATGTAAACTATACTTGATAAATTTGATTTGAAAAATGGAGGGTGGTTAGCTAACCGTGGTCATGAGCTCAGGAGCAGGCTTGAACACCAAATCCGTCCCTTGCTATGGCAGTTATGGGACAATTGCTTATTCTCCTTAAGCACCATTTTCTCCACTCATTCCCATATCCTGAGTGCTCAGAGCATCAAAGCCACACACCTAGCAGGAGCTCTATCATATTAGCCATTATTCTGCAACAACTGTGACTCCATTTTCCTTCCTTGGTATGTCCTGGGCTGTGTGCCATCTTGAAGAGAAAATGGAATTTCATGGCACCGTATCCAGGCTGCGAGTCCCTTAGCTTCAGTATCTTTAGATGTTAAATCTCTGCCTGAGTCCCACTCTTGCAGGGCTCAGGGGTCCCTGAAGGATGGACAGTGTCAGCGAGGGAGAGTGGGAGAGCCACGAGAATCTTTCTGGTCACCAGGCAGGCATCTCTGCTCTGATTGGGGCTTAACTTTATTTTATCATTAAGTGTTTGGGGGATGGCACAGAAGTGGCATTTGCCTTAGACAATGATTTCTGATGACAAACTTCTTTGATATGTAAGAATTTTCCAGAACATAGATTTGTAGAAGACTCCTGCATAACCTTTGTCAATAGTGACTGAGGTAGGTGGTTTAGATGCTTATCCTATGGGGAAGTAGGTATCTTTCCCATACAGGACAATGTTTTTAGCATAAAAAGGGTGAACTTAGTTTTTTGTAATATTGCTTAAGGGGAAGTATTAAGAAAAACAGGTCTTTCAGGAAACACAAATGTTTGCTCTCATAATCACAAAAGAAGTTCCTACAAAACGTTCCTTCACAGGGTGCAATCAGCATATATTCAAGGCCAGAATAAGTCACTCCGAATACTGATCACAAGATGCCTTAGGGGTCGGTGCTCAAGCACAAACAATTAGGTGGGGGTGGATATGGTCACCATCTGATCGGTAAGCGTCCGTGCAACTCACCTTAACCTCATCGGGAGTTTTTTCTCAACCTATGAGCTCAGAAACGGCTCCCAACAAATCTCTGCTCAGCTATGTTACAGTGTCTCATGAAAATTAGATGGGAAAATGGATGGGGAAGCATTCATAAGCTAAAGCAGTTATTGTTAAGTGCTAACGAGCTAATAAATGGCAACGATCATGAGTTTTCTTTTTCTTCATTACGCCTCTGTCTTTTCTGATTTCTTTTTCATAAAGAAGATGGATTATCCTTATAAGCAGAAGAAATTTATAATTTCCACCCAGAACAAGATGCTGTAGGCCTGGAATAAGTACTTAAATATTTATTTGAAGACGAGGTGATTATGTAATTTATCTTCTAAGGCCACTTTTGAAAGAAGGTGCTGTCACTAATGACACCACATGATGGAGATGCTGGACAGCTCTTTGTCTGGTGACCTGAACGAACGTCCCCAATGAGTAGCAGTGGTCATTCTGTGTCTCCAGATGTGACCCCCCTCCCCCCCCCGAAGGACAAATCTTTACCATGTAGAATTCTAGCCAGGGATGTACTAACTGAATGTGATCATGAGGAAACATCAAAGAGACCCACTTTGAGCAATTCATTCAAAAACAAATGACCTACATTCTCCCCAGATGGGAAGGTCATGACGGAAGGAGAGGCCAGGGAAGTGTCCTAAGTCAAAAAGTCTAGAGACGTGACAAATGAATGAATACAGGATCCCAAACTGGGTCCTGTGCCAGACGGAAAATTGCATGTTGCATTTTCAGATGATTGGTCACATTGAAATACGGTCTGAATTTAGGCAAAAGTATTTTACCGACGTTAATTCTCCTGAACCAATAACTAACCTGTATATTTTTCAAAAGAGAATATCCTTGTTCATAGGAAATCACACTGAAATATTACTAGGCACAGAGGCATGATGTACGATATCTACTCTCAAAAGATCTGGAGAAAATAAGTTGTGTGTAGGGTGTGTGTGTGTACAAAGTCAGTTACAGAGACCTTGAGAGAACATGATAAAGCAAATATGGCCAAATATTAAGAATGAATGAATCTGAGTAAAGGGCCCGGGGGGAGGGCACTCTGAATTTGCAAAAATACTTGCGAATACATTTGTAAATTTAAAATTATTGTGGAATAAAGGTTTTTAAAAGTTGGGGAAGGTGCTGCATGGTGCTGAATAAATAAAAGCCCCCAGGACGGAGCGTCAGGCTGTCACAAAGCCCGAATGGAAAAGAAGCTGCTGTGGGGATGAGCTGGGGACAGAGAAGCTGACTGTGGTTTGGAGGGACAAGAGGAAAATGAGGACCCACATTTCCCTTTTGTTGCTGTAATTTGCACTTGTAGCGGTCGCTGGGGCTGACAGCACGGAGGACGAGAGGTACGGGGGTGGTCAGTGCCGCTAAATCTGGCTCTTCTTGTAACGGAGCTTGCTGGAAGACTCAGACTGTCCAGTAATGGGTCACCGCCTCCCCAGACGTAAGTACTTCATGCATTATAACACCACACAAAGAGGCCGAGTCATCACCACAGTGGAAGGCATCCTAGAGCAGTCTTTCCAGAATCAGACTCAAGTCAGGATTCCAGGCTGAGCACGGGGAAACACGGCATGCTAAAGCGTCTGAAGAGGTGCTGGGCATTGAGGTGGACAATTAGGACAATGAGATGAACTGAAGGTGACAATCCAGAGTGGTTCTCTTCCTGGAACGGTACATGCAAGAGGCAAAAAAGAGGTGCTGACTCCCCGGCATTCTATTCCTCTATCGGACAGCCGCAGGCAAAGGTCAGGTGCGTGGGGGACAATAGTCTCACTACTGAGAGGCTCCAAACTACTGGCTGCTGCCTCGTTATGGAGGGTACGCAGTCGGGGTGGACAAAAGCTCCTTAGCTGAGGACCCCCATGAGCAGGTCTTGGTGGAGGCTCTGGGCCAGGAATGCAGACGTCTGATGAGTGTGGCCAAGTTGGCAGAGCTCTGGCCTTGACTGCAGAGCCCTCCCGAAAACCACGATGCACGGCTGTGGCCCAAGTGAGGTGCGAGGGCTGCAGTCTTCCTGCTGAGGCTGACCGGCCAATGCCTTGTGTCAATCAGGTTCTTCAGAGAAACAGAACGAACAGGATTTCTGAGAAGTCCAAGATTTGCGGCTGGTAGGTTGGAGACCCGGGACACCCATGGCATTATTTCAGGCTACGCTGGAGTCCACAGGCAGGAGAAGACCAGTGTCTTAGCTGGAAGACAGTCAGGCAGACAGCTAGCATTGGGCACGGAAGGTCATGCACACGATTTTATTTTTTAAGTTTGAGTACAGTTGACACACAATGTCATTAGTTTCAGGTGCACAACACAGTGATTCACAACATTCCAGGGGATGCCATACTTGCCACAAATGTAGCTACCCTCTGTCACCGTACTGTGCTGCAACCATACCATCAGATGGCCAGGGACACGTGAAAAGATGCTCAACATCACCCATCAGCAGGGAAATGCAAACCCAAACCACGGTGTGATACCACCTCACACCTGTCAGAATGGCTAAAATCAAAAAGACAAGAAATAGCACGTGTTGGCAAGGTTGTGGGGAGAAAGAAAACCCCGTGTCCTGTTGGTGGGGATGCAAACTGGGTGCAGCTGCCATGGAAAATGGTTAGGAGGGTCCTCAACAAATTAAAGATGGACTCCGTGCATTCCTTGAGGAAGAAAACCTGAGTCAGGTTGGCGACCGCTCTCCTTCAGGGGGTGCTGGGTTGCACTTTCTCCTTGTAGGGGCCCAATAAGGATCTTGGGGACCGCAGTTGGAACACCCAGCCCAGGCCATCTCTGTCCATGAGAGCAGGCTGTGCGGGTGGCAGACTGAAGCGCCATGTTGGTGCTCCACATGCTGGTGGCTACGTGAGTGTCTCCCGGCTTCTGCAGGACAAAGCTTGCCGTGACACTTCAGTGCCGGAGGCCGCGCCGGCTCCGACAGGTCCAGGGGTCCCTGAAGGATGGACGGTGTCGGCGAAAGAGAATGAGAGAGCCCCGAGATTCTTTCTGATCACCAGACAGGCGTCTCTGTCCTGTCGGTTTTGGTGTCTTTATTTAAAGGTTCAACAACCATATGAGGTCAGAGAAAAGGAATTTCTTACAATGAGAGGTCTTTTGTGATATCAATTACAGAAGTATCCCAGTCATGGTGAATTTACAACCAAGAAAATAACAGGATGCTCTTAGTGAAAGACAGGATAACATAAAGGTTAGGTTGTATATAGATAAGCTAGGAGTCATTCTGTCTGGCTCTCAAGAGGATGAATGATTCTGAATTGGTTTGTGTGTGGAAACCATCATGAGGGCCCTAAATGTGTCCATCTTGGCACCTGGGTTTATGTTTTAGCTACTCTTATCTATCCTCATCCCAGTTGCCAGTGTAAGGGAGGGTGTTTGTGGAATGTAGGCCCTGAGGAAGCGACTGCCATACATCACCAATTAGTAAGTTAAGTTCGGTACTTATCTGTACTTTAACTATAAATTAGGCTCTTCTGATATGGGGCCAGGCTCAATAGTAACTCTTGTGTTCTTAACCCCCTTTATTATCTAAGTCTTGGATCTGCAAGGCCCATAGGAAGAGCCTTTTGACAATCGCCCATAGAGCTTTCATCTAAAGTCTCTTTCGTAAAGGCAGGAATATGCTTTTCCTTATGAGGTATCTGTATTCCAAATATGGGTCTGATATGGAATATTGGGAGGCCTAGTCAATACCAGCAGGCTCATTTCCAACATGAACCAGTAGTAGCAGAAGGAGATACTAGTCTTCGTTTCTCATGGCAGAAGCTGTGCAAACATTGCCATTTCCTTGCTGTGACTGCCATCCAGAGAGGCCGGTGCGGCTCCCGGCATATCCCCCTTTTTTATTATATATTTTTTTAAAGGACTGGAAGGAGACAAAGGACAATTAATGTGGCTATAAAAAGAAAGCTACGATTACTGACAAAATTATGGAATCCATCTAGAAAGGACATTGCTATCTGGGAAGGAAAAACAAAAGGTAGTAGAATAGGGGAAATATCAAGGAAGACAGGACCTGCAGCAGACAGAGGTCTGTTCCCATAATCACAAAGGGAGAGGTGCAATAGGAGGCTGAAAAATCAAACCTATGCCCAGTAATCATGTATTCTATTCTGGCATGCAATTTAGGCCAGACACGTACGTGGGCCCATTGGACTTTTCTTACGTCATCTAGCAGGCGCTGATCTTCAACCTCGGTAGTCACCTGTGTTTGGAGGTTGGGAATGATGGGAGGGGTCATCCCAAACATGATTTCAAAAGGAGTTAACCACATCTGATAGGAGGAGTTGCCCACCCTATAGAGTGCAAAGGGGAGGGGAGCCACCCAGTTTCCTCCAGTCTCCAAGGTCAATTTAGTTAAGGTCTCTTTTAGGGTTCTAATTATTATTATTATTTTTTTTTTTTGTCCTGAACTCTGGGGTTTGTACACACAATGTAATTTCCAATTAATCCCCAGGGCCGTGGCTAAATTCTGGCTTACTTTGGACACAAATGCAGGTCTGTTTTCTGACCCTATCATCTGAGGAAAGCCATACCTTATGAAGATGTCTTTTAGGAATTATTTTGGCCATGATTTGGGCAGTCTCATGTTTGGCTGTGAGCCCTCGGCGGGTGGTGGTTTCTCAGCCCCTTGGTAGGCGTTCTTCTTTATCAAGGGCCGTTACTTTACTGTGGAGATCCCGGAGTTAGCCATCCGCAACGATGAGGAGCTCAACAAGCTGCTGGATCCAAGGTTAAATCCCGCATTTGGTGTCAGTGGCGTTTCAGGCAGGCCATCAAGTGCTTGGTGGTCGGCGATGGGTGAGTGTGCCGCGCAGAGGCTGCAGGTTGGGCGATGGCCCCGGAGATCTTGCCAGGGCTGGGCACACAGCTCCGAGGACGTGGGAGCGGCGGGGGTGCGGGAGCCTGCTCGCGGCTGGGCAGGGCGGCCCTCACGCCCTGACATCCCTAACGCACGCTCCTTAGAATGTTGAGTCCAGTGTCCATTAGGAACTTAATGGATTTCCCTTTTAATTTTAGGGTTACCCTGGGCTTGGGGAGGGCTGCCGAACCCCATTTCCCTTAGTCATTGTCATCTCCCATTACTAGAGTGGGAGCTTTAGACTTTTTCTTGGGGCAATCTTTAGCCCAATGTCCTTCTTCTTTGCAGTAGGTGCATTGATTTTTGCCCAGGCAGGGGCGCCCTTCGAGCCGCTGAGAGTTCTCCTTACCTTCTTCTCTTGAAGCCAACTGCCTGAGGCGTCTTTTCGGGTCCTCTAGCTTAGCAGTTGCCCGAGTAGGATCTTGGCTAGACCTTGGTTTTATCTCTTTTCAGCTTTTATCTGTTTATCCTCTGCAATTTCCCTGTTGCTCTATACCCTTTCTGCCACGGCCACTAGATCTTGAAGGCTCTTTTTCTTTTTCTTTTTCTTTTATTTTTTATATTATTTATATATTTTTTAGGTGATCTAATTTCTGAAGTTTTCTCCGAATGTTGGGGGCAGACTGATAAAAGCCATGGCCATTGCAGCTAGGTTTGCTGGGGTCTCAGGATCCATAGGGGTGTACTGGCGGAATGCCTCTATTATACTCTTAAGGAATGTTGCGGGGCTTTCCTCTGGTCCCTGACTGACAATGTAGGCTTGCGAGCCGCAGCCTCGAGACCTGCCAATAGAGTCTGGCGGTAGACTAAGAGACTCTCCTTACCTTCAGCCTGGTTGTAGTCCCAATCCAGCTGTGCCAGGGGAAACCTAGCATCAATTCAAGCCTAATAGCCCTTGCAAAAAGGAGGTTGCAACCTGTGAAAGAGAGACAAAGGTAGAGGATGCATTAATAGCCTGAATCTGTTCATGAAGGGTTTGGACATCAATGCTAAGATTAGAGTGATTCCAAATACCAAGTAGATGATTTTGGATATTCTCCCAAGTGTGGGTGGTATCATTATGTTGGAGGGGAGTAACATAGATCCAACTATACTCCTAGTGACATCGAAGAGCCAAACGAGATTTTAGAAAACTTGATTCATTTCCGATAAACAGTACTGCCTCTTCTAAGGCATTAACTTAGTGTCTAATTTCCTGTCAATTATTTCTTGAGTGGCCAATGCAAAAGAGACATTTCTAGTTAACTGGTCAACGTGTTGGGCTGTATGTACTTCCTGATCAAGGGAGACAGTGGAAGTAGCCAGAGACCCTATGATGGCAATCAGTGCAGTAATACCCAATATTTGGCATGTGAGAGCATAATTGATCTCCTGCAAGACCTGTAACTCACAATCATCATACTAAGGAAGGGTTAGGTTAACAGAATCTTCCATTGAAAGTGTGTTGCTTTTACAAACTGGGTCTAGATTAGAGACAATACCAACAGAACATAAGAGGAAGGTTAGTATAAAGAGGAATTTTTTGCTGTTTCCCCAGCTTTCTGAACAAAGAGTAAGGACAGTTTATCTTATCAGACCGGTGATTCCTCAAGCTTCTGCGGTGGTGCGTAGACCAGCCAGCTTCCTGGGTGTGGCTGGAGCATGGCTGGAGATCTCAGGGGTCAGTGTCCTTTTGAGGGTCAGTTTAAGCTGGTTGACTGGATCTGGATCACCTCACCAGGCTGACCGTTCATCTGAGTTGGCCTACTTAACTCCAGAGCGAAGGGTCCATGGGGTGATGCCTGAAACTTTAAGAGCTGAATCCTTTGGTTATATATCTGAAGTACACCTGTAAGTCTTTGAAAGGGGTGAGTGACCCCCATCCTTCGAATAAACCAGATATCCTGGGTTTATTTGGGGTGGGTTTAGGGAGGATATCGTTTGCATATTTAAAGATACACCCAGTTTTCCTGTTGTTTCATGCATTCCATTTGGAAACAGGAGGGGGAGGGGAAGGCAGAAGAGGCAAGGTGACAGCAGGAGGCAGAGAAAAAGAATTAGCAGTTTAAAATTTTGTGAGCTCAGAGGGAGGAGTAGACTTCAGGTTTCTTTTGTTTTGTTTTGTTTTGTTTATGTCAGTAGATTTTAGGCAGTCCGTGTCAGTCTGGAGAAGATAAGGAATTTCCCCGAAACAAAAGCAAAAGGAGTTTCGGCAGCTGCTTGGGAATATTCCTTAAAGTCCCCCGTCCCGAGGTAGACTAGCCACAGTTGGCTCCAATTATAGCCATTAATCTGGGAAATGAATGAGTGAGAAGCCCTTACATCTATTAGGCAGAGGAACAGACAGTTAACATCTCCTTCAGTCTGAATTTACCTCAGCCAGACCAATAAGGTCCCCTTCATGAGGTTTTTCCGGATGTTGGTTGGGCACTCTTTCAGTGAGGCAATGTCACAAAGACAGACAAAGGGTGGGGGGTGCCCCCTCTAATGAGGAGACCAGTCAGATGCCAGTTTGGTCATGTCCCAAAAGAACTTAAGGGATGCTTAGCTGTAGGGGTCTCAGCTTTGGAAACTATTCCGATGCCACCATAGACTGTATGCCGTTCACCGCAGAATCAGAGACAGGCACATTTAGACTCCGTAGGCTTTTGGGACCTTAAGGGTGCCCACCGGTGGAGCCACAGAGTTGAACCCAGCAGGCAAGCCAGACCGAATTGCATATTCACACTTACATACATACCAGAGGTTATTATATTTCCTCCCACAGAAATCCTACAGATAAGACTAACAACGACAATGACAATGACAAACAGGACAAAACAGATACAGAAGTGGCCACAAAACAGGTTTATGAGTTTGCTGAAGGGCCAACCGACGTCTCTGTGTGCCCTGGGGGAGGGAAATAGCTGCGTCCAGCCTTCCATTTAATCCCCCAGACAGAAGCACATGCGCATTTAGAATCCAGATGATAAGTTGATTTACCTCCTTTTTTCCCTAATAACAAAAATGGGAGTATTCATGGATTATCGGAAGGCTCGCTATGTCCTTCTGTAAGCTGTTGTTCCATAAGTTGTACTGCTGCTATTTTTTGAGAAGGGCCACTGTTCTACTCAAACAGGAGTATCTGATTTTTAAACTATTGGGTCAGCAGCAACAGGAACAATGGCCCCTTTTACAAGTGTGGTTAGCCAATCCCTTTTTTGGGTTTTATATTTATGGAAGTTATTATACCCTGTTGTGTCTGGTCTAACCTTTTGTTGGGATGAAGCTGCATTTGTAACATCTGATTAGTAGCCTTGTCATTTGGGGTGGAAAGTAACATTCTCATTTGGGATAAAATATCTCGTCCCCATAAAGAAAAAGGGATGGAAGGAATAACATAAGGACAAAAAGTTCCTGAATTGTTTTCCTCATCTGACCATTTTAGGATTTGAGAGCTTTTTGCCACATTAGAAGCCTGTCCTATGCCCACGAGAGTAGCAGGAGCTTTCTGAGTCGGCCAAGTTGAGGGCCAGTCTTTTCCTGCAATGCAGGAGACATCTGCTCCAGTGTCTAGGAGCCCTTGAATAGGAATTCCCTGAACCTGCAATACTTTCATGGGCCTAGAGGCTTTAATCTCCTGTATCCAAAAGGCCATATCGCTAGAGCCAAAGCCTCCTTCTCCTCTGGGTGCATCAGTGGCATCCTTTCCTATGTGATAATAAGGCAATAATAGTAACTGGGCAATTCTCTGATCCTTAAAAATTTGCTTGGTGGAAGAAGGAGGAGAGACCAGCACTTTGATCTCTCCCTGATAATCAGCATCAACCACCCCAGGGATTATAGTGATCCCCTGAAGGGAGATGGAGCTCGTCCCAGTATTAATCCCACTACCCCAGGGGGCAGGGGCCCCTTTACACCAGTAGGAATAGTTACAGGAGGTGAATCAGGGGTTAGTATTGTGCTGGTGGTGGAACGGAGGTCCAGTCCTGCGCTGCCTGGGGTTGCTCTATAGAGCTCGGAGACTGACTGAAATTGGTGAATGGGTTGAGCGGGCTGAGGGATGTTGCCCCAATTAGTGTCGTGGCCTGGGGCTGGCCCCTCAATCCGTTTCCCTGGTCCTGAGATTTTTGGAGATTGGTTCCCAGTGGTTGGCCATTTTTGTGAAATTTAGATTTACAATCTTTGGCCCAGTGAAAGCCCTTTTCACACTTAGGACATATAGTCCTGGGTCTGTTGATATTATTTATCACCTGAGGAACAGGTGCAGTTGGCAGAGAGGTATTTGCCTTTTTTTGTGGGGCAGTCCCTACTGAAATGACCCATTTGCCCACAAGAATAACAATTAAATCTTGAGGAAGGTTTTTCACTCTTAGTACCTCCTGACTGCCCTAAGGACCTGACATATTGAGGGTATGTTTCTCCCTTTAAAGCTGCTGCGATGGCCACACCCTGGATAAAGGCAGGACTTACATCTGCACATTGTTTGACATAATCAGTTAAGGTGCCAGTTTTCCTTATGGGTCGTAATGAAGACTGGCAGGTAGAAGAGGCGTTTTCAAATGCTAGTTGTTTAATGAGAATGTCCGCTGCCTCATCATTAGTTATCACTCTTCTAACAGCTTGTATGAGTCTAGATACAAAATCCTCATAGCTTTCATCCGATCGTTGTCGGATTTCACCCAAGGTAGCGGCCCTGCCTGTTGCAATTGGCAAAGCTCTCCATGCGTTATAGGCACAATCAGTGACCTGCTGTAAGGTGGCTTTGTCAAGATACATTTGAGCTTGAGCAGTGTAATAATCACCCTCACCTAGGAGTTTATCGAGGGTAATGTCTCTCCTATTTGTTCTTTTATTTATGGCCACCTTTTTTCTAGCGAGATCATCATATTCTGCTTTCCATAGCAGGTATTGGCCTCCTGACAGGCATGCTTTTGCAACTTGAATTCAGTCATAAGGTGTCATCCAGCGGGATATTAGGGCCTCTAGCAATGTAAGTGTATAGGGAGCAAGTGAACCATATTCGGTACAGGCAGTTTTTAGTTCCTTAAGAATCTTATAGGGAAGAGGTTCCCAAGAAGGGTCCTCATCAAATTCTCCCCCAAGAGCAATGGGGAAGCAGCGAACAAAATCTGTATCTCCCTCTTTTTCTGCCTAACGGCGGCTCTGAGCCCTACTCCTTTTGAAGGTGGCATGGGAGGAAGTGGCCCAGATGGAGAGAAGTTCCCTGTATTCTGAACAGGGAAAGCCCAGTTGTTTGATGTTAAATTTGAAACCTTCCTAGTGGTGGAATCAGGGACAGTCCCTGAGTCCACCTTATTATCATTTTGGGGGGCGCTGGGCTTGAAGATTCCAGAAGTATCTTTTGAGGTGTCCAACGCCCCCTTTATAATGGTCAATAGAGAGAGAATTTCAATCGGGATTGTTTGAGGACATTGTTTAATTTCATCCTCAACTTTGTTCCAGATCTCTATATTAACAGTTCCTTCATCAGGGAACCAGGGGCACAGTTTTTGAACAAAATGTAAAAATCGAGCAATTTGTTGAGAAGATGCCTTTGCCCCTTTTTTTGTAAGCACATTCCGTATCACATCTATAAAGAGCCTCCTTTCCTTAGACTCTTTATGGCCCATAACTTCTCAAAAACAGTTCTTTGATTATCCACCAACTAACCCTACTTATCTTATGCAGGGGGGTCCACGGCACCCTATGGTGGAATCCTAACCGTCCCGACTAATGCAACAAAAGAAACATAATTTAAAGAGATTACCTTCAGGTCCACTCTTCGGGCACCACTATGCCGGAGGCCACGCCGGCTCCGACAGGTCCAGGGGTCCCTGAAGGATGGACGGTGTCGGCGAAAGAGAATGAGAGAGCCCCGAGATTCTTTCTGATCACCAGGCAGGCATCTCTGTCCTGTCGGTTTTGGTGTCTTTATTTAAAGGTTCAACAACCATATGAGGTCAGAGAAAAGGAATTTCTTACAATGAGAGGTCTTTTGTGATATTAATTGCAGAATTATCCCAGTCATGGTGAATTTACAACCAAGGAAATAACAGGATGCTCTTAGTGAAAGACAGGATAACATATAGGTTAGGTTGTATATAGATAAGCTAGGAGTCATTCTGTCTGGCTCTCAAGAGGACGAATGATTCTGAATTGGTTTGTGTGTGGAAACCATCATGAGGGCCCTAAATGTGTCCATCTTGGCACCTGGGTTTATGTTTTAGCTACTCTTATCTATCCTCATCCCAGTTGCCAGTGTAAGGGAGGGTGTTTGTGGAATGTAGGCCTTGAGGAAGGGACTGCTATGCTTCACCAATTAGCAAAGATATATGTAGTAACTTATGTTCTGCCCTGAAATAGGCTGTTTGTGTCAGGGCCAGGCTCAGTTGTAACTCTTGTGTTCTTAACCCCTTAAGTCTTGAATCTGCAAGGCCCATAGGAAGAGCCTTTTGACAATCGCCCATAGAGCTTTCATCTAAAGTCTCTTTCGTAAAGGCAGGAATATGCTTTTCTTTATGAGGTATCTGTATTCAGAATATGGGTCTGATATGGAATATTGGGAGGCCTAGTCAATACCAGCAGGCTCATTTCCAACATGAACCAGTAGTAGCAGAAGGAGATACTAGTCTTCATTTCTCATGGCAGAAGCTGTGCAAACATTGCCATTTCCTTGCTGTGATTGCCATCCAGAGAGGCCGGTGCGGCTCCCGGCACTCATGCACATGCATATAAGCATAGATACAGTAGAACTCATCAACAAATTGGGGAGCACAGGTAGGGAATCCTTGGATGTCTGCTTTGATAGATCCCAGAATAGGAATGCCTGGTGCAAGGGTGAACTATATGGTGACCCAGATACATCATCACCCCACCACAGTAACAATTATCATAATAATGACCCCTGGTTGCTATGAAAGATTAAACCATGTCTTTTGTCCTTTCTTAAGAAGGCAGGTAGATGGGTGATTCCTTTGTTGGTTAGAATTTTCAAATAAAGTAACCTTTTCTTTAATTAAGTTCTATAGAATAAACTTTAATGGTAAAAATGCTATTTATTACAATGACCGTTTACTCCTTGACAGTAATTAAGGAACAGTTGTAAAATGAAAGACCACCTGTCCAGAGTTACCTTCTGCATGTGGGAGGCTTACAGCAAGGAGCTATTCTGCAAATTCTACCACCTCCTCTCATGAAGTCAGAATGCCCTGCATGGTTTAGGACTGTACGCATTTCTGAGAAATATTAAATTGCTCCACACTCTACCAGTAACATCTTGAAATATAGTATTTCTCCATCCCCTTCCTCATCACATGCACTACCTGAGACCTCATCATCAAAGAGGAATTTGATTGGAGTCTGAATTTCACATAATCATAAATCTCTTTTTGTAAAGATGAGAAAACAGAGGCTCTAAAGAGGAAGGGTAGTGATTCTCCTAAATCTCCAGTAAGCATGATATTGGAAATGAAAGCCAATCCAGTGCTCTCAGACTCAAACCACTGGGAGTACAGTTCCCTGGGATTTAGCAAACCTGTGGTAACTGCTTTCAGGCGGAAAGCAGACTGAAAACAACATTATTGACCTCTGTTAGAGAAAAGCCTGCTCACAGATCTAACAAAAGTTCATGTCTAATGGATGTGTTCTTCAGTGCCTCTCTGTAAGGCAAGATGCCTTTAACAGCATCTTTGAAATTATAGTACTTTGTTCTAGTTTCACAGTAAATGCTCCGATGGCTGTGTAGGCTCTCTTGGGTTTCTTCTTTCTTTGCTGTGCTGTGAAAACACACACTGCATATACATTGTTATTATCATTGTTGCTAAGAAGGAAGAGAGCATGAGTTTCTACCCCATCATCTGTGCAGAGCAGAGGCAGTGAATCCTACTGGAGCATAATAACAATCTATAAGTAAACCAGTCATGGTAAAATCTATCAAAAATGTGGCAATTTACGAAAATATGTCCCTCAAGCACACCAAAGTTGTCATCAAAGTGAGTTAGCTGCCAATTAACTTCTACATCTTGCACAAAGGGCACAGAATTCTAGTGTAAAAATAAAACCAGTTAATGCATATCTGCTGTCTATGAACAATAAATCAGAAACAAAAATGAACATACCACTTGGCGCTTTTTCAGGATGTTACCATCTTATGGACTGCTGCTTTTCAGGCTTCTGATTTAGAAAGATTAGTTTCAAAGATGACAATAATAAAGATATTTTTGTCTAAAAACTTGAACTCCAAAGTTCAGCCATTGAACACTTAATTGGGTGCCAAATATGTTCTAGGCACTGGCTCACAAAAAGCAGGACAGTTTGTTAAAAACTCTTAGCACTGCTATTCATTTCTGTCACAGATTATATTCAGTGTATTTATAGTTTCAACAAATCATTCCATTTTCACATTGAGCATTCAGTTAATTCACTTCTGGAAAATTCACCTATAACCCAAATAGTGTGTAGAGGATGCTACATTTGCCTTAGAGATGGAGGGGGAGTGGGAGAGGGAGAGAATGAAATGGTCAGGAAAGGATATATTTGTACTGGCCCTTGAGGGATACTTAGGTTTCTATCATTCCCAGCCAACCTATTAGTGTGTTCTTGTTCTGCTTCACTGATTCAGCTGAATTCTCTCAAAAACAAGGAAATAAACAAAAATAATAACAACTATCTCTGTAACCTGCCTCCCAATCCTGAGCTTACTCACTCTGATGAGTTTCTGCAACACTACTGTCTGTAGCACAAAAGGTTGCACATCTTACCAGCAACCTTCCATTATCCCAGTATCGTGGGGAGTCTCTTGAAGTTTTATGACTGACTCTAATATAAGACTTTCACATCACACTTTGCTTGTAAGCAAAGCATGTAGTCACTAAGGATACAGAGTAATTTTCCTCTGCCCACATTCATCCACCCAGTTCTCAGCCAACCATTTACTCATCTTGATGGTGACACCATGTCTGATAGGCTCTTTGAGGAAAGCCTCTACACACTCTGGTACATCTACTATCCAGTTTACCTCAAACCGTCTGTGACCCTTTGTGTCTTTCAAAGTAATGCTCTCACCTAAAATCTCATCACTCATCAGTTTTACTTCTTTTACACTTAGATCATTTTCTTCATGTAATTGATGATATAAGTCAATAAATATATATTGAGAGTACTGTATTGTAGGTATTGTGGAAGCTTTGAAAGAGCACTGAATTAAAAACCAAAGATCTTTGCCCTCTTTGAATGTATAGTGTATTGTGGGGAATGAGATGATAGACAGATAACTAGCATATATTGTAATAAGTGCTCTGGAGAAGACTAAACTACAACAGAGAGAAGGAGTGCTTGAGTCCCATGAAGTAGGAAAGAGAATGTAAAGAGTAGTAAAGGGGATGTTTCATAGAGAAGGGAATATTCAAGCAAAAATCTGAAGGGGTATAATTAGACAAACATTTATCAAGTAGCTGTTGTTTTACTACTCTTTAAGAGTGTAAAATAAATATATGATAGGTAGATAGATCAGTCTCTTGTCTCTCTGTATTTCAATCGTACATTAGGCATTGAACAGCTTGAGACCTATTCATTACTTTTATTGTTAGCATCCATTATAGAATCGGGTACTTAGTGCTTATGAAAAGAATGAAGGAATAGTTGAAAGCATGAGCAAATAAATGCTGATCTACATTTTCTAAATTCTTTAAGTCTTAGTCCCCCTCCCCAAAAAATGTTATGGAGGATTCAGCAAAATAAATCTATTATTTCATGAGCTCCTCCATTTTTACCACCCCCCTTTGCAGTTAGCAGGGACAGATGACTGGCTTTATCCAACAAAATACAAGCAGAAGTGAAATGTATCACTCCTAAGCCAAGGCATTTAGGAGACAATGCATGACCCTACAACATTCTCTTCCCTTTATTTTGGAGATTTTAAAGTCTACATGTTAAAAAGAGATTGTAAAAAATAGAATATCATGGGTCAGTGGATGGAGAAGAGTCTGATTAGCTTGAAGCAGATTTTAGGAGTGAGAAATAAACTATTTTTCTAAGTTTCTAACATGTTATAGATTATTTGCTATCAGAACATTGTCTAGTTTATTATCAAATGAGTATAAGGACATCATCATTTGGAATATGTAATCAATCTTTTAGACATCACTGAAAATATTAGCAGAAATAGGACTGAGTGCACTAAAAGTTCTCAATAATTATGTTGATACACTTTGGTTATTTGAAAGTCATAATATTAGTGTCAGATCAGTTCTAGAAAGGTGAGGGGCTTTTCTAAAGATACTCATGTGGCATCTGGAGGCCCTATAATAATAAGACCCCCCCCAACTAAGTTTCTTTAGTTGAGTGTTTAGTTGCTATTCCACCCTCCCTAAGTTGCATGGTAGAAGGGTCAAGAAATAGGCTTATTTAGGCTTATTTAAAATTCTGAAGTGCTCCCAGGGTAAAGAGTGGATATGAAGTGTAGAAACACTTATTGCCTTGGGAAGGCTCATGTTGAGTGTATGTGCTACAGATGACAATGTATTCTCATGGTTTCCACCAGACTACTTTGTTGTACTGTGAATTCCTGGATAACAGGAACTTTAATCTGTTATTTAGCCACATTGAACATCACTGAACCAGAGAAGGATCAATAAATTACTGATAACTGTATTTAGTTAGTTAATCAGTTGGTTCCTTACTTGGGTAGTTGGAAATCAATGAAAAAAATAAAAGAAAGAGACAAGGCTAGTGAGAACACAAATTTCTTTTACATTATTTAGATACCTGAGTTTGAATCTGGGGTTCTCAAATACTAAATTGATTGCTCATTTATCTTTCATTTGTCTAGATGTTGAAGACCAAAATATCAGTAAGTATACTCATTTGCAAACAGATTAACTCTGGATAATTTAAGCAGAAAAGACACCTAGGATAAAGCCAAGAGCACACTTAAATCACCTTCAGACCTGATATGGTGAGGATACCAACACCAGGTATCACACTGGGCACTAAGCACTACGGTTTATGCCACCAATACTCCCAGCCCTGGACACTGGAAGGCACATCCAGCATCATGCCAGTGCTGCCTGGAAGGCTATTCTTCCTGTAACCTCCTTCTCTCAAAGCCTATTTAACATCTCTTTTGTGTTCTTTATAGTCAGTCTTCTTTTTAATTTTTTTATAGTTTATTTATTTTTGAGACAGAGAGAGACAGAGCATGAGTTGGGGAGGGGCAGAGAGAGAGAGAGGAAGACACAGAATCTGAAACAGGCTCCAGGCTCTGAGCTGTCAGCACAGAGCCCGATGCAGGGCTCGAACCAATGAACCATGAGATCTGACCTGAGCCGAAGTTGGACGCTCAACCAACTGAGCCACCCAGGCGCCCCATAGTCAGTCTTCTAAGTATACCATTCATTACACTCATTTTTTCACCTCACCTTCATTTTGCAGCCCCTCATAATTGGCTTTCCGCTTCATCACTCCACTGATGCTGCCCTTTGGCTGAAATTTCAGTGACTTTCTTTTTTTTTTTTTTTAATTTTTTTTAATGTTTTATTTATTTCTAGGAGAGAGAGAGAGACAGCGTGAGCAGGGGAGGGTCAGAGAGAGAGGGAGTCACAGACTGAAACAGGCTCCAGGCTCTGAGCTGGCAGTCAGCACAGAGCCCGACGCGGGGCTCGAACCCACGAACCGCGAGATCATGACCTGAGCGAAAGTCGGAAGCTTAACTGACTAAGCCACCCAGGCGCCCCTGAAATTTCAGTGACTTTCTAATTAGCAAATGCAATGACCACTTCATCAAACTAAATTCTGATAGATTTAATACTCTTGATCATTCCCCTTGTCATCAGCACCTATTTTCCTGCCCATGCTTCAAAACAGCAATATCTCAAGGGCTTAGTCTGCAACAGACAGGTCCACTCCCTATAAACTCCCCAGGGATCTCATCCACTCTTGTGATTTTAACAACTACCTATATGGTGATGGCACCAACATCAATGTTTCTTGACTCATCTTCTGAGCTTCAGACTTGCAAATGAAATGCTGGTAAACATCTCTAATTGGATACATCATAGGAACTTTAAAATAATGTATCTTAAATTTAACTTACCATGGACTTCCAAATATGATTGTATTTTTGTGTTCTTTGACTCAATGAACGATACCATTATTTACCCAGGTTCCCAACCAGAAACCTAGTAGCCATCCTTTTTCATATTGCTTACCCCCAAAACTAAATCAAACAATCTCCTGTATTTTAATGTTTTATTCTCTTGAATCTGTTTGGTGAAAACAAATAACCTCTTAGTTTACCATAATGTTCAATAACTTGTGCAGTGGTTCTGCTAGGTAGGACACATATTGCCAAATGGAGTGCCACTTGCTCTTCTTCTCAAGTGAAATCTTATTTAAAAGGCGAAAGATTTATGCTATCTGAAGAGAAACCAGAGTATAAGTGAAATCTTATTTAAAGAGGTAATATGGTTGAGATCTTTGCCTCTGTGAAACTGATTTCTCTGTCCATAACTACAGATTTGGTCTTAAAATTAGGCACTCCATGTTTACTAATTTACTGAAACAAGTTATACCTCTGGGCTAATTTACTAATTTGGTAAGTGTTGTTGGAGCATACACAGTAAGGAAGGGTGTATGCTTGATCATTGGGGAAATATATGACAGTCCTTGCTATCAAACAACTTACTGTCAGTACAGCCAAGGACAGATACATGTAAATATTTACATATGATGAAGGCCATAAAAGGGGTACAAGCAAAATACTATGGGAATTCTGAGGCAGGAAACCCACTGCCCCATTAGGATCAGGGGAAGCATTGTTGTGAAAGTGTCACTGTAAGTAGGGCCTAGGAAGATAGTGCTGAGTGGCTTACTGGGAAGTAGGCAAGCTTGTATGGAGTGGGCTTAACAAAGTTTGACTTGAACTTCAGCCCTTCCTAGGTCCATCAGCTTACAGTCCATCTCCACAAAAGTTCTGTATTCCCAATGATATTGGTCATTCCTCCGCCACCACTCTCAGCTCCATCTGCTCTCCCAGGAACTCACAAACCCTATTTACTATCTAACAAATTAACAATCTTAAATGCCAAGTGGAATCGTATACATACACCAAGATTTGGCATTTGTTATAAATGCTAGAGAATTATAAAAATGATTTAGGTGTTAGTCCAATAAGATATTATTATGGATTTGTGTAGAAAAGTTAAAAAGTGAAATGCATGGTTTCCAGAAATGATCTGGATTTTCACACTGTCTTTCCAGCCACTCCTGTTTCTCTAAGACAAAGATGGGAATGGGGGTAGGAGGTGGCAATCTGAAACTGTAGCCAAGCTACAGCTGGCTAAAGTGTCTTGTTAATATATCTATACACACACACACACACACACACGTACCTACACATATATCCATTTTTAAATTTGTAAAATTATTTTCCTTAGTCAAAAATGTATTTAGAGAAGCTACTATTTACTCATTTATAAACCACAAAACAAGAAAAAAAATGTCCTTAATTGGACTTCCATTGTAATTAGGAAACAGGCATTAAATATAAATATAATATGATATAATGTAAAATAACTTCAAATGCTAATACATGCTATAAGAAATTTAATGAAGAAAGGTTATTTTAAATTAAGGATGTTAGGAAAGACCCAGAGGTAACATATGGGTAGAGGCATGAATTGAGAGTTAGCAGGAACTATGTGGAATGTGGAAACAAAGCAGAGTAGACAAAAGAAAGAGCTAGTAAAAATGCCCCAAAATGAATAATCCTGGTGTTTTGAGAAACAGCAAGAAGGCCAGGGGAAGGGGTGGGGGGGGGCTTAAACAGAATAAATCAAAAGTTAAGAAGGTGAGATATAATACATAGAAAAGGTCTAAATCACATGGGTCCTTGGAGGTCCATGATCAGGAGTTTATCATTTATTCTGAGTATTACCGGAAGCCAAGAGGGTCTTTAAGAAGACAGTAGTTAGTTTCTGTGAAGAAATGACTAAACTGGTCATGGGAAGGAACAAAAGTGGAGTGAAAGAGAACTTTAGTGGCATTGTGGCATCATGTAATCTTAAACTCAGTCACTGCATAGGAGAGAAGATGTAAATAAATTGAGGATATATTTTGAATGTAGTGTTGGAAATGGAAATGAGGAGTGAGAGGGAAGAAAAGTAATTTACAGATGGCTCACTATGTATGACCTGAGCAGCTGGAGGAATAACGTTATCACTTTGTGATTTGGGGAACATGAAAGGATGAACCAGGTTTTGGTGGATGCAGTAATGATGCATAGAGTAGATTCCTGTTTTGGTGTGTGTATGGTGGGGGAGAGGGGGATGGAATGTGAAACATCCTTATGTTGATGTCAGGTTTACAGCTACAACTTGGGAAAAGGTAGGAGGAAATTTTAGAGTCATCAGACTATTCATGGTATTTGAAGACTGGGATTGGATGAAATCATCTGGGGAGTGAGCATACAGAAGTTCAAGGATTGGAATTTGAAGTATTTGATCATAGAAGGTACAGGGACATTTCTGAAGTCATTTGAGTTTAATCAAGTCTTCCAAACACCTTTGCGATATGTGTAATTTATATTAGCAATTAACCTTGCTTCCCTCTTTTGTATTCTTCTCTGAACTCCAAGGGCTGATGCCTAAGGAATGCTTTGTAAACAGGCTCCCTGGCTCTCTTGCTTGAGTTTGGATTTCACCATTAGGTGGAATCAACAGGAAACCGGAAGGAGAAGGAGGTTGGAGTATTAATTTCCCTTGCTCCCTCAATACAAGAGTTCTTGGCTGTGATAAGTGGCTATTCAGAATTGGAGGTAACTAATTCCCATATATTTGCTATGATATTAACTAACCCCACATAACTCCAAAGTCACATGTGAAAACATGTTAAAAGGTCAAAGCATTTGTCTCTGCTTAGAAGTTGAAGGGGAGCCTGGATGGCTCAGATAATTTAGCATCCAACTCTTGATTTCTGCTTAGGCCATGATCTCCTGGTTTGTGAGTTCCAGCCCTGCATCCAGCCTGCTTGGATTTCTCTGTCTCCCTCTCTCTCTGCCTCTTCCCACAACACAGGCATATGCTCTCTCTCTCTCTCTCTCAAAGATTAAAACAAAAACATAAAAAAGAAGTTGAAGAGAAGAAACAAATTTTTTACTATCTTCCTCAGTAGCTTAAACATTCTGTACCAGCTGCTTCTAAGTATATTTGATGAATGAATGGATGTATGTCTTTAGTATTTTCCTGAGACTAAGAATTAAGATTCCCAGGGTGAAAAAGCAAGTGGGAACAGGAGCTAGAGTTAGGTGGGGGCAGTTCCTAGGAATTTGGAAAAAGAAGGAGAAATAATACCTCTGTGAAAACATCTCAGTAGCCTTCAGGAAGAAATAGCTCAGGGCTGCAATATGGTCTATAGATCTTGACTTGGGCTTCCACCTTCCTCTTGATTCTTCAGTGTTTCATGTGAAAAGAGCACTGGAACTTCTATTTGTTTTATTTTGAATCCAGTTATCTGAAGAATAAAAAAGCAATCTAAAGTCATAGACTTGAATATTTTTCTGCTGCCTATGCTCATATAACCCTCCTGTACTATTTGGGTCATATTCCATGACAGGTCAGAAGTGCTGACTGAACTGACAAAATCAGTTAAAGCAAGAGAATGTCCAGTATGAAGGGGTGGCCAGACAGTCTCCCTCCTGTCTAGTCTCATGCATTTCTCCTTGTATCAGGCTGATGCAAACTTGACCAAGTGGGAAAGGTTGAGAGACATTTATGTGTGTGTTTTACACTGGATTGCATGCCAGTGTAGCCTTGCAGCTCCCTGATGTCCAGTGATAGTTATCAAGACCTTCTCCAGGAGTCCTGAAGTGACTGGGGATCAAACCACTCAGCCATGGGTTAGCACTAACAGACTCATGCTGATGGGCCCTGGCCTCCAGGTCAGAGGCTCTCCAAAACAGCACCGACTCCATTCCATTTCCTGACAGCTCCAAGGAGTCCCAGCTGTGCCTGTGATTGATTTCAACATGGCTTTCCAGCCATATTCATTCTGGCCAGTAGCTGATGTTCTTGTTCACCATCGTGTGTTAAATCCTCAGCACAAGAGAAGATGCTCTCTGTCTGAATGCAGGAAATAAGTTGAATTTTTGAATTTAAGTAATTTCACAAAATGGATTATTAAGAGGATCATTTTTAGAATAATAGAAACTAGATATCTTGTTAGTTGTAAGTTTGTCCCAGGGCAGTGTTCCTTGAAGTTATTATTTAGGAAACAAACTAGTCCTGGGTAAAGTGAGTGAGATGACATTGAGCGAAGTATAAAATCTCCTCTTTGTCCATTTTATAGAAGCTATGAAATAGCATCTGCAACAATCCGGCAGACTTTTGTTTGTGTATAAAATATACTTATATTGAATATTTAATTTTGCCAGTAGGCATAATTTGTTTATTTTTTATGGTAAAGATGCAGCAATAGTTTTTTTCAGCCTTATTGACATATAATTGACATATAAAATTGTAAGATATTTAAAATATGTATATCAAAATGATTTTATATACATAAGCATTATGAGAAAGCTTTCTCCCATCTAGTTAATTATATTCATCACCTCACATATTTATCTTTTTTTTAAGAACATTTAAGTTCTAGCCTCTTAAAATGTTAATTATGCAATACAATGTTATCAACTATAGTCACCATGTTGTACATTAGATCCTCTGACCTTATTCATTTTATAGCTGAAAATTTGGAGCCTTTTATAATCCTCTCCCCAATTCCCCTAGCCCCCAGTCCCTTAGCAACCAAGTATCTGTTACCTGTCTGCTTTGTTTCACCTAGCATAATGCCCTGAAGGTCCATCCATGTTGTTACAAATGGTGGGATTTCCTTCTTTCTTATGACTGAATATTATTCCATTGTATGTATAACTTCTTTATCCATTCATTCACTGATGGGGACTTAAGTTGTTTTCTATTTTGACTACTGTGCTAAATGCTGGAATGAACAGGGGGGTGCAGATATCTCTTTGATATACCTTTTGGATGTATATCCAGAAGTGGGATTGATGGAGCACATGGTAGTTGTTATATCTTTAATTTTTTGAGGACTCTCTATACCATTCTCCATAGTGGTGGCACATAGAAAGTTATTTATTTTTAACTAACTTTATATTTCAGTATTTCAAGGGAATCATCAAAAAATCTGCTAGCCCATTATAGAAGCAGAATGGAGGGGCTGGGCATTGGGTTTAAGTTCTGCCTCTACTATGTCCTGGCAATGAGAGCATGCTCAAAGTACTCACTGTACTCATATATTAAAATTATTACATAACAACATGTGTAACTTCCAGTAATTCACACTATTAAGTGTATGCAATGAGATATTCATGGAAAGCACTTTAAACATACTTTTTTGCAAATACTAAATCTTCTTTACATTAAAAAAACCTTGTTATTACAGTAGCAGTTTTAGATAAAACATTTGGCTACAAAAATACTTAAAGGGCTTCCTTTGTTCAATATTCAAAGCACAGTAATATGTAAATAGAGGCAGGTTAAAGGAATTTGATGTTGATGGGCCAGAGAAATAATAACTTAAGGATTTTGGGGGTGACTGGATGAAAGGAATCCAAATTCTTTTAAGAATCTAAGGTTCACTAAGAACCTTAGTGGGGTTGGGGATGAGGGTGGGATAGGGCTCTTATCACAGCCTCAACATATCCATAAAGAGCTTTCGAGGCCAGCAAAGAAGGAATGCAGGGTTTTTTTGTTTTGTTTTGTTTTGTTTTAAGCTTGGGCTTTAATCTCTGACAAGACTGAGGACTTCTACATCACCTTTGTTATCCAACCAGATGGCAGTGGTCTTGAGGACATGGCTCATTTCATCTGTTCTGAAGCAGAACAGTAGAAGGGACAAGATAGTTGTTTGATAACAACCTGTTGATGGATTCTCTTGCTTCATTTCAGTTCCATCCCTAAATAGAATGCAAATTGCCATTTGATGCCTGAAACATAGCAACACTAAATATTTTTATAGATTTAGTACCATGGGTCTTGTGATACGAGAAGCCAATAAATTGCTCTAAGGATACATTCCCATGCGGGACCGTGGGTCTGACCTGCTTTGCTGTGCTCCATCAGCACAGATCCCTCCCATTCTCCAGCATCCGTGTTTATTAAAGATGGAAGAAATACCTCTTAGTGCTTATACCCAAACCTAAAACTGCTGCTGCACTGCACAATAACTGTCTACTGTTCCTTATGCCTCTTCTTCTATTAATAATACATTAAACCTCAGTTATAAAAAAAAAAACTCAGAGAGAAAAGAAAAAGAAAAGATAATGATTTCTTGACAGATCTTGAATGAAAGGCTTTAGCACAGCTTTAACTGAGCTTGACACACCATTTTTTAATGTGCACGTCCCTTCTATTTCCCAATCTCTTCATACTTAATTGAGAAGTCCCACTTAGGGATGAAGCAAAGAGTTTAATGAACCTCCTCCCTAAAATCATTAATTCAAAATATCTGATGTTGATTATGCATTTTCTGGTGATAAGTACTCTCCCTGGTGATGTCTGCATAGAAATGGGCTGAATAACCATGTTTTGTGAATAGAACCCACACTGTTCAAATTGGAATGTTTTATTAATCACAGTTCTTAAAAGATATTGAACATTGGAGGGGGTAGATCAGGAAATAAATAATACATACTCTTGAAATGGCCCTGAGATGAGTAGCTGTTCTCTTTATAAATATTACAAACCTCACATAATCCCTTAGGTAAAGACACAATATTCAACACACATAATGATAAACAACAACAAAAAAAAAACCTTAGCATTTTAATTTGAACCAGAGTAGCCCTGGTTGTGGTTTGTTCATTCTGTTAATACAATATTCCCATAGGTCTTATTAACTAGGCTATTAGTAGCCCCAAATAATAGATGATTATCCTGAGATACAACAATCGACTCACATAGTAATACATTTGGTCACTGTCAGTGATTAAATTATATGAAATAGAAGAAATAATCCATATCCAGGGAAGAGGGTATCATTTTCTTATCATGCCTAGTACCCAATTTATGTTGGACATACATGTTTTTATAGCTTCCTTTAATCATTTACCTATAAAAGCAGAATCTGGGTGTTGCTGAAATTTGGAAAACAGTTTTGATTGTATTTATTCTTTAGTAAGAATTATTATGGCATACATTAGCATTATGAAACTAATTGCTCTAATTTGCAACTGCTATTGGGACAAACTAACATAGAATATTCTATTTTCTATAACTGTCATTAATAATATTTTTTAAAGAAGAAAGAAAAAGGAGTTTTCAAGTAACCATCATTTTTTCTTGGACCAGAATGACTCATGTCCCTTTCCCCCTGACTTTTGACTCCAGCTACTGAGATCAGGGATTGTACTGGGGTACCTTAAGTCCCTAGAACCCCTTCTTCCCAGCAGTTCTTACATTTCTGGCTTCTATTTTCAACTGATCTCCCATAATCTTTATAGCCAATTATCTGTTGACATATTTCAGGCTTGTCTTTTCAAGTAGAATGAGGGTGTCAGCTATGTCTAATTCATCTCTGTATGACCAATATTTGAGCCTGGGATAATGTCATTGTACAATATCTTTACACAATAGTACATTCACAAAAACAGACAAGCTGGCTGGCTGTTATTTGAATGACAAATCAATTTAAGGATAAGCAAGAGTTTTTTTTCTTCTGAAAAATCAGAAAAAAGTGTATCTGCTTATATTATGTTTAAGTACAAATGATGTATCATATTTGCAATTCCTGATTTTATTCCAATTGCAATAATGGCACAGATAGCCCTTCAAGTTTCTCTTACAGAGAATCATACTTATGATAATATTCTGCACTATTTTACTAAAAATTTTTGAGGACCTACTATGATCAAGCCATTGAGGACGCAAAAGTGAGTAAGATAAGGTGCTGTCTTCAAGGTACAGTTTGGAGAACACAGATAAAGATGTATGATGGAAGTAAAACATATATGATACAATGAAAAGAACTTTAAATAAGCACACAATAAACATGCTATTGTCTGAAATAAAGTTGTTACACACCTGTTGAACTCACAAGCTCCTTGACTATAAGATGTATTTTTTTAATGTCTCAATTCCCAGCAAGTCCTACAAAGAAAATCATATTATTAGACATTTATCCCAAAAGATATTCTCTAGAAATTTCTCTTCTGCTATTCTTTGTTGTCATTTTATAAGCTAGTAACTGGCTCACATAGTCAACTCCTGTGGTAAGATTAACAGATTTATATTTTCCTTCTCATTGTGTGACTGGTACCTCAGTGGGAAATAACACATGAGGTCAAGAGGCAGATGTTCTCTTACAAATTGCTCAGCTTGTTCAAAAGGAACAAGGCATTTGGCAAGGGAAAAAGTCAATTTAATAATAATTTATTTAATACTACTCTGAATATTTTATCTGAAAATGCTTTATTTTCAAATAACTTGAGAGTTCTACAAAAGTAAAATATAGTCACAAATTGAATGAGTGATTGGAGAGAGAAATACTCTGTGTCATGTATAAGAGTCGACAACAACAGCAGACAGGAAATAATTACAAAAGTGAAATGAACTTTGATTAATTTGCTGCCAAATTTGCATATCTGTCTTGCTTTTTTATTGGGGCAGGGAAAGAGGATTGCATGTTGGAAATGTGGGGGTTTAAATGCAGTTACAATAGTATGGCAAACGTCAAAAATCAGAGTGCTTTATGGGGCACCTGGGTGGCTTAGTCGGTTAAGCGTCCAACTTTCACTTGGGTCATGATCTCGCGGTTCGTGGGTTCGAGCCCTGCGTCGGGCTCTGTGCTGACTGCCAGCTCAGAGCCTGGAGCCTGTTTCAGTCTGTGACTCCCTCTCTCTCTGACCCTCCCCTGCTCATGCTGTCTCTCTCTCTCTCCTAGAAATAAAACATTAAAAAAAAAAAATCAGAGTGCTTTTTTCTGAAACTGGTCACTGGTTGGTCTTTGGCAAGGTTCTCATTTCCAAGCACTTCATACGGATTTCTGTGTTTGAGCTGGTTGAAATCCTTCTCTCATCCCATATGTATGTGAGTATATGTGATATAGGGTGAGCAAACCCTTCCCAGGAGCTAAGATAAAAGGATTAGACAGAGAAACTCTGCCCAGAGAGTGGCAGAAGCCTCTAGAAGGTACTGTGTTTCATAGTAAGTTAAAATGCATCATGGTAACTGACAGCCTAGCAAATCCCCACATGGTTTGCTCTTTTATAGAGTGAGTGCTCCCTGGGAATGTGAAAACTTATCCCCAAATCTTTTGTTAAACTCTCCTTGGGTTGTGCTTAAAAAATAGGATATGGGTGTCTGTTCTTGAGTTTTTTTGGTTTATGTATTGAGCTGAGAACTAGGAGATCCAGGCAAGCCACTCTCCTCCCCTGCATTAGAGCACATTACTTTCTGTAGACTCTAGTGACATGCAAACCCTCTCTCATTGCCTCATGAAGCCCTTAACATCTTCAAGAAAAGTTTTCATTCGTGTTCCCACAGTGAAGAAGTCAAGGAATGGAACCCTGAGTTTGTTTTGATTCGTGTATTCAAATGTCCACAGCACTACAAATAAACCTAAGTCTTTGCTGACAATTGCATGCAGCCATCACAGTGATCCTGCACAAGTTACCAAACCTCCCTGTGCCTCAGTTTACTCATATGCAAAGTGGATGGTAAGGGCCGAGAACATGTTCTGACAAATACCGAATATTCCCTATATCTAAGGCATGCTGCTGATCCTGCTTCCAGGGGCCCCTGAATGGAGTCTCTTGGAAATCCACTGTGTCACTGTAGGAATGCATCTGAGAAATCTCTGCACCCTTGGATTCCTGATCTGGAGCTTGACAAACACTTTCTTACCCTTCCTTCATTAAAGGGCATCATTCTCATCTCCAGTTATGTAATAGGGGGTAGTGAACTTGTCTTCTCCAAGCCACATTGTTCTTTTCTCCCTGTTCCTCATGCAGGTACCCTGCACAGCTCACCACATCCCTTCTTACAGGGTCCCTGTGCTTCTTCCCTGTTTTCCCATTTAGGCTGGAGTCCCCACAACTCCTTGGTATTTTAGTAACTTGAAATTCTTCAACGTTACAGTTCATACATGCAGAGTAGATTGGGGCTTGTTAAGCCAGTATCTGGTGGGAAATACATTTGTGTGTGTGAGGGGTACTATGGGGGGCATATTAGTCTTCTTACCAGTGTGGGCACCAGAATTCAATGGTAATTGCACGTTGCACCTTCCATGCCCTAAAACCTATATTTAGCAATCCCTGAAGGGTCTCTCAGAGCTGTACATAAAGGCAATAAAGATTAAGGAACAATGGCTAAGCCCAGTTTATGGAAATAACTCTGTGTAGTTTTCTAACTTAGCATAATTATGTAGTTAGCAAACTATAAATTGATGTTGGAAGTGTGCAGAGATGTTTCTTTCATTGTTAAAGCACTGCAGAGGCTTTGAAACTACTTCATTCTATTCTATTTTTAATATATTATTTATTTTTTATCTACATGCCTCTTTCTTCTAACAAAATCTTATGCAGAGAACCAAGTACACACACAAAAGAGAGAAAAAGAGGGAGCGATGAGTGTGTGAGAAAGAGCGAGTAATGGAGAGCTGCTCTCTTAAAAGAAAGAGCATGGGTGGCAATCCTAAGGCCTCCTCAGTCATCTCCTGGGCACGGTCCATGGATATTTAGGGAGCAGTGGAGCTGACCAGCGTTAAAGAGAATGAGCTGTGGGATGGGACAAGTCTTGGTACTGCCTCATGCATGTAAGAAAATTATCAAATGATTACGTTACAGGAACAAAAGCACAGTGTAAGAAACGACACTGTGATAGCACTGTGTAGTGAAAGACAGTAGCTACCCTTATGGTGAGCATAGCATAACCTACAAACTTGTGGGGTCACTATGTTGTGACCTGAAACTAATGTAACATTGTGTGTCAAATATACTAAAAGAGTTAGAAAAAAGTTATGGGAAAGTCTTTTGACATCAATGAGCCACAAGATGAAGATAATAATAATATATTACCCTTAAGAATTATAAGAATCAACTAATATGTGGTGTGGGATATAGTGTGTCCTCTTACAAGGTAGGTACATACTATTATTCTTTCTTGTGTTTCATGTCACTGGAAGCCTTAGCTCATGTTGAAATGGCTGCTTCCTTCCACAGCATGATTGCATAGGCCCTAGTGGAGGAGACAGAAAGAGATCCATCACCACTTATACCTGATGCTCATTGTTCCTAAGTCTCCATCTGCTTTACCACAGCAAGTCCACAAAGTACAGACTGAGAGATCTGTGAAGCAAAGGTGTATCCCTGGTTGGTGTTCTCCTGAAGGTGTTGACAAAGTAGTGCTACACATCCGTACCTCTGCTCAGTCACTCTCAAATTTCCTTGCCATTGAAAACATTCCTTAGTTGATGATGAAAGCACACTACAAATGGTCCTCAATATAAGAGAAAATTTTCAGTACCCAAGCAAAGGGACGCATATAGTTTTTCATTACTGCTTTTGACTGGAGTTCTACAGAAGATTTGCCTAAATTGGTTAACAGTCATTATTGACATGGCCTGATGATCCAGGTAGCTCAGGGACTCCTGGCCACGTTTGGAGATGCCCAGGCAGGTCAGAGTTGTGCATTCATCATCACTGGTGCTCTATACATCTACCTGCCCTGCTGATTCAGGAAGTGAGTAGAACGGTGTGTGCCTTGGCCGAGCTCAGACAAGAATCAGTCCTGATGACACTTGAAGGTGTCATTACACTGAATGATGCAGCTTTTTCAATGGCCACGTACAGATCTCTCCTTCTGGGTACACAGAGCCAGCTGGAAGGATCTGAATGACTTCTGGCATAAGGTATATACTGAGTACTGGAAATGCAGTCACTGTTTGATATGGACTACATCATTATTTGATAATTTTCATTAAGAGTTCTTACACTCACTGTTGTAGAGTACATGGTTCCTGAGTAGGGCACACAGCACAGCTCACTTAGGACTTAAGAATGGATGGACCACATTAAATATGACTCTCAAGTGTGCATTGCCTGTAATTAGAAATGCTTCGGGTGAAGTTCCCTTCCCACTTTCTCAGGATTTTAACTGGGAGGGAATTTGGGTGGTCTACAAATTGCATCTGCCCTCATTTCCTATTTTCTTATAAATTCCTAAATAGAGGTTTCGCACCTTTGGACTTGTTGGTAACCTTGGGGCTCTGCCAGGGTGAAAAGAGGGAGATTAGCTCAGAGTTCTCCCCTGGCAACCAGGAATAGTTTGCTGAGATGCAAGGGTGGGCAGAAAGTCATTCTGGGCCCCACAGTCCATCCTATTTCCATTGGGCCCTTCTTTTCTGACTGCAATTTTCACCTCACCCAGGTGTGAAAACCTTTCCTGGGGGAAGGAAAACGCAAGGTTCTCTATCAGCAGCAGGTTGAAGTCACTGTCCTCCTTGTTACTGAGGAAGTAGGTCTGTGGCTTGGCCTCTACTTTTGCTCAGACACTTGAACTATTCATACTCTATTAGACACATATGAAGGAAGGAAATTGGACTTTCTCAGGTTGCAGATGTATCAGCAGGGATGTACGACTGAAAATTAATTCCCTGACACAGACTGATGAAGACAGCAGTTTCCTGAAATACTGAGATTCATTTTATATTTTTATAACACATGATCTCAGTGTTACATATTTTCCCTAGTTCAAAGCGGTATTGATATTTTGACAATGGGACCTGGAATATTCTATTTTCACACACACACACACACACACACACACACACACACACACACTCACCTTTCTTGTTAATTAGTCAAAATGTCAAGAGATTGGTCAGTGTGTCTCATAATGAAAATACTTTAATGATATCTATGGATCTTTTAATGAATACAGAATGTCACTTATAAGCTGCTAGATGAACTAATGCCTTGTTAGGTACAGAGTTTTAGCTACAACTTGGTGTTTTCATTTATTTCTAAAATCCTACTTTTCACCTATGATGTTTTTCTCATCCCTCATACAGTAATAGTGTAAGCATCGCTAATCAGTCAAGATTCTTTCATGGTGAGTGCCATTCTTAAGCCAACCTTGCTAATTTTTGAATGTGATCTGATTTGGTTTTCATTTTTACTCTTACTTCCATGCTAAAACTTCATAGGAGATCTCTGGTCATTAAATTTTACATGTCACTGTTATCCATGGCTTCCAGAGTAAGTCCCTTTATTTTCCTGATCCCTTGTCCACTTTCTTGAAAGAAAGTAGCATCTGCTTTATTTCACATGGTTGTTTTGATGAAGAAACTGCTGATGTATTTTAGAGAACTTCAAAATCTATGAAATATTATACAAATTTGTAAGACTATTACTGTGTTATTATACTAACCCATATTGTGCTTTGTAGCACAAGCAATAATCTGATCAAGATGATTAAAATCTATACCAGGGAACAGCATCCAGAGGATGCTCAATATATTGACTGAAAGATAAGACTGAAGGGTTTAATGAAAGTTGGCAGGATTCTCTTGACTGTGCATCGAAGCCAAATAATTGGGATCTTTCTATGGCACAAATACTGGACATCAGAAAGGACTTTTAGAAACCAAGAACCATGTTGTAGAAAAAAGGCAGAAACAAAGAATCAACAAGACACAAAGCTTATAGACATCTCCCAAAATGCATCTGAGAATAGTTTCTCATCAACTCAAGCAACAGCCCATGGCAGAGCTGAATTCAGAGATAAAAAGCAATAGTTCTTTAAAATACTGACTAATATTGGAAATGTGAGCCTTGTGGTCACCTATCAGCCAGATCCCTGCATCTCTCTGAGTTTTAAACAAATTACTTTGCAGATGGAGTCTTGAAAGGGATTTGAGCAGACCAGCCAATCTTACTACAAACATATGAAGCAGCTCATTGTTCTCTCAGTAATGGCTTTTCAGAACTGATATTGGGGTGTGTGTGTGTGTGTGTGTGTGTGTGTGTGTGTGTGTGTCCGTCAGTCCATGCCTGCATGGGTGTTTCCTTCTAAAAACCAGAGACATTATAACCATAGGCTAGTGTTTCTGAAACAACTCAATTCATTTTGTTGAAGATAAAATCTGGAATAGCAATTAAACAAAGAACCCTGTAGTTTTTGGAACAATCACAGGTTACTTACATTGTTGGTGGATAGAATCAGGAGAGAAACTGTGACTAAATAAAGCACCAATGATTTAAAAAAGGTAGGAAGTAACTGATACCATTCTGACTTTAGAGTGTGTTATTTCTGGTTTGGAAGGATCACTGGGAGAAGTAATAGAAAAAGGTGGGGGATGGTTGCAGTGGAATCCAGAGGAAAAGGTCATCTTTGGGAATATTTTTAGATACTAAGGTACTTACTCATTTGTTAGAATATGGAGACTTGCAGTGCAATGGCCACTGAAGGCTTTCGGAGTTCATGACCCCTTCAAGCTTTAGCCTGTGTGCCATTTGGGGTTGAGGTTTCATTCTCCCTCCCTGTCCTACAGGAAGGAGCCATTTGGACATTCTGAAAGCAATCTCCTACATACAGGCAACTCCTTATTTGTTCTCTTTCTCTGTTTAACCTGTTAATATGAAAACAGATATAGAAAATATAGTAACAGTTTCATATATGTCCAAACATGAAGTAAGCTTTCTTGAATCTGTCTATTTCTGTTTTGTGCTAGGTATATAGCACCATACTTGGAGATGTATGCTATAGTAACAGTGTAAGAATATATTCCATGTCTTGAGCTTGAGGAATTAATGTTTTTGCTGAAATGTGTGCATATATGGTAAAATAAAAGGGGGCGGATGCTACAGTATCTACTACAGATATAGTACCTAACAGCTAGTAGGGCTTAGAGTCAGGTATGTGAGGAGAAGCCTGATAATGCAGACTCCAATTCAGTAAATGTATATTAAATACCTCTCTTCTCTTCGTAAGCACTTAGGAAGGACATCAAGATGAGTCCATCATAGCCCTTGTTTTCTGCTTGCTTATAGATTTTTTAAAAAGAATTGGGCACATAGGAAAACAAAAATAAAAGTATACTTAGTAGTTGGGCTATTATTTTTTATATGGGGGAATTGGAAATTAGTCTTCCTACAACATTTTAACACTACTGTCATTGCTTTCCTAAATCAAAAGTCCAAATTGCCCAGTATTTCATATACTGAAAGTTGGGAAAGAAAAGGGCTGGGTCAGCTTGATCTGAAAACTAACTTGATATTCTCTCCAATGTTCTCAGTCATTTTGAAATCTCATTCCTATGGGTTGAGACATTCTGGAATGCTTTTTGTGTCATTACTCTAAAGACCTTTTGTTCATAGAGGGCAAGAATTGGAAAGAATGAGTTTGGAAATCTCACTGTAGTGGAAACCAAGACCTACGATTCCTCTTCATTTTCCTTCACTTGACATGCCAACAAAGTATTATTAAGCTCTATTTCTCAGAGAAGTGAGAAATCATGCTTGGATTTTATATCAGGAATGACTTTAAAGAGTACTTGGAATTTGAAAAGAAATCTAAATACAGAGTAAGATTTTCATGGGAGACAGAGTAGAGAAGCCATTTCACTTACAGAGAATATGAATGGAGATACAAAGATAATAGTGTGAAGCATGATAGGGACGTGTGTAATCACATTTTGTAGAAACTTAACCATATATTGATGAAAAAAATGAAGTAAATTCTGGAATGTAGGTGTCAATTGTGTTTTGCATAGTTTTAAATGCTAAGATGTGTATAAAATCCAACAGACAGTGGGAGAGTCATAGAGGTTCTGTTGGAGATAGTAACATGGTTAAAGTTTATCTTCAGAAAATAAGTATGGCTGTCATATGAGAATTATCTAGAATAAGGCAAGTAGGTGTTAGAGAAACCAATTAATGAGCTATTTAAAAAGCCAAAGCAAAATACAATAAATGTCTAATTAATTAGACGGCAGTGGGTAGGGAGAGGAGTGGGTAAATGAGATGAATATTGTGAAGGTAAAATTCTACATCACTTGGCATATACACTTTGAATATAGTGAGTGGCTCTAATGAATGTAAAGAAAAATGGACAGGTAAATGAATATGACTCCAGGAGCTAGTTGTTTAGGCACAAGAGAGTGCCATTACTGGAAAGTAGACAAGCAGGAGGGAAGCTAGCTGTTTGAATACTGGATGCATAACCACATGGAGGTCTAGAAGTTTTAGAAGTAGGAGTGTATTATTTGTAAAGCCATACTTTAGAATGATCAATTCAGGTGAGAGTGAGAGAGGATGGATTGAAAGGGGTAAGTGCTTTGAATGGTGGTTTGTTTATCATTATTAGAAGCTTCAAGAGGACACGGGCACCTGAGTGGCTCAGTCAGTCAAGCGTCTGACTTTGGCTTATGTCATGATCTCACATTTGGTGGGTATGAGACCCACACTGGGCTCTGTGCTGACAGCTTGGAGCCTGGAGCCTGCTTCAGATCCTGTGTCTCCTGCATTCTCTAACCTTCTCTGCTCACACTCTGTCTCTCTCTCTCTCTCAAAAATAAAAGTGTTAAAAAATTAAAAATAAATAAATAAAAAGAAGCGTCAGAAGGACCAAAACAAAATGGCAGGATACATAGTTAGGGAATAGTGGGGCATCACAATAAACAAATATGATTTGTGATTATATAACTAAATAGACTTTATTCTTACTAGAAGATCTAGAGAAAGATCTTCCTTCCCTTTTTTCTCCTTACAAAGAGCAAATTGCTACAGGGACATCTAATGTCAGGGACCTCTTGAATGGGTGAGCTTCCCAGCCATTTGGAAAACTTCAGGAATTATTTCCTGTTTTTCACAAATATCTCTGGTCATGAGCAAGGGTTAGGAGGGAGATCTTTCTCTAGTAAGTGGTTTTTAAGAAGTATTTTCAGGGGCATAGAACCTACATAATTTTCATATAGAAGTCAGTTTTCACCAAAAACAAGAAGAAAAAAAAGCAGTCCTTACTAATCCTTCTGGAAGGCACACACACATCCACAGGAGAGGAGAGAACTCCGTGCATTTTCATTGAGGGCCCCCCATAGTCAAAGGATAAAGACAAGAAAGACACATATTGATAAAGAAATTTTAATAACTGGAAGGAAAGGATAACACTTTTCAGCTTACAGAACTTGAGTACAATTACCTGACATCTATTTTTTAAGAAAGAGAAGGAAATTTAATTGAATGCACAGTTAGACATCTATCAAAATGAATTTTCTTTAAAAACCTCATATAACAATATCCCATTTCTCTCTCAGCATAATGATTTCTTACCAACAAAGCCTGTCAGTGTTTCCTAGAAGCAATATTGAAGTGACTTCTTGCTGGAAATTCAGCAAATGAACTTTTTCTGCTCCCAGAATCTCTATCCTCATTAGGCTAGTTAGAAATTCGCCCGGGGCTCCCAACCCTTCTTGTCTCTGACGGATGCTAAGTGTAGAAGAGCTAATGGACACTTTAACTGTTAGGGGGCTTTCGATTCAATCCTCTGCAGCCTGGCAGCTCATTCTAAGTCCTTTCAGAGGAGCTGCAATCATATGCTCAAATATGATGGTTAAATATGGGCTGGAAGGGAAATGGCGCCTCCCCTAACCCTTGCTCATGACCAGAGATACTTGTGAAAAACAGGAAATAATTCCTGAAGTTTTCCAAATGGCTGGGAAGCTCACCCATTCAAGAGGTCCTTGACATTAGATGTCCCTGTAGCAATTTGCTCTTTGTAAGGAGAAAAAAGGGAAGGAAGATCTTTCCCTAGTTCCAGGTATGTCGATACAGCCTCCTCCTATGCGCTAATGTCATATATTTCTTCTTTAAAATGCCATCTAATAGCAATTGCTGAAAGAATAAAATAGCCTTACAATAGTTTGAATTTAAAATAAAGGAAAGCTGACAAGCACCTCGTGAATATGCTTCCAGGTAAATGTGTATTATCTGAGAATAAGTGTAATTAGCAGTTTTCCCAGTTACATTCACTTTCTCTCATCCCCACCCCCACCCTTCTTGCCTCAGTATCTGTACCAGTACATCAGTCAGCATTGTTCTCTGAATATGTCCCCTGTTTCTGCATTTAGTTAGATTTTTTTTAAGTGATTATTCTTCCACTTCTCAATTCTCCCCCAACAGACCTGGCTCTGAAGCTTTGATTTTACAATTCTTGATTGCATTCCTAATCTATAGGTTAAATTTGGTTTGGGGAACGTTGTCTTGATGTTTCAGATGGTTTAGATTCAATAATCCACAAATGTCTAGACATTCAAATGAGGTCAGGAAAAAAAAATCTATTCTTTGAAATTTATTTAGCAATTTCAGACATCGATTTGGAGAATGTGTCTTCCACAGGCGACTGAAAGAGAAATCTGTACTGGTTCTAAATATGAATCAAAGTGGCAAGACCCAGACTGTCTACTTTCTCTAAATGTAAGCTTTTTGAAATCTGTAAAGATGCTTCTGTGAATTTGGCTGGTGCTGAAGTGTCAAGGCACAATTTATCCAAAATGACTGCCATTGCTGGAAGTCAAGAGCTGCATGTAAAGAGGCACTGGCTTGCCAAGGCACTGGAGTTCAAAATTCAATATTGACAGGATTGTTTTCTCCAGAAAGTTACCTCATGATTTCTTCATCTATGGACTATTTTTCTCTTGGAAAAAAATGATATATCTTATATGGTGGCTACAAAACTTAATGGTACAAGATCCAGCTCGTGTCTCCCCCAACAGTGTGTAAAAACCAAAGGCTTTTGAGTCTGTGGCAGTCTATATGCTGCTGCTCTGGTAATAGCATGTCTCATTGTTAATTCTGATGGCATGACTTAACATAATATGACACATACTAGAAGACGTAATATGACAAGTGGATCATACAGGCCATGCTACACATTAAAAATATGACATCTTATCTGAAACCAACCCTTCATTTAGCAAAGATACTACTCAAAGGGCATATCACTTTTGTCCACCTCCTTCAAGTTTTTAATAATAAGAAATCCATGTGAAGACCACACTGGTTATGAGCACAGAAGTAAGCAGTTTCCAGGAAGTGACAAAAGTCAATCTTTGAGAGCTGACATGCTCTAGCAATCAGTCAGAGGAGGTGTAATTAGGCAGTGAGGATAAAGAGGGGCTGTCTCTCTACTACACTACCAGGTCTCTAGAACTGAGATCTACAGCTAAGCAATCAAGCTATTCCTCAAGAAGATAGTTGGGATGAATGCTGTTGAGAAAGCATTAATCTGTTCCTCTAAGATTTCACTGCAGAGTTTCACAACTTGGTCCCAATTCATATCTTCATTCAATTGATATAATTCGTGTATACATTATATGCATCAGCAAAGGTGCTGTAAGGAAGCTAGAAACCACTCTCAGAATTCAAACAAGAAAATTTAGTATAGAAACATATTTACAAATTGTTGGAAAGGGCCAAATGAAACAATGTAAAAGACCTCACACAGTACCCAAATAGACATTCAATAAATAAATGTCAGTCTAGTCTGAGGAAACAATAGGTGTAGATATTTCAAGACAAATTCTCCACCAAAGTTTAAGAACTCTGATTCATCATGTTACTGATAGTGAACACTTTCTCTTGAAATCTAGAGTCAGCTGGGGCCACTCTATCCCTTGAGATTTAGGCAAATTAAATGAGTAATAGTCTTTGGAAACCCAAAGCCCCTCCCACAGTCTCCATGAATTCTGGGGGCTCATGTTCTCGGAACCTCCTTTTCCCCCTGGTCTCCTATGACCTCATACATAGATTCTGTTCAAAATCTCTTCAGCTAAGAAACAAGCTTAGCTCCTTTCACTGCTGGTGGGAATGCAAACTGGTGCAGCCACTCTGGAAAACAGTATGGAGTTTCCTCGAAAAAATTAAAATTAGAACTCCCTATGACCTGGGAATTGCAATACTAGGTATTTATCCAAATGATACAAAAATGCTGATTCGAAGGGGTTCATGCACCCTACTGCTTATAGCAGCACTATAGATAATAGCCAAATTATGGAAGGATCCCAAATGTCCATCAACTAACAAATGGATAAAGAAGATGTGGTGTATATATATGAATATTAGTTGGCACTGAAAAAGAATGAAATATGCATTCACTGCAAATGAATTCATTTGCAACAGCATGGTTGGAATTAGAGTGTACTACACCAAGTAAAGTAAGAGAAAGACAAATATATGATTTCACTCTTAAGTGTAATTAAGAAATCAAACAGAAGAACATAGGAGAAGGGAAACAAAATAAGATAAAGAGAGGGAGGCAAACCATAAGAGACTCTTAAATACAGAGAACAAACTGAGGGTACTGGAGGGGTGTTGAATGGTAGGATGGGCTAAATGGGCAATGGGCATTAAGGAGGGCACTTGTTGGGGTAAGCACTTGGTGTTATATGTAAGTGATGAATCACTAAATTCTACTCCTGAAATCATTATTACACTATGTGTTAACTAAATTTAATTTTTTTAAATAAGAAAAGGAAAGAAAGAAAGAAAGAAAGAAAGAAAGAAAGAAAGAAAGAAAGAAAAGAACCCCAAATTGTTGGAAAGGGTTATAGGGAAATACAGAAAATGGTGACACTACTCTGAGATCAGAAAGCAGAGAAAGCCACCACCCCCTCCTCTCAGGGCTAGAGAAAGAAAAGTGAGAAAGTAGAATTAATTTCTTACACTAACCCCCAGACGCTATTGGAGCCCACATTTTCCCTTTGGTACTTCTGTCGGTAGGCCCAACCGCAGAATCCATCTGCTAGAGGAGTCCAACAAATGTAGTTTCTAGTCTTCCAACCCCAAAATACAGAGCATAGGACGTTTGTCAGAGGTGGCAGGGAAAGCAGGATTTAGTACAAAAAGGCAGTAGGTACAATATTATGTTTTAGTTATTGTAATAAAAGGTAAATAAGGCAGGGAGACGTATACATACATACACAACACATTGTGAATGTACTATAAGCACAATAGGCAAGTAACAGGTAAATGTGCATTTATCCTTAGCTATTGTCATACATCTGGAGTTGGACAGGAATACCTGATATGCATTTTCATTAGTGGGATACAGAGGATGCAACATTATCAAAAGATATGATATGCTTAGCTACAGTGCGCATCAAATGCTTTAATATGGCTTATGCTTTAATCCTATTTGCCAAAGGCTGGCAAATTATTTTAGCAGTATAGTTCTCAAAGTTTGGAATGGATTTCAAATTGTGAGTTAGAACTTATGTTTTATTATTTACTGTCTTCTCAACTGAGGCCCAATAAATATTGGATATTTAACTTAAAGATTGACCTTTAATACCCATGGAAGGGAGACACATATTTAATATGTTACTACAAATCGTGTAGAACATCACATTTTTTTGGAGCAGCAAAAAAGTAGGAAAAATTATGGAAAATTAAAAAAAAATTACATTTAAGTCTCAAAAATTTCCTACAGCAAGTTTTTTTTGTTTTTTGTTTATTTACAAATAGTTTATTGTCAAATTAGTTTCCACACAACACTCAGTGCTCATCCCCACAAGTGTCCTCCTCCATGCCCAAACCCCCCTCCCCCAACATCCATCAGTCCTCAGTTTTTGTCAGCATTCAAGAGTCTCTCATGTTTTGACTCTCTCCCTTTCCCCCACAATTTCCCCCCTTCTTCTCCCCCTTGTTCCTCCGTCAAGTTCCTCCTAATCCTTCTATTCGTGCAAACATATGGTATTTGTCCTTCTCTGCCTGACTTATTTCGTTCAGCATAACACCCTCAAGGTCCATCCATGTTGCTACACATGGCCAGATTTCATTCTTTCTCATTGCCATGGAGTATTCCATGGTATAGATAAACCACATCTTCTGGATCCATTCATCTGTTGATGGACACTTAGGCTCTTTCCAGGTTTTAGCTATTGTGGAGAGTGCTGCTATGAACATTGGGGTACATGTGCTCCTATGCATCAACATTTCTGTATCCCTTGGGTAAATTCCTAGCAGTGCTATTGCTGGGTCATAGGGGAGTTCTATTGTTAGTTTCCTGAGGAACCTCCACACTGTTTTCCAGAGGGGCTGTACCAGTTTACATTCCCACCAACAGTGTAGGAGGGTGCCCGTTTCTCCACATCCTCGCCAGCATCTAGAGTTCTCTGATTTGCTCATTTTAGCCACTCTGACTGGCGTGAGGTGGTATCTCAGTGTGGTTTTGATTTGTATTTCCCTGATGAGGAGGGATGCTGAGCATCATTTCATGTGTCTGTTGGCCATCTGGATGTCCTCTTTGGAGAAGTGTCTGTTCATATCTTCTGCCCATTTCTTCACTGGGTTGTTTGTGTTTTGGGCGTGTAGTTTGGTGAGTTCCTTATATATTCTGGATATTAACCCTTTATCTGATATGTCATTTGCAACTCTCTTTTCACATTCCGTTGGTTGCCTATTAATTTTCTGGGTTGTTTCCTTGGCTGTGCAGAAGCTTTTAATCTTGAGGAGGTCCCAACAGTTTATTTTTGCTCTTGATTCCCTTGCTTTTGGGGATGTGTCATGTAAGAAGTTGCTGCGGTGGAGGTCAAGGAGGTTGTTTCCTGCTTTCTCCTCTAGGGTGTTGATAGTTTCCTGTCTTACGTTCAGGTCCTTTATCCATTTTGAGTTTATTTTTGTGCATGGTGTGAGAAAATGATCTAGTTTTATTCTTCTGCATGCTGCTGTCCAATTCTCCCAACACCATCTGTTAAAAAGGCTGTCTTTTTTCCATTGGATATTCTTTCCTGCTTTGTCAAAGATCAGTTGGCTGTATACTTTGGGGTCCGCTTCTGAGTTCTCAATTCTGTTCCATTGGTCTATGTGTCTGTTTTTGTGCCAATACCATACTGTCTTGATGATGACAGCTTTGTAGTAGAGACTAAAGTCTGGGATGGTGATCCCTCCCGTTTTGGTTTGATTTTTCAGTATTACTTTGGCTATTCGGGGTCTTTTATGGTTCCATACAAATTTTTGGATAGTTTGTTCTAGTTTTGAGAAGTATGCTGGTGCAATTTTGATTGGAATTGCATTGAATGTGTAGACTGCTTTAGGTAGTAATGACATCTTAACTATATTTATTCCTCCTATCCATGAGCATGGAATGTTTTTCCATTTCTTTGTGTCTTCTTCAATTTCCTTCATAAGTTTTCTATAGTTTTCATCATACAGATCTCTTGTATCCTTGGTTAGGTTTATTCTGAGGTATTTTATGTTTTTTTGTGCAATTGTGAATGGGAGCAGTTTCTTGATTTCTCTTTCTGTTGCTTCATTGTTGGTGTATAAAAATGCAACCGATTTCTGTACATTGATTTTGTACCCTGCAACTGTGCTGAATTCTTGGATCAGTTCCAGTAGGCTTCTGGTGGAGTCTGTCAGGTTTTCTATGTAGAGTATCATGTCATCTGCGAAGAGTGAAAGTTTGACTTCCTCTTTGCCAATTCTGATGCCTTTGATTTCCTTTTGGTGTCTGATGGCTGATGCTAGGACTTCCAGCACTATGTTAAACAGCAGTGGTGAGAGTGGGCATCCCTGTCGTGTTCCTGATCTCAGGGGAAAAGCTCTGAGTTTTTCCCCGTTGAGGATGATGTTAGCTGAAGGCTTCTCATAGATGGCTTTGATGATGTTTAAGTAGGTTCCTTCTATCCCAACTTTCTCTAGAGTCTTTATTAAGAAGGGATGCTGTATTTTGTCAAATGCTTTTTCTGCATCTATTGACAGGATCATATGGTTTTTATCTTTTCTTTTATTGATGTGATGTATCACATTGATTGATTTGTGAATGTTGAACCAGCCCTGTAACCCAGGAATGAATCCCACTTGATCTTGGTGGATGATTCTTTTTATGTGCTGCTGGATTCGATTTGCAAGGATCTTGTTGAGGATTTTTGCATCCGTATTCATCAAGGATATTGGCCTGTAGTTCTCTTTTTTTGCTGGATCTCTGTCTGGCTTGGGAATCAGAGTGATGCTGGCTTCATAAAATGAGTCCGGGAGTTTTCCTTCAATTTCTATTTTTTGGAATAGCTTGAGAAGAATTGGGATTAATTCTGTTTTAAATGTCTGGTAGAATTCCCCAGGGAAGCCATCAGGTCCAGGGCTTTTATTTGTTGGGAGATTTTTGATTACTGATTCAATTTCTTCACTCGTTATGGGTCTGTTCAGATTTTCTATCTCTTCCCGTGTGAATTTTGGTAGTGAGTGTGTGTAGGAATTTGTCTATTTCTTCTAAGTTGTCCAATTTGTTGGCATATAATTTTTTATAGTATTCCCTGATAATTGCTTGTATTTCTGAGGGGTTGGTTGTAATAAGTCCTTTTTCATTCATAATTTTGTCTATTCGGGTGCTCTCTCTTTTCTTTTGGATAAGTCTGGCTAGAGGTTTGTCAATTTGTTTACTTTTTCAAAAAACCAACTCTTGGTTTCATTGATCTGTTCAGTTGTTTCTTTGGTTTCTATGTTTTTTATTTCTGCTTTAATTTTTACTATTTCTCTTCTTCTACTGGGTTTAGGGTGTTCTTGTTGCTCTGCCTCTAGTTCCTTTAGGTGAGCTGTTAGATTTTGGACTTGTGCTTTTTCTAATCTCTTGAATAGGCCTGGAGAGCAATGTACTTTCCTCTTAGGACTGCCTTTGCCGCATCCCATAGATTTTGAATTGTTTTTTTTCATTTTCATTTGTTTCCATATATTTTTTAATTTCATCTCTAATTGCCTGATTGGCCCATTCATTCTTTAGAAGGGTGTTCTTTAACCTCCATGTTTTTGGAGATTTTCCAGACTTCTTCCTGTAATTGATTTCAAGTTTCAAAGCATTGTGATCTGACAGTGTGTATGGTATGATCTGTATTCTTTTGAATTTATTGAGGGCTGCTTTATGTCTCAGTATGTGATCTATCTTGGAGAATGTGCCATGCGCACTTGAGAAGAAAGTAAATTCTCTGGCCTCAGGATGTAAAGTTCTAAATATATCCGTCAGATCCATCTGGTCCAATGTGTCTTTCAAGTCCGTTATTTCTTTAGTGTCTGGTTGACCTATCCATTGCTGTAAGCGGAGTATTAAAATCCCGTGCTATTAGCACATTCTTATCTATAAGCTTGTTTCTGTTTGTGATTAATTGTTTTAGATATTTAGGGGCTCCCATATTCGGTGCGTAGACATTTATGATTGTTAGTTCTTCCTGATGGATGGACCCTGTAATTATTATGTAGTGCCCTTCTTCATCTCTTGTGATTGTCTTTAATTTAAAGTCCAGTTTGTCTGATATCAGTATAGTTACTCCGGCTTTCTTTAGATTTCCGGTAGCATGATTTATATTTCTCCATCCCCTTACTTTTAATCTGAAGGTATCTTCCAGTCTAAAATGAGTTTCTTGTAGACAGCATATAGATGGATTTTGTTTTTTAATCCATTCTGCTACCCTATGTCTTTTGATTGGAGCATTCAGCCCATTTACATTCAGTGTTATTATTGAAATATGTGGGTTTAGAGTCTTTGTATCTTTTGTAGGGTTCATGTTTGTGGTGGTGTCTCTGGAATCTTTGTTCCTTGCAACCTTTCCTTCAGAGCATCCCCCTCAGGATTTCTTGTAGGGCTGGCTTCGTGGTGACAAATTCTTTCCATTTCTGTTTATTTGGAAAGGTTTTTATCTCTCCTTCTATTTTGAATGACAGGCTTGCTGGATAGAGGATTCTTGGCTGCATATTTTTACTGTTCATCACATTGAAGATCTCCTGCCATTCCTTTCTGGACTGCCACGTTTCAGTAGATAGGTCTGTCACCACTCTGATAGGTTTCCCTTGGTATGTTAGGGCCCTTTTCTCCCTAGCTGCTTTCCAAATTCTCTTTGTCCTTATATTTTGCCATTTTTACGGTGATATGTCGTGCAGAAGATCGATTCAAGTTACGTCTGAGGGGAGTCCTCTGAGCCTCTTGTATTTCCACATTGACTTCCTTCCCCAGGTCGGGGAAGTTCTCTGCTGTAATTTGTTCCAGAACTCCTTCAGCACCTTTCCCTCTCTCTTCGTCTTCTGGGATTCCTATGATACGGATATTGTTGCATTTGACCGTATCGCTGAGCTCTCAAATTCTTCTTTCCTGTTCCTGGATCAGTTTGTCTCTTTTTTTGTCAGCTTCTTGTTTTTCTATAATGGTGTCTCCTAAATCACTTATTCTCCTTTCTGCCTCTTCAATCCGTGCATTGGAGGCCTCTAATTTATTATGTATCTCATTTATCGCATTTTTTAATTCTTCATGCCTATTTTTATTTTCCATTCTGTCTTTAGCCATAGTTTCTTTGATGTCCCCTATGTTTTTTTCAAGCCCAGCTATTAATTTTACCATTATTATTCTAAACTCTCGTTCAGTTATGCTGCTGATATCTGTTTTGAGCAGTTCATTAGCTGTCATTTCTTCTTGGAGTTTCTTTGGAGGAGAGATCTTTCGTTTCGTAATTTTAGTTAGCTTTCTGACTCTCGTTGGTTTTAAAGACCTGTTAAGCTCTCTGTTTCTATGAGCGCTGCTATATCCAAGAAGACTCTTTGACTTTCCAGGGCCTATCCTTTCAGAGAATGTTTTTTGAATGGTATCCCTTGGTCTCTATTGTTGGGACCTTGGTTATTTTATTTTCCTATTTGTAGTGATATTTGGGACTCTCCACCTTGTGTACTCTAGCTTGTTTCTTGAGGTAGCCCTGGAAAAGAAAACAAACAGACTAACACACAGGGAGCAGGAGCACACAAACGCACAGGCTAATTCAACTAACTTGCAAAGCGAGAGGGAAAACAAAAAAGTTAAGAGAAATGGTGGAGCAGGGAGGGCGAATAACATGGAGTATAAAGTACATAAATGGGTCAAAAAAGGGGAAAAGAAAAGGAAAAAATAAAAAGAAGATAACTGATGGACAAAGAACGGTTTAAAGCATATACCTGGATTTCCCAGGTACAGTTAAATAGCCGTATATATGCAGTGCTGGTTGAAGAGCATAGAGAAAGAGAAAGAAGGCAGGGCGGGATGAGGTAGAATTGGAAATAGAATGAACAGGTAGAAGGGATAAGAAGCTTTTTTCAAAGAGGTAAAGGGCGAATATGGTTGGATAGGTGAGAGAAGGATGCTGGAATTATCCAGAGAAACTATATAGTCTAATTACTCCTGAGAGAAAGAGCTGAAAATGTCGGTAGGTGTAGAATTTACATTTACAGAATGGACTCGTTGTGATTGTTTAAGCAAGCTGGCGACCAGAGTTAGTCAGGTCAGTGTTCTGGGGAAAAAAGAGAAAAAGAGAAAGAAGAAGAAAAAAAGAAAGAGAAAAAAAAAGGGAAAAAAAAGAAAGAAAAAGAAAAAGAGAGAAAAAAAAAGGAGAAAAAAGGGAAAAAGAAAAAAAAAAGGGAGAGGGCACCTCTCAGGCAGGGATGGGGTGGCGTGATCCAATGCCTCAGGCGGGAGCTCTGCTTTGAAGGTTGTGGGGAGGAGAGTGACGGTGCTCCAGTCCCTTCTTGAACCAAGAGCTGCACCTCGCTCTTTTGGGGGTGTAAACTCCCCGTACCGGGGGCGCAGCCGAAGTTGGTTGCACTCTTCAACCCAGGGCAGTTCCAATCTCCAAATCCCAGTCCGCGCGCCCTGCTGAAGTTGCCTTAGACACAGCTTCCCAGACAACCCCCTCGGGCTATTCCAGGCTCCCTGCTGAGCTCTGGGGGCGGAGTCAGAGTCACTGCTTCCTTCTCTGGGTCAGGCTGGGGAGCATGGGCGGGGGCTTGCCTACTGGGTCCTCTGAGCCCGAGTCCGCTGGAGTGAGGAAACCGGGTCCCTCTATGGCTCGTCACCCGAAACACGAACTCACAGGCAAATTTCCCAGTGTTCTCTGCCTTCCCTCTGGAGTTCCAGCCAGCCAGGAGCGCGGACGCCCAGTGTCGCGCGGCTCTTTCAGGGGCCCCAGCAGCCCGGGAGCTACAATGGCGGCAGGCGCGCCACCACTCTGAAGTCCTGCCTCCAGGAACCAGCACAAAGAAGCAGTTTGTGTGCTCAGCTCCCCCCAGGACCAGTTGGCGTGAGGGGACCTGGTATGCAGGTATTGGCAAGTACGGTCTTTCTATGCACCAAGCGGAGGTTTTCCTCCCTCTGAGTGGAGGTTTTTCTGTTTTGGACTCTCTCCTTTTCCCCTCTCGCTCCCCGTATAGGGTAGAGGGGGATCGTCTCCCACCCTGGAGTCTCTGATCCCGGCCCGATTTTATCTTCCCTGGTTCGCACTCACGTTAGAAGGCTCTCTCAGTGGATTCTGCGTCCTTTTTCTCCTAATCTCTCAGGTTTTGTAAGGTTTCCAATGGCTTCAGATCTTTTCTGTGTGACGTATGGGCACGAGTGCAAGTACGGAGCTCCTTACTTCTCCGCCATCTTGCCCCCTCCCCGCAAGTTTTTTTTTTTAACATGACACAGAAATGCCTCATTATATTGATCATCAATGGGAAATGAAGTGTCCCACTTAGCTGGTTTCTTCACGTAAGGAAAGACTAACTTTTTAATTTATTTTTAATCATTAGAATATTTTTAGAGTTTATTGTTTTCATGCATACAAAATTAATATCTGATGGAGGAGTGGGTCCAAGATTGCAAACTTAGGTCATTTTTCTACTTCCATTTCCACTTAGATAACTAAAGTGACAGAAATATCATTAAGAAAGAATACTTCTGTATAAACACTAAAAAGTAAGAAAGGATTCAAAGTGTAAACCTACTTCACTTCAAAGTGCAAGGTAGAATTATCTTCATTCTGAAGATACAGACCTTTTTTTTTTCCTTTAGAGCAGTACCACAGTTTTAAGTATTTTGTCAATGATCAGACAGCATGTAAAGTGGTGCATCCAGGATTTAATCCAAATCTGTTTGTTACTAAAGGCCTTGTTCTTTATTTATTTCTCTTTTAAAATTTATTATCGTAGCTTAAATCATCAAGAAGGTGGTTTAAACCAGGGCTTAAAAAGTGGAAAGAATTTTAACACTCAGCATGACAGGGGTAGGAATACTAAAAGATTAGAGTCAAGTTGAGAAACAATTCAGAAGCAAGAAATCACATACTATTTGGAAAGACATCTATTTTCCCTGAAACATATGTGGATCAATAGTGGCAAATGAGGCAGTTATAGTGAAGACACTGCACCCCAAGCTATTATCCCCCAAACTGATAGAAGTAGACATACTTTTGTAGGAGTTAAGTGTCATTAAAGCTAACACATATTTGTAACCTAGCAATGCAGGATTGGAGTGGAAGAGATTATAAAAGTAATAAGGCATATTAAGAGAATTTTTTAATTGAGGTGAGTTGTATGTAGAATAAAATCAAGATTAATTTGGGGAAATTGTTGAAGAAGTAGTTAAATACAACACTAATACTTATATATGGCTGACTTAAATAATACTCATATTACTAATGTTATCATGTTAATCTAAGATGTAAGTACAGTCTTATTTTCAGAGTAAAACGATAAGTTTAATTTTGGATATTTTGAGAATGAGGAGATTACAGTTACCCAGGAGATGATATCCAATGGACCATTTGGATTTACATCTATCAGATAGCTGAGAACTGGAGTTTGGAGTATTCTGTAGAGAAGTAGTCATGTGTTCAGTACATAAAATTACTCGGATATTAATAAAACGGAATTGAATTGCATTGGACTGAAATGAATTGAACAGGATCATCAAGTACACCAGAAAAAAAGTAGTCAAACAATTAGAAGGAAACCAAGATAGCTAACTTGCTGTATTACAGAACTACATGAGGAGCAATAAAGTATTACATGGGGGTGAGTCAGGGTAAATGCTAGAAAGAAGACTCTAGAAATGGGGCTATGGTTGAAGAAATTTTGGATATGTGAGTGATTTTGCATTGAAAAACATGCTTACTCTGCACAGCAAAGGAAACAACCCACAAAACTAATAGGCAACCGACGGAATGGGAAAAGATAGTTGCAAATGACATATCAGATAAAGGGTTAATATCCAAAATCTATAAGGAACTCACCAAACTCCACGCCCGAGAAACAAACAACCCAGTGAAGAAATGGGCAGAAGATATGAACAGATACTTCTCCAAAGAGGACATCCAGATGGCCAACAGACACATGAAATGATGCTCAGCATCCCTCCTCATCAGGGAAATACAAATCAAAACCACACTGAGATACCACCTCATGCCGGTCAGAGTGGCTAAAATGAGCAAATCAGAGAGCTCTAAATGCTGGCGAGGATGTGGAGAAACGGGCACCCTCCTACACTGTTGGTGGGAATGTAAACTGGTACAGCCCCTCTGGAAAACAGTGTGGAGGTTCCTCAGGAAACTAACACTAGAACTCCCCTATGACCCAACAATAGCACTGCTAGGAATTTACCCAAGGGATACAGAAATGCTGAGGCATAGGCGCACATGTACCCCAATGTTCATAGCAGCACTCTCCACAATAGCTAAAACCTGGAAAGAGCCTGAGTGTCCATCAACAGATGAATGGATCCAGAAGATGTGGTTTATCTATACCATGGAATACTCCATGGCAATGAGAAACAATGAAATCTGGCCATGTGTAGCAACATGGATGGACCTTGAGGGTGTTATGCTGAGCGAAATAAGTCAGGCAGAGAAGGACAAATATCACATGTTTGCACGTATAGGAGGATTAGGAGGAACTTAACTGAGGACCATGGGGGAGAAGAAGTGGGGAAATGGTGGGGGAGAGGGAGGGAGGCAAACCATGAGAGACTCTTGAATGCTGACAAAAACTGAGGACTGATGGATGGGGGGGGATTGGCATGGAGGAGGACACTTGTGGGATGAGCACTGGGTGTTACGTGGAAACTAATCTGACAATAAACTATTTGTAAAAAAAAAAAAACATGCTTACTGAATGTACACTGCAGTACATACAGCAGATAAAATAGTGAGATGCTTTTACATGGATGTAGGACTTTCCAGTTTACAAGGCAGGCAACTGCCACATGCTAACGTAGTACTAAAGTGAATCCAGTGTTTTGTCTATGGAGGTGGAACCCATTTGTCTATGAGAGACGAAACAAGTGCAAGGAAAGGAAAGTAAAAGTGTCTCAGGAGAAGACGACAATTTTGTCTTTTCACCAAACCTTCCTATTCTAGTAACATACGATCTTTGTCATCAATTTCTGATGAATTAACGAGAGCATAAAATTATACTCTTCCTTTGTTAGACTGTAAGCTCTGTGAGTTCAGAGACTGTGTCTCCCCTGTTCATGATGCTTTCTCAGCACCTACAACAAAACCTGGCACAAGAGTTGCTCAATAAAACATTTTTCAAAAACAAAAATGGATTGATAGATGGATGGAAGGGTAAATGTATGAATAAATAGTTCCCTGACCATTGTTCATATGTGACTACTGCTTTACATCACCTGGTTGCTTTTTTTTTTAATTGTATTTACCATTGGTATATTTCTCCTATTATTTCAATTCTTATTTTGAAAATAAAAAAAAGATAGTGAAGTACTCAGTAGCTCTCCTGTTTGAAATCTGCCACATTGTATCTCTCAACCTTGTGTCCTTGATTTGTTCCTTCAACATCATAGCAGCAGCCAAGGTACCTTAAAAATACAATAAAAGATAGTTAGATTCTTTTGAAAGATAGAAAATGCAATTTTCTTTACTTTCTCAAAATTATATAGCTTTTGAAAATATTAGACTTTTGACCAACTTCTGAATTCAGAGCTAAAGAGTTGCCTTTCAATTTCTTCCCACATGAACATAATGTGATTTGATATTGTCACCTGGTTTGGATAAATGGGAAGTTATTTGCAGTTAGTCTGAGAGGTACTGAATGACTCTTTTTGGAGTTGATCAGATTTCGCTAGATGTTGAAATCCTTGGGGTCCCTGCAACCACCCAAGTACATCAAATTATTTGAGGGAGATGAGAAAACTTGTTTTGATTAAGCTGGGGCCATTCTCTGACTGTCTAAGCCTTCAGACAAGTTAGGAACTAATGTACACTGCACATGTCTCCTTCTGAAATGTTCTCCACCTTAGTTTTTATGTAAGCATGAAAGCACAGTACTGAAGTATATAAAGAAATGTGTGGACCCTGTAGAGACAGGAATGCTGTGACATAAATCTCAGGAAGGCATCTTATTTCATAAAATTTCCCAGTTGATTTCTGCTATTGTGTGAGGCTGGGCTCTTCATTTGTATCAAAATAAGTCAGGAAGCCTTCTGAGATGACTTCATGAGAAACTAGTACTCCTGAAAATTGGACTAAAGAGTCCATAGCCCTACAGGTCAGATTATACGTTTACAGGAGTGTTGTGCTTCAAAGTTATATTGTAAATGCATGGCTAAATTGGTATATTTAGCATCTGAATTAGGTATTAATAGGCTTCATGTGAGAAGGGACTTTGAGCCTACTTTTGGGGACTTTTGTCTAGGAAAGCTAGATAGTCCTATATCTAGGAAAGTATATGGTAAAAACGAAAGGCCAAAGAATATGATATAGTCTGACATATCAAATTATTTTTCTATTTCCATGCATTGGAGAAAGGAGAGCAAGATGTGTGCAGTAAGCATGTGAGTGTGGAAGCCCAGGTGTATTTTAATTTTTTTAATATTTATTTATTTTTGAGAGACAGCATGAGCGGGGAAGGAAGGGATAAGGAGAGAGGGAGGGAGACACAGAATCTAAAACAGGCTCCAGCCTCCAAGCTTCCAGCACAAAGCCCACTGCGGGGCTCAAACTCAAGAGCTGTGAGATCATGACCTGAGCCGAAGTCAGACACCTAACTGACTGACCCACACAGGGTCCCCAGGCTGGATGTATTTTAGATAAACAAAGGAATGGCCAGGGTAGTCTAGTGAAAGAAACAGTGTTGAGGTCAAGATCTAAGAAGGGGGAGAAGGGAGAGGCAGTGAAGCCATGTCTAGCAGAAGTGTCCAGGAGAAGCAGGGGTATCTGGATATGTCCATATTCAAGGAATTTTCTGTTTATTTTTTAAAATATGGATGATTTTCTGCTAAGTGATAATACATGAGCTTGATCTCTACACATTGAGAAGCTACTTTATGTCCTTGATATGGAAGAGCATTGTGATAAAAGTAATGTTTGACATTAAATCAGCAATACTTATTGTTGACAGCTAGCTTTTTTTGTTTTTTAGCACATAGCTCATGCCAGGCACTATTCCTTTAGATTTATGAATTAATGTAAACCTTAAAACAATCTGATGAGATTGCTACTATTAGCTCTCTTTTACAGATGAGTAAACTAAGAATCAGAAAAGGTAAATAATTTGCCCAAGGCTACACAGGGAATAAAAGGCAGGTGCTATAAACCAAGCCTAGACATTTGTACTCCAGAATCTGCTAAATCATTCTGCTATACTTTCAGTTTGTGCAATATCTGTCACAGACCTTTATAACAATGAAGTTTTTACAACAAAATAACTCTTAATAAATAGGTTCATATTATTGTTGGTTAGTAATATATAAAGTTATCAACTCAGTTCTCTCGGTCAACATTTAAGATTGTTTTCCATTTTTGAAAAATGCTATGATAAGCAAAGCTGCATGAATTTTTATCTTTGCAAACACACCTCCAGGAAAACTCAGTTCTTAGCAGTGAAATGACTGGATCAAAGGACATGCATATTTTTAAGGATTTTGACATATGCTATCATGAATCATTCTCCAAAAAGATTGTCCCAAATTGCATTGCACCATCAGAGTCTGAGATAATCAATATTTCTAAATCCTCATCAGAAGTGATCATCTTTTCTTATCTTTGATAATAGCAATAAACTCACTATGTTTCATTTTCAATTTTTGATAGTTAATCAAAAAAGTTGAATATTTTATTTTTAATGTAATATCTCCTTGTATTTTATGTAACTTTTATGAATTAAGTGATCCCTTTGTTATTTCTTTGTAATGTTTATAGAGTATGACTATCATCCCTTTACAGTATTTATTGAAAATATTTCCCTAGAGATTTAATTTTTAATTTTTTAAGAATTTAATGTTTATTTTTGAGAAAGAGGCACTGAGAGTCGGGGAGGGGCTGAGAGAGGGAAACACAGAATCTGAAGCAGGCTCCAGGCTCTGAGCTGTCAGCACAGAGCCTGATGCGAGACTCGAACCCATGAGCCAATGGGATCGTAACCTGAGTCAAAGTAGGATGCTAAACCTACTGAGCCACCTAGGCGCCCCAAATTTTATAATTTTTAGATGTAAAAAAACTTTTAAAAAATTTCTCAGTCAAATATATCAATATTTTTCTTTAAAGTCTCAGGACTTGTTTGGATGGTTAGAAAAATCTTTCCCTAATATCAATATTATAATTGTTTACTCTTATTTTGTTTCTTTATGGTGGTTTTTTTTTTCATTTTGAAACTGACTTATTTTGATAAGTGAGATGAAGTAAGTGTCTTGCTTTTTGTTTTTTTTCAAATAATTAGCACTTGTCCTGTTTACCAAGTGACTTCTTAGCCACTAGTCATTATGATCATAATTTTATTCATACCATTAACCCGAATTATTGCATGAACATATATTAATGTATTGAGTCATGTTGAAACATACAACTTCATTAATTTAGATGCTAATATGAATCAGCTCTTTTCCTTGAGATATTTATCTTAATTACCATGGTGTTTTTGTTTGGCTACCAGAAAAGACCTTGTTTTTAATTACACAAATAATGCAGACTTATTGCAGAAACAAATCAAACACACAGTAGAGTAAAAAAGACAAGTAATAATTTCTATTAAATTTTAAGGTTAGATCCTTCCATCTCTGTTGGCTGTTGTTTTTGACATGCAGTTTTCAAGATACTATACATCTTGATTTATAATCTATTTTTAAATTCAATCATAGCAGATTTTTTTTTCTCTACCTAGGTATATGCCTTATAACATCAAGTATAATGGCTATCTAGTTTGGCACACACACAAACATGCAGCAGTTTATTCAGCAATCACAGATTTTCTTTCATTTAGTCATTTTCCAATGTTACTTTTACTAACAATAATATAACCTTCCTATATCTAAATCTTTGGGGAAAATTATGCTTGATTGTAAGAAGATAAAGCATAGTTTTTCAGGGGAGTTCTAACATTCTTCCCCTTCATTCTGCATAACATATCTCAAACAAAGTCCTTTTCCTATAGCATTGTTTTAAATGGAGGAATAATTTATTTTCAATGAGGTGCATACATTGGAAGTACATTGCTTTTGAGATCCTATTTATATACAAGCCTGTGCAAACCTTCCACAGGGGAGAAAGATTGTCCTACCTGTGCCACTCTGGATCTATCTACCTTCAGATTTGTCTCTCAGCTTCCCTGCCTGCCCCCTAATTTCCAGCTAAATGTCTTTAGCTGGAGGCCTGAAGTGGTGCCCCTCACCCCCATTATTCTGAGGAAGGAGGATATTCCAGCACTGTTTTACCAACTGTTCCCGAAGCTTTGGGATACTCCAACTGCTCCATGAAGGGACATAGGGGTATGTTGGCAGCGTGATGGATTCCTGTTTCATGCTTTGCCATTTGGAGATTCTACACTGTCACACCATGCCAGTTCACTCATGATTAATTTATGGGTCTATCCCATTTTTCTTCTAATTGGGTAAATTTGACATGTAACACTACATAAATTTAAGTTGTACATGGTGTCATTTATATATTATATATTACATATATTGTATATTATATATTATATTATATATATTATATATATACATGTTGTAATATGGTTTCCATTATAAATGATATTTATTACATTATGTTACTAACAGTATAATATTGTCTATGTTCAATAAGTTTTATATTAAATCTCTTTGGCTCTTTGAGCAGTTGAAATAAATTTGTATTCTTAAGCACAACCAATTTTATCCTACCACCCACCCGTGCCCTGATAACTTTTTTTCCACATGTTTAACTTTTTAAGATTCCACATTAAGTGATATACAGTACTTGTCCTTCTCTGTATAGTTTATCTCATTTATCATAAGGTGATCAAGGTCCAACAATGTTGATGCAAATGGCAGGGTATCCTCCTTTCTCCTGACTTAATAATATTCCATTGTGTGTATATATCATATCTCTTTTATTCATTCATCCATTGTTGGGCATTTGGGCTGTTTCCATATCTTGGCTATTGTGAATAATGATGCAGTAAACATGGGTGTTCAGATATAGTATCTCATCAGATTCCTATTTTCCTCTCCTTTGGCTATATTCCCAGAAATATAATTGTTGGATTGCATCATAGGTCAATTTTTAATTTTTGTGAGGAACTCATCCTATACTTTTCCATAGTAGTTGGACTAATTTACATTCCCACCAAGGGTGTTTAAGGGCTCCCACTTCCTTTCCAGCACTTGTTGACTTGTGTCTTCTTGATGATAGCATTTTTCCCTTCCCTTCCCTTCCCTTCCCTTCCCTTCCCTTCCCTTCCTTCCCCTTCCTCCTTCCTCCTCTCCCTTCCCTCCTCCCCCTTCCCTTCCCTTTCCTTTTTTCTTTTCTTTTCTGTCTTCCTGCCTGCCTTCCTTCCTTCCTTTTTGTAACTCTGTGTCCACCATGGGGCTGGTCTTGAACTCCTGACTCTAAGGTCAGGAGTCACATGCTCTACCGACTGAGCCAACTAGGTGCCCCTTGATGGTAGCCATTCTAACAGATATGAGCTGATATCTCATTGTGGTGTTTGCTTGCATTTCTCTAATGATTAGTGATGTTTAGCATCTTCTCACAAACTTGTTGGCCATTTTTATGTCCTGGTTTATATTTTCTTAGAAGATTCCTCCTCCTCCTCCTGCATTGGCAAAGAGGAGAGAAATAGTCTCTTCTTTTTTATAAGGAGAAATCCACTCTACTGTTTAGTTCATTTCAGTTTCTTTGTGTCCTCAGCTCTCAAATGTTTTTTCAAAAACTATGATATTATAGCTTCTCAGGCTTATTTTGGTGTTTGCTGTGAGCTCTGTTGTCTCTTGTAATTTTCTTTTTTCTTTTTTTTTCTTTTTTTAATGTTTTTTTTTTTTTTCTAGAGAGAGAGAGACAGCATGAGCAGGGGAGGTCAGAGAGAGAGGGAGTCACAGACTGATACAGGCTCCAGGCTCTGAGCTGGCAGTCAGCACAGAGCCCGATGCGGGGCTCGAACCCACGAACCGCGAGATCATGACCTAAGCGAAAGTCGGACACTTAACCGACTAAGCCATCCAGGCACCCCTGTCTCTTGTAATTTTCTACATCACAACCTAGTGCAGGACTACTAATGTTTTTAATCTTGGGATGTAGATATAGATGTAGATACAGATACTTTATCTATCTATCCATCCATCCATCCATCCATCCATCCATCCATCCATCCATCCATCCATCCTTTGTTACTTTCTAAGAATAAACAAACTTTCCTAGAATACTCCTCATCAGATACCCCCTCAGAACTCAGTGGCCAGAATTGCACTGTGTGCCCAATCCTGACTAATTATGAGTAAGGAAAATGAAATTATTTTTATTAATTTATACTTACCAAGGTTAAGGTCTTGGGACATGAAAGGATGACTTCTGATCCTGAAAAAAAGAAAAAGAGAAAAAAGTGCAAATTTCTATTAAGAGTAAGGCAGGGGAATAGCTTTGGGTAGATGACAAATAGTGTCTGTGGTACAGATACAAAGATTGGAGATAAGAGTGAGAGAACAGGTCCCAAACTATTATGGACCATACATCCTGGGAAATGGGAAAATAGATTGTTATTGAGAGAAATACGAAAAGAACAAAGAGATGTCAGTCTTGACAGAAAGATGATAGCTTTGGTTTGGCACAAGGTGGTCAGAGATGGGATTTTTCAAAAGAATTGCAGGCACATAGTTACAAACAGCAGTCACAGTACATATTGAACCTTGAAAACTTCTTTATAGATATGTTTGTCAATGCCATTGGAAGTAAAATTACTGAGAATGACACTGGAAAAGTACAAAGTCTGAGCATTAGGAATCATCCCCAATTAAGACTACAAAGACTGAATAAATGAAGAAGGTACAGGTGGAAACAGAGTAGATATTGTTTTTAAAAAGCCAATGTCCCTATATTGCAAACACAGACTATAAGACTCATCATTGAATTATTAACATACTCCACCGTTTTTCTTCTCTATAAGCAAATATTTAAAAAATTTTAGCTGTTCCATCTAGTGGCCATACATCATTTATTTAATAATTCCTCTGTTTTGGGATATTTACTTACCTACAGTTATGTTTTTTTACATCTGCTCCTTTAATCTAGTTTCAGTTTTCCACCTCAAAGTCTGAGCCAAGAGGCATATAGTCCCAGAGCAAGACAATAAAGATATTTTTAGCAATACAATTGGCTTTAAACAATTATTAATATAAAGAAAAACTGCTTGAAATTCCTTTGGTATACGATGAAATAAGGTTGACCTACTGAGACCATATATTCTCTTACTGAGTTCCAAGTGATAAATTTACACTCACAAAGGCTTAACCACAAGGTTGTATTCAGGAAGGAGAATATGATGTAAAGAAGTAAAAATAAAATCCTATCCTCCTTGTCTTGAAGTATTGTGCAAAGAAAAGAAGACAGTGGAAGAAAAAGTAGTTGATCAGATGTATTCCCCCAATATTCCTTATAGATTTAAACCCATAGAAGCCAAAATGAGGTATATTGATTGAAAAAAGTATGGGGGGGTGGGTCAAGAGGCAACACTTCTTCATTTGGTCCTGTACAAACACAAAGTAGCCTTGAGTAATTAATGGACAAAATTTTTACTCAGAAAGAGAGGATTCTGGTTTGCTTTCCTAAGCTTCCCTTAATTCCTGTGTAGCCTGGACACTGTGGCAGAAGCAAGGTGGCCTTTTGATGTAAGCTGAAAATAAACTAATAATATGGTAGGTTGCATGACAGAGGAAGTGACACAAAATCAGAAATATCTATCTAGAACCTGAACTATATCTGAACAATTGAGTTAGCAGATAGAGCATTAGGCCTTAATTGAAATGATAAGGAAGTGATTTAAATTTTATCAACTAATGATATCAACACTAAATACCAGAGAAATGCTAATGGATAATATAATAGCTGTCTCCAAAGTAGCCACTATCTATATCTTTTCTGCCTGTACATGAAATAATATTCCTCTGTCAAGAAGTAGAGTACATGACTATGCCCTTTGAATCTGGATTTTCCTTTGGGACTTGTTTCACAATAGAATGTGGTAAAAGTAATGTTCTAGGATTTCTGAGGCTTTGAGGTTTTCAAGTAGGTCTCTTGGAGCCCCAGCTACAATATTATAAGAAGTTCAAGCACATAGAGAGGGCCACCTTGGGCTTTCCATCTGAGAGCCTAAGGTGAGCCTCATTCATGGACAGAATCAACAGTCAGCCATGTGAATAAGCCATCTTGGACATGAAGCCCTGATAAGACTTTTTTTTTTTTTTTTTTTAATGCTTTATTTCTAGGGAGAGAGAGAGACAGCGCGCAGCAGGAGGGTCAGAGAGAGAGGGAGTCACAGACTGAAACAGGCTCCAGGCTCCGAGCTGGCAGTCAGCTCAGAGCCCGATGCGGGGCTCGAACCCACGAACCGCGAGATCATGACCCAAGCGAAAGTCGGACGCTTAACCGACTAAGCCACCCAGGCGCCCCGTCCCAGATAAGACTTTAGATGATCCCAGCACTGCAGCTGCAGTCCTGAGATATCTGAGGATAAAACCATCCAGTTGAGCCCAATCTACCCACAGAACTGTGAAAGATACTATCGATTTTTATTTTAAGTCGCCAAGTTTTGGGATGGTGTGTAATGCAGCAAGAGATAACCAGGGCAGCTGAGATAGGTCCAAACATATCCCAACAGAGGTCTCTGAAGCCAAACTCAAACTGGATCTGGAGGATGACATTTTGGTATGAGGAGTTTTTTGTCAAATAAGCAATAGGTCATAAAACCATTTTCCTAAATGCATTTTAAAATATATGTAAAATTGACTAATAAACGGTATGTAGTGTGCTCTTTGTTTTGAGGGTACAGTCCCATGGTGCACTGCTTATATACAACACCCAGTGCTCATCCCAACAAGTGCCCTCCTCAGTGCACACCCCCCATCCCCCCCATCAACTCAGTTTGTTCTCTGTATTTATTGTGTCTTTTTTGGGGCACCTGGGTGGCTCAGTTGGTTAAGCGTACAACTTCTGCTCAGGTCATGATCTCATGGTTTGTGAGTTCAAGCCCCACGTTGGGCTCTGTGTTGACAGCTCAGAGCCTGGAGCCTCCTTCAGATTCTGTCTCTTCCCCTCTCTCTGCCCCTGTCTCTCTGTCTCTCAATAATAAGTAAAAACATTAAAAATTTTAAAAAAGAGTCTCCTATGGTTTGCTTCCCTCCCTCTCTTCTCTGTTTGTAACTATTATTCCCCCTTCCATTGCCCCATGGTCTTCTGTTAAGTTTCTCAAGTTCCACATATGAGTGAAAATATATGATATCTGTCTTTCTCTGACTGACTTATTTCACTTAGCCTAATACCTTCTAGTTCCATCCATGTTGCTGCAAATGACCAGATTTCATTCTTTCTTATTGCCAGGTAGTATTCCATTGTATATATAACCCACATGTTCTTTATCCATTCATCATTTGATGGACATTTAGGCTATTGTTGAAAGTGCTGCTATAAACTAAATGCATTTTTTAGGAGATCCAGAAGTAGGGGATGGGCATAAGAAGAATTGAACATTTTTTTTGTCCCCAGAAACAGGACATTACCTGAAATAATTTTAAAATTACCATATTAGGCTGAATACTAATAAAGATTAAATATAGTAAGTGGAAGCTTATGAGGAAGACTAGATCATGTACAGGCAAATAAAGAAAGTGCATTTTACATCGGTCATACCGTAATCAAATCAATCAGAAATCAGTCCTTTGCAACCTTTTTTTGTAAATAAAGTTTTACTGGAACACACCTATGCCTATTTGTTTACATATTTTCTGTAACTGTTGTGGTGCTATAATAGTTGCAGAAGAAACTGGCCTGCAAAGCCTCAAGTACTTAACTCTCTGGCACTTTAAAGGAAAAGTGGACTGACCTCCCCATAAAATGAAAACTGGAACCATGATACACACAGATCTAAATTTTTCAGGGTAAATTCCTAGAAGTAGAATTGCTAGACCACAGAGTTTGTGTAACATTAAAGTCTTTTGTATATTTAGGTTCTAATTTATCTCCAGAAAAATGGTGTCACTTTACATATAATCATCTCAATACGAGATTGCCAAATTCTCCATATTCTCATCAGTCTCATAAAATTTAACTTTTGAGTCATATAAAAAGGAGGAGAAGGAGGAGGGGGAGAATGGGAAGGAGGATAAAGAAGAGATAAAGGTCTTGTACACAAACCTTTATCCGTATCATTATTTAGGATACTTCTTACAAGCAAAATTATAGGGTCAAAGGATGGTATATTAAAAGTATATTAAGTCCCTCCCCCAAATAAAAATGTATGAAGTCCCTTGCTATATATTGCCAAATTAAGTTCAAGAAGAGTTGTGCCATTTTACACTCCTCCTTATATTGTATGAAACTAACACATTTCACTTACCAAATAAATATGTTAGATAACTGGTATATTTATTTCACATAGTAGTGCCAATTAAGTTGCTCACATGTTAGACAAAAACTGTATCCCATATTTGTTTTAACTCTCCCTTTATATCTCAATAAATTAGAATATTTCCTACAAAGTTATTAATCAGTTTGATTTATATTAAAGGTCTCTTACAGTTTTTTGACCAGATATTCTTTGTTTTCCTAATTGTATTTATATAACACAAACACAAATTCATAAAATACATTTTTAAAAATAAGCATATGCGTCAATTGCTGTACTTCCTATTGTATTTCTGTGTTGGTGTACTTCTATACTAGTACTAATCAGAAATAGGTATTATAGATTAAGACATGTTTTGGTATCTGGTAAGGCTTAGATACATTTATTGTTCTTTTTAAAGTTTTGAGTTATTCATATGCCTATTCTCTTTCAGATTATTTTAGAAACACCCTGTCAAAGTCCATAAAAATCTTTCTGAAATTTGCATGGAGATTGACTTGATATGTTTGCAATTTCATCCAATTTTCTACTGAGATGTTTCTTACAGAAAATTATTTTTAATTGATTATAAATTAAATAATTGTTAATATTTGTGAGAATGATAACTTTTTAATTTTAATAGATTTTTGGTAGAAAGAGTATTTTTTATCCTGATTTGCTTATTATATTGATCTTTTAAATTGTGTATTTTTCCTTTGTTGACATATTTCAAATGGCAAATACTCTAATGTGCAAGTGGTTAAATAAAAATATCATCTTCAGAGAAGGAAAAATGGTTTAAGCTTTCTATGAGGTAAATATAAACTATAATGAAAATACTAACTAAAATACAAACTATAATAGAATCTATTGAGATTTTTTAAATAGGGAGGCTAGTTTGGATATAAATAGAGCCTTTAATTTGAGGAACTCAGAGTGCACATAAATAATTTTGATAGGCAAAAATGGATTCAGGTCCAGACTTCGTGGCATTCATGCTTCATTGGTCTGACACTGGGTGGAAGGAGAGGGGGTAGTTCATGGGTCCATGGTGTTTCTGACTCATTTATGTATCAACCCAGTTATATCCAGGAGAATGGGAGCAGGTTCTCATTTTGGTCCTCCTACATGTTTTTCATCTGTAGATTATGTCTAAAGACCCTGGTCATTCGTAAGTATCAGTGGCAATGTAATTCTCTCTACTGTATCAGATATTTCTCTGGCCTTCTTAGTTGGCATGGCTATCTTATTATACAAAAATTACTTTGACTTGAAATAGGTAATCTGTTGCCTCTTCTTAGTATGAATATAAACCTGTGTCACTTCAGAAGCCTGGAGGAATGGGGCAGTCTAACAGTAGAATGTTATGAAACTAAATCTGAGCACTGCTAATGGAAATACAATAGCAGTATTAGGACTCTTAGTAGACTCTAGGGATTAGGTTATCAACCAGACAAAGCTTATCTTAATTCTCCTTAAGATGGGACAGCCAGTAAAGCTGATATCAGGATTCCTAAAAACTTCTGCAAAGACAACTAAAAGCTAATATGAGCCTTTACATTAAACAAAATACCACAAAACAGATCCATACGCTATGCAGCTTGAGACGAATGAGCATATGCCCATCAATGCAGGGGGGTGCTAACTTTTTTATTTTAATGTCATCTTTCTCCCATCCCTACTGTGGATGAAAGGCAACCATATTTTTTCTATTTTTAATGTATTTTTAAATTAGGTCTTTAATCCATTTAGAGTTTATTTTTATGTATAGTGTTGAACAGTAGTCCAGTTTCATTGTTTTACATGTAGTTGTACAACTTTCCTAGCACAATTTATTGAAGAAACTGTCTTTACCTATTGAATATTGTTGCCTTCTTTGTCACAGATGGACTATATAATCTTGAGTTTTTTTCTGGGTTCTATTCTGTTCCATTGGTCTATGTGTCTGTTTTTTGTCCCAGTACCATACTGTTTTATTACAGATCTGTAGTGTATCTTGAAATCCAGTATTGCTATACTTCCAGCTCTGTTCTTCTTTCTCAGGATTGCTTTGGCTATTCAGGGTTTTCTGTGGTTCTATACAAATTTTGGTATTATTTGTTCTAGTTTTGTGAAAAATTCTATTGGCATTTTGATAGAGATTGTATTGAATCTGTAGACTCCTTTAGATAATATGGGCATTTTAACAATATTAATTCAATAATTCATGAGCATGAACTATCTTACACTTGTTTGTGCCATCTTCATTTTCTTTTACCAGTATTTTACAGTTTTTTGGAGTACAGGTCTTTCACCTCTTTGGTTAAGTTTATTTTTAGGTATTTTATTATTTTTTGGTACAATTGTAAATGTTTTCTTAATTTCTCTTTCTGCTTTTCATTATTAGTGTATACAAATGCAATGGATTTCTATATATTGATTTTGTATACTCTGACCTTTCTGAGTTCATTTATCAGTTCTAGTAGTTTTTTTGGTGGAGTCTTTGGGGTTTTCTATGTATAGTATCATGTCTTATGCAAATAATGACACTTTAATTTCTTTGCCAATATGGATGCCACTTATTTCTTTTTCTTGTCTGATTTCTGTGACTAGGACTTCCAGCACTATGTTGAATAAAGGTAGCAAGAGTGGACACACTTGATACCAAAACCACAAAAAAGAAAAGAAAAAAAAAAAAGAAAAGAAACTACAGGCCAATATCCCCAAAGAACATAGATGGAAAAACCCTCAACAAAATATTAGCATCCTACATAGAATACATTAAAAAAATCATTCACCGTGATCAGTTGGGATTTATTACAGGGATGCAAAGATAGTTCAATATTCACAAATTGATCCACTTCATCCACCATATCAACAAAACAAAGGAAAAAATCATGTAATATTTTCAGTAAATGCAAAAAAAAACTTATGACAACATTGAACATCTATTCATAACAAAAACTCTCAATAAAGTGGGGTTAAATGGAACATATCTAAACATAATAAAGTCCATGTATGTAAAACCCTCAGGTAACATCCTACTCCATGCTGAAAAGCTGAAAGCTTTCCTTTTAGGGTCAGGAAAGGCACCCATCTTTGATGATGATCTTGGCACCATGCTATAGTCCCCAAATGTAAAAGCAACTTTGCCCAGGATTTTGGAATCACATGGCTCTCTGCGATAACTGTTATATTCCAATTCAGTTAGCCCCTGAGCATCGAAAACTTATTGGAGATGATGGAACTACAGTACTTTCCCCAATTTTTGGTCAAAATTAGTGTCCTACTTTGGCTCCAAGTTGAAACTGTAAAACTCTTTATTTTAGAAATATCAGAATCTGCAGTGTGTCCCACATGACCCTGGCCTACACTCAGGCATTCATGTTGCCACCACCTTTGCTTTAAAGTTTCCCACCACAGCTTTCTTCTCTCACTTTTGTTCTAACTCATTTTTCAGTTTGCCTATGTTCTAATTCCCTTAACTTTCTCTCAGATTTGTATTCCATGTTATTTAGGCTGTAGTTTTGCTATCTTCTAAGGCACAGCACATTTCTATAAGTATCATCTTTTTTGACTAGCTCATGAACTTTATAGTAGAGGTGCAGCCTTAATTTATCCAAAGACTATTTCCAACTATGGATGTATCTTCTTCCTATTGGCAAATATATATCCTAATACTATTTTGGGGAGATTTGGCAACTACCTTATTACTTAGTCAATGTTACTCCCATTCAGTTTATAACTAAAACCATATATCCATATCAATGTTGTTTTTTTTACATTGCTAGCCACAGTTGTGACTCAGAAGCTCTGATGGGGGAGGGGCTGTGGCTTAATTCTGGCATACAGTTCAGCAGTATTTATTGAGTATTATTTTATGTAAGGATCGTATCTAGGCAATTCATCAGTTACCCTCAGAGAAGGACCTGCTAAGACGGAGTAGATGCTATACAAAGGTTATTGCCTTATTATTATTACTTTTATTTATTACAACATATTGTCTTGTGTCATAGTAATTTGTCAACATTTAATTATCTTAAACTGCTCAAAGGAAGAAACCATGTCTCACTTTCATTTCAATAATTATGACAAATCCATCTATTCAACACATGTTTATTAGAGACTGCACTAGGCACTGGAGGAACAATGATGAGCAAGATTGGCATTGTCTCTACTGCATGCAGCAGCTTACAGTCCAGGAGAAGTTTGTTTAAACAAGTAACTGTAATCAATATAATCAGTACTAATAACTCTAATAGGAAACACAGCTTGCTGTGAGGACACATAGCCATGGAATCCAGCCAAGGGATTACTACCTACTTTGAGATTCTATATACTCAAAAATATTGTTGAATGTATGTATACCAGAGGCAGGCTAATACCTCTTCCCACTTCAGAGCTCTTGAGTCATAACTGTGACTAGCAATGAAAAGAGACAGTTTTGATGTAGATATACATTCCAGGATTCATATAAAAAGTGATATTTATACTACAATGAGTAGGATTTGGACAGGCAAACAGGAGAATGGGGTAGAGGCTGACAAAGAGAGAGTAGTCCAGGAAGAGAGAAGAGATAAACAAAAGTTTACAGGTGAGGAAAAACATGGCGTATTGAGATACTGAAAAGAAGACCATTAATTGGAGGTCAAGTGCAGAATAATTGAATTAGACATTTTAGTGAGTTTAGACTATAACTTAAAAAACTATTGAATGACTCAATGACTGAATAAAAGAATTACATTTGTATCACAGAAGGATCATTCTGTCCTCTTTGTGGGAAAAAAAATGGATTGAAGAGATCCACGACTGTAGGTGGAGACAAGGTCTAAGAAATAGTCTTAGTAATCTAGTCAGTGAAATTGGGCTGTGAGGATAATTAGAGCTAGAATGAGAAAGAAGGGATTGATTAAAGTTAAGTAGTAGAATCGATAAGAATTCTTGATTAACTGGATATGACTATTGAGGGAAAGTAGACTCTAGGATTACATCTGGGTTTCTGTCAGTAGTGCCTATTACTGAAATAAGAAGCACAGACAGGAAGGTTTGAGGAGGGAATGATGAGTTCATAGTAAATGGAAATAGTTCTGTTACTTCCAAGTGGTAATGTCCAATAGGGACTTTGGTATAAAAACTTAAAAATGTACAGCCATCTCACGTGTATGATATTATCTGATTTCTAAGTCCTCAGAATTAGGATTGACATGACATTTTAGGAACTAAACTGAAATCTAGACAAATGAGGTACTCATCCACATTCAACCAGAAAGAAAAGAGGATGGGCAGGAAAGAAGCTTTGCCCCCTTATTTCTTGTCTAATGCTCTTTGCCCTGTGGCTCATGATCTCCCAGAAGGCACTACATAAGTGCTTGCAGAATGAGTGAATTTTAATTATTTGTATAGGATACAGTGGACTGTTTTACCACATATATTGTACAAGGTTATTTGTATATATTGAAGGATGAAGTGAGCAGACCATGAAAAATGAGAAAAATTATAAAGGACCTGAAAATAAAACTTCTACTTCATTGGAAAGGCACCTCCATTATTTGGCTTTCAGCACATTTAATTCTTTATTTTAAGAATGTGTGCCAGTGCAAAATAATCTCAAAATGCATTTTTTTTCATGCTGTAGATGGAATGCTGCCTTTTAAAGTGCTGATTACAAATTAATCAACATTATGTAAAATAAATTGTGGGAGGTGGTCAAAGAGAAGTAGAAATAATATTTCCTGAATGGTTGCCCTTAGTATTTTCACAGAAATGATATTTCCTCTAAGGTTAGCACAAGGAGCACATTTACAGAATAAATGATAAACAAGATTAAATGAAATAGCAGTGAAGAAAAATATGAGGACTTATGACACAATGGAGAGAAAAATGGTGGATGAAAAGTGAAAAATTATAAATTGTGGCACATAAAAATTACAATTTAGGACAAGGAAACGATTTGAATATAGAGAAACAAGACTGGAAGGTGGATGGAGAAATAAACCCCAGGCAAGGACAGAAGAGGGCTATGCAATTGAAAAATATCAGTCTGACTTCCTTCTGGAAGCAGTTGGTCCCTCCAGGACCTGATACTGTGCTAAAGTGACCACAGCCAGGGCCGTGTGACAGCTCTTATTTCCCTCATCCCACTACCATCTTCCAAGCCTTTTAAAATGCATGTCTAAAGGAATATTTTCTCCTTTGAGATACAAAGAGATTTCAAACTCTGTAAAGGTTAAACAAAAATCTTGTTTGTACCATGTCAGTCTTTAGACTACGATCTAGACTTAAGGCCCAATTATTTTAGAATATAGATGTGTGATCTGAATGAGGGAAGTACCAATCTGAGTGCTACCAGTGGCTTTATCTATGTGATTAGCTTTGAAGATAGCTCCTTGAGGGGAACCTGGCAGGCTCAGTCATTTGAGCATCTGACTCTTGATTTTAGCTCAGGTCATTAGGATTCTCTCTCTCTCTCTCCCTCTCAAAATAAATAAGTAAATAAACAAGCATTAAAAGAAGAAAAGAAAAAGAAGAAAATCATTCCTTGAAAGGCAGGAGAACTTAGAGCTGGCAGTCCTTAGCTCTAGCTAATCACAGGACTCCAAAGATGTTGTCATCATCCCCTTGTAAAGAAAGAACAAGATGTTCTCCAAAACCTGAGAATATGTTTTCCACAGAGCCCTTTCAGATTCTGAGCCCTAGTTACAGTCACTTTGCCCTTTATGGGGATCTAGATATAGTGGAAGGGTGTCAAGTCCAGAAGAGAGATGATATGAGCTATTTTTATCTGTGGCTGAAAAATTCCGATTCTAAGGACCTCCTTGATTTCACATTGACAGGGTATAAAATGATCTGTGCATGTAGTGCAAATAGAGAATACAGTATTAGTGCAAATTCATAAGTGCTTATCACTTGAAAATGGTTCTCAAACTTAAATGTATACCAGAATCCTCTGGAAAGTTTGTTAAAACATTGCTGGGCCCCACCTCCAAAGTGTCTTAATCAGCAGGTCGAAGGTAAGCCCTAAAAATGTGTGTTTCTAACATATCCCAAGGTGATGCTGTTGCTGCTGCTGTTCCAGGACCACCCTTGAGAGCCACTCCTCGATATCACACAGTAATGAGTGGCGGTGCCAGTACTGAAGTTGGGGTAACCTCCAGGCCAGTGCAGAGTTTGCTCCATGGCAGTATGCCCCTTCCCCTGCATGCTACATGGTCTGTGCATTCATCAATCTATGTGTTTATTTGTTCCAGCATTTCCTAGTTTGGATTAATTAAGCTATTATTCAGCAAGACAGAGGGGAGGTCCTGTGACCTCTAGCCAATTCTATCTCTCTGATTTTCAGCATTACAATCTTCATTGCACCTACATATGCACCCGCTATTTAAACTGGCTAAGCTCTGCAAGTGAATTACTTTTAAACTGACTGACCCATGGGGTCAGCTAAGTTCAAAGGTGGAGAGTGACAGAGTATGGTCTACCCCTTGCAGTACTCATGATCTACCCTCTATAACCTATACTCTGGAACACGTGAAAAGCAAACGGTCATCATACATGGTCATTTCCATGGTCTATCCTGAGTGTGATTCAACGCCATCTGCCCTGATAGTCTGTTCTCACATCTTTTATAGTTTAGCTCCCTTTAATCTCTGTTCTTTGGCTCTCACATATGCTCATTCTTCTTGTATGTCACCTATGCAGAAAATGGCTTATTCATCTTTTTTAGTTAACTTCCTTCTCAAACAGGATTTTGGTATTTACCTTCTGGAGCCACCCACTCCTGTGTAGGCAACAAAACTAACAATAGACAAAGTGCTGCTGGCCACAAACCTGTCACACCTGTCCTCCTGTAGATGGGTTCAATTTACACAGAGGAGGGTCAGCATATTGTGCCTACAGACAAGACACAAGAGCTGAAAGACAAGACTCCTTTGAAGCAGATCACACCCCATCTCTTTCACTGTTGTTACCATACTGAAAACAGACAGAATACCCAAGTAAATCTAAATTTTTGGAGTCACTCTGTATTTACTCCTTGCAGGGAGCAAAATCTCCCATTTGAATTCCCAATAATGACTGTAATAGCTGTGGAAGATTGAGCTCTTGCCAAGCCCTGGGTGAAGCACTTGACTTGTATTATGTCATTTAAGAACTGCAATGCCTTTATCAGAGAAGTACTGTTTTTTCACATTTTACATGTGAAGAACTTAAGACTTAGATGTTAAGTAACCTGTCCAAAATTACCCTTCTAATCAGGGTCACAGCTAGTATTTCAGCCCCATCAGTCGGATGCCAGACATCACACCCTTGCTGGTGTGATTTCTGCTTTCCCTATGGCACAGACAGCCAATTACATGGCACTTTCACAGTTTTTGTTTCGCAGATTTGAGATGAATATCTTAGGAGCAAATGTACCTCGATTCAACACAGCCATGTGGTGCACCAATAGAGTTTCCAGCCAGCTGTGTGTAAGGATCCATTGAAATGGGGAGGTGGGAAAAGGAAACCATTAAACTTGGTCCCTACCTAGGGAAAATGTATATATGCAAATCAGCTTTGAGAATAGGATGGAAGAACATATGGCTAAGAGGCCAAATGTGTGAAAAGCAAACTGTAAAATTTGTATTTTAGCTAAAACCGAAACTAAAAAAAGAGGCTAAGTAGGCTAAATAGTATAAAGGCAGATCTTCCAAAATCATTGGCAGGGCTGCCCTCAGCTCAAATGGTGACAGGCTGGCTGCCTGATGTCCTAGGGACTTAGGCATGTATCTGTTGCACTGGGGGTATTTACAATGCCCTCTCATTTTAATATTTATTTAGAAGTTAATTACTGTCACTGTCAGCTCTTTTATCTCAACAACATTTCAGAGAATTGTATTCAGGCATTATGTGACTTGTAAGTAAGATTAACAAGAAAGTTCAGAGAAGTGTAATAATCAAGGGATTTGGCTGTTAATAAAGAACTTAATGAAAAACAAATGAGTTAATACCACATTGAATTTGAACTTGGTTAAAGCAAATTCTAGAATTACATACAATACACTTTCTTAAGCATATGTCTTTGTACACCTAGAATCAAAATTGACAACCAATGACCATATTCATGTGCAAATGGCCAATGATAATACCAACTCTGAGATTATTTTAGACTCAAAAGCCAGGGCTTTGCCTGTATTATTTAAATCTTTAAATAAACACAAATGAGCTTTCAGGTAGGTTTCATTGAATGTATTATCTGCATTATGCCCTTATGCACACATACACACACAGACATGCAGACAAACTACTGATGAGTTGATAGAGTGTATTACTCTTGCTCTATAGATGGCTAAAGGGATTAAGCAAATATCGTTGCTGCAGCATGAGGCTGAGCCTTTGTATTCATTTATAAAGTTAGGAAAGTCACTGAAGAGAAAGAAAAATCATGCAACTGGAATGGAGAAGAAAAGCTCCAATTATAGTTCCAGAATTGGCTGCCACCTTTAGTGTTAACAGAGTGTGCACGTTTCTCAGAAGTGACACCTGCATTGTCTATTGGGAAACATTTAATCCCTAAAGTTGTATTAAGGAGGCTGCTGAGCATACATGTGAATAGAAATGATGTCACCTCTTTCTCTGATAGAAGAAGCTGCACTAATCTAAATAGGAACATATCAGAGGGTTTTCCGGACCCCTCTTAATTTGATTTCAGTTGCAATGTACCACTCTACCCCTGCAGAATACCTGGAAATTACATAAACATATAACTATTTGAATGTAGGTATCATTCTGCTGTCCTACTGCCCTTTTTATATGCCTCTATCCAGGATATGACTAGCTTGTGTCTCTCTTGCTAGAAGGAAGGCATTATGCTTTATTTTCCATAGTACAGCCAGTGACCGAAGTGTGCTATATGCATCTGGTGGGCACCTGGGGAGTGTTTGTGGGGCTGTATACTTAGAAAAACACCTTTTTTTCTCAGGGTCACATCCAGTACCTTCCCTTCATCTGATAGACTACAGATGAGAGCAGGAGATGTCAAACAAAGTTCTTCCAGACAGTTAGAATGGAGGCGAGGATGACACAGTGATTGAAATCTGTGCTTCATATGAAAGAAATTCTCTTCAGCCTTCACATAATATTCAACCTCCTATATTTTTGTCCTCAGTAATTTTTCCAGTGCCCGGAACATAGTTAGTGGTAAATAAATGAATGTTGCAGAAGGAGAAAGCATTTGATGTATATTAAGAGATTTCAATGGAAAATATTGAATGTGCTTAATGTTAGGGCACAGAACATAAGTTCTGGTAATAAGAAAAACCTCTCATGGCAGTGCCGATTCTCTTGTGATTTAAAAAACAACAACAACAAACGTGTGTGTGTGTGTGCGTGCGTGTGTTGATGACTTCCAGGAGGCATCATTTTCTCATCCCAATCAGGAGAAGACCTGGGTTGCTCAGCCTGATGCTAAGTTTGCTATGAGAGTGTAAAGTCAAGACAGATGCAGATGCTAACAGGATGCTGACACCTTTTCAGATAACTGGCTTCATCTGTCTGCCTGTTTATGGGGAGGACTTATTATCAGCCATGTGCAAATTCAGGGGAACCGATCTGATCTCTGTGCTGTTTTACACCATAGGCAGAGCCATCTCTCTATCCCTCATTCACTCAGTGAGGCAGGAAATATAATTAAGCTTTCATGCATATTCCTGCAGTACCCTGCATAGTCATTCAATCATTAGAAGGAAAAAAATGAGTCAGTGTCAGCAGTGCTTGCTTGTTTGAAGACACTACCTAAAGCTTCAGATCCCTGAGAGGCAGCAGAGGGGATGCGAGCAATGTGAAGTATGGGTGCGGACAGTGGATTTCACAGGGAAGTAAAAAGGAGGCTGAAGGTAATTGAGGGGAGTTATTCTGCAATACACACAAACTGGTTTAGTCAGTTAAACAGAAACCAGAGAATTTTTTAATAAAAAAAATTAACTTCAACACTGAATTGCTTAAAGATTACAAAGTCCTGGGGCACCTGGGTGGCTCAGTCAGTTAAGCGTCCAACTCTTGATTTTGGTTCAGGTCATGATCTTGCAGTTTGTGAGTTTGAGTCCTGCATTGGGCTCCACACTGATAGTACACCTGCTTGGGATTCTCTCTCTTTCTCTATGCCTTTTCCCTGCACATGCTCTTTGTCTCTATCTCAATAAATAAATAAACAAACTTGATTTTAAAAAAAAGATTGCGAAGTCCTTGGCCATGGTCAGTATTGCTAGGGAGTGAGACTTGCTAGTTAGTTGGACCTGGAGTGGCATGGGACTTCACTGAGACCATCTGTAGAAGCTGTTCATCAAAGAAATGCTATTGTATCAATGACCATAAGACCTAATTTGGATTCTAGGTTTATTAATTATTATGTGAACCTAAACAAATTATTTAACCACTAGAATATCAATTTCCTCATCCATAAAATGTATGTGCTAATACCTAATCATAGTGTCATTGTGTGGATCACATAAAACAACATATTATATTTAAAGAAACCCATAAGCTGTGGTTGGTTTTATGAACACTTTTTTGTCATTCCTAGAATGAGCTCCATGAAACACTAGCTATACCAAATATATGTATATAGAGCAATATATTTAGAAAACACTATCTAATAGATCCTCTTTTTGATAGTTATAGTGCATACTAGAATTTAAAGACTCTGAAAAGGCCTGAGTTTAAAGCAATAACAAAAAATAACAAAACCAAAAAAAATACCTATGTGATTAATCCAGCATTTTCCAAATGTATTTGACAATGGACCTTGTGTTTCTCACATTTTATTCTTACTAATGTATCTAATTAGTCACTAATTGTAACTCAGATGTCACAGAAATATGTCACAAATTATATTTTGGGAAAAGTCAACTTTATCCAAATTCTTTAGTTTCCAGGCTTCTAAAGTTCCTGAATAAATCTTTATCCTATACAAATGTCCCCTGCTATCTGAAAGCAGAGCTTTCCTGTGAAATCTTTCATAAGTCATAATGGCAAGAAGCAAAGAAGCAATTACCATTAGTTTATATGGAAATTTTTTGAATGTTCACAAGCCCAAAAAATAACCTTTCTTAGGCTTTTCTGGTATCTTAGGACACATCTTGCTAACAGAGTCACAAAATGAATTGAGATAAAACACACATGCTCACAGACACGGTTCAAAGCCTTGGCAGCGTGAAGCTGAAATGACGACTGAGTGTGGTTCCAGAGGAAGGAGCCCGGTGGTGCCACTCTCACTGCCTGTGCTATGAGCTGCCTCTGTGACAGCTTGCCACGAGACAAATGCTGAACGCTATTTTCTCTTTTAGCCATTTTTTTCGTAAAAGTGGAAAGTATCTTTGAAATTCTTTCTATTAGGAAAAACAGGTACCTGTGGTCAGTCGTTCATAAAAGCAAAGTGGTGTAACGTGAACTTTCAGGTTATGGCCCTTACCCCAGGGCACTTGGTATCATATTGCACTGGAAGACAAAATATAACTGAATCTCATATGTGGCTTCACAGTGCAATCAGCTGCAGTGCTTTAAAAATTACTCATCTTGGGTCCCATCCCAAGAGATTTTCAATTAATTGGTGTATTGATGTACATTGTGGCCTTGGAACACTGTTTGAAACAAAATGCAGCCAAGTTTAAGAACTAGTACAAAAAAATCCTGGGGCTATTATTTATTTCTAACACACGTAGATGTATTTTTCATTCAAATTTGAGAGTAAGCCTGCGATCTTTCTTACAAAGCTCACGGGTATGGTAAATATTCACTGATTATGAACAGTATCATTCATTCTTTAATTCTTTTAATAATTGTACTCTGGTCACAAAGGCAACAGCCATGTTCAATAGGTTTTGCTCAACCTTTACTTCTGTCTACTGCAGTTCTCAAAGCTCTCTTGTTTCTCTGAACTATTGCTCATCTGATTGTCTTTCACCATACGGAATAGCATGTGCAGTGTTCTGCCCAGTTAATTACTTTTTTGTATATGTCTAGCTTACTCTTCCCTCCACCTGAGCTGAAACCTTGCTCTTCTACACTCAGACACCAGCTGTGAAGCATGAAGGCAGAGACAGCATCACACAAGAAAGAACAAGAGCTTTGGAGTAAGACAGACGTGAATGTAAACACTGATTCTACCTCTTATCAACCATGTGGTCTTGGACATTTTCTTTAATTTCTCTCAGCTCAATTTCTTTATCTATAAAATAGGGCTGATAATACTGACCTGGAAGAGCTGTTATGAAGAGCCAATGGGATAAGGTCCCCAAAGTTCATACACAAAGGCATAACACAGGAGAGATCATCAAACAAAAGAATCTTTTATTATTATCCTTGTGGAGCATTTTGACACCTCAGTTGATTGCACCTGCATGAGTAATAAGGAGAAATGTTGACTCTTCAGATGGAGACCTTGCAAAATTCTTATCTCTGGGCCCAGGGAAAAGACTTCCGGCATTTATGCAAAGTGATTTTCCCTAAATTCATTATTCTCCTGCTATAATAAGAAAACAGAATTTAGGGGGGAAACTAATGTGGTCACATTAATGCATGAATATGGAGAGGGTGTATACAACAATTCTGGATGAGTAATGTGCTTAAATAGAAATAAATCAGATGAAATTTTACTTCAGTTGGTTTTGAAGGTGTTTTCAGCAAATACCATCAGAGGCCAAGAGAGAGAAAACATGAAAAAGATTGGAACTCAATATAACAAACATTATCAATTTATTATCTGTGCTAATGAAAACTATAAAGAATGATTTTAATGACTCAGGGAGGCCCTAAAGCATGTGGGGGTCAGTGTGTGGTTACAGTGTGGCCTAAGAGGTTCAGGACTCTGCTGCATGTCTGTGCTAGACCCAAGATCATGGTCATTTGGCATTTATACAGCATCAGCCATTACCTTCTCTTCTATCAGTAGCCATCAACATCAGAAAAAAAATGCTCCATTTCTTTTTTTGTTAGGCCTTGTTGACTTATTCCTAGCCTATCTATATAGCACTTGCTCCCTAGAATGAAACCAAAGTTGGGGGTATAGCAGTGGTCTTAAGGCCTTAGCTTCACCTGTTCTCCATGTGGCCACACAAAGTTCAGAGCAAAGGTTATTGTGGAGAGAAGCAGAATGATAAAGGAAGACAGGCAGTCACTAAGTAATCTCTGGTCACAGGTCTGGAGTGGCCTGCCTGCATCTTTGATTGCCAATGAGTTAGTCTCTGATTTCCTGAGGTCTTTAAAATAAAGTGGGTTGTTATGGTTTTTTAGCACAGTGCCTAGCAAATATTTAACACTCAATAGTATTCACTGTTATTCTCTGATGATGATGATAATGATGAAACAAAGAGAGGGGTATAGATAATACCTAGTGATACAAAAAGGTCTAGTAAGATAAATGTTCAAAAGTCTTTGGCTTTAGCAATATGGAAGTCATGGTAACCTGGTAAGAATGCTTCTGGCAAAGTACAATTGAGTAGTGAATAGAAGGAGAGGAAACTAGACAGAGAGCAGAAAACCTTTTTAATAAATCAACATGAAAAGGATCTGCAAAAGACTAGGTTGAAGCCACAGAGGGAATACCAGGTCAATAAAATCATTTTTAAAAATTCGTTCTCACCTAGTATAGGGAACATGTGGTAATGCTGAAATGTGCATAATTCCCAGCTGACCTGTACAACCTCCCTACTTACTGGTCTTCTCTGCTTGAGGTCCCTGTGGCATTCATGAGTTTCTTGGTATCTAGGTACCTTCCAAAAGCAAGACCTTCTAGGAAATTTCAATATTTTTGTTCAAATTGCTAGTCCACAGGAAAGATGTAATAAAGGAGCAGAATGATGATTTTTTTCTACTCTATTCTTTACACACAGCTGTGACCTCAAGCTGAATTATTAGCAGGCTTTTATTTCTTAAGTTATGACTCATTTATTCCTATATCTGGGAACCCAGAGGGAGTGGGTAGATAATTCGGCAGAGGCCTGGTGGCCTGAGCCTGAAGAAATCCCCAGAGCTGCTTGTAGGTCAGCTGTTCAAAGGTTCACCAAGCAGAGTGATGTCTGCCTAAAAGGGGCTGAGTTCCCCTCCCTGAAGAATGACAGCTCTGAAGGCTTCCACTAGAATCGGCCATTCTGGAGGCTGTGTGGTCTTTGTTTGAAGTCTTCAGTCTTCTTAAAAAGATTTCCAAGAGCTTTAAAAGCTTGAGTACAAAAGCATTATGCCATCATACCATTTCTACTTTGTTTCTGTTGTACTTTTTGTCTGTTCTTTAAGGAGTATTACACATGGACAGGTGGTCGGTAAAAATCAGCCTTTGGTCATCCCTACTTACTGAAGTCCCTTAAATGCATTCATATTGTGATTTTCCTTAGTGTTCAATTCCTAAACCTCCTTCTTACCTGTTAGTGATTCTTTTTCCCACTTCTTGGTTGCATTTGAATGTCTTCTTATTGACAAAAGAGTTGTTTAGAGCATCTGAGCAGTTGGGCTCAAGATTGTATATGTGAATCATTGTATTCTATGATTATCCATACCTGGATGGTTGGCACAATTGGCAGTGCCTATTGTATAAATAGTATATCTCTTTTTTGAGAAAATAACATGACTAAGACTTTGGAAACTTCACAGATATTGATTTAAAAATGAACTCTATAGGGGTGCTTGAGTGGCAAAGTCGGTTAAGCGTCTGACTTTGGCTCAGGTCATGATCTCGTGGTTTGTGGGTTTGAGCCGTGCTTCTGGCTCTGTGCTGACAGCTAGCTCAGAGCCTGGAACCTGTTTCAGATTCTGTGTCTCCCTCTCTCTCTGACCTTCCCCTGCTCACGCTCTCTCTCTCTCTCTCTCTCAGAAATAAATAAAACATTAAAAAATATTTTTAAAAATGAACTCTATGGACAGTTTATTTTTAAATTCGGATGGTGTGTTCTTTTATTTTTCTTTAATCTTTAATTCTTTAAGTTTTTGAGAGAGAGCATGATGGGAAGGAGGGAGGGAGAGAGACAGAGACAGAGACAGAGAGAGACAGAGAATCTGAAGCAGGCTCCAGGCAATGAGCTGTTAGCACAGAGCCCGATGACAGACTGGGAGATCATGACTTAAGCCAAAGTCTGATGCTTAACCAACTGAGCCACCCAGGTGCCCCCAGATGGTGTGTTCTTTTAAACCTTCTATTCTCTGTTGCCTTTAGGATAAATCCTAAGCCTTCTGGCATAGCAAAAAAATGTCTTACAACCAAGTCCTGACATATTTTTCTAGCATCATTTGAGGTTTTCTGAATCTGTGTTTTAAGCTACAGTTACACATATTTTCTTTGCATTGGCAAATGCTATTTCCCCTGCCTAGAGGTCCCTAGTTCCATTATTAAATCTAATTAGAAATTATTCCTGATAATTTTATGTCTAATTCAAACATTAACTCTTTTGTAAAATTTCTGGCAAATCCCTACATAGATATCTCATTTATATATACCTGTGCCACAACTGTATTACATTACTTTTAATTGGCTGGTTTCACTCAATGTGGGCATCTTACATTAATATCTGATTCCAAATCTCTAGCTGAGTTTCTTGTAAATAGTAGTTAATAAATGAAGCATTTAAATTATTTATTCCTTACCCAAAGTAAATTGCTCGTATTATTTCCAAATTTACAAACCTTATTTAAAATGTTGTAGTCACCAATTAATCCTTGACCTGGTAGTGCCTGACATCTTCCCAAAAGAACGTCATGTCCTTAATTTAGGTATTTGATTTCTGTTAGAGAATATCTATTGCCTTCAGAGAAATCAGAATGTGGATGGGTTAGCTTTCAGTTTCTCAGTAGTTTAGATGATCCAAAATGAAAATTTGGTGGGAAGGAACAACTTAGTGCTTATCTGTCTGATTTTATTCTTTCTAAATATGGGAAGAATCAAGGGATGGGTAAGTAGCTTGTCCAAAGCCAAGCAATGATCTGGAATCCTTACAGGACTAGATTGTAGGTCTCCTGATCAACATTTCTAGGATTACCGAAAATAAAATTAGATTAAGATATCTGAGTCCTATTTCTGTTTATGCCATCAATAAACTGGGTGATTTAAAGGGTCTTGTATTCTGGGTTTTGGTTGGATGCTTTCTCTGCAAAATGAGCAAACCACACCTGTATCACAAAATGTGAAGATTAAATGTGATAAAGAGAGGCAAGGAATACCATGTAAACCACCTCACAATATATGTTATAATTGTTAATACAAAATTAATCTCAGTTAATGGTTTTGTGAAAAATAAAGAATGCTATAGGTCACAGCTCTGGCTGATTCTCCTGGGATTTGCTGCTTCCATAATAGAAGGAGTTTCTCATGGAGTAACCATTGCAGGTTGTCAGGTATATGTCTTGATATCCCTCCAATTATACCATGCACCAGTCAAAGGAGAGGTATATAAATGACTGGATTTCAGGTATTTGGGAGAGAAGAAAATGAAAGGTCTGTGATACAGTGGTGGAGTACTTTTCAGGGAGCTCGTTTTTCACAATGGTCTCATATCATCCCAGCAAGCAGTCACCCTTCCTAGTGTATGTCTACACAGGGCCATGCTTCTTATGCCCAACCAAGCATTTTCTGTAACCACCAGGACTGCTGGACCTTTTCTTTAGCCTCTCTGCAGCTGATACATGTACAAAGATGGTAATAAGGGTAGGACAAAGGTAGCTTCATAGCTTTCTGTGTTCTGTAGTGAGGGTAGTGGGGTAGGATACTTTATAGAGATTTCAATATGTGCCCATGCACAAAACCTAGTTTTCAAATCTATCTGTATAACTCATGCTTCTTCTACCTCTTCACATTGAAAATGGAATATACTATGTTGATATCTGTATCTATATATAGATAGCATATACTCTCTATTGTCTGTCTATCCATCTATCTATCCATCCGATCTTCTTCTACATGAGCAACATTGTATTTGCACTGTGCAGAGCTGGCCAACTCCTCTGCACCCTACAGACTATATATAGTCTTTAATCATCTCTTGTCCAGATTGCTAATATTGCCAAATGTATATATGGTGTGTGTGTGTGCGTGCGTGCGTGTGTGTGTGTGTGTGTATTAGGAAACACTTCCAAAGACACTGTCTGATGGAAAGAGACATTGCTTGGTGAATACCCTGTTATCTTCTTATTAATGAGATGCCCAAAGCTCAGATTAACCCCCTAAGACTTTAAAGATTGCCTCAATAGGCTTTCTGAAAATCAGAGCATTATAACTACCGGCTACCCTTTAGCCACCCATATTGAAATTTGGATATAAAAGTGATCCCATTCTCTTGCCCTGTTCTATTTCCCCTGTGGGTCTATTATCACCAAGGGACACCCAGATTTATCTGCCTTAATAGTATATTTCATTGTTTTCCATAGGGCTAGAGATAAATGGATTTATAAAGAGAAATGGAATTGGATTTTTCTCCTTTTGATAACTTAGTAGGAATTGCAAAAATTATTACTTGGGAGATTTTCCTCACTGTGACTAGATTATTGTCTGTGTTACATTTTAATTTCTTTTGCCTACACCAACATTAAGAAAAAAATATATATATATGACTATTTAAAGATATGTTGATTTCACTGTCTCTGGATATGAAAAAAAAGAGGCAAACAAGTTTCTGTTAATTAAAAGTGTGTGCTGGAGGGAGTAAGATACTTGTGGGTCATTCTTTTGGTTGTTAATTTTGTAATATATGAGCTTTGCCCTGTAGACCTTATGTCTGAATCACTATTACTCTGGACATTTAAATGTTAGTTATCATAGTTTTTAAAGTTCTTATATGTGACTTTTCTATGCCTGGTTCCTTGGACATTATAAGCCAATACTAAGCTTGTGTTCATGAAGATATCACAGCTCCTATTCCCTACCTGATGATAAGATGCATTCTTCATGCAGAAGTATAAAGAGCTGACTGAAAGTGTTTTCCAATCCTCTAGGTTTTTTAGAAGAAGAAGCTGCAGAATGAGGAAATAGATGGAGGGATTGGAAAATTATATGTAACAGGGCAGGGAAAGAAAGGCCAGAAGTGGGGATGAGGATGTCCTACAGAAGCCACAGAGAGGTTGGTGTTTAAATTCTGCTAAGATAGCTGGGCATGTAAGGGCAGATACTTGGCTGGGAAGCTAGCTGGGATGCCAAAGTATGCTCCCACAAAATTACCTTCCTGATAATGAATCTTAACTGACTTCCCGCAACTTTGTATGTGTGTGTGTGTGTGTGTGTGTGTGTGTGTGTGTGTGTGTGTGTTTCATGACTTATTAAACAGATTAGCTACATTGATTTTTACTTTGAGATTTCCAGGCAATCACACAATACTTGAATTTTTCAATCATGTTGCTACATTATATGTTAATAAAAGCCAATAGCAAACATTTTAAAAGTTTTCCTAGATTAGGGCCCTTCTAAGAATCAATAATCTCATTGACACGGTTCAAAAAGCTATCAGTTCTATGAGGACCACTAATGGCTGAAGAAAGCATGCATGTAAACACCACCAGAAAAATCAATGTTCTCTCTAAGTCATAGATAATTCTTAATGGCAATTGGAATTATAAAAATGTAACATGTGTTTCACATCTTAAGCATCTGAGAAGGATCCATATCAAACTTTCTGGTGTCCTGGTGTCCAAGACAAGGGTTAGGTCTTGTTGATCTGATAACTTAGATCAACAAGCATCGACAAGACTTTATGGATTCTAAGATGACACTGTCCTATACATCACTCATATGACAGCCAGAACAACCCTGTGAACTGGCGAAGGTACCCTCACCTATTTCTGTGAGACTTCTCTCAAGTCTCAGAACAAAAGAATTTCACATTGGCCAAGGAACTTAGCGGATAGTTGGGAGTAAAGTTCCTCTGATTTTTATGCTTCCCCCCTTGGTGGTGATGGGTGCCCACACTACTGCAACTGAGCATATAATAATTACTTATTATTTACCAATTCTCAACAGGCTACAGGTAAGCAATTTCGAGGGAGACCCGAAGAGTAGGAAAGGATCCAGAAGGGTCAAATACATAATGGACCTCACCTAGCTTTGGAGGATTAACATAAAAGAGTACTCATTGAAGGATAAGAACTGTTTTTTATCATGCCTTTCTATTGTCTCAGTAGCTTTTGGAGTATCTCTACTCTCTCAAGTGAGTGGCATTTGACATTCCTTCCCATACATTTCCTCTGTAGAGGAAATCATGATAAACGGAGCTGTCCTTAGTGAGAGAGCCAGCTACTAGCCCCAGCACTGCCTCTTTTAACAACAAAGACATCTTTTATCCTCTAATAGTGTAACTTCTCTGTAGCTGATTCTGTCTTTGGTTGAATATTTTTATAATTCAATTTTGTTAAAATAAAAATAAATGTTTACAAATGAAATGAAGCCTCACCCTCAAAGAAATAGAAGTAATAGGAGAGAGAAATGATTCTGGAAGCTCCTCAATGTAATAATGAATTCAACATTCTTCAATCAAATTTAAAATTTAATTATAGGTAATTGTTCTTTTTTTAATGAAGTAGTTCTGACATAAAGCTCCATTATTATGTAATTAGATATTTAACTCCATTAATCACCTTATAACTTATTTTTCTCTATGTTTTCTTTAAATATTTATATACTGTGCCCATGTTTATACCCACAAAGCTCACCATAGTCAAGAGTATGAGTCAGGGTAAGCAATAAAGGGGCTTGGGGAGGGATGACTGTTATTTCCCCATGTACCTTGCATGCTTCCTGCTTTATCAAAAACTTAAATGTTTGCAAAGTACATTTTATATTCTCAAACACTAAACATTTCATCTACCATCTGTTGACCACCTAATATGTGTCATTCATGCATGTCACTACTCCTGGACTAAAGGAAAGGGATAGCAAATAATGACTAAGGCATAACCTTTGACCTAAAAGAGCTCCTAATTTATTGACAGGGAACCCACGAAGGATGCTCATCGCTCCTTCTCTTAAAAAGTTCACAGTGTATAACAGGAATTCAAGTATAAGATCTGCCTCAGATAGGAAAAACACATATACCGCTACAATAATGGCATGAGAGTTTTTCTGGCTGCATCCAATCTTCTTTTGGTGACCTTGACCTGGTTATGTTTGACACATTGAGTTAACTACATTACACGTGGGTTGTTACCGGTCTATGGTAGACAGCTCATATCCTTGCCCACATTCTTGCTTCTTAGTTCATATATTAGCATGGGCCGATACTCACTGTTCTTATTTGTATGTAACCAAAGAATTATGTTTAAACTGCACTTACCTTGCCCAGGGACAGTTATCTAACATGGCTTAGGCAGGTTACTTAACCTTGTTCTGCCTCTGTTTCATCACCTGTAAAATGGGAGAGTCATAGATTAGTGAGAATTTTAGAAATATTAATATTATATTTATAAATAAATACAAATCATTCAGAACAATTCCTAGCACACAATAGAAATGAAAAATAAGTTATTGTTTCTATTCTATTTTTTATTATATTAGCTAGAGATGCAATGAAAATAGACTCCATTAATATCTTCTTTCCTATCCTAAACTCACATCTGAATATTCTTGAATGATTTTCATGGGAGTGGTTCAGAGGGTTGTGTGTATTATTAACCTTCTTGTTTTTAAGAGGCAAAAAAAAGGACATTTGAATGGACTGTTGTCTTAAAGTATCTTCTCCATTATTTTGACTATATTTTTCTTAAAATGTTTATTTTTGGGAGACAGAGTGCAAGCAGGGGAGGGCAGAGAGAGAAAGAGGCACAGAATCTGAACCAGGCTCCAAGCTGTCAGCTCAGAGCCTGATGTGGGACTCGAACCCATAAAGCATGGGATCATGACCTGGGCAAAAGTCCTATGCCCAACTGGCTGAACCACCCAGGCACCCCTATTTCAATTGTCTTAATGGTTATTACCTATGGGTATTGCACTAGTAAACATTCTCATGACTAAAGCAGCCTTACAGAAAATAATAAAAGAAGAAAAGGAAACTGAAAAAGAGGAGCAAGAAAGTAGAAAGGCAACCTTCTCTTATTGCTGACTTACTAGAACTTTATTATTTAACTGCTTCAAATCTACTCATGTGTGGTTACCCTGGATTCTGTACATCTGATTCTTTGTCATTGTAGAGAACACTTCAAACTTTGTTAAGCCACCTGAAACCTAAGTGTTGAGAATTCCTTATGGAATATCTGTCTGCTTTGGGAGAAAGTTCCTGAAGAAAGTTTTTAGAAATCTCATCATTATTTAGGAAATCAAGTGATTAAATTTTGTAGTAACAAATGTTTTTTTTTGGAACTGTCCCAGAAATTTTCTCTTTTCCACAAATAGTAAGGAAGAAGAGAAACCATCATACTCTGAAAGGAATACTGTAATGAATGACCTAATGGGGTACACCGTGGGCTTCATGCTAGGTGTCCATTATGTGCTGAACTGACCACAGAATTCATGGGAGCATGGTAAAGGCAGGTTTCACTGTGAAAAGTGAAGTCCTCAGTCTGGCTCTCTCCTCACACCAGAGGGAACTGCTGTTTGCACAAGCAAATACAGCCCATTAGGAATGAGAGGGAGAACTGGATATTTCATTGGGATACTGGAAAAGTTGAGACAGAAACTGATTCAGTGACTTTTATTTATCTTGTTTCTAAAAATACTAAATATTCTGGTTAATATATTCTTTCTTTTCTCCAAGCACCGAGCTCGCTGGTGATGCTTAGCAAAGGATGTTAATTTGTTGATTGGTCATGGGTGGAAACTACAGTGTCAGGTGGTAAAATTTAATGAAGGGTATGTAGCAAGCGCTCTTGAAGGTTCTACATTTTCATTATGTGATTTAGTCCTCACAGCAGTTCTCTAAGGTCAATAGCATCTGTCCCAAATTGCAGATGAAAAAATTGAGGCTCAGAGAGGCTAAATAAATTTTGCAAAATTAAAACCATGTTTCTATCTCAGCTCTATCTTTGCATATTCCCTGGGGCTGGGGGGCACAGAAACAGGTTTATGGTATAAAATAATGATGCCTTTTGCTTTTTATTATTTATTTCCCTGTTAATCACTAATGTTAGAAATTTATATCTTTTGCATACAATTATTCATTAAGGTGGCAGAAGTTTTTGAAGGTTTATAAGAAATAAAGAAGAGCTGCAATCTGATTTAAGAATAAAAACGCTAAGAAAATACCCAAAGACAAAAATACATGAATAGTATTCTGGAAATATTCTTCTAGCAAACAGCTTAACTGAAAATGAATCCACCGTTAAATCCAGCTGCTGGAGATACTAAATTATATTCAATTAACATCATGGATACCAACAGATGCCCAAACACTTAAGTTGTGCTCTTTTTAAATTGCATAATGACCCCAGGGACTTCTTGGGGGATGGGGGAAATGGGAGTGGATATTGATTAAAAGCAAACATTTATAACTCATCAGATGACTGTTGGAAGAAACTGAGACCTCCTTTTCACAAGCATTTATAATCAAACCTGATATAGGACACACTCAGGGCTCAGAAGCAAAACAAACAGACAAATGACCCTGAACCTCAGTTTCACAGCCTGTAAAATAGGAAAGCAAACCCCTGCTGCCCCTCTTAGCAGAAGGAAAGGAAAAGGTGTATGGCTTCACATGATGAAGCTCAGCAGCTCCCAGTTTTCTTCCTTTCCCCTCTAATCTCATCCCTGTCCCTTGGTTGAGGTGTTGTTTGCAACGCATTGCTGACTGTAGTTTGTGAACATTGCTCTGTTAAATAGCCCCCTTTCTCTTTCTGCTCTATGACAGTGAAACAAGACCCTTTAAATCCACAATTCCTACCAATGTCAAAAAGCACTTTTCACAAATGGGTAGAGCTTCAGGTACAAGGAATGGACTTGTGAAGTCCTGAATGGACAGGTACTAGTGAATGGACCAGAATCATGCAGTAGAATGCTGTGGAGAGGGGGCTGGGAAGTCATGAGTTTATCTAATAAGGAAGTCTAATTGTCTGGCAGTATTGTCCTGGCCAAGTCAAATGAGAGTCAACTGCCTTGAAGGTGGACCCTTATATCATGCCAGTTAGTTGAAGAGTTGAAGGGGAGAGTTGGTGATGGCAAAGACCATTTTCTCTGCATGGAATGGATTCAAATGCACGGAAAGTACCAGGTGAAAAGTGAAAAGGAGTGCTTGCTCATTCCTCTGGCAGAAGTAGGATCATAAGGGAGGAGGAGTTACAGCTTCCAGGAACTGAAAAGAGAAAGGATTCTGAAGACCTATCAGCCAGCTCCAGTCCCAGTGAAAGGGCAGTTGCACTGCCCTAGACTCCCATGACTACAAAAAGTTGCAGGCTGATGGGATAACTTCACCCTGATGGGAAAAATTTTTTTAAAAAAAGTGTTTCCTCTAGTTTTGGCAGCCCAGCAAGGAAAAAGAGGTATTAGCAGAAGTCTGAGCCTTCGGGGGTCTGGCCCACATCCCAGCCATATCCTGAGAAAATGGCAGGACTTCCAAAAATTCTTGTGGCAGGCATTCGCATTTCCTGTCCTAAATGGTTAGGCCATCTGGAACGTCTATTATGGAAGCATTAAACTTTTGGAACTGTCCTCATGGGCTCTCAAAACCACTTCAAGTATTATACAGAATAAAAATAAGTCGAATAAACACAAACTATGCAGATTACTGACTCTTCTGGAAGAAGAATTATCAAAATATACAAACTAAGAACTTTAAGAGTGCATTTCATGAGTGATTTCAGAGTAAATTTAAGATACAGACCTGAATCTAAGGTCAGGACATTTTGTCCATGGTCTTCTAGAGTTTTTATAGCTACTGACTTATGTATGCAAATGGTTTCCACAGGCAGGACAACCTCTGGCTCCCAGAAGCAGCCAAAGTGCTTTGACAATGGAGAGGCAGGCATATCATCTGTCTATACACAAGACCACATTATTCTTCTTTAGATGTCATTACTATTTCAGAATGTACCTGGAAAGGAACTGACAAGTAAAAATATGTAATGGGAAATTTTGTCATAGTGTAAACATGCCCATACAGAATACAGTAGTTTTCTGTGTCTGTATAACAAATTACCACAAATTCAGTGACTTTAAATAATTTAATATAATATTTATTATATTAAATAATACCGTTCGCTATCTCCAAATTACGTAAGTCAGAAGTCCAAAGCAGAATTCTCTGCTTTAAGGTACCAGAAGACCAAAATGACACTATCTTCTAGGCTGAACTCTAACCTGGAGGCTCTGGGGAAGCATCCAGTCCCAGGATCATTCTGGCTGCTGGAAGAATTCAGTTATGTGGGGTTGTAGGACCAAGATCCCCATTCTTCTTGGCTGTCAGCTGAGGCCCCTCTCTGTTCCTTAAGACCACCTGCATTCCTTCTTATGTGGTCTTCTCTGTCTTCAAATCAGTAAGGCCTGTGACTCCTTCTCACCCTTAGAATCTCTCCTGATTTTTCCTCCTATCTGCAATCCAAGAAAATGTCTCTATCTTTAAGGTGCTCCCTTTACATGACTCCCACCTGGGTAATCTCTGTTGACAAAAATGGAATATATTCACAGGAGTAATGCTGGGGGGCAAAGATCATGGGGATCAGATTAAAATTCTGCTTACCACACATAGCCTGTGACTCATTCTAGAGACAGAAGCGACTGTGCTTTCCCACCTCCAGATGATGATTCTGGTTAAGGAGAACACCACAGAGGAGGCTGACTGCATTTTTGTTTGGAATGGACAGTCACAGGCAGTGTGATACATCGTGTTAGTTGTGCTTGTTATATTTCATATGGCTGCTTCTTAGTATCCTTTAAAACGATCTCCAACATATGTTTTACCTCTCCCATTTAGATTCTCCCCAACTTGGCTTCCAAACTTACCCCATCCCCTTTCATAGAAGTCTCAGTCCTGAAGCTTGAAAAAAACCTCACTTCCCTCTGGCCATATTCCTCTTCTGAATACGGTTAGTACTGTTGATGTTGCTCTGTCCACATTGATCTCGCCATATAAACCTTTTCTGCCACAGTCTACTCTGAGTACCTCAATAGAAGTTAGAGTACCCAAGGGGATCTTACTCACCTGTGAATCCCCTGGGAAATCCTGCCAGAAACCTGATCCAGAACAGGTTCTCAGTGAAGAATTGTTAAGATTGAGAGAGGTAGTGCCATTACTATGTACTGTGTTATATATAGGCAGTAAATTATATGCCCAACAGCTTTGCATGCTGTTATGTTAGCAAAACAGATTAAGGTTTTAAGTCCCAAAATAGCCAATCAATATATATTGCAACACAGAATCCATACACTTCTAAATGAGTTTGTACAATTCAGTTACCTTCTTTTCCCAGTCAAGTAATACAATTCTCATATTTAATCTGTTGGCTGATATGTGAGCTCTCAGAAGCCAGGGGATTATCTTCTTTGCTCCTGCAAATGATATGAGAATTAGCTACAGTGAATATGTCAATGCCACTTCTGCTCCAGGTAATCATGATTTGGGGAGTACTTAGCAATGGTCAGTGAAGTATCTCTTCCCCACTCAGGTTATTCCAAAGTCAAATCATCAACCCATATCAATGTCATTTCAAGAAACTCAGGGCCACCTATCAAAATGTTATGTGGAAGTCTAATAGGTATAGCCAGATCTATGATGAAAGACTGGATAGGGAAGGTACTTACAAGAGTTCACTGCCAGATAGCACTCGTGTGTGCAGACCCTTTTACTCTGAAGATGGCCTTCAACTGCTGCCCATAAAGCATAAGTAGCATGCTTCATTGGGGCAGCTCTGAGGAAACCCTGATTGCAGATACTGAAATGTCTCCAGTGACATGCACTTAAATGTTGTCCTGAGGCTAACACAGACCTAGGGACTTTATGCTTAAAATGTCATAGACTAAGTAAGTCTTCTTCTTAGTACTTCAGCATAAGACCCTTTACACAGGGATCAAAAACTGTTCAAAATACATTGTAAGTGTATTTTCCAATTAATAAGTACATCATTGAAGTAGTTCTAAATAGACCAAACTTTTAATATTTTGGTTGAAGTGTTGTTGTGTTTTGTTTTTCTTTTTTCCCCCAGGGAGCCCTCTTGTGGGTAACAAGCATATTACTGAAACATAGATTATCACTGAGTTAGTTGGAATTGGGTTGGGGAGAATGCTTCATGTTTCATTCATGATAAGCCTGAAGTATGTAAGCACTTGTCTTCCCCCACACTGTTTCTCCATTTTTAAGTTCCCAAATTTAACTTTAGAATCCTTGACTTCCAAGCTTTCAGAGATAGGTTGTCTGGCCTGGTGGTTCCCAAACTGACTGATCACCATTATTATCCAGGCAACATTTTAAAAGTACATATCCTTAGTTATACTGAAAAATATTCTTGGTCAATAAGTCTGGGAAGGCGCTAGCAAACACTATGTTTTAAATATCCCCTGGTGATTCTGATTATGAATCAAACTTAACACTGAAACTGTCCAACTCCCCTTCTGATTATACTTACTGCAACAGAAGGGATATTCATCCTTAAAGTTACTGATTCTCTTGCCAACTCAACTGTGAATCTGACAGGGATAGTGTCCTGTGTGACCTCCCGTTCCCAGAACCTAGTGTTGTGATGAGTAAAGAGTAGATAATAAATGTTTATTAAATTGACCTAGGTAATTCCACTATACTAATCAATGTTGTTAATAGTACTAAAATCATAGTCCCAATGGATGTGTACTTTGGAAACCCTTAAACAAAGATTCCAGTGTAAAATCCAAACATGATCAATCCACACAATGACCTTACAGAATCTAGGAGCATTCAAACAAATACCATACTTATTTGTAGTCCTTATGCTGAATAGTGGGAATAAAGTTGATATTTGTTTTCTCTCACTGATGTTTTAAAAGAAGGTGCCATTATATTTCAGTTAAAGTTAATAAAGATTTTCAGCCCTTCTCACCATTCAGTGTAATGCACTTGCATGACTGCAGTAATAGAAAAAGACAATCATGGATACTCTCATTTATATGCACAATTTTGAATTCCAAGAAAATAAGAAGTAAGTTACCATGCATTTACCTTTACAATGCTGAGATGAGGCAAGATTGGATATAAGCAATCGGGTCTGACGATAATATATTCCATTTGCAATTGTTAGAGATTTATGCAAGATAGCAGGTAACACCTTCCCTTTGAATTTCAAATGCTGTATAACCTTTTGAAGATAACAAGGGATATTCATCTGAAATAATGGTAGGAAATTTATAACAGAGACTATATAATTAGTTGTTATTTTTTGCAAGTACCATATACTCTGATAGGAACAAAACTAAGAAAAAAAAAAAACTATATATCCCTTAGTAAAAAGTCAGCTCTTCCCCCTCCCCTCCCTTCTTCTCTCCTCCTCTGCCTTTCCCTCTCATCCCCTCATCTCCCCTCTCCTGCTCTCCTCCCCTTCCTTCCCCTTTCCTCTCCTATGATTTGAACAGCTTGGTATATAGGGTACCCAATAATTTAGAAGAATGTAAATTAAACGTAAACGTGCATTCTGAAATGCTTATAAGCTCTATTGGATTCTCATTTTTATCTCTAATGTGTATCCTTATCAAAATAGAAAATTATATGGATCTAGGTTAAATTCTTCAGCATGATAGGCCTTTATCACTACCAAACCTAGAAATTCAATGTTAGAAGAAAGAAACATGAATTTAGTTATCTTAGAGTGACCATTCTTCGCATGACATTTTCCAACAGAATTCAACACCTCAACTTCAGTTTCAGAGTAAAGCTATTCCAAAGCACCTTACTCCAATAGGTGTAACTCAACAGGTATTCCCCTAGAACCATGGCCTGGCAATTCTGTTCATCTAGGCTTGTATGTTAAGCTAGTATTTCCAGATATGATCATTAACTCTCTCTGTGGTTGAGGCTCATGAAGAGTAAACTACTACATTGACTCTTCACATAGCTCTAGAAAGTTCTCTTATGTGCAACAGCTACAATTAAGTGATTGTATTCATCTCTGCCATTTCCACTTTGGTCTGGTGTTCAGAGAGATTGAGAGAGAGAGAGCGTGCGAGTGAGCGAACGAGCATCTTCTATTTCACTTCACCAGGCTCTTAATCTTGGTTAAATGAGGTAGAATGATTCTCCTTTTGCTTTCTGGAAGACCCTCTCAACTCCAAGTGCTGAACCAGCAGTTTTAAAGGCAGTTCTTTTGTACCAGACCCTTGGTGCAATTTCAGAGGAAAAGTCCTTTAGTATTTCTCTGTCACCTTTCTTCCACTTGTATACAGCCAGAGAAAACATTTTCCTAAACATAGTGCCAGCTGAATGGTCATTTACCTCTCTTTACATTCATCCGGTGACTTCATATCTAGATCCTGTTCTCTTAAACATTAAATGAGGGATGTCTTCCTACCTTTCCACTAAAAACAAAACACAACAAAACAAAACACCACCCTTCTTTGAGGAGACAAAAAAGACAAGATGTTAATAGTAATAAAAATTTCTCATAACAGCAGCAAAAAATATACTGGACAATAAAGTCTATGAGAATTTACCACATGAAATGGTTACATGTTACATGTTCCAGAATAGCTGAGGAGATCTAAGTTGGAACCCAGAGGATTGGTAAATCTTGATAGTAGAAAGAAGAGGGGATGCATCCCATATGTTTTGTCTATGGAAACACTGTCCTCTCAACCATGAGGACATCCAATCTGGATGCCACTCTGTAAAGGGGACTGATCCCTGGGATGCTCAATATTTTCAGATATGTAGTTGTTGGGTGGGTATACTCAATCTTATGTCTGTCCTTAAATTAGAACTTAAATGTCACATAAGACAACAAAGCTTTAGTTTAAAATGGTTGAGCACACACTACTGAATGTGGATTATACAGTGTTTGCCAAATACATGACTTGGGAGCATATAGACACTTCCAGATTTTAAGCGATATCCAGAAATAACTGCCCTGTGATTCTTTGTATTAACTATAATATTCTGTAATGGCATGATTTCTTCTTTTTTTTTTTTAAGTTTATATTTAGAGAGAGAGGAAAGAGAGAGAGAGAGAGAAAGACAGGGAAAAACATGTGTGAGTGCACATGAGTTGGGGAGGGACAGAGAAAGAGAGGAGAGAGAAAAAGAACACCAAGCAGGCTCCCTGCTGTCAGTGCAGAGCCTGGCATTGGGGATCAATCTCAAGGTTTGTGAGGTAATCTCACAAACTCAGCCTCATCTCACTGAGCCTAGATGAAGAGTCAGACAGACGCTCAACCAACTGAGCCACTCAAGCACCCCTGTATTGGAGTGATTTAGATCTGAATTTTGCTCCTGTTTCCTAGTCCTGATTTTATGATTCTCTATTTGGAAGATCACTTCTTTTTAGGGGAAGTTCTTTTCTTTCTTTTCCTTCTCCTTTTCCTTCCTAACCCCCTCTCCTGTTTTGTTACAAAGCATTGGTACTACAAAACTCAGTGTTTAACATAAAGACCCTTTTGGTTTCCACAAGAAACCCCACTGACAATATTTCAATTCTGACCATTTCTGATATTATTTGCTATTGTGTATAAGAGAGAAAACACAGTTAAGGCCTCACGTTTCCAGTGCAAACATTGTGCTAATGCCCTCTACAAATTGCTTGTACATGGGTTTCTACAAAATGTTTTCGTTGCAATAGTAGGAAAGATATTGAAAAACTTCCTGGCTTTAGGTAGAACAAAAAAAAAATCTTTTATTCTGAGTACCCAGGGGAAGGTTTGTTTTTCTCTCTGTAATAACTGGGCTCTTAAAGTTTGCAAGGACGAAATACTCCCAGGTTACATTAGTAAGTACATTCTTTCATGGATAAGAAGGAAGAGCTCGTATCATGAAAATGTATCTCCTCAGTAAAAAAATAATAATAAAATAAAAATCATTTAAGGTATTGAGCAAGAAATAGTATGACACTGAGTGGTTATTGTGAGGCATTTAACAGCTGCACCTTCAAAAAGAGAGGATCTTTATAGATCAGTTACTCTTGGGTATGTATCACCCCACTGAAAGAAGTATTTACCAGAACTCTTTTTTGTATTAATTCAAGAACCTATTATATGCCTGACACTGCTCCAGGTTCTGAGGTTTCGTTGGTTTTTGAATAATACCCTGTCATCTTTAGGTTACATTGTAGTAGTCTTTCATTTAAGAGAAACTTAGCCTTCTATCTCGTAGCTAGTCCAAACACAATTGATTTTGGCTCAAGCAGTAATAACCAGAATAGCACAACTGGTTTCGCTTGACCCAAGTGGCAGTTGCCACTTCAATGTTATACAGACAAGTTTTCCAAGACATTTAAAAAAATTTTTTTTATTGGAGGGTATTTTAGCTTTATGAACTCTATGAGCATTGCTCCAGGGACACATTATTCTTTGGAACTGTTTTCTCTGTGGTCTTTTCTGCACTCAGTCTTAAATGACCCTTTGAGAGACTAGGAAGTAAGTCTTAGCCTTTTCTGAAAAAATAATACTGTTGTTTCTTATATATTTTACTCCCATGTTTGTATTAGTCACAAATATCAGGTAACCTAAACACATATGGTAAAGGTACAAGAGAAGTTATGATTTAATTATGAAAAACAGTATTAACAGTTTTACTGAAAATAAAATAATTATTCTGACACACAGACACATCTCTTTACAGTTTAGAAAATAAATTTATATGCATTTAATTTCACCTCGTAACAGTTCTGCGAGACTGATTGTAGAAGCATTACCATTCCCATTTTACAGATGAATAAACAAGGGCCCATATTGTGAAAACGGGAGTGTTAGAATTCAAACTGTACTTGTCTGGCTAGAAGCCCAGTTCTATTTCTGTGTTACATTCTGCCGCCCCTAAAACTGCTAATTTGATTCAGCAAATATTTATTAAACGCATGATTGAGTTTTATTTCCCCCATGCTTGCTACTTGATTGACTAGTGGTTGGAACTGACTGGTGTAAGTAGCAGATTCTACCAGGCAGCTTTCATAAAGAAAAGGGGCATTTTCGTGTATGATTTTAAGTGATGATGTTTACACAACACGCTTGCCAACATACTCCACGCTCAGAGATAAGTACCCCATAATAAATTTACACCCTGAGTTATCTGAACAAATCATTCGATTAGTACAGATATAATTTCAATGCTTAGAACCACTAGAAATGACTTGGCTGAAACTACTCAGGAGCCTGGAGGTAATATGTACATAGGGTGTGTCTGAACTACCTTCACCTCCCCCCTTCATCCTCTCAGATCCCAGAATTCTGTTGGTTTCATCTGGCTCACTACCTTTCTGATCATATATAGCATGTATTATGAGGCATTCATTTCGCCCTTTTATCACATTGTGTTTTTATGATTTATGAATGCATAGTGTATCTTAACGTATAGCATGATTGGGGTAAAGAGTGTTTTCCTACCTCTTGAGGTACCCCCTTAGCTTTTAGCCCAGGAGTTGTGCTCACTACATTTTGGAGGATAAATTTAAACATCACCAAGCAATAGAAACGTCCATTATGGAAGTAATATAAAAATGCCAAAATCCTAGTTCTCAATTCACTTCTCTCTGCCACTGGAGTCTATTAATTTGGCTTATTAGATTCTAAACATGTGCACCCATGTTTCTAAGGAGAAAAAACATGGAAAGAATTTGTAGTCCTTTTAAAGAAAACATTCTACTTATTGATTCACTAAAATACTCCTTTTCCCAGAACACTTTCCCATGTTTGTTCTAAGGGAAAGATGTGGTACAAAGTCTTCAGGCAGAAATTAAAGAGAGAAATATGCTTCCACTGGGATCCATTGACTATACATTTGAATAATTCTGAAATGGAAAGAAAAGTGTTCATTATTATCCTAATTCTCAAGTGTTCTGTTTCTTCCCTTCAGGGTTATAACAGAAGCAGTTTCTTATGGGTCATGAAGTGGTAGCCTGAATCTCAGGAATAGGCTTCCATAGGGTCAAGGCTGAATGTCCTTGAAGTGGAACTTGAGAGATTTTACACCTGGCATCAAAAGAAAATCTGGGAAGCCAGTGGAGGTGGATATTAAATGAGCAATATCTATTGAGCATTTTCTGTGTGTTCATGCACAGTCCCAATTGCTGCATATCTATTATTTTTTACAACCTACAAAAGCTCCTTGCAAATTAGTTATTGTGATCCTATTTTACAACTGAAAAAAATACTTTTTTATGATTCCAGTTATTGGGACATGAATATGATAGCTCATTATAAGTTGTCCTTCTGCAACCGTCTTCACACGACTTCCCTGTCATCCTGATCGAATTGAACAAGGTTTACACCTCCCTCACTTCATTGTCTTTTTTATGCTCAGAAGTGCTTTAACTCTAGCACAGTTGGAGTTCTTCGTGCCTTATTGTGATGGAATATAGTCAGAAACATAATGTGCCTGATTTTGGTAATTTTGATACAGTTTCTAACTCATAGAAAAGTTGCAAGAATTGTGTGAGGAGCCCATGTATAATTTTTACACAGATTTCTAATTTATTTTATTTTTCTTAGTTTTTATTTAAATTGCAGTTGGTTAACATATAGTGCAATGTTAGTTTCAGGTGTATGATGTGGTGATTCAACACTTCCATACAGCATCTGATGTTCATCACTACAAGTGCACTCCTTAATCCTCATCAACTATTATATCTGTTACCCCATCTACCCCATCCACCCGCCAACTGGGAAATATCAGTTTGTTCTCTATAGTTAAGAGTTTATTTTTTGGTTCGTCACTTTGCTCATTTGTTTTGCTTCTTAAATTCCACATATGAATGAAATATGGCACTTGTGTTTCTATGACTGACGTATTTCATTTAGTATAATACTCTATATAATTCCATCCATGCCATTGCAAATGACAAGATTTCATTCTTTCTTATGTCTGAGTAACATTCCATTTATACATATGTATGTGTATGTGTTTGTATATCTACACACATCTTTATCCATTCATTGATTAATGGACACCTGGGCTGATTTAAAATTTTGGCTATTTTTAAATAATGTTGCTATGAACATCTGAGTGCATGTATCCTTTTGGGTCAGTATTTTTTACCCTTTGGTTAAATACCTAGTAGTGCAACTACTGGATCTCAGGGTAGTTCTATTTTAAACTTTCTGAGGAACCATTATACTGTCTTCAACAGTGGTTATACCAGTTTCATTCCCATGAACAGTGCAAGAGGGTTCGACTTTGAACACATTCTCGCCAAAGCCTGTTGTTTCTTGTATTGTTGATGTTAGCCATTCTGACAGATGTGAGGTGATATCTCGTAGTTTTGCTTTACATTTCCCTCATGATTAGTGATGTTAGCATCTTTTCACATGTCTGTTGGTCTTTGCAAAAAAATGCTTACTCATGTTTCTGTTCATTTTTTAAGTTGGATCATTCATTTTTGGGTTGTTGAGTTTTATAAATTATTTATGAATTCTCAGTGATTTTTTATATCCATGATAAAGGGATACTAACCCTTTATCAAATATGTCACTTGCAAATATCTCCTTCCATTCAGTAAGCTGCCTTTTTGTTTTACTGTTTCCTTTGCTGGGCAGAAGCTTTTTCTTTCATGAAGTCCCAATAGTTTATTTTTGATTTTGTTTTCCTTGCCTTAGGAATCAGATCTAATAAGTTGCTATGATTGATGTCAGAGAGGTTACTGCCTATGTCCCCTTCTAGGATTTTGATGGTTTCTGGTCTCACATTTAGGTCTAATCCATTTTGAATTTATTTTTGTGTATGATAAGAAAGGGGTCCAGTCTTACTGTTTTGCATATTGCTGTCCAGTTTTCCCAGCACCATTTGTTGAAGAGACTGTTTTTTACCCATTGGATATTCTTTCCTGCTTTGTCAAAGATTAATTGGCCAGATTAATTGTGGGTTCATTTCTGGATTTTCTATTCCACTGATCTATGTGTCTATTTTTATGCCAGTACCATACTGCTTGGAGGACTACAGTTTTGTATATAACTTGAAGTCCAAAATTGTAAGGCCTTAAGCTTTGCTTTGCTTTTTCAGGGTTGCTCTGGCTACTTTGGGTCTTTTGTGGTCCCATGCAAATTTTAGAATTGATTGTTCTAGTTCTGTGAAAAATGTCAGTTATGATGGGGACTGCATTAAATGTAATTTCTATGGGTAGTAATAGACATTTTAATAATATTTGTTCTTCCAATACATGACTATTGAGTGTTTTTCCATTTCTTTTTGTCATCTTCAATTTCTTTTGTCAGTGTTTTATAGTTTTCAAAGTATAGGTGTTTCACCTCTTAGATTTAATCCTCAATATCTTACTCTTTGGAGTATAATTTTAAATGGGATTTGTTCCTTAATTTCTCTTTCCATGCTTCATTAATTGGTGTATAGAAATGCAAGAGATTTCTGTATGTTGATTTTGTATACTGCAACTTTACTGATTTCGTTGATCAGTTCTAGCAATTTTTTGGTGGAGTCTTTTGTGTTTTCTACATACAATGTCAGGTCATCTGCAAAAGTGAATGTTTTACTTCTTCCTTAACAGTTTGGGTGGCATTTATTTCTTTTTGTTGTCTGATTGCTGAGTCTAAGATTTCTAGTACTATGTTAAATAACAGTGGTGAGAATGAACACCCCTGTCTTATTCGTGATCTTAAGGAAAAAGCTCTCTGTTTTTCCCCCACTGAGGACATTAGCTGTGGGTTTTTTTTTTTTGTTTTTTGTTTTGTATATGGCCTTTATTATGTTGAGGTATGTTGAGGTTCCTCTAAACCTACTTTGTTGAAGGCTTTTATCATGAATAGATGTTGTACTTTTTCAAACAGTTTTTTGCATCTATTGAAATGATCATATGTTTCTCATTCTTTCTTTTATTAATTTGGTGTATCATGTTGATTGACTTGTGAATACTGAACCATGCTTGCAATCCAGGAAAAAAATCCCACCTGGTTGTAGTGAATGATTTTTTTAATGTATTGTTGGATTTGGTTACTTGTTTTTATTGAGAATTTTTTCATGCCTGCTAATCAGGAATATTGGTGTGTAGTCCTCTTTTGCAGTGGAGTCTTTATCTGGTTTTAGTATCAGGGGTAATAATGACCTCACAGAATGACTGTGGAACTTTTCCTTCTTTTATTATTTTTTTAAAATCTAGTTTGAGAAGAATAGTTATTAATTCTTTAAATGTTTGATAGAATTTGCCTGTGAAGCTATTTGGCTGTGGACTTTTGTTTGCTGGGAGTTTTTTGATTACCGATGAATTTTTTTTTTCTGGTTATCAGTCTGTTCAAGTTTTTTATTTCTTCTTGTTTCAGTTTTCGTAGTTTATATGTTTGTAGAAATTAATCCATTTCTTCCAGATTGATCCACTTGTTGGCATGCAGTTTATCATAATATTCTCTTATAATTGTTTATTTCTGTACTGTTCATTATTTCTGCCTCCTATGTGTGATTTTATTTATTTGGGTTCTTTCTCTTCTCTTTTTGATACGTCTGGCTAAAGGTTTATCATTTTTACTAATGTTTTCAAAGAACCAACTCTAGGATTCATTGATCTGTTCTATTGGGTGTTTGTTATTGTTGTTGTTTGTTTGATTGATTTTTATTTTATATATCATTTATTTCTGCTCTAATCTTTATGATTTCCTTACTTCTGCTGGTTTAGTCTTCATTTGTTGTTCTTTTTCTAGCTTCTTTAAATGTTTTCTTCAATTTCTATGTTTTGGAATAGCTTGAGAAGGATGGGTATTAATTCTGCTTTAAATGTCTGATAGAACTCCCCAGGGAAGTCATCTGGCCCAGGGCTTTTATTTGTTGGGAGATTTTTGATAACTAATTCGATTTCCTCACTAGTTATGGGTCTGTTCAGATTTTCTATCTCTTCCCATGTGAATTTCGGTAGTGAGTGTGTATTTAGGAATTTATCCATTTCTTCTAAGTTGTCTAGTTTGTTGGCATATAATTTTTCATAGTATTCCCTGATAATTGCTTGTATTTCTGAGGGGTTGGTTGTAATAAGTCCTTTTTTCATTCATGATTTTGTCTATTTGAGTGCTCTCTCTTTTCTTTTTGAGAAGCCTGGCTAGAGATTTGCCAATTTTGTTTATTTTTGTAAGGGTAGGTTGTTTATCTGAGATTGTTCTTGCTTCTTGAGATAGGCCTGTGTTGCTACATATCTCCCTCTTAGGACCACTTTTGCTGTATTCCAAAGGTTTTGGAACATTGTGTTTTCATTTTCATTTTTCTTTTTTCTTTTTTTCTTTTACTTTTCTTTTCTTCTTTTCTTTTCTTTTCTTTCTTTCCATATGTTTGTTCATTTTGAGAGAAAGAAAGACAGTGAGTGGGAGAGGAGTAGGGGGTAGGTGGTAGGAGACAAAGTATAAAGAGGGCTCTGTGCTGACAGCAGCCAGCCCAATGTGAGGCTTGGACTCACTAATCATGAGATCACAACCTGTGCTGAAGTCAGATGCTCAAACAACTGAGTCACCCAGGGACCCCTGTCACTTTCGTTTAGTTCCCTGTATTTTTAAAATTTCTTATTTGATTTCCTGGTTGACTCATTCACTGTTTTGTAGCTTGTTGCTTAACCTCCATGTATTTGTGGAATTCCATATTTTTTCTTGTGGTTTCTAGCATTTTCTTCTAGTTTCATAGCATTAAGGTTAGAAAAGATGCATGGTATTATTTCAATCTTTTTGTATTTGTTGAGGCCTTCTTGTGACCTAATAGGTGATCTACTCTAGAGAATGTTTCATGTGTACTTGAAAAGAATGTGTATTCTGATGATTTAGGATGAAATGTTCTGAATATATCTATTAAATCTATCTGGTCCAGTGTGTCATTCAAAGCCATTTTTCCTTCTTTATTTTCTGTTTAAATGATCTTTCCATTGAGATAAGTGGATTTCAAAGTCTCCTACTATTATTGTTATTATCAATTAGCTCTTTTATGTTTGTTATTAATTGTCTCAATTATTTTAGTGTATCATGTTGGGTGCATAAATATTTACAAGTGTTATATCTTCTTGTTAGATTGTCCCCTTTATAATTACATAATGCCTTTCTTTGTCTCTTTGCAGTCTGTTTTAAAGTCTAGTTTGTCCAGTATAAGTATTGCTATTTTGCCTTTCTTTTGACATCCATTTATGTGATATATGTTTCTCTACACCCTCCCTTTCGATATGCAGGAGTCCTTAGGTCTAAAATGATCACTTGTAGGCAGTATATAGATGGGTCTTGCGTGCATGTGTGTGTTTAATCCATTTTGTCACCATATGTCTTTTGATTGGAACACGAATTCTATATTCAAAGTAGCTATTCATAGGTATGTATTTATTATCCTTTTTATTACTTGTTTTGTGGTTGTTTCTGTTGATTTTCTCTGATCCTTTCATGTTTTTGTCACTTTTTTGTCTCTCCTTTGCACTCAAACAGTCCTCATTAATATTCCTTGCAGGGCTGGTTTAGTGGTCATAGATTCCTTTAGTTTTTCTGGGAAACCCTTTTCCTGTCCTTCTATTCTGAATGATAATATTACTGGATAGAATATTCTTGGCTGCCTATTTTTCCCATTTAGCATGTTAAGTATATCCTGCCACTCCCTTCTGGATTACCAAGTTTCTGTTGAAAAATCTCCAGCAAGCCTTATGGATTTTCCCTTGTCAGTTAAGGACTTCTTTTGCTGCTTTTGAGATTTTTTAATTTATCACTATATTTTGCAAATTTAATTACAATATTTTTGGCGCTGGCCTCCTTTTGTTGATTTTGTGGGAGTTTTCTGTGCCTTCTGGGTCTAGGTATCTGTTTTCTTCCCCAGTTTAGGGAAGTTTTCTGCCATTGTTTCTTAAAATAAATGTTCTGCCTTTTTTCCTCTCTCATCTTCTAATGGAACTCCTATAATATCAATGTTGTTATGTTTGATGAGATCACTAATTTCCCTAAGTCTATCCTCATGTTGCATAACTCTTTTCCTTGTTTGTTCAGCTTCATTGTTTTCCATTATTTTATCTTCTGGGTCACTACAATTTGTTCTGCTTTTTCCAACCTCTGTTGATTTCATCAAGCCTGTTTCCAATCTTGTTGTTGCATTTATCATCTCTGATTCATTCTTAAATTTTAACTCTTTCATCTCTGTGGTAAGGGTCTCACTAATGCATTACAAGCCCAGTGACTATCCTTACAACCATTGCTTTAAATTCTACATCAGGCATGTCGCCTTTATCTGTTTTGCCCAGATATCTGACCATGTCCTTATTTTGTTTTTTTCACTTGTGATAAATCCCTCTGTCTCGGCATTTTGTCTCAGTCTCGGTCTTCTACTGTATGTTAGAAAATCCAGTTATCTCTCCTGCTCCTGAAAGTAATGGCCTTATGAACAAGAGATCAGGTGGTTCCCAGGACCTGGAACTTCAGAGAGTGTGTCTGGTATGTGTTGCATGCACTCTGCTATTGTGTTCTGGCTGGTCTATCCTTCAGGCGAATCATCAGCAGAGGCTTTCCTTGCCTGCTGGGTAGTGTTTGGTCCCTGGCCTAAATGTGGTGTGTTTTGACTAAGTGTGCTCTGGCCTGCTTGGGAAATGTGACCTGAGACCAACTCCACATGAACTGAGGCCCTGTAGCACACATTAGTTGGGAGATGTGGTATGGCCAGGGTTTGTGCTAGTCTTCTGGGGAAGGAGCCCACCACACTGGGATTGAGGCAGGCTTTACTGAGAAGGGCAGTCCCATCAGAGCACAGTGGGGTGGGGCTTGGTGTAAGTTAATCAGCCAGTGTTCATGCTGTGTTACTTCCCTCCCACAGGTGACTCTGTTTGTGCTGAAGGGCAGGAGAAGGAAATGGTGCCAGCCAGCTCCTTTGCTCCTCCATGAACACTGCCTCTCAGAGACCCACTCTGAGAAGAGTGAATAATCTTTCTTCTGTATGCCCCAGGTATTCTTAAGATAGCTGTTTCCATACTGTCTGCCTCCAGGTTTTTTGGCTGCCTTCTCTTTATGAGCAGCACTGTGCCTTCCAGACCCTATCCAGGCCAAGTCTGCTGCTGACCTTTAAAAGTCCAAACTTTAAGCCCCATTGGCTGAAAGAACTCATGAAATTCAGACCCTCTTGTTTTATACGCCCATGACTTCAGGGAAATGTTCCCTTTTTGTTTCTTTGTGCATTCGTTTCTCTCCTGCCCTTCTGAGACCACCACTTCCTCCCCTTAGCAGCTCCCGTGATCCATTTCTCCCCTAAACCATATCTCTGCACTTCCTACAGTCTTGAATGTGGCCTATTCCTTCCCTTTAGTTGTGGAGTTTGTTCTGTCAGTCTTCAGGACAATTGCTGGGGTATCTAGGATATTTAGTTGTGTTTGTGGGATGAGACTAGCCCAGGGTCTTTCAGCTCTGCTGCCCTCTCAGTCTAGTTCCCATCCGTTTTATCAATCTCTCTCTCCCTGTGGCCCATATATTATATTATGTGCATATAAGCATATTACATTTCTGATTCATTTGAGGTCAGGTGCAAAAACTTCATGTCCTTTGCCCTGACATACTTCATTGTTTATTTTCTAAAACAAGGACATACTGTAAGCAATCACAGTTTAGTTATCAAAATTATAAGATTAAGAATTGATACAACATTACTTTCTAACCTGTGGTCCACATTTAAATACTATAGACATTCCATGAATCTCCTTTTAATTATTTTGCCCAGTTCAGGGTCTAATCCAAAATCATATGTGTTTTCAGTTGTGTTGCTTCTTTATTCTCTTTTAATCTGGAAGAGTGACTCAGCCCTGCCCCCGTCCTCACTCGTTTGGTGTCATCCTAGGTTTGATCAATGTAAATCTCTACAAGCTGGCTCCTGTGTCCTTTTAACATGCCTCGTGTTTCCTAGAAAACACATAATTTTCTGGTCCAAGTTATGCTTTTGTATGGTCTTGTATTGAGCTATGTCGGACTCTCTAGTTACCTTAAATGTACTTTCTCTTTATTGCTCTCTTGCCTTGGTTTACTACTTTTGGACACTTTGGAAACACACTGCACTACCTGAACAGGTCTTTCTCTCAGTGATTGAAGTTAAACAGGTTCCTAGTTACCTGGACCATGTGAAATGGCCAGTTCCATAATCAAGTCCTTTCTGTTCTGCATGCATTCTAAAAATGTGAATGTCAGCATTTGGACATTCTTTAAATTTCTAATTTGTTTCTTTGCCTCCATAACCTACCTTGGTGGCAGACGTAGTGCTATGTGGTTCAGAAATTATTTCTTATGAGTTAATTAAAAGGCCTGTTGATCAGAGATCTGTTCACCACAAATATGAGGACAATGGGTAGAGACGGTAACTTGGGCAGGTTCAGATCACACCATGGTAAAAATGGAGGGCCAAAGAGAGGGTCCCAAGGACTCCTACATACCAATGACTGATTCAAGGGAAATGACACTTGTGGGGATGAGCACTGAGTGTTATGTGGAAACTAATTTGACAATAAACTATTTGTAAAAAAATAAAAATAAAAATAAAAATTTAGTGATTTTTTAAAAAAAAGGGAAATGAGAAAAATTCATGTTGATGCTTGATAACTGTTACTTAATAGCTGTGACTTTGGGCCAGTCATTCACCGTCTCTGATTTTTAATTTCTTCATCTGCAAAAAATGGAAAATATGACACTTGCTCTGTTAAATTTGAAGCTGTTTTTTTTAATAGAATGCAACTTTAAAGATAATGTCTTGCTAAAATACATACTCAGTTTGTTGAGTTCATTTTGATACTTTGTCACTTTAAATCTCTACATAAATACAGTGTAAGGCTGTCTAGAAAAATGTACAACAAAGAGGTAAGTCCATCAGCTATCCTGCTATTGCCAAAATTGCATAAATTTCTTTAGGTGACAAAGGGGGTTGCTAGAACGATACATATTGTATGCAGTGTAGCATAGATCCTTAGTGTGAAACTGTGTCAGCAGCTCTTCAGGCATTCAGACTCTGGTGTTTTCAAGATTGAGACCAGAACAGAAACTCAGTATCACTAATCCCCTGATAATTATTCTGCCTCCTTACTATTCATCTAGAAGTAATGTTTCTACCATTAGAAGAGGTGAATGGAATTGGTTTTCTTTAAAATGTTTTATTTATTTTTGAGAGAGAGAGAGAGAAGGGGAGGGTCAGAGAGAGAGGGAGACACAGAATCCAAAACAGGTTCCAGGCTCTGGAGCTAGCTGTGAGCACACAGCCTGATGCAGGGCTCAAACCCACAAACCATGAGATCATGACCTGAGCCGATGTCAGATGGCTAACTGATTGAGCCACCCAGGCACCCCATGATTGGAATTGTTTTTTAGAGGCCAATAGGAAAGAAATTTACTGAGTAGAATTCAATCCCAGATGCCTCAGATACTGCTGCATCCACCATTCTCTAGGTCACATGTTACCTTTGTAGTGTACTTTAGCCAGGATGGAAGGAATAGTTTTACTGAGTCATAGTGGCAGGGCATGTGACCTAGGGAGAAATGAACTTCCGAAGTTCACTTTCCTCATGGGGAACTGGAGCATAAATGGAGCATCATGGAGTGTGAAAAACACTAGGGTATTGCTCCATATTGGTTCATAAGCACAGAAAAATGTTTCCCAGAAGACAAACAGACAGAATCCACTATCCTGCCAAGTACCCTGGCTCTGATTTGTGCCTTATTTTAATGATATCCTCTCTTACAACTCCCTCCTTGAAATTGAAATAACTTTGCTTTTGGATATTGTGCCATCATGTTAATTGATTATGAAATGTTGATAACATGGCAATGGGAAGATCCGTCACAAATGAATTGTACCATGACTGATAAATATTTACTGCTGGTGCAACCAACTAGCTCCATGGATGCCATATAGCAGATGCTCAATAGATGCTGGATTCTTTTATCTCCTTGAACACATCTAGTTTTACATATGTACTTTGCCCAAGATAATGTTTTCCAAATTCTGGAAAAATAAAACCAACAGAATCGATTTTTATCATGATATAGTACAATGTTTTTGAATTGATCATGTTGATGAATTAAGAGTCAGAATTCTGAAAATTAAGTTCCATAGCCAACTACTTAATGCAAAGTGTACCTGAAGATGTGTTCAAGGATTCATGTTATCTGAACTCAATTCTAAATGTCAAAAGCAAAATGAAACTACAATTTGTTTGCTATATTCTAAGTTAATGAGAATAATGACTGAAAAAAGTACCTAAGGCAAGCAAAGTGCTCATATCAAAGTTTCAGGGCAACATGCCTCCCCATGACTAGACAAGCCTAAAGCCACAAAGGGCCATACATCTATTAAAATATCATCTTTTAACCCCAAATATCATTAATCTCTCATCTTCCCCTCCTTTAAGAATAACATTCCAAAATAAAGCGCCTTCCATTAGAAATCTCATGTTTGTCTAGATAAAAGTTACCTGAACATATTTTGATAAGTTTATTTACTATGTTACTATATTCATTAAAGTATATGAATGATATAAAGTAGTAATATTCACATTTTTGAAATGTCAAGTAAAACACTCCCACAAATATACCTGCTTCTTAAGCATACAGTCTTCAAATTTATGATTTTCTCTCATAAGTCAAAATAAACATATGTAAGACAAAGTGCTAAAGTCTTCACATGTAGTGACATATGAGGGAATGTGACACAAGATACAATGAATGATTTGTCAACATTATACTGAAATCTCTTTACTAATGCTGCTAGATAGAGCTAAATCTTTTTCATAATCTGTAGTTCAAAACACATAGTAGTTAAAGTCAAAACAATGTCTCAAAGTAAAATTAAAGGAACTAAGCTTAGTCAGGGCTATTATCATTATATTCAGGATTTTATAACATAGAAAGTAAAATAACATCTTATGAAAGCAGAATCAAATTATACTTTTGTCTTATTACCAACTCTGTTTTAAGATTTATCATTTTACAGCTAATTCACTGCAACTGATTTTTATGCAAAAAATGTCTAATTATAGATATTCCCATCAAGCTACATTGAAACTTTATACTAGGGAAATGATTATTACAATATGATATATATGTATAATGTTTCAAGTATAATCTAAATTTGCTAATTTTGATATAGTTGCTAATGGTAACTAATGTGTTTTGTCTGTGTTTACCATTCTGCCATTTAAATGAAGAAAGCATATGTTGCTCTCATTAGGAAAGTTGGCATGAATATAATTTGTATGGCCTTACCCAAGGCTTTCTAGTTGGAAAGGGTAAATGTCTTTAGGCAGTCTCTGGATTAAAATAAAAAATCAGCTCCTACAAATGCCTCAAAGCTGGATCAGTGGCAAGTCACTCTTGATGAGCTTTGGTAAAGCTGGGCTTTTATTCTTGGCAATAGGAGGAAGTCCTTGCTAGACTTATCTTTTTCATTTAAAAATACTAACAACAAGGCTATAGCAACCAGTGCCGTTTCCAGTAAGAACTGCTATGATTTAATAATTGAGGGCTAAACACTATCAAATTGAACTATTTTTTCTCTTATTCCTTCCACAAAATATAATTGAGATTTTAGGCTTAACAATGACAAAGCAGATCCATGAAATACATAAAATTCCTGAGAATAAATTGTAGGGCATAGATAAGAAAAATGCATTCCACTTAGGGGCCAAGATGACTCATGCATAATGGACATTTGGGACTTGCAACAGCTTTGAATCACCCAGTTAAGGATGCATAATCTCTTGGTGGTGTCTTTGCTTCTGTCTTGCCTTTGCACACAAGTATATTAGTCGCATTAAAGCCAGAGAAATCCATGTAACAAATAACGTCATGTCTATCCCCTGCTCAGGAATTTTCTATGTGTTGTTTTCTCTGTATCGGACACTCTTCTTAAGATAACACTATGGTTTACCATCTCATGCCATTTGGGTCTCTACTTAGATGTCACCTCGTCAAAAAAGCTACCCTTAAATATGCTAAGATCAAATGTTATTCTCATTTTAGTCTGCTTTATTTTTCTTAACACTTTTCAGAACCAGAGACTTTAGTATTCACTTGTTTATCTGTAATGTAACACACATAATCGCCACTGTATCTCTAACACTTAGTACCGGCTAGTACATTCTGGATAATAAAAGATACATATTGGTTGAATAAATTAAGGAATAGATACTCAAAAGAGACCAGTCCAAAAACATAAAACTCACTAAGAGGTTTGCTGAACAAAATGGGATTAGATACACAGTGGCTAAGACTTGGCAGGAGTTAAAGAAATGGTCTAAATCAATGTAAAGTTGAAATGGACAGGTGAAAATATGAGTTTGGGGAGACAATTAGAGAATGCTTCCAGATTATTAGAGCTATCCAAATTACTAATAACATAAGAAAATCTGCAACTATTCCTTTCCCTAGTCATCACTTTAAATAAGATCATTAAAAAAAAAAAGTATACAAAGACTAAAATATCTCACAAAAATAATTCACGTTGCAAAGTTATATATGCAAACATATATATAGAACATACATATGTATGCATGTATACATATATATGTATACATACATATATATATACATACACATACCAATCTTACCATTTCTTTTTTTTAATATTTTATTTATTTCTGAGAGAGACAGTGTGAGCAAGGGAGGGTCAGAGAGAGAGGGAGACACAGAATCTGAAGCAAGCTCCAGGATCTGAGCTAGCTGTCAGCACAGAGCCCGATGCCGGGCTCCAACCCACAAACCATGAAATCATGACCTTAGCCAAAGTCAGACGCTTAGCTGACTTAGCCTCCCAGGTGCCTCATCCAAACTTGCCATTTCTGAACCAGTCTTTGTCTTTTTCCCCCCAGTCTTTGTCTTTACTGAAGAAGTAAATTTGTGATCAAGGAGTCTCTTTTCCTCAGAGAATATTATATTTTGACCATGGAAAATTGAAAGAAAGGAAAGAGAGAGAGAGCGAGAGAGGAAAGAAAGAAGGAAAGAAAGAAAGGAAAGAAAGAAAGGCTTTCTCCTGTGGCAAAATATTTCATGTCATAATTACACAGTGATCTCCTTAAGGAAAGGAGCTGTTTCATTCCTCTCTGTATATCCTCTTGCTATAGCACATTGCCTCATATAGAAACTATGGGCAAGAAATATGAGCTTTTGATGTTATTGAATGAATGATTCAAGACATAGGTGTGAGGCATATATATTAGCAGTTCCTGGGACTGGAAGAGGAGAAGTATGGAGAACCTTGAAAAAGACCTTCTTCCAATATATTCTAGGACCATGGAAATTAACTGGGCCAAGAAACTTAGACTCTAGAAGTGTAGCAAGTGGGAAAGTCAAGGCTGAAGGAAATTCATTAAATTCAGGCACTTCTTGCAGATCAATATTAATACCTACAAAACTGGAGGCTACAGTCTTGACGACCAAGTTCATTAAAAAGGATGTCTTTTCAAGGAAGCCAGAAGCCAAAGGAAACTTCCTCATATAACAAATATATATTGTACAGAGTTATGGGAAATAAAGTTGAAACCAGGAAAGTTATACTGTCAGACCCAAGGATGAGGCAGTCCCATGTTTAGAGGAAATGAGAGATTCAGGAAAGGCTTGACAACATTAGTGAGACAATGAATGGTAGGGAGATGATTCAGTTACTATTAGATGGTAGTAGGGGTCTGAACTAGAGAGTGGTCCACACTGCTTCAAAAGCATGTGTGCACGGTGGAGTCAGCCACATTTCATAAGTTAGTATCTGTTTGAACCATGGGGTAGAAAGAACATAGTGAAAGTGTGGACTAGGAATCTCCTAATTCTAGTCACTTGCATCTGATACTCCATTAATGAGCAGCAGACAAGGGATATTTGGAAAGAATTTAGATCTGACTAAAAAAACAAGGCACCCAAATTTGGAAACATAGACTGGGAGTTGGGAAAAGTTTCTATTAAAAAACAATGTAAATCTTGGTAAAACTATAGAGCAGAGATTTAGTTTTTGTAGAAACTGAGTAGACCTTTTACAAAGTTGTCTTCATGTCTGTGCTGCCCAATACAATGACCACTAGCCATGTGTTATTAAGTACATGAATTGTGGCTAGTATGTCTGAGAACTGAACTTTTAATTTAATTATAATTTTGATTTAAATGGCATGTGTAGCTAGTGGCTACCATATTGGACAGCACAGTTATGAGACATCAAGTCTAGGGTTTAACTGACAGTGTGGAGACTCAGAAAGCAGTACCAGACACAGCTGAGGTAGAAATAAGGACAGACATTGCAGAAACACTTAGCAGTGTGTGTTCATTTTCAGGAATATATATGTGCTTATTTACAGTAGGTCTAGATTGTTCTAGGAACTTGAAAGGAACTAACCCTATAAGGACATCATTACATCATCAGTTTGTAAGTCTGGGCCCCAGAGAGGAGAGGGAAATGCAAGGCTTCAGTACACTTGACTGTGAGATCCTTGAAGCCAGAAACTGGTTTTAATGTTTTTTACTGCTGTATCCCTAGCACCTAGAAAGTAGTATTTAATAGATATTTGCTTCAATAATGAATAAAAGAACATAGTATCTGATATTCCCTGAATCAATGCATTGGTGGAGATAGATTCTGGGAATCTGTGGAGACTTTGTTGGCCCCATAAAACAAAACTTAGATGACAAAAACAGTCACCAATTTCCCCTTTGGATAAATTTGCTTCTGGTTACTATGGCATTTTACAATTATTATTACTAGGAAGAAAGAATAATCGTTGCTATTGCCATCTGCAGCATGGGGGAGATTTGACCATCTTGATATCGGTGAAGGAGGGACTTCAAATAGGGCTTGCTTTTGAAGAAATGATGTGATCCCTTACCTACTTCACAGAGGTTTTGGGAGAATTTATAAATATTTGGTCATTAAATACTCATAAAAATGCCTGTTAACCGCCTCCAGAGTCTGTCACAAAAGATGCTTCTTTGAATGTTTAGTGGATGCAGTGCTGTCAGTGAAAAGGCAGACAGACACTGAGGAAAGGGCATTCATACTTTTTGTTTATTTCTAATGCTTGTTTTTTTTTTCTTTTTCTGGGTATGAAAACAGTGGTTGTTTATTAAAAAGAAAAACATTTAAATACTGAAAAGGTTAATCAAGAAAATGAACAATAACTTCAAATCAACTACATATTAAAAATACATATATATCTCCACATATCTACATATCTCTATAATATATCTCTTTGTCTCCTTTATACATACTCATTCATACATTCATGTATACTTTGGATACTTTGTACCATTTTCCACAACTACTCTTCTGAGTGTTTATGTGTATGTGTGTTAAAATGCTTAACAGTTCTGTATTCCACTTTTTCACTTTTGATGATGGTGGAGTGTCATCGACAACATGAATTTTAGGCTGAAAAGTCGCTTTCACAGATATTCTGCAGTTTCCAATAGTCTATTGATAGAAACTTGTTTTCATTTTTTACACTATGATAAATTTTGATGCAATAATCATTATTTTGCACCAACTCTTGCCTGTATATCTACTCTTTCTCTCTCCCTACCCCACCTTCCCTTCCTCCCTGTCTTTCTCTCTCTCTCCCCCTCTCCCCAACTTGCCTCCCTCCCTTTCTATCACTTTTACATAAATTACTAAATGTGATGTATTTGGAATAAAGGACAAATATCCACTAAGGTTTCTGGAAAATTTTGAAAACTGTTTTATAGTAAGGTTACCCAAATTTACACTCTCATTTGGAGTGCATAAAACTGCTCATAAAATTCACTCTCTCTAGTATTGAATGTTTTAAAAAATCTATTTTAATATGATGAGCAAAAAATCAATATTACTTTAATTTGCATCACTGATTACTTGTGAGGCTGATCTTGTGAACATGTTTTCTGGCCTCTGTACATTGCTCATGTTGAGTGGCCACATTTTGTGTACAGAAAACATACAGTGTATTATTAGTTTCAGGTGTACAATATTGTGATTGAACACTTTTATAATCACCCAGTGCTCATCACTACAAGTGCACTTCTTAATCCGCATCACTTATTTAACCCTCACCCACCCACTTCTTCTCTGGTAACCATCAGTTTTCTGAAATTAAAAGTCTATTTCTTGGTTTGTTTCTCTCTCTCTCTCTCTCTCTTCCTTTTTCCCCCAAAGCTCATTTTTTGTTTCTTAAATTCCACATATGAGTGAAATGTAGTACTTGTTTTTCTCTGACTTATTTCACTTAGCATTATACTCTCTAGCTCCATCCATGTTACTGCAAATGGAAAGATTTCATTCTTGTCCATGATTGAATAACATTACTTTGTGTGTATACAAACACACACACATGTACACCACATATTCTTTATCCATTCATCAATTTATAGAGACCTGGGGTGCTTCCATATCTTGGCTTTACAATAACCTGCAATAAACAGGGGTGCATGCATACCTTTGAATTACTGTTTTTGTGTTCTTTGGGCAAATATCCAGTAGTGTGATTCCTGGATCTTGGGGTAGTTCTATCTTTTACTTTTTCAGGAATCTTTAAATTCTTTTCCACACTGGCTGCACCAGTTTGCAGGAGGGTTTGTTTTTCTCCACATCCTCACCATTATCAGTGTTTCTTATATTGTTGATCTTAGCTATTTTGACAGGTATGAGGTCATATCTCATTGTAGTTTTGGTTTCTATTTCCCTGATGGTAATTGATGATGAGCATCTTTTATGTGCCAGTTGGCCATCTGTATGTCATTGAAGAAATGTCTGTTCATGTCTTCTGCCTATTTTTAATTGGATCATTTATTTTTGGGTATTGGGTTTTATAAGTTCATTATGTATTTTAGATACTAACGCTTTACCAGACATGTCATTTGCAAAGGTCTTCTTCCATTCAGGATATTGCCTTTTAGTTTTGTTGACTTTTTGCTGTGTTAAAGCTTTTTTATTTTGAAATAGTCCTAATAGTTTATTTTTGCTTTTGTTTTCTTGCCTGAGAAGATACATCTAGAAAAAAGTTGCTACCATTGATGTCAAATAAGTTGCTATGTGTTCTTTTCTAGGATTTTGATGGTTTCAGGTCTCATATTTAGGTGTTTCATCCATTTTGAGTTTATTTTTTCTCTATGGTATACAAAAGTGGTCCAGTTTTATTCTTTGTCACGTAGCTATCCAGTTTACCAATACCATTTGTTAAAGGAACTGTATTTTCCCCAGTGGATATGCTTTCCTGCTTTGTCAAAGATCAATTGACCATATAATTGTGGGTTCATTTCTGGGTTTTCTACTCTGTTCCGTGTGTCTATTTTTGTGTCAGTGCCACTGTTTTGATGACTACAGCTTTGTAATATAATCTGAAGTCCAGAATTATAAGGACTCAGCTTTGTTTTCCTTTCTCAAGGTTGCTTTGGCTATTTGGGGCCTTTAGTGGTCCCAAACAAATTTTGGAATTGACTCTTCTAGTTCTGTGAAAAATGCTCTTGGCATGTTGATAGGAATTGCATTAAATTTGTAGATAGCTTTGGGTAGTATAGATATTTTATCAATATTTTCCCAATCTATGGGCATCTATCCATTTATTTGTGTCACCTTCAATTTCTTTCATCAGAGTTTTATAGTTCATGGAGTTCAAGACTTTCACTAATTGGTTAGGTTGATTCCTAGATATCTTATTATTTTTTGGTGCAATTGTAAATGGGATTAGTTCTGAGATTTCTCTTTCTTCTGCCTCATTATTGGTATATAGAAATGCAAGAGATTTCTGTATGTTGATTTTTTATCCTGTGAATTTACTGAATTCATTTATCAGTTCTAGCAGATTTAGTGTGGAGTCTTTCGGGTTTTTGACATATAGTATAACATTATCTGCAAATAGTGAAAGTTTTAGTTCTTCCTTACAGATTTAGTTGTCTTTTTGTTGTCTGATTTCTGTGGCTAGAACTTCCCATACTATGTTAAATAACAATGGTAAGAATGGACATCCTTGTCTTGTTATTAACCTTCAGGGAAAAGCTCTCAGGTTTTTCCCTATTAAGCATGATGTTACCTGTGGGTTTCTCATATACCAGTTATTATCTAGAAGATATCTTCCCTTTAACCCTACTTTCTTGAGGATTTTTATCATGAATGGATGCTGTTTTGTCAAATGCTTTATCTGCATCTATTGAAATTATCAGGGGCGCCTGGGTGGCCTAGTCGGTTAAGCGTCTGACTTTCGCTTGGGTCATGATCTCGCGGTTCGTGGGTTCGAGCCCCGCATCGGGCTCTGTGCTGACTGCCAGCTCAGAGCCTGGAGCCTGTTTCAGAGGTGATTCCCTCTCTCTCTGACCCTCCCCTGCTCATGCTGTCTCTATCTCTCTCCTAGAAATAAATAAAAACATCAAAAAAAAAAAAAAGAAATTATCATATGGTTGTTATCCTTTCTTTCATTGATGTATCATGTTGATTATTTTTTTGAAATTTGAACCACACTTGCAGCCCAGGAATAAATCCCACTTGATCCTAGTGAATCCTTTTTTAAAATGTATTGTTGGATTTGGTTTGCTAGTATTTTGTTGAGGATTTTTGCATCTATGTTCATCACAGATACTACCCTATACTTCTCCTTTATAGGGTCTTTATCTGGTTTCAGTAAAAGGGTAATGCTGGCCTCAGAGAATGACTTTGGGCGCTTTCCTTCCTTTTCTATTTTTTGTAATAGTTTGAGCAGAATAGGCATTAAATCTTCTTTAAATGTTTGTAGGATTTGTCAGTGAAGCCATTTGGCCATGGAAATTTTGTTTGCTGGGATGTTATTACTAATTCAATTTCTTTGTTGGTTATCAATCTGTTCAAGTTTTCTATTTTTTCTTGTTTCAATTTTGGTTGTTTATATATATTTATTTGTTTCTTCCAGGTTGTTCCATTTATTGGCATACAGTTTTTTTTAAAATAATATCTTCTTATGATTGTATTCCTGTGCTATTTGTTGTTATTTCTCCTCATTTGTGATTAACTTAATTTGGTCCTTTTTATTTTTTTATTGATAAGTTTATCAGTTTCATTGATTTTTTTCAAAGAAACAACTCCAGGTTTCATCTGTACTATTGCGTTTTCTTTTTGTTTTTGAGTTTCTATTATCATTTATTTCTGTTCTAATCTTTATGATTTCTGTATGTCTGCTCATTTAGTCTTAATTAATTATCAACTAGCTCCTTTAGGTGTAAGGGTAGGTTGTTTATCTGAGATTTTTCTTGCTTCTTGAGGTAGGCTGTATTACTATAACCTTCCCTCTTAGAACTACTTTTGCTGCATCTCAAAGATTTTGGATCATTGTGTTTTCATTTTCTTTTATTTCCATGTACTTTTAAATTTATTCTTGTATTTCCTAACTGACCTATTCATTTTAGTAGTGTTATTTAACCTCCATGTTATTTGTGGTCTTTCCAGATATTTTCTTGTAGTTGACTTCTAGTTTCATAGTGTTGTGGTTAGAAAAGATGTATGGTTTGGAAGGAAATAACAATGAAAAAAGATTCATGTTACACTTTTGATCTTCTTGAATTTGTTGAGGACTGTTTTGTGGCATAATATGTGGCTAATTTTGGAGAATGTTCCATTTGTCCTTGAAAAGAATGTGTATTCTGTTTTGGATTGGAATGTCCTAAACTTATCTGTTAAATCCATCTGGTTCAGTGTGTCATTCAAAGCCACTGGTTCCTTCTTTGTTTTGATTAGACAATCTTTCCATTACTGTAAGTGGAGTGTTAAAGTCTTCTACATTATTGTATCATTACTGATTAAGTCCTTTATATGATTGTTTTATGTGTTTGGGTGCTGCCATATTGGGTGCATTAATATTTACAACTGCTATATTTTTTGTTGGGTTGTCCCCTTTATTATTTAATAGTATCTTTCTTTGTCTCTTGTTCCAGTCTTTATTTTAAAGTCTATTTGTTCAATATAAGTATTGCTACTCTTTCTTTTGATATCCATTTGGATAACAGATATTTTTCCATCCCCTCACTTTCAAGTCTCAGGTGTCTCTAGGTCGAAATAAGTCTCTGGTACACAGTATATAGATAGGTCTTGTTTTTTTTGTTTTCTTTTTAACCATTATTTTATCCTATGCCATTTGATTGGAGTGTTTAGTGCATTTACTTTCAAAGTAATTAGTGAAAGATATGTATTTATTGCCATTTTATTCCTTGTTTTGTGGCTGTTTCTGAAGATTTCTCAGATCCTTTCTTGTCTTTCATTCTTGGTTTGCTGGTTTTCTTTAGTGATATATTTGTATTTTTTTATTTTTCTTTTTTGCATATTTATTAGAGTTATTTGATTTAAGGTTGCCATTACTTTTCTTTAAAACATTTTCTGCATATAGAGATATATTAAGTTATGGTCATTTACGTTTGAACCTATTCTTTACTCCTTTCCTTCATATGTTTTAGGTATATGGTGTGTATTGTACATTCTTTTATTTTGTAAGTTCTTTGGGTAATGTTTTACAGAAGTATTCATTTTTACCTCTTTTGTATTTGCTACTTTCAAATGGTCAATTTTGGATTGTCTTTTCCACTCACATTTTCATATTCCTTGCAGGGCTTGTTCAATGGTCATAAACTCCATTAATTTTTGTTTGGGCAATTCTTTTTAAGTTTATTTATTTATTTTTGAGAGGTGATGGCTAGTCAGAAAGAGGAAGAGAGAGAATTCCAAGCAGGCTCCACACTGCCTGACACAGGGCTCCATCTTGCAAACAGTGAGATCATGACCGGAGCAGAAATCAAGAGTCAGATGCTTAAACAACTGGGCCACCCAGCTGTCCCTTATATGGGAAACTCTTTATCTCTCCTTTTATTCTAAATGATAGCTGTTGGGGATAGAATATTCTTGCCTATAGAATTTTCCCATTCAGCCCTTTGAGTATATCATTCCTCTCCCTTCTGGTTAGGAGCTTCCTGCTGAAAATTTTCCTGATAGCCTTATGGGGTTTCCCTTGTATGTCTCTGTCTCTGTCTCTTCTCCCACCCCTCACTGCCTCCCTCCCTCCCCCCCTTGTCTTGCTGATTTTCTTTATCATTGTATTTTGCCAATTTATTCACAATATGTCTTTGTGCGGATCTGCTTTTGTTGATTTTGTTGGTGATTTTTGTGCCTCCTGGATTTAGATATCTGTTTCCTTCCCTAGATTAGGGAAGTTTTCAGCTATTATTTCTTCATATAAATTATCTGTCCTCTTTTATTTCTTTTCTTCTGTAACTCCTGTGATGTAAATGTTATTATGTTGGATGAAGATGATAAATTCCCTAATTCTACTTTGTTTTCATCATTTTTTCTTCTTTTGTCCAGCCTGATTACTTTCCATTGCTCTATCTTCCAATTCATTAATTCTTTCCACTGCTTTTTCCATCCTGATGATGATTGCATCAAGCTTGTTTCTAATCTCATGTATTGCACTCTTCATCCCTTATTGGCTTTTTTTGATCTTTGGTTAAAGGTCTCACTTATGTCTTCAACTCTATTTCAATTCCACTGAGTATCCTTACAATCACTACTTTAATTCTGCATCAGGTATGTTACTTACATCTCTTTTCCACAGATAATCCGGCCATGGCCTTGTCCTATTTTTCATTTGGAGCTCATTTCTCTGTCTTCTCATTTTAAGTCTCTGTGCCTGTTTCTCTGTGTTAGGGAAATGAACTATGTCTTCTGTTCTTGCAGTTAATGGCTATATGAAGAAAAGGTCTTGTAGTGCACTGCTGTATAGTATCCTCTTCCCCAGAGCCTGGAGCTTCTGGAAGTACATCCAGTGTGTGCTATCTGTGCTCTGATATTTTGTCCTAAAAGCGGTCACTTCTTCATTGTGGCATTAAAAATAATTGTTGAAGAATTCTTACAAGATGGGAATAATATGTTGCAATAATGTCTTAGTTTGCCATTTGCTTCATAAATTTATTTTGGCCTATAAATTGTATATTGTACATATAATCTTTATATAATATCATCAATGGATTTATTCAATTATCTTTAAAATTAAGGCAGTTTTAATTATATAAACAAAATTGATCTTCCTCACTGTAAAATACTAAAAAAACAAAAGCAGAAGTTTATATTAGTCTTTACCTAATCCCATTGCCATCCCCTAAAATTCTCTTTTTATCAACTTTTGTGTATCATTGCAGACATGGTCTATATATTTCATTATCTACATATACCTGTAATAGTACATTTTCCCTTATTTTATTTTTTAAATTAATGTTATTTATTTTTGAGAGAAAGAGAGAGAAAACATGATTCAGGGAGGGGCAGAGAGAGAGGGAGACACAGAATCTGAAGTAGGCTCCAGGCTCTCAGCTGTCAGCACAGAGCCTGATTTGGGGCTTGAACTTGCCAACCATGAAATCATGACCTGAGCCAAAGTTGGACGCTCAACTGACTGAGCCACCCAGGCACCCCACCTTATTTTACATTTTTAACAAAACTGTATTATATATTTATTTTTTGTCTTATGTTTTATGAACTACATGTCTTGAATATCTTTTGGTTGATGTATACTTTGAAAATCTATCTTTTACACACACACACACAATTGACTATATTTAGCCAATTTTTTGAAGGATATATTCATTTTCTATATGACTTTCTTTATATACAAAATATACATAGCATATATATAATATATATAAATGAATTGCATCAAAAGTCTTATATTGATCAATATCCTATATATTTAACCAGGCTCCTAAAATCATATCCTGAATAACTAGTTCCCTATTGGTGTATATTGCTTTATCATCATTAGATTCTAATAAATTCTGTAATGTAGTTTAAGGCTAATTAGTCTATTCAATTAGCATCTATTATTCTACCAATTCAACTATCTTTTGGTTGTAATTTTATAATTACATATCCAGTAAAACCTGGGTAATTTTTTTTTTTACCACTTACTGAGACTGTTTCAATATTATCTGTGTTTTCTTTTAATCAAACATTCAAATAACTTTTGTAAGCCTTTCCTGCCTTTGCCAGACAGAAGGAAACAATTTAAATCTTTATCAGAGTTATTTAAACACTACATATTGATTTAGGGAGACATAAACCTTTTACAATTTTGATATTCCTATCTAGAAACATGATATATCTCATTTTTTTATGCATAGAATTTTTTTTGTTTAATTTCTAGAAGTTCTCCACATTTCTTATCAAGGTGTTCCATGCAGTGTTTTGTTGATCTCATGAATAAAATATTTTCCCATGCCATCTTCCAATTTGTTGTTTCTGGTGCATTAGAAAGGTTTTGATTCACTTTAGATCTTGAGTCACATTCAGTTAATTATCTGTGTCTCCAGAGAAGCTACTTATAAATATTGGTATTTGTCTTCTTATTACTAATAGCAACAGCTTTTATTTGTGTTTCATGTCTTCTTATCTTGGTCAGTGTTTTAAAATGATGTGAGATAGCCATAGGGATAGTAGGAACTTTGTCATAATCCTCATTTAAGTAAAAACATGTTTTCCAATATTTTCTATTAGCCATAATATTAACTTTAATGATTGATAATTAATATTATATTAAAATAGATGTCATGTTAAAAAAGTTCATTTATCTATGCTTGGTTTTCATTAATTTTCCTAATATCAATAATGAAATAAAAATAATGAAATAAATCCTACTTGTTTGTTATAAATTCTTCTAATATACTAATACAGTATTTGTCAGTAATTTATAGAATATTTACAACTGCATTCATAAACTTTATTAGCCTAGAGTTATGGGTTATATTAATCATGGTTTCCTTCTTCAAGTGATATTTGAACCTTAAAATAATTTGATAAACTTTCAATATTTTTCCAAGTGATGAAATATTTAACATGACATTGGAATTGTTTTATTAGAAATCTAAATGAAATCCATAGTAAAACTCTGGCTGCGGTAAGACTTTGATTATTTTGTATTCTTTCCAGTAGGTATTAGACATTTGTTTTCAAAGATTTGTTGAATTAGTTTTCATCAGTTAAAAATATCCCATAAAGGGGGCATCTGTAAAGGTGGCTGAGTTGGGTAAGCATCTGTCTTTGGCTCAGGTCATGATCTCATCGTCCGTGAGTTTGAGGCCTGCATCAGGCTCTGTGATGACTGCTTGGAGCCTGAAGCCTGCTTTGGATTCTGTGTCTCCCTCTCTCTGCCCCTCCTCTACTCACTCTCTCTGTCTCTCAAAAATGAATAAATGTTTAAAAATTTTTAAAAATATCTTGTAAAATATCTTTTTCATTAAAAGTTTTGAATTTGTTGGTATAGCTTTTTTTTAAAGGTTTATTTACTTGCGCACTGATTTACTTTTTTAAAGTTTATTTATTTATTTATTTATGAGAGACAGACAGTGGGGGTGGGACAGAGAGAGGGAGAGATAGAGAATCCCAAGTAGGCTCTGCACTGACAGTGTTCATGCAGAACACTCTGCACAGAAGTAGAGTTGGAACTCATGAACCATAAAATCATGACCTGAGCTGAAACCAAAAATCACATGCTTAACCAACTGATCAATCCAGATGCTGCTATTTAATTTTATTTGAATCCAAGTTAGTTAACATATACTGTAATAATGGTTTCAGGAGTAGGATTTAGTGATCCATCACTTACATTTAACACCCAGTGCTCATCCTGACAAGTGCCCTGCTGAATGAGCATCGCCCATTTAGCCCATCCCCTGACCCAATACCCCTCCAGCAACCCTCAGTTTATTCTTGTACTTAGGAGTCTCTTATGGTTTGACTCTCCATAGAGTCAGGCCTCTCCCTGTTTTTATCTTATTTTTCCTTCCCTTCCCCTATGTTCATCTGCTTTGTTTCTTAAGTTCTATACATGAGTGAAACCATATATTTATCATTCTCTGACTTATTTTGCTTAGCATAATACATTCTATTTCCATCCATGTTATTGCAAATGGCAAGATTTAATTTCTTTTGATCATCACATAATATTCCATTATGTATATGTGTGTATTTATATGTGTATATACACACACATATATACATACCACATCTTCCTTATCCATTCATTAGTCAATGGACATTTGGCTTCTTTACATAATTTGGCTATTGTTGATAGTGCTACTCTAAACATTGGGGTGCATGTGCCCCTTTGAATCAGCATTTTTGTATCCTTTTGTTAAATACCTACTAGTACAATTCCTGGGTTGTAGGGTAACTGCATATTTTAATTTTTTGAGGACCTTCCATACTCTTTTCCAGAGTGGCTGCACCATTTGCATTCCAACCAACAGTGAGAAAGGACACCCCTTTCTCTGCTTCCTCACCAATATCTGCTGTTTTGTGAGTTGTTACTTTTAGCCATTCTGACAGGTCTGAGTGGTATCTTACCGTGGTTTTGATTTGTATTTCCCTGAGGATAAGTGATGTTGAACATCTTCATGTGTCTTTAGCCATCTGGATATCTTCTTTGGAAAAGTGTCTCTTCATGTGTTCTTACCATATCTTCACTGGATTATTTGTATTTGGGTGTTGAGTTTGATTAAGTCCTTTACAGATTTTGGATACTAACATTTTATCTCATATGTCATTTGCAAATATCTTCTCTCATTCGGTCAGTTGCCTTTTAGTTTTGTTAATTATTTCCTTTACTGTGCAGAAGATTTTAATCTTGATAAGGTCCCAATAATTCATTTTTCTTTTTGTTTCCGTTGCTTCAAAAGACATGTTTGGTAAGAAGTTGCTGTGGCTGAGGTCAAAGAAGTTGCTGCCTATTTTCTCCTGTAGGATTTTGATGGTTTCCTGTTTTACATTTAGGTCTTTCATCCTAGATTGTTTATTTTTGTGTATGGTCTAAGAAAGTGGCCTAGGTTCATTCTTCTGCATATCATTGTCCTGTTTTCCTGACACTATATGCTGAAGAGACTTTTTTTTCCCCATTGGATATTCTTTCCTGCTTTGTCAAAGATGAATTGGCCATAAATTTGTGGGTCCATTTCTCGATTTTCTATTCTGTTCCATTGATCTATGTGTCTATTTTGGGGGCTGTAATACACTGTCTTGATGATTACAACTTTGTAAAACAATTTGAAGTTGGAATTGTGATGCCTCCAGTTTCAGTTTTCTTTTTCAGGATTGCTTTGCCCATTTGGCAAAATCTGGTTCCATGCAGATTTTCTTAAATGTTTGTTTGAAAGAGAGAGAGATCACTGGGGAGGGGCAGAGAGAGAAGGAGACATGAAATCCAAAGCAGGCTCCAGGATCTGAGCCATCAGCACAGAGCCAGATGTGAGGCTCGAATTCACAAACGGTGAAAGCATGTCCTGAGCCAGTCGGACACTCAACAGACTGAGCGACCCAGGTGCTCCTCCAAACAGATTTTAGAATTTTTTTTTTTAAGCTCTGTGTAGAATACATATGTTATTTTGATAGAGACTACATTGAATGTGTGTAGATTGCTTTGGGTAGTATCAACGTTTTAACAAGATTTGTTCTTCCAATCCATGAACATGCAATGTTTTTCCACTTCTTTGTGTCTTCAATTTCTTTCGCAAGCTTTCTATTTTTTTGAACATACAGATCTTTTACCTCTTTGATTAGGTTTATTCCTAGGTATTTTAATGGTTTTCAGTGCATTTGTAAATGGGATTGATTCCTTGATTTCTCTTTCTGCTGCTTCATTGTTGGTGTATAGTCATGTAACTGATTTCTGTACCTTGATTTTATATCCTGTAACTTTGCTGAATTCATAAGGGGGCATAAGTTCTAGCAGGATTTTTGGTGGAGTGTGTCGGTGTTTCCATGTACAGTATATTGTTGTATAGGAAGAGTTAAGGTTTGACTCCTTCCTTGATGAACTGAATATCTTTTCTTTCCTTTTGGCATCTATTTGCTGAGATAAGGGCTTCCAACACTATGGTGGTGAGAATGGACATCCCTATCATGTTCCTGACTTTAGGCGGAAAGCTCTGTTTTTCCCCATTCAAGATGATATTAGCTGTAGGTCTTTCCTATATATCCTTTATGATCTTGAGATATGTTCTTTCTATCCTTTCTTGAGAGTTTTTATCAAGAAAGGATGCTGTATTTTGTCAAATGCTTTTTTGCATCTATTCAGAGGATCATGTGGTTCTAATCCTTTCTTTTATTAATGTGATGTATCACTTTGATTGCTTTGCGGATATTGAACCATCCCTGCAGCCCAGGAATAAATCCTACGTGATCATGGTGACTACTTATTTTAATGTATTATTGGATTCAGTTTGCTAGTATCTTATTGAGAATTTTTACATCCATTTTCATCAGGGAGATCTGTGACTATCCTTTTAAGTGGGGTCTTTGTCTGGTTTTGGAATCAAGGTAATCCTGGTCTCATAATATGGGTTTGAAAGTTTTTCTTCCATTTCTATTTTATTGGAACAGACTCAAAAGAACACATATTAACTGTTCTTTAAAATTTTGGTAGAATTCCCCTGGTAAGCTATCCTGCCCTGGATTCTTGATTTTTGGGAGATTTTTGATTACTGATTCAATTTCTTTACTGGTTATAGGTCCGTTCAATAAAAATTCCTTACTTTTTTAATAACCACTTTGTTGAATTCTTTTTATTTTAATACCGTATATTTGCTTTTTCCCTTAATTAAAGCAAGTTCTTTGCCTATTATATTCTTAATTACTCCAATGAATAAATTCATTTCTTTCAAATATCTTTTTTCAATATATCAGATCAAGTAATTATGATATTTTATATTTGTCTGCTGTCCTTAGACTTGTGTTATTTTATAGACATTGAAAATATAGCTTATTGATGTTTGTTAATGAATAATAAAATCAGTTAGGGCCATAAATTTGCCTCTGACCAGAACTTTGGATACATTCTACAAATTTTGATAAAAAGAATTCTATGGTTGATGCACAGAATCTTAAGGTTTCTTTCCTTCTCATTTACTTACTTATAATAAAACTTTATTTTTTCTTTTGTTTTGGTCTTTAAATTTTTAATATTACTTTTATTATACTTCAATGGCTTTGATGTTAGAGAATCTTGTACGTTTACTTCCATATTTTTATAATACTTCAGTGTTTAATCTGTGGTCTAAACTGTGATTTTTAAAATAATTACTTCATCAGATCTTAAAAAGATACACCCTGTATTTTCACAGTATATATTTCTATAATTAATTTTAATTATACTTCATTAATGATTATGTTTTGTGTTTAAGGAGGCAAGTTTAAAATATTTTATTATTTTCAAGTTTTTATAAATTTATTTCTTTTAAACTACTTAGCCATTAAAAAGCCGAATGTTTTTGTCAATTTAGCCTTGTATAAAATAATGGGCTTTTAAAAATATATTTGAGAAAAGAATTATTCCTGCATAGATGTTTAGCTTCATTATGGAATTATTTTTTCAATAGAAAATTCATCTCTTTATCTAATGTAATCTGAAGGTTAAAAATACATTGATGAATTTTGTTTTATTTCTGTCATATTGTTTTATGATTTTAAGAAATAACACTTGTGCTATGTGTCCTATTTCTTCTACATATACTAAGTTATTAAAAAATACTAGTGAGTATAAAAGAATGAGACATTTTAAAAATAGAACTGTTAAGACAATTTTATTTGCAAAACTCATTCCCAATGTTAATTTCTGTAATTATAAAAGTCATGAATAAAATACTACCTTTTGTATTCACCATTTCATGTAAGTCAGCTTAGTCTTTGCCCTTTCATTTTGAAGTTTTACATATAGGTCATTGTTCATAAAGGATGAGTATACTATTTAACTTTCAAGAATAAGTTTAATTTTTGAATTTGACTTTTGTTGCCAAAATTTAACTAATTACAAATATAGTTTATCTGTTTCTAATATTTGACTAGGACTTTATATATATATATATATATCATGGCTATACTGACTTATTTGTTTTATTTGTTTTTTTTGTCTGAGATTATTAGTATATTTTTAGTTGAAAACATGGACTTATAGTACTTTCCTTTGCATGTCAAGAATGGTTATTCATTGGGTATCTATCTATTTCATTGAAGTTTTTTCCTTAATTTTCTATAGATATTGCTCCATAAATTTTTGTTTATTCATTTGTCTCTGAGATGTTGGCCTGTTTATTTTGGCCTTTATATTGGATAGGAGAAATCTGAGGCCAGATTGGGTTTTATTTAATAAGGCTATCTTTGTTTTACACCTGATTTTTTTCTTCTAGTACTTTTTGTTACAAACAGGAAGGTGTCTTTTTTAACTAGACAAAATTGATCTTCCCATTTAGGTAATTTTATCTATTTTATTATAGATATAATATATAGTTTTCTTTTCTTTTTTTCTCTCTATATACCTATTTTTCATAGGTTAGATATCACCTCTTCTATATGTAACATATTTTATTTTAGGTATTTTCTATTTCTCTTTTGAATTAGTGGATAGCTTTTCAGTCTCATCATTTTTGCATAATTCAGTTTCTTGGATGGCCACTTCTGATGATCAATTACTCTGATTTCTACTGTCAACCTTCTGTTAGAAGTATTTGTGGCATTTGGGACAGATGATTCTTTGGACTGTCATGTGCATTGTTTAATATTTAGCAGCATTCCTTTCCACTAGATACCAGCAGAATACTTAAAATCATGATTATCAAAAATATCACCAGATATTGCCAAATATTCCCTGGGGAGAGAGAAATGCAAAATCACTGTCAGCTGAGTACCACTTCTTTACATTTTAAAAGCATTTTTATATCTTACTTTGTCTTTGTATCAGTCTTACCTGAGTGCTTTATCTATGAATCCTAGTTCTTGTTTTGATGCTTTAATCATCTGTATGTATGTATGTGTGTGTGTATGTATGTAATTTTTTGCCTAGCCAGTATTTGGTTTTTTTCAAAGATGTGAGTTTATGTTTTGCCTTTTATTTTTTTTAATATTTTTTATTTATTTCTAGGAGAGAGAGAGAGAGACAGCGTGAGCAGGGGAGGGTCAGAGAGAGGGGGAGATACAGACTCTGAAATAGGCTCCAGGCTCTGAGCTGGCAGTCAGCACAGAGCCTGATGTGGGGCTCGAACCCACGAACCGCGAGATCATGACCTAAGTGAAAGTCGGACGCTTAACGACTAAGCCACCCAGGCGCCCAATGTTTTTTCTTTTAATAAATAGTTTATTATCAAGTTGGTTTCCAACAGTACCCAGTGCTCATCCCAACAAGTGCCCTCCTCCATGCCCATCACCCTCCCTCCCCTCCCCCCAGCCCCCATCAGTCCTCAGTTTGTTCTCAGCATTCAGGAGTCTCTCATGGTTTGCCTCCCTCCCTCTCCCCAACTATTCTTCCCCTTCTCCTCCCCCATGGTCCTCCGTTAAGTCTCTCCTGATCCACTTATAAGTGAAAACATATGGTATCTGTCCTTCACTGCCTGACTTATTTTGCTCAGCATAACACCCTCAAGGTCCATTCATGTTGCTACCCATGGCCAGATTTCATTCTTTCTCATTGCCATGTAGTATTCCATCGTATAGATAAACCACATCTTCTTGATCCATCCATCCATTGATGGGCACTTAGGCTCTTTTCATGTTTTCGCTATTGTTGAGAGTGCTGCTAAGAACATTGGGGTACATGTGCTCCTATGCATCAGCACTCCTATATCCCTTGGGTAAATTCCTAGCAGTGCTATTGCTTGGTCATAGGGGAGTTCTATCGTTAATGTTTTGAGGAACCTCCACACTGTTTTGTAGAGGGGCTGCACCAGTTTACATTCCCACCAACAGTGTAGGAGTGTGCCCATTTCTCCACATCCTCACCAGCATCTAGAGTTCTCTGACTTGCTCATTTTAGCCACTCTGACCAGTGTTGGTGGTATCTCAGTGTGGTTTTGATTTGTATTTCCCTGATTAGAAGGGGTGCTGAGCATCGTTTCATGTGTCTGTTGGTCATCTGGATGTCCTCTCTGGAGAAGTGTCTGTTCCTATCTTCTGCCCATTTCTTCACTGGATTGTTTGTTTTTCGGGTATGGAGTTTGGGGAGTTCCTTATAGATTCCGGATATTAACCCTTTATCTGGTATGTCATTTGCAACTATCTTTTCCCATTCCGTCAGTTGCCTATTAGTTTTATGGATTGTTTCCTTTGCCGTGCAGAAGCTTTTAATCTTGATGAGGTCTTAATAGTTTATTTTTGCCTAGCCAGTATTTGTACAGTAGACGTTTCTTGGGCTTGAAGGTCTGCTTCCTCCCACAATGTGGCAAGAAGACATGTTCAATCTATAATTCTTAAATCACATGTAATATATTCAAGAAAGGAATCATAGCATCACATACTTAAAGATTTTTCAGAGAATAGTTCCCACATCACATTGTTAGTAAGGGGAAACAGGATAATGTACATCAAGCAATGCATGCCCTACTTTTCAGACCACAATCTACCCAGTATACCCTGAATCCAATTGCAGATTATGTAATCTCTATTTGCTCACCCTCCTCTGCCTCTTCTCTCTTTTCCTTTTTCTCATCTTAACTCCCTCCTTTGTGTGTGTATGAGATGATGGCAAGAAGAAGCATAGTAATATTTGATAGATGATAAATAAGAATGGCTATTGAGTACTTACTTTATGGGGAATCTTGGGTTAAGTATCTCATGTGTACTTCCTCAAGCAACACAATTCTTTGAAATAGATACTGTTATTATTCCCATTTTACAAATGATAAAATTAATACTCACAGAGCCTAAGTAAAGGGCCTAAATTCATAAGTGTTGAAGCCAAGGTTTAACTCAGGTTCTGCTGATCTCAGATACTGCCCATGGCATTATGCTGCACAATGAAATTTTTTTTTTTTTTTTTTTGGTCCAGGAAAAGTCACCATCACCCTCATGCAAAGGTGGGGTGGAAATGAAGATAAGTGGCTGCTTAATTTTCTACCTAAATAATCTTCTCAGACCTTGATCGAGTGCAATGAGTCAAAGGCTTTTGTTACCATTTTCTTTGCTGGATGAATGCTTTAGTTCAGGTGGCAGACCATACACAGAACATCTTTTTCTCAAGCCAAATTTATTAGTCTCATCATCTGTGAAAATCACTGCCATATTTTTGTCTGAGTTCCCTTTTGTCCCCAAATTCCAGAGGTTTATAAGAATCTTATAAATTATATGATTCTGTTGTTATTTTTTATGGGATCTTGGGAGAGGCTCTGTTAGTCATCATTAGCGAATGTTAAGATTTTAACTAGAAATCTATTTCAAAAGTTTTTTTAAATTAATCTTTTTGAGTACTAATGAAAATAGTAACCCATGAAATAAATATATGTATTATATTTATGTATTAAATTAACAAGATTAACCTTAAAGTTCTAAACATGTTGTTTTACCTAAACATCAGATGGTTTTTAAAAAGGGCCTAGAACAATGTTGGAGTACTTCTCATAAATCTAGCTGGGAAATTCTGGTTTCTGAGACTTTCACATTGTCACAGGGTAGCCTTTATATCCTACTTTGGCTCAAGAGTTATAAATACACATGGGAAAGTGAATGAAGATTTTCAACTTCTCATCTTCTGACTGACATTTTTATTTGAAAATGCTTCTTTTCTTATTTTTAACAAGATACTCAACTTGCAAAAATAATTCTTCGAGTTTGTATTCATACAATAGACTAACATTTTTCCAGAGAATAAAATCTTTCACAGAACAGCCATATAAAGAAAGCACCCAAAGTTGTAGTGGGATGGAGAAATTGAATCCCAATCCTGGAAAGCCAGTGTTTCATTCCATGGCACAAGGTTAAAGCTAGTGCATAACTCTGAACCTGAGCTGCCTATCAGGACAGATACATCATAAACTTAAATGGAGCTCCTATTCTGTCGACATAGACACCCAGAAACTGTGTTTAATTCCATTTAGTCTCCAGGATATACAGTGCCCATTACCTCTTTGGTATATGGCTAATGAAACCTCGGTTTTGTTTGGGATAGTAACATGTCCAGATCAGACTACAGATTAAAATTAGTCTAAAGTAGTCTTAAAGGGTAATATGGCACATTTCTGATCAATGAGATCTATGGAGAACTCACTAGAATTTATTTCTGGGAAAAATGTTCCTTTCCTAATCCTGACAGAAGAGGACAGACACTATGAATATAGTTCCTCCCTCCTCTTTTTAAAAAATAATGTCTGGTGCTTGCACAGCCATCTTGTATCTATGAGGTGGGGCGAGGAAAGGGGCTCTCATGGAGGATAATGAAGTGTTAAGGATAGGAGGAGCCTTAGTTCTACCCTGAGCAGCTAAGCAAACTCCAACATCTCATATTAAAATCTCTTGTCATGTAAGAATAACAAAGCCCTGTGCCCAAGGCCTATAAATCAGATACACATTACTATTGTAAAACAAGTTCCAAAGTGGTATCACTTCAAAGATTTCTTCTCTATCTTACTTTTAAATTTTGGGAATGGCCTCTACATCCAAGAGTAGAGTATTAAGAAAGAAAGAAATTTGAAGACACTTGCAGTTATTTTCTAGGCCATGAAAACTTTAGGAGGAAAGCTTAGCCCTCCTCACTCTCACAATCAATAATCTTTAGAATACGCAGTTGATTCTCATTATTCACTGTAGTTATATTCTATAAAGTTCCCTAGTAACACTGAATTGATGCATACTGAACCAGTGCCCCTAAAGGAAATAGATAGATGTAGATCTAGATATCCCACTTACTATAATCGTAAATCTTAAACAATTGATTCTGGTAGAGATCTATTGTCTTTATTTTACAAAAGAATGAGTGAAGTTTAGAAAATTTAAGTGACTTACCTAAGACTCCTTTACTAACAGGTGCCAGTGTTAGAGTCAAACCCCATGCAAGTGGGCCTAGAATCGTGCACCACAGTCTGTTGCCCATTCTCTGGTCATCTCTAAAAGCTGAAACAAGAAGGCATAGTGTTGTCTTCATTGACCTCAGCTGAGAACATAGGGGAGGGGAGCTAAGGGACTTACATTTGTCACTATTCTGTGCAGGTCCACAAATGTCAGCAAACTGCGAGCGTTGATTTGGGGGTTACAAATAACAATTTTTTTGTTTTATTTTAAAGTTCTATACTGCTAGATACAAAATAAAAGGCATGCAACTGCCACAAGTAGGGCAGTACATACAAACTCTAGGCTATAAAAACCATTTCAAAATATAAATTGGGGTGTTTTTGGAAACCATTGTGTCAAAGGGTGCCCCCATTAATACCTCTGGTATAAAACAGTTTCCCTTGAAAAGAAGATTAAACCCATCCATTACCTTATACATTTTCACATCTCCTTGTACCTGCTCCATGTAGGTCTGGTCTCAACCACCCAGATTATTCACAGCTCACTTCTGTCCCTTCAGGTGTAGAGAAGACTGAGAGACAGGTAACCCAGAAGGTCCATGGCTCCAGTTCTGGCTACCTATGTCGCACAAGAACACATCCCCATCAATAGCCTTACACACATCTCTTAAACAAATATGAACACAAATACTAACCAGACCACAAAGGATCTGCACATCCTCTCAGTCTGCTCATTGATGGGCATCCCATTTTAGCAAGTTAATGTGAATTGCAAATACAGAATTCTTAAATGAGAATCTACATAACTATACTTTTGTTGTTTTTTCACTAAAATTTACTTTTCTCAGTAAAATGTGAAATCTTGTTATACCCATTTTGAATACCTGTGACAGCTTTTGCTATCAAAGTGTAAGCTGACTTTCAACTTCTGCTCCTCTTCATGAATGATTTCTTGTAGTCCCTTTAGCCTCTGTGCATGCACACATGAACATAGGTGCTCATACACATATAGCCATATAATAGCAATACCATATTGTGTTTTCCAATGCATAAAAGTGTCATTCAATTATTCATTGGCCCAATTCACAAAGAAACAAGTATAGGGAAGTCAATATCTTCTCAATCAAAATGGAGTAAAAATGAAACATCATAAACTGAGGTGAAGGAGTAAATAGGGAATAACTATAAATGGGTGTAAGGATTCTTTTTGGGATGATGGGAATGTTTTAAATTAGGTTGTAGTAATTGCTGTACCACTTTACAAATAAAGGAAGCATTATTGATTTGTATGCTGTAGATGGGAGGGTTGTATTCTATGTAAATTATACCTCAGTGATTCTGTTAATAAAAACAGAGTGATGCATCAGCTACACATGCACAGGCCTTCAGAACAATGAGGATGTACTGTCACTGCTCAGGAATTTACACTCGCTGGGGATTTTCTATGTACAGTTGCCACGTTCTTAGGCGGCTTTATTATTCACCTGTCACAAGAGAACTGCAAAACTCCATGTGCTTGCATGGGTTGGAAATGTCTATTAACTTGTCAGTAAATGAAAAGGGTGAAGGGTTTTCATCTCCGCAGATGAATTAGAACAGGTGCAGCGTGTCTCCAGATCGCTAATTAAAACTACTCAGGACTTTTATTTATTTTACATGAAAAAGAGTTTTACATGTGTTTGAAAACTGTATGGAAATATAGTTTTTAAAAAATGACTATAGAGTTAAGCTCTCTTTTCGCCTTATATCACTTCATGAATGGAACCCTTGCTAGGGCATTTCTCATTTTTAAATTATACTGGTTTTATATTTCACATACCAATATAACAAATCTAAGTTGTATTTATTAGCAAGAGGATTTTATTCAGTGTGGGCATGAATATATGCTCTCAATTTGTACCATTTGTATTTTACTCATGGAATGACACTAAGATATTTTTATACATAATCTTTGGAGAGTCTGAGGCTCTTGCCCTTCCAAATTGTACATATTTCTTTGTAGCTCAAGGAAAGAGACATAAGGTACATGGGGAAAGAAAAGCGCAACTAGATAGATCTATATTATACAATTTTGAAAAAAAATGTCTGAATATAAGAATAAGAAAACCTGTATTTTAAGAACTTATGAAATTTTAAACAAGTCACTAAGCCTGTCTGTTCTTTAGATACTTAATCTCTTAAGGCCTAGCTCAAATGTCACTTCATTCACAAAGCTTCAGAGATCTCTTTAGCTGGGATCAATATTTTCTTCTTCTATCCTCCTATAGAATTGTGCATCTTGAGTATATTATATAGCAGGGGGAGGAGGTGTGGAGAAGGCAGCAAGCTGAGAGATAGTGTCATTTTGTGATGAAGGTTTGGATTCTGTAACCAAAGTCAGAGTATCTGGGATGAAAACCAAGTCTTATCACTTACTAGTTAGGTAACCTTGGAGAAGATTCTTTAAACTTCTTGTCTATCAAATAAGAGTTATAATGGTAGTTGCCTTACCTAATTTTGTTGGGACAGTTAAATGGAAGAATCCAAGTAAAGTGCTTTTAATTGTTCCTGTAGAATGTAATTGCTCCAGAAAGCAGTGGTTGTTGATGTTATCTATCAGGAGGGCATTGTAACATAGTAAAAAAGAGAGAAAGAAAAGTGGGTTGGGTCCTGACTCAACAAGTTGCTAGCCTTGTCACCTAGGAAAATCACTAAGTATTTGTCAGAGCCCTCATGGATGATGTTATATATAAGGGTGATAAGGATCCAACACAATGGGGTGTTGTGAACATGTTTTACAGGTGATACAGAGCTACTCAAGTATTAGACACCATCTGGAGGACATGGGGTGTTAGAATACTTAGTCAATTAGACTTGGACCTAAATTCATAAATTATCCTTCACTAACTTTGTTTCTTAGGAAATTGTGCATCAGTTTCCTAACCAATGAATACTGGATTGTTATTAAAAGCATTAAATAATATTTTAAGTACTGGACTCATCATGGCAGATATAGCAGGAATCAAGTTGCATAATGTCATTCCTTAGCACAGTTTGTTTGTTATTCGTACATATGCCTGTCTGACTCAAAAACCTTGTCTGGATTAAAAAAATACATAGGGTTCTGTTTTGCACATTCCAAAGCTCCTTGAACAAACCCATACAACACAGGAAGATTTCAGCCAAGTCTTGAGTTGCTGGACAAAAACTGTGCTTCAGCTTACCTTCCAGGTTTGAGCCAAAAAACAATAGATTCTGGGATAGTTTCCCATGTCACACCTAAAGTTTTGTACAGAAAATGAAATAAATCAACAAATACAAAAGTACTCTGACCATTTCCAAGGCCTTTAATATAAAGATATTTTATTGTACAATGGCTGTTCCAGTGTCAGGACCCTCCATTCCGTCCTACTATGTGTCATGTCCTGAGTTTTTCTTTAGCCTGGCTAATGGATGGAGTGAATATAATCTCCTGCCATTATGTGGGTCATGGCAGGAATGAACAGTCTCCTCATGTATGTTGAAGGAAACAGGACATCTTGAACAAGTATATTGTTACTATAATATACAATATAACTTATTGGTATAACCACCAGCCCACTAGCTTGTAGGGGGTCTTGAGCTTATCATTGTTGCTCCTTCTTCTAGCTCCTTAGCTTCAGTGATTGAGAAGCAATGAAAGTTACAAGGCCAAGTCTTGCTTGAAATGGTTCATACCTGGCTAGATAGATTCTGTCTGGTGCCTGCCTTTACTTAGCAGTCTTAGGAAACAGTGTGGAATATGGAAAGGGACACGATGGGGCTTGCAATTTGGTTTTGGATAGAGGAGTAGGGAGAAAGATGCAAATCATATGTCAGTCAGAAAAAAAAAAATTTAGTTTTTCTACATAATTGCCATGACCCTAGGCAGCAATTAAGAGTCTTGACTGACAGTGGAATATTCCTGGGCCCAATACAAATTAACCACTGGTGGCCTCCTCTGGGTAGCTCTGCAAAACCAAAGATCACTTCGGCCTGCCTTCCTGGCATCTGTCCCAGGGTTCCTCATTCTTCAAGGCTTTTACCATGCCAGAACTGCCAGTTACCCACAGCTGCAGCCCCTAACACTCACTCAGCTAAAATTTAAAACAAATGCAGGATTCATTAAACAGTAGCTGAAATGATTCAGTGGAAGTGGCTCTCTGTGCCACTGACTGATGTTCATAGAATGAACAATTAAGTAAGAGTGAAAAAAAAAAAAAAGGAACAAGAAAAACTGCTACACTTAGTAATATGTAAGAATAAGGCAATCATTTCAGACTCAACTGGTCAACCCACATCTTTCTGGAGGAAGAGACCCGGACTATTTTCAAGTTCTGTTTATGCGCCCACAGGAAGCAGGGTTATAAATATTCCCTGATGCACCATTTGAGCAGCTGGCCAGTCCCAGGGAGTTTCAATCATTAAACATTAATTTCTCCACCTTCTGGCTCTTTCTATTCTGTGTTCTCTCCTTGCTCTCAGTCTCAAGGCAGAATGAAACTGGGTTCTGAATTGCACTGTGGAAAGACCAAAGAGTTTCTACAGCTTGCAGCTTATCCCATCCGGGGAAGCAGCACAGACTTCAGGTGCTTGGGGAAGCCATCTGTAGCTCTTGAGGCAATGGAACTGGGCTGAGAATGAATGCGTTCTGGCTGCTCTGCTTCCAGCTGGAAAGACCACTGAGGAAGCCCATCTAGTAGCACTGTGTGCAGAATTGCCTTTATCCACCCCATCTGCTGTCTTTCAGTGATGGAGAGCTGCCTGAAATGTCCCAGAAACTGAGGGAAGGGCTGCCAGGGTTCCTTCCAGAGAGGCATGGGGGACTGTGTTTTCCAGGTGTACCGTGGAGTGCTGCATCACACCTGCCATGTGCAGGCTGCCTGAGCCTGAGGCTGGGGTAGGGGCTCAGATACAGGTCTGAGCAGATTGTGTGGAAAGGGAGAGATTGTCTCAGGTGTACCAGAAGAGAAGCTGAAACACACAAAGAAAGATGCTTTTGAAGTATGCAAACCAAAGTACAAACTCTACTCCCTGAAATCACAAAACAAATCATAGCAACTTTTAGCTAAAAATGTGGATGTAATCTGACTGAGATGAAATAGATATCTCAAAGGTGTACACAAAGGAAAACCTAATAATGTCCTGGGGAATGTGAAAAAGAAATGGAGAAGAGCTGAGGAGAGAGAAAGGCAAGTGGGAGAGCATGGGAGGGAGATGTACTTATCCTGTGTAAGCAATCTCTGGGGAACAAGGACCTTCATCTTCTGCCTACTGCTTATCAAGGCACATGGGAGAGCAAAGCACAGTGTGCTCTTTGTATGTTTTTTCATCATCTTTTTTTCAGTATATTCTGATTGAACCAAAGCCTCCATGTGGCACGCTAACAATACCCTTTACCCTCCTTTTATCCAGCCTGTTCTCCAGACCTGTCATTATTTCTCAGACCCCACGTGTTGGGTTCTTTCATCTTTTCTCAGAAATGATTACCTTCAGACCTGTTATGTGAAAAGCTATGACATAGCACATAATACCCAAGACCTTTCAAACAGACCACCTTGAAAAATCCTTGTTAGTAAGATGCGGGGACCTTCTGAATTAATGTTTGTCATATATTATTATCACAAGATGCGTAGGAAGTTACCTCCAGGTACATTTACCTGTATGATGCTGGGCAAAAGAAAAAGAGAAATCTGAGGTGAATCCACTTTATGGCCTTTTAGAGGATATTTTTCTTTTTGGTAAATTTATATATAATTTACTTTTAATAATGACTTGGGATGTCTTACATAAAAGACTTTGTTCAACAATAGGCACAGATAATTAGAATAACAAAGATGGAGAAAGATATTAATATACCCAAAATATGAACCATTATAGTAACAAGCAATGCCTTTAGCTTTCTGGAAGCCAACCAAAAAAAACACTCTAATATATCTATTAATACTTGAGGAACAAAATTATAATTGTTAATTAATGGGAACAAATATCTTTCTGTAAGTAAATTTTAAAATACATTTTAATATATTTAGATATCTTTAGTTAGATAAATAAGCATGAGAGAAGAACAAAGTCATGAAAATATTTGTGTGTGGCTTTGAGAACCACATTATTATTTCAAATTTATTCTTCATATGTTCATGCATATATGTAAAGGCTCTTAAAACACAGTGGTATCAAGCTGCAGCAAAATATATCAGAATTAGTGTGGGAAATTTTTAAAATGTGCCCATTCTTTCTGTCTTCCAGAAAATTCTGACTTGAAAGATGTAACAGTGAGGAATCTGTTCCTAGTAAGTTATTGAAATAATACTTTCTCTTCTATACCCCTCCCTAGTAGAGAATTTGCTAGAGCAGCAGGGAGAAGTAGAAAGAAGGTAGCAGCCACTGGGGTCATTCTTGTTGTTCTTTAAACTAGGTGGGTGTGATCTATAGGATATATCTGATTTTAGTTTTCTTAGGATCTTTCTAGTATAACTCATATCATGGATTTTTCCTGTCCCATTAGGATATGGAATCTTTTCATTTCTACCTTATTGCCCTGATCACTATGAATGTATTTTTTCCTGGGCTGTACATTGTAAAAGACTCAAAATGTACTAAATAATCAAAGAGTAGAAGAAGTTTCTTCTTTCTTTAAGCGGTCCTTTAAGATAAGTCCTCTTCACTGTCAATTCTTGAGCGGGGGATTTGTCAATGCTCCACCCATGCCATCACTACAGGCTTTCACTAAAGTTCTGCAAACCTAATCTTGTAGCATGAAACCCATCAGCAAAGGATGTGTCTATAGGTATTCAGTCTAAAATTTAATGATGACTATCATTTGTTGATGTCTACTCATGGTCAAGAATATATAATTTCACTAATAAACCCTAGGAGACCAGTATTATCATCTTCTTTTTACAGATAAATAAACTAAGCTAATGAGGGGAAGTAATTTCCCCATGTATCATGAACCAAATAGGTGGTAGAAGACAGTCTGCACAGGGCCGTAGATCTCAGTAGTTATTACAGTGAACTTGCACTACCTCCCGTATCCCTCATACTCATGGTCTATTTACTCCCTTATGGATTTCATACCAGATAGAATCTATTTTGGAAAGTACATTAAAGCAAGGTCAAGGGTTTTGCCAAACCTATGCCAACATTCTAACAATATCCCCATTGAGTATCAGTGAAAGGTAGGGCCCTGTTCATTGAGTTAATATCTCAACTTGAGAGTATCTGTAATTAAACTGAAGCTTTGCTGCTAGAGAAGCACAGACCCTGAAGTCCTACTGTCCATGTCAAATCCTGCCCTGACACTTAGCTGTGTGACTCTGCTCAAGTTAATAATAATATCTCTATATCTCAATTGTTTTCCTATAAGAAGATAGTAACTCTGGTGCTTATCTTAGTGGTTTCCTGTGGGGACTGAATGTGCTTTTTACAGTATAGTTAAGTACCCAGCACAGAGTATGCATTCAGTAAGCTAAAGTTAGCACTGTTTTTAGTATTATGAATTTCTATTATTTAGTATTCTATTTCTATTATTTAGTATTTCTATTATTTAGTATTATGAATTTCTATTAAAATTCATCCAATTGTCACCTTCTTTGGACATCACATTCATCCTGTTCTTTATCCAAAGAACATGCATTTTAGGGTGGACATGTATGAGTCTAGTGACACTCGAGGCAACATCAAAGACAGCCTCCCTTCAAGGCCTCACAAAATGAAAACGTTTACCAAAGGAAAACTCTCTCTATTTCTCCTCCAAGCGTTTCTGTGCCTTCTGGCTCCTAAGTCAGAGCATCTGATTGAGGGAAACTTTCTCTCTGGCTCAGTCTCTCTCCTTTTCTCTCACTCTCTCAAATATATGCACAGAATTTCTTATAAGATATTTTTCTTTCCATATCACAGTCTCTTTTTTTATGTTTCCCAATTTTAAATTTAAAAGACTACCTATGCTGGGAATTGTTCACTGATGTTGATTTATGAGACTTATGTAAAAAAGGACAGTCTTACCAATGCATGTATCTATTTGGCAAGGCAGCAGTGATTTATAAAAAGACAGGCTGGTGACACTCATATAAAGGCAGCTTTCATGTGGCAAGTGTAAAGGCAAAAAGAAAACCTCCTACCAATTGAATGACAAAATCTTTTGCTACTTTATTAGGAGAGTAATGCCACCTTAGCTTCAACTCGAAGTCCACCTGTGGAGATGTGCCATCTCAGATGGGGTGTCCAAAGTGAGCTTGTACTAACTGTTCTTGATCTCTGAAGTCAGTTTCAAGTTAGGTTGGCTGGTTTTTGTCTAATCACTGTTCATGGGTCTGTGGGCCATGAACTTCTCTCAACTTCATTAAAGCTCTGTATATTTTGTAGATTTTTTTTATCTAGATGACCCACTGGGGAAATGGTATGTGATATCAAGCTTCTTCTATTTATCCTAGAAAAATAAACTTCATATTTTGTATGATGTGTTCTATGAAAACTAGACTTGGGAAGTCAGACTTCACTCATTAGGTTTTCGGGACTATTTTCCAATGTCCTAGACTCAGTTGTTATTGGTCTTGTTCTTTTTTTTTTTTTTTTTAATGTTTATTTTTGAGAGAGGGGGGTTAGAGAAAGAAGGAAACACAGAATCCAAAGCAGGCTTTAGGCTATGAGCTGTTGATCACAGAGCCAATTACAGGGCTTAAACCCACAAGTCATGAGATCATGACCTGAGTCAAAGTTGGATACTTAACCAACTGAGCCATCCAGGTGCCCCTATTAGTCTTGTTCTTGAGACTCAGTATAGGTCAGCACAAACAGGAGTTCAGCTTTATCTCCAACCCTTTCCCTGGCAATGCACAACCTATCAGACAGAATGGCTGTAGTGAATTATCAAACCCTTTCCATGACTGCAGAACATCACACATATTGAAGTGACGGCATGAATGCTTCTACTTGTCACATCAGTTAAAAGTTCACCTGTATCTGTCAAAATAGGCTTGGTGCCAGAGACTGAATATTAGGTACCCCCATCATATGTTGGTTATAACCACTGTTGTTGCAGTTTACATCAACAAAAGTTATTTCCTACTCAGGCTGCATGTTTGTAATGGGTCAGATGAAGCTCTGTTCCATATCACTTTCAGTCCTAGGTGTTAATGGAATAACCCCTAGCTTGAATTTTGCCAGTCTTGTGGTAGAAGGAAAAGGAATCACACTAAAAACTATGAAAATGGCTATGCAGAAGTGACATATTTCTGCTCAAATTTCTTCAGCTGAAGCAAGGCATATAGTCAATATGTACTAGTCAATAATCCTCCTCTCAGGAGGGGAAACTTTGGGAGTAAAAATGGAATCTTTTCTATGACAGAGAACTAATATGATCCCTCAGAATATGATGAAAACTCAAAGGAACAGGAGTAAAGTGGTCACTGCAATATCCTATAATGGGCTCTTAGTATAAGATGTTCTGTGCAGTAGACTGAGCAGGGCAAACCATTTTTTCAATGAACATAAACACTGGAGACTTCTAGAAAGAAGTATGAAAGCAGTACCTATTTACCGCATGTTCATCATGTATACAAGTTAAGAATTTTAGCAAAGCAGGAAGGAGATAATGACTGGTTTAAACTGTTAGACACTCTGAGAATCTTTCCAGAATAGTTTTTGTAGAGGGCAACAGGCACGAACAAAATCAGAGCCTTGGCTTCTCTTAAACTCTTCCCTACTCTGAGGGTCATCAAAGCAAAGAATGACCTCCCTCTTGAGAAGGGAACTGCCTTACATGGTGAGTAAGAAAAGGGACTGACTGACTGGGGGAATGTTTTGCAGTGAATAGAAGCACCAGACATTTCCATATAGAATGGAAATTCCCTTTACTTCCAAAAAGGAAAGCAGCAGCTGAGAGTGGGTGAACATGAATTGCAGAAAGAGGAGCACAGAACACTGAGAAATGGAATGGAATTTGAGAGGCTTAGGTTGGGGGCGGGGGAGGGAACGCCAGTTAGGGTGAGGGCAACAGAACAAAACCTGGAGAAGAAAGATGATAAGGAATCAGGTGAAGAAGAATATATATTTTTCATCAAAATCTTCTATGGCAGGCTCTGTGCCAGATCCTGAGAATGGTAAGTTGAATAATGCACAGACCCTGACCTCCAGAAGCTTATATTCTCATATAAATCATGGTCAGTAAATAGAAAAATTCAATTATGTGTGATTAATCATCAACAGAATTAAATTTAGGATGGTAATAAAACACAGGAGAGGAGCACAAGCGTCCGACTTCAGCTCAGGTCATGATCTCACAGTTCTTGAGTTTGAGCTCTGCATTGGGCTCTGTGCTGACAGCTCAGAGCCTGTAGTCTGCTTCAGATTCTGTCTCCCCCTCTCTCTGCCCTTCTCCTGCTCACGCTCTGTCTCTCAAAAGTAAATAAACCTTTAAAATTGTTTTAAAGAATTCAGGAGAATGGCATCTAGACAAACACAGAGACAGAAGTAAGTAATGGAGAAAGGCCAAGAAAGATTTCCTGGGATAGTAATACTCGACTATCATACTGAAGGATATATAAGACTTAAATTTATGGGGGAAAGTTAGAAAAGTTGCACCTCTTTGCATAGCAAAGAGCAGAGGCAAGTGTGTAGAGATGTCAGAACCATTAAATGCAAGGTCACATTCATGGAACTCAGCATGAGATGTGTTGTGTGGCTAAAGCTGAGGGGATAAATATGAATCACAGGCCAGGGTCCTTGTGTCAGCTCTGACACTAATAAGCTGAAGGTTGAGCCAAGACTTAACTTCTCTGGGCTTCAGTTTTATTTCTGTCAAATATTATAGTTAAGGAAGTGGTATCTAAGACCCTCTTGACACCTGGCATTAGAAAAGGTCAAACTCAATAGTTTTCAATGGATGGTGAGACATCTGCAGCACTTTATTAATTAGCTGTTTAGTGTCTCTCCTTTTCATTGCCTTTGCTCTAAGTCCTGAAGAAGGAAGAAACTCAAAGGTTGTTTAGGTCATTCATCTTTTTTTTTTTAATATTTTATTTATTTCTAGGAGAGAGAGAGAGACAGCGTGAGCAGGGGAGGGTCAGAGAGAGAGGGAGTCACAGGCTGAAACAGGCTCCAGGCTCTGAGCTGGCAGTCAGCACAGAGCCCGACGCGGGGCTCGAACCCACGAACGGCGAGATCATGACCTAAGTGAAAGTCGGACGCTTAACCGACTAAGCCACCCAGGCGCCCCTCATTCATCTTTTAACTCCACTTCCCACATTCAGCATCTGTTCTACTCCCATCCTGAAAGCATTATGTTTGGGAGCTCATTACCACCATGGGTAGCCTTTTTCAGTGACAGGGCACTTTAATGTCTGGAAATGCTCCTTAGACTGTGCTGAAAGATCATAGATGAAGCATGGCAGTCACTGCAGCATCTCCAAACTCCCCCACAAGTGCTGGAGAGATGTCACCATGTAAGGAACTGACTGCAGAGAAGAGAAGCACTGGACATTTCCACATCAGAAGAAGGAAGGTGGAGCAAGAGTGAGCAAACATGGATTGCAGAGAGAAGAGAATATCCAGAGATGGGGAAAAAAAAGGAAGTTGAGAATCTGAAGTTGAGGAAAGAAGAGGGGACACCAGTTAGGGTAAAGGTGGTAGCAGAGAGAATAAAACTAGAGAGCTGGTGGATGAAAAGGAACCAAGGTGAAGGAGAACGTATTTTTCACCCATAAAGTTCAGTAATGCTTTTAGAATTGCAAATATGCATTTAAATTTAATAATACAATTATGGTATATTAAATTCAAATGACTGTTACAGAAAAGCACTTAAAATTAATACATATGCATGAGATAAATCCTGTCTAGTTGTCAAGGTCTGAATTCAAAGTTACATAAGCCTGGCTTTTGCACTAAATTTTCTTACAGCTTAAGGTTGCAAAGTTCCATGAATTTCATTGGTATTTAACAAAGAAGCATGAGTAAAGCTTAGTTAGAACCAAGAGAAAAGACAGGTGTCCAGATAGTGAATAACCGTGCCCAAGTGGTTTTCAAATAAAAGTAAAGTTGAAGGCAGTAATGGTCTTCATCACCCTTGTCACCATCAACACCTAAACTATTGATAAATGGTTACTGAGGTCTGTATAGCTCTGTTACCAAGGAGTCTCCCTTTCTTTGCTCCTTTCCTTCCTTCCACTCCCCCCGCCAAAAAAACCCACAATGTTAAAATAAATAAATATATATATTCTACTTTTCATAAATAACTACACTTCAAGGAAATATTTTTCAACAAATTGGTGGCATACTTCTAGAGAACCTATCATTTTGTTAAGAAGCAAACAATGGACAGTGAGCAGACACAACAAGCATGCTTTACACACATGTATTCTGTTCACATTGGGGTTCTGAGAGAGGGACACCATCTCCCCATGAGTGGAGGCTCTTGGAGAACATACCTTGTGAGCTTATGTTTTGGCATATTCTGTTCCTTACAGTTGTGGGGCCATGTCTTGTATCCTTGCTGGTTGCCTCAATACCTGGAAGATACCCTATATCCCTTGAAGCATGATCTCCTTTGTCTCCTCACCTAAGGTAAACTGTGCCATGAATACAAGGGAAGTGGATAGAAAATCTTGGAGGCCACCTTAGAATTCTGCCTACCACAAACCTTCTTCTGACTTTGGAACCAAATTAAAAAAAAAATATATATATATATATATATATAGGCAATGACTATGAAACTGATAAAGCTGATTAGACAATGTGATCTCTGCACTGTGACAAAATGGGTTTACAAATATTTCCTCAGAAAATTAAACCATGTTACTTTCCCCATCCCTGACAACAATGTACAATTTCAGGTCTCCCCAGAATAGGATACAGACTTAACTTATCTCCTATCAGGAGAGCTAAACCAGAATGCATCTTCTCCATAGCCAACCAAATCTGAGGGTCAGAAATCAAAAAATAAAAGCAAAAGTGAGAGTTTGGACTGAATAATTATGATCCTTAAAGTATTTTATGTATTCTTCCGTGTTTTCTCTCTCAGCATAACTGAGCAGAGTGAGAGGGTGGAATTAGAAAATGGAAGAAGTTTAAATTACCAAGTCCATCAAGAATAGGAGAACCCATAAGAAGAGCCATTTGACCCACAATGGGCTTTTTGTGAGCGAGGTTTAAACTTTTTTTCATTCAACCACTAAGGGTAGTTTGTCATAAGTGGCCAACACTGAGTTCTCTGACCAATGACCAAAAGAGCATAAACTTAGCATACTTCCCAGTCTTATCTCCAGCCATACAGTGCATATGTTCTCATACCTCTATTCCATTAATAATGCTGTTACCTTAAATCATCACCTGAAAACTTTTTAGCCAGTGACACCTGGAATGTTGTTTTGTCCCATTCTCCTTATTATTGCTTTCTGCATCTAGCATTCAGAATCAAAATGTAATACCATTATAATAGCATTGTATGGTGAGAGATGGTGGCTACACTTGCAGTGAGCATAGCATAATGGATAGAGTTGCCCAATCAGTATGTTGTACACCTGAAACCAATGTAACATTGTGCATCAACTATGCTTCAATAAAAAAAAGTGCAACACTACTAAACAATTCCAATATTTAAAAATAACCTGACCAAAAAATTATTTCCAACTATTAAAAAGTACATAACTAAAATACAGGAAAAGATTATAAAAATGGACAAATAAAAATCCGTAATATCTGATTATATGTCAAATTTTAGTATATGGTAATAAATAAAGGCCTTTCAAGTCAGTAAATATAATGCAGTTAACACATTATGTTGGAATAAATAGCCATTTGGGTAGGGAGAAAAATATGGATCATTTTTATAATTAAGCATTTAAATACAACACTTAAACATAAAATTACCAAGAGTAAATAGGTGCCTGGCTTTTTAAATATTAGCAGAGAGAAGGCCTTTCTAAGCATAATTTCAACATAGAATAGAGAAATAATATTTCAAAGACTGAACATAAATCATGAATCATTAGAGAAAAAAGGAAAATCTAGTAGCAAACTAGGCAAGATACAAAAAGAACAATTCACAGATTAAATTAAAATAGTCCCAAACATGTCAAAATATTTTCTTCATTCCATCTGAATTTAAATTTCATGAAGGCAGTATCCTTTTCAAGTTTGTTCATCGACATATCCTAACAACTTAGTTTAGGCCCTGGTAAACATTAATTTGATAAATAAAATCCTGAATAAATCTATGAATCAATCAGTAATTAAGCCATAAATATCAGTCTGCTGTCTTCTGTTTTTGCTTATTAGGTTAGCTTTACTAAAACATATGTTGATATACAATGCCAACTTAGTTACATTTTCTGAAAAAGACGTTCCAATACCCTTTTACAGGTAAGAGTCATATAGAAAAAACAGAACAGATAATCTAAAACAAAGATATATATCTGTTTTATAAGCTTGGGAAAATATGGAAAAAACCCCCCATACTTTTAAAGGTATCTGTGTAGGGTATGTTGAAGCAACAAAAACTAGATGAACTAAAATTCCCGAATGAGAACTATCTTGAAATAAATTAATACCAGCTGCCACTCATTTTGTTCCTTGGGGTATTCATCAAATTTGGGAGTGTGCTATGTATTGAGCCAAGGGAAACAATCCTACTATGGGAAAGAACAATTAGCAAAACTTTTAGTGGTGATACGGGAATAGAAAACAATATTGGGTATTGCTTTTTCCTTAACTGTCCTTTCTTAAGTAATTTCAATTATATAGCTATTACAAAAGGAACATCTAAAGACATATCATTTCATAATTTTCCAAAAATATTGAAAGATATCAAGCCACAGATTCAATAAGGTCTGAGAAACCCAAGCAGAGTAAGTGTAAAGAAAACCCTATGTTGACACACTATAATAAAGTTATTCGAAACCAAAGAAAAAAGTATGGTCAAAAGACATACATCCAAATGTTCAGATTACCACTATCTGAAATAGATAACTGAAAACCACCCACTGACCTTGAGCATCATAACTGATAAACGTATTTTGGCATATTCACATAATGGAATACTGAAAAGCAATGAGAGTAGATCTTAGATGATAATATTGATATAATGTACAGACAATGTGCAAGAAAAGTATCTGATAACAAAAGAATATGTATTACATTATTCCATTTTTAAGTATCATAAAATTGCCAAAACTAATTAGACAGGTTTTAGTTATTCTCAGAAAAGTAGTTACTAGAGAAGTGGGGATTAGAAGGATATCTGGAATCTTATATTGGTGATATAGTTGTGTTTAGCTCAGAAAATTCTGACTATACATGTACGATATATACACATCTCTGTATATGTATTATACTCCCATAAAATGCTTTAAAATAATTATAATTCTGGAAATTGAAAAAGTACAATTTTGACCATAGGAATAGATAGCAGAACTAAAATATAGGTAGAGTTCATCGGAGTTGAGAATTTCAAGAACATAAGCAGCCAAATGTTGGGATACACTGTTCAAAAGGACATAGGGGAAGGGAAGGAAGAATAAGATAAAAATGGAGAGGAAGGAAAACTATGAGAGATTCTTAAATACAGAGAACTGAGGGTCAGATGTTAAATGGGTGATGGGCATTAAGGAGGGCAATTTTGGGGATAAGAACTGGTGTCATATGGAAGAGACGAATCACTAGGTTCTACTCCTGAAGCCAAAGCTACACTGTATGTTATCTAACTTGAACTTAAATAAGGAAGTGAAGGAGGAAGTGAGGGAGGAAGGAGGGAAAAATAAATAAATGGATATTTGGCTGTCCTCCACATGAAGGTAGAAATTGACAAAGACTGTAAGCCAGCTACTAAAATGAATAGAGTGGAATGAAAAGGTTGGAAGACAACATTTCTGATAATGTTCATATGATGGATTTTGGCCAAGAGCAACCTTTGAACAGGGCATTCAAAAGTAATGGTTTGGAATTAAAATTATGGGAAAAAAAAGAGAGTCTATCTTCCCAAAACATGACAAATGGGTTGTGAGAAATAAGGATCCGTAACTTTGGAAGAATGGAGGGTCAAGAAAAAGACTCAGGATAGAACTATATTTTTCTTACAGTAAAAAACAGGTGACATGTAGTAATAAGTTAGGAATATAAAAAATACCTTGAGCCACCCAGGCATGCAGGGAATCCATTTGTATGATACAATCGGTTGACTCTTGATTTTGGATCAGGTCATGATCCCAGAGTTGTGGGATTGAGCCCCTCATCAGTTTCCATGCTGAATGTGGAACTTATTTGGGATTCTTTCTCTCCCTCTCTCTCTTCCCCTCCCCTGTTCTCTCCCTCTCAAAAAAAAAAAAAAAAAAAAAAAGTTGGGAGAACTAGTAATACTAGAAAGATTTGACAGAGGAATAAAAGGTAGCAGGGTTAGAGACACTGAAAGAACAAATAAGCTGAGGAGCCAAAATATTAGATGTTACCAAAGATAACAAGCTTGAGAGGCCATCCTAATCCTATGAGTGGACTTTTAACCTTGATTATTCAGTTTGTGCATACTCTTTCCAAAGAACTTGAAGATAGTGACACATGCTGATAGTGGTATCCATGGGGAATGAGAGGGAAGAGTGGTACCCTCTCTTTATACTATAGCTCCAGCTTTATATAAAACTTAAAAGACCTCAGTTACTTTGATCTGGTAGATGTACTGGAGATCACTTACTCCAAGCATGCAGACAATACGACTCTTTTAAAACATCCTTGAAAAGAAATCCCCTACTCTCTCTCTCCTTTAACACTCTAAGCAGTGGAGAACTGACTGCTTCAAGAAATTGTCCTCTTCAATTTCAAATAATTTCAATTATTAGAAAGTTCTTCCTAATTGCAAGTCCACATCTGCCTCCATGTAATTCCCACATATTAGTCCTAGTTTTGCCTTCTGGAGCCAAACAGAGCAAGTCTGCCTCCTGTTTCACATGACAGCACATCAAATATTTATTGACAGTTTGCATGTCACCAGTGTTTTCTCCAGGCCAAACTCCCTTAGGTCCTAGCTGTCTCATAATCAATGGACTATGGCAACACAGATGATGTATCCTTCATTTCCAAACTACTAACACCTGTTTCAGATACTAAATGGTAGCAAAATAAAGAAAATACTGGTCAGCATTTACATCTAAATTTCCAAAATAATAATACCAGTCTGTATATGGAAAATCAAACGATTCATCTTCAAAGTGATACCATTTTACAGAAACTTCCAATACCCCCAGTAGATGCCTGAAAGTGTGGATATACTGAATCCTATCTATAGTATGTTTTTCCTGTACGTGTATACCTATGATAAACTTTAATTTATAAATTGAGCACAGTAAGAGATGAACAACTGTAGCTAATTGTAAAATAGAACAATTATAACATGGTGGAATAAAAGTGATGTGAACTTGGTCTCTTTCTATCTCAAAATATCTTATGGTACTATACATACCTTTCTTATGATGATGATGTGACATGACAAAATGTCTATATGATGACATAAAGTAAGGTGAAAGATTTAGGCACAATAATAAAGGGTTAGACTACTACTGACTTTCTGATATGACAGAACTAGAATCACTTGCTTCCAGACTGCAGTTGACGATAGGTAACTAAAACTGTGGAAAGCAAAAGTGTGGATAATCAGAAACTACTCTATTGATAAATACATGCTCTACTTCTACTATTCAAACAGAAAATGTACTTTGCACTCCAGGTATATATTGGCTTTAAAAAATCACAATTACAGTTTCATGGTTGATAAGTACCAGTTATAAAATACTGATTTTATGAGAATTGTGGGTCAAATGAACTGAACCATGAAACAGCAAATGTGTCTAAAGATAATATTCTGTCACAAGGTTAAGTTATGTTCATGCTCCAAAATTTTACTTTTAAGAATTTAGAAATAAAGAATTGCTTTAGGAGGTTCAAACATTACCAAGTTTCTCCAATTAACTTCCACTTGTTTCAGAAGTGGCCTTAGACTCACTTGAAGCAAGAAAGGCAAGGGAAATTTATTTTTCTCCCTAGTGAGATGGAATATACACATGGGTTGAACAGTATGGCAGTTATCAACTGTGGGTCTTTTTGCTTGTTTTGCTAGCACGATTCACCACATAATACACTTGCCCAACCAACTACCAAACTACAACACCTTCTCTGAGCAACATGTTTAGATGTTACAGTAAATTCTGCAGTTATATAAGCCACTGTTTTTTTTTTTCTTTAAAGAGCTTCCAATATGGCTAAAGAGATAAGATTGAAACTTCAGTATGATTAGTATAGAGTGATCAATTGTAATGACAGTGAGGCATGAATTATGTGTGTATATATAACATATATATACACATATATATAAAATTAAAGAGCTGTATGTGAATCCTGGCTTTATCATAGATTTGCAGCATGGCCCTTGACCAATCACTAAACCTTTATAAGTCAATATCAGGAGAATAATAGTGACTTTTGTATTGTAGTATGACATTGCCTCTTCTCTAATCTTAACCTCAAAATGACATGGAATATCACTGATTTCCCCTCATTACTGAAGTTTTATCCAGGTGTCTATTATACCATATTTTTTTGGTTCTAGTTTGCTATCTTTATCCATCTCCTCCAGAATTTTCAAAATTTAACTGCTTGACTTGGTTCTATAACATCTTCCCTTCTCTAGTTATTTTTTATATATGTAATCTCATATAGTACCACAGAATCAAATATCACTCATATGTCAATGACTTTCAAAATCATATCTTCAGACTTCATATTCTCTCTAACTTCAGACATAATTACCTTCTTAACATTTTTGTGAATGGCATATGCCTAGTAGCTTCAGCTAAACATGTCCCACTCAGAAAACTTGACTTCCCCACCTTTTAAATCTGTTCTTCCCTTACTCTTCTTCTACTCTTAATAAATATAGTTCTGTTCACAGAGTTCCTATAGTCAAGGATAAGGCATAACCCTTAAATAATTTTTTCTTCCTCTGGAGTATATCAGAAAGTTATGTTGACTGACTGGATTTCTAAAACATTATCCATATGAGTTAATTAATTCCCTCCACTTCCACTATTACTATACTTGTCCAAGTCATGGCCCATAGTCTCTCACCTGAACTAGATCTGCTAACCAGTCCCTTCCCTCATTCTTGTCTGTCACACAACAGAGAGGTTAATCTCTTTAAAAAGTATAGCTAGGATCAGTATACTCACCTGCCTAAAACAAACAAACAAACAAAAACAAAACAAAAAACCCACAACACTGTAGAGGTTGGGGTCTAAGATGTCAGTGTAGAAAGACCCTGAATTCATCTCCTGCGTGGAACATACCAAATCACACCTATTGATAGAATAATTTCTCCTGAAGAACACTGGACTCAATTAACAGCTACTGAACAACCAAAGATAGAACAACAAGAGAATAACAAGGCAGACAGACGTGGTAACAAAGGGAATCCCTACCCCTGATGCTCCCAATGGCAATGGGGAAGGATAGTACTGCAGGACAAGGAACAAATTCTTCTTCTGTCCTTGGGCACATTAGAAAAAAAAAGCTGTGGCTTAAAAGAGCAACTAGCATAGAAAAAGAGACAACGCTAGAAAGCTGCAAAGCACTGGAGAAGCTGTGGGAATGTTTTCCAGGTCAGGGGGACTGGAAAACAATGTCCATCAAATTAATATAGACTGTTATTTACTTAGGATGCTATATAACCTTATGGTAATCCCAAACCCCTATGATAGATACACACAAAAAATGAAGAAAAAGAAATCCAAACATAGCATTATAGAAGCTCATCAATCACAAAGAAAGAGAGTGGGAGAAGAAAGGAACAAAAAAGAACTACAGAAACAACTAGGAAACAAACTTTAAAATGGTTTATATCCATCAATGATTGCTTTAAAACTAAATGGCCCAAATGCTCCAATTAAAAGACATAAGGTGGCAAAAGACAGAGGTGGCACATATATATAGCCACATATACATATGTATTATGTATATACATATATATACATATATATATATAGCCACGTATACATATAAAAGCTGCCTACAAGAGACTCACCTCAGATCTAAAGACACATATAGACTGAAAGTGAAGGGATGGAAAAATGCTGACAATTCAAATGAAAGTGGGGAAAAAAGCCAGGGTAAAAAATAAAATACTTATATCAGATAAAATATACTTTAAAACAAAGACCGTAACAAAAGACAGACCAGGGTATTACTTAATGATAAAGGGATCATCCAAAAAAGAGGAAAGAACAATTAATCATAAGTATCCATGCACCTAACACTAGAGCACCTAGACACATGAATCAAATATTCAGGCACATAAAGAAATTGATGGTAATACAATAATAGAAGGGGATTTTAATACCCCACTTACATCAATAGATAAATTATCCAGACATAAAACCAATAAGAAAACAATGTCTTTGAGTGACATATTGGACCAAATGGATATAACAGATATATACAGAACATTCCATCACTAAACAACAGATACACATTACCAGTGAGAGAATGACACAATCAAATACATTTAAATATTTTACTTTTTTAATTTTAAAATTAAATATTTTAAATAAATTTAAAAATACTTGGTGAAAAATGAAAATGAAAACACAACAGTCCAAAAATCTTTGGGACGGAATGAACTGACGAATGGATCAAGAAGATGTGGTTTATCTATACCATGGAATACTACATGGCAATAAGAAAGAATGAAATCTGACCATGTGTAGCAACATGGATGGACCTTGAGGGTGTTATGCTGAGTGAAATAAGTCAGGCAGAGAAAGACAGATATCATATGCTTCCACTTACAGGAGGACTAGGAGAAAGTTAATGGAGGGCCATGGGGGAGGAGAAGGGGAAAAATAGTTGGGAAAAGGGAGGGAGGCAAACCATGAGAGACTCTTGAATGCTGAAAACAAACTGAGGGTTGATGGGGGTGGGGGAGAGGGGAAAGGGGGGAGATGGGCATGGAGGGGGGCACTTGTTGGGATGAGCACTGGGTATATGGAATCCAACTTGACAATAAACTATGAAAGAAAAACAATCTTTGGGACAGAGTAAAATTCTGAGGGGAATATATAGCACTACAGGCCTGCTTCAAGATACAAGGAAAAGCTCAAATGAACAATCTAAGCTTACATCCAAAGGAACTAGAAAAAGAAGAAAAAAGAAAGTCCAAAGTGAGAAGAAAGGAAATAATACAACCAGAAAAGAAATAAATGACACAGAAACAAATAAAAATAGAGAAAAGCAATGAAACCACAGAACTCCATTGCATTTCTATACACTATTAAGAGACAAAAATCATACGATCATCTCAATAGATGGAGAAAAGGCATTTGCCAAGATTCGACATCCTTTCATGATAAAAACTCTCAATAGAGTTAAAGGGAACAAACTTCAACATAATAAAGGCCATATATGAAAAACCCACAGGTAACAGGGTGCTCATTGGTGAAAAACTGACAGCTTTCCCTCTAAGATCAGGAACAAGACAAGGATATTCACTCTTGCCAATTTTATTGAATATAGTACTGAAAGTCCTGGCCACAGCACTCAGAGAAGGAAAAAAAAGAGGTATTCATATTGATAAAGAAATCAAAGCGTAAGTAATCTCAGACAACATGATACTATACATACAAAACTCAAAAGACTCCATCAAAAAGCTACTAGAAGTAATAAATTCAGTGAAATGGAAGGATACAAAATTAATACTCCAAAATTGGTAATGTTTCTATATACTAATAAAGAAGAAGCAGAAAGAGAATTATTTTAAGCAGAAAGAGAAATACAAAACAACCCAATACCATTTAATATTGTACCCAAAAGAACAAAACACTTAGGAATAAACATAACCAATGAGGTGAAAGACCTGTACTCTGAAAATGTTTAAGACATTAATGAAAGAAACAGAAGATGATGTGAACAAATGAAGAGATACTTTATGATCATGGAATTGAAGAACAAATATTGTTATAATGTCAGTGTTACCTGAAACCACAAAAATCTTAGAAGAGAGCACAGACAGTGATTTCTCTGATTGGCAATTGCAGCAGATTTCTAGGTACATCTCCTAAGGCAAGGGAAACAAAAGCAAAAATAAACTATTGGGAATACATCAAAATAAAAAAGCTTTTAAAAAGCAAAGGAAACCACGAACAAAACAAAAAGACAACCTCCTAAATGGGACAAAATACTTGACAACATTAAGTCTGCCAAGAGGTTAGTATCCAAATCATATAAAGAACTTATACAACTCAACACCAAAAAAATCAAACAGTGCACCTAATAAAAATGGGCAGAGGACTTGGACAGACATTTTTTCCCAAAGACGACAAAGGGCACATGAAAAGATGCTCAACATCACGTATTATCAGGAAAATGCAAAAATTTAAGATATTCCCTCGCATCTACTAGAATGGCTAAAATCGAGATGACAAGAAACAAGTGTTGGTGAGAATTTGGAGAGAAAGGAGCCCTTGTGCACTCTTGGTGACAAATATTGGTTGCGGCCACTGTGAAAAACATTATGAAGATTCCTCAAAAATAAAAATAGAAATACCATGTTATCCAATAATTCCACTATTGGGTATTTACCCAGGGAAAATGAAAACATTAATTTGAAAAAATATGTTTATTGGAGCATTATTTACAGTAGCCAAGACATGGAAGCCACCTAAGTGTCTTTCACCAGATGAATGGAATACACACACACACACACACGCGCGCGCGCACACACAGAGAGAGAGAGAGAGAGAGAGAGAAATATTACACAGCCATAAAAATGATGAGATGGTCCCAGGTGAGACGACATAGATGGAACTGGAGGGTATTATGCTAAGTGAAGTAACTCAGACTGAGAAAGCCAAATACCATATGATTCAGTTCAAAAATGTAATCTACAATAATGAATAAAAAATAGAATTAGAACTATAAATACAAAAATAATCTAAAAAATGAATAAATAAAAAATAGAACTATAAATACAGTGAGCAAACTGATGGTTGTCAGAGGGGAGAGGGGTAGGGGGCTGGGAAACTACGTGAAGGAGAGAGGGAGATACAGGCCTCCAGTTATGGAATAAGTAAGCATGGGTATAAAAAGCAGAACATAAGGAATACAGTAAGTAATATTTTAATAGCAGTGTAATGGGACACATGGTAGCTATACTTATGGTGAATATAGCATAATATATAAGCTTGTCAAATCACTATGTTGTATACCTGAAAGTAATGTAACACTATGTGTCAAGTATACTCAAATAAATAATAAATCTTTTAAATTAAAAAAAAAGCACTCCAGTGGTTTTGCATTTTATGCTAAAAAAATGGAAACTTCACATGACCTATGAGGCCTTACATTATCTGATCTGGCTACTTCCCAGACATCCCCTTCTACAACTCTCCCTTCCCTTGCTGTGCTCCAGCCATACTAGTCTCATTGAACCTCGTGACGGCTCATTTAGTCCTGGAACTTTATAATAGCTCTTCCTTCTGCGTACAACCTGTGTCCACATCTCTTCATGGCTGGTTCCTTCTTTCATCCATTTCTATTCTTCTAAGAAAACTTCCTTGGGTGTAAAATAAATGTGATAGCCACAAGACTGCTCTCAGACACCCAACCATAGGGAACGTAACAGAAACAACTGTTGCAATTTGGTATGCATCGCTGTATTTGCACCAAAGCCATGCCTCCTCAAACCAGTGGCCGAGTTTGGCAGAGATACTAAGGCACATCCATTGCCAGGAGACATGCCACTCTAATAGTCATCTTTAGCTTGAAGACAATATGGACTTGCCAAACCTTAAACTGTACCACAGTCTATGATACATTCACCCAAACTTCCTTCCTCTCTCCTTCATTCAGGGTCACACTTGCATCAGGGTATTCTTTTCCCCCAGCTTCCCTCAGCTCCCTCCTTCTTTTCTTTGACACAGGCATTTTCACTAGTAAAAATCTTATATATTTAAACCCTTCTTTGTGCCTATTTCTCAGAGAACCCCAATTAAATTAAGTGTTTGATTCTGAGACATTAATGATTTTTAAAATCTGCACATCATAATTTAAAAATGTTGATCGTTACATTGTTCATCCCACATACAACACTGTCCCCATTTTGTGCATTAATTGCTGAGGCTTAGAAATAATAAATGACTTCCACTAAGGATCATAATAAGCAAGTGTAAAAGTAGAATTTGCCTTCTCACTCTAAACACTTTCCACCATATCTATTGTATGCCTCCTCTGTACAAAGGAGGGCTTCAGAGATGCCTAAAAAGAATGAAAACTCCACCAGATCTGCATCCAAATTATGCTCTGAGGGTTTATACTTTGGTTGTCACTGACCCTAGGGTTATGCATTTAGTTGGGGAGGACAGAATGCTTAGCATTTTTATTATATATGACATTCTTCCTCGGCAGTAACACACACACTCTTTACATTATGCAAATGCATTTTCTTCTGGCCTCTCATTATTTTAGTGAATCAAGTCTACTAAAGGTCAATGTCTTTGTCAGCAACAGGGTGGAGGCTGGCAGTGTGACGTGACAGAAGCTGCACCTGTTAATAGTCACTGTCAGTAGTAAGCTGTGATCCTGCCTCTACTGCCCTAACAGGGCTGTTTCGCTCTCCCTCCACACTAGCCTAGAAGAAAGAATTTCCTCTTCTTTTGATATTTTGAAAGTCAGATCCACCTACTTGTCCAAATGCCCAGCAGAATTGCTGTTGACTGTTCGGAAGGGTCACTTTATCAAAACTTTACTGTAAAGACTTCCCACTTCTTCACTCAGCTATCATTCCTGAACCAACACTCTTGCCTCTTGCTTCTCAAGAAGACCTAACAGACCTCAGAGAGGCTGGGGAGTGCAGCCACCACCTTGCAAATTCTGAAACATTCAAAGTAACAGGAGATTTCTCTCTGTGAGATTTGGACGGCATGCCATCATCATTTCCTTTGGAAAAGCCCTGATCTGCCAACATAACACCTATATAAATTTTGCATTATTTATTTCAATACAAGTTTTCTTCGAAATTTGTATTCAGGTGTATTTTCATTTGATATACAGGTGTGGCAGGAAACTATTTGTTGAAAAAAGTATGTGAGGAGAAAAAAAAGATATTTCCTGTTAGAATCATAGGAAATGTGCCACCATATATTTAAAGGATGAATCTATGGTGATGAGGGTACATGAGGCAAGCCAAGGGCAAAGTACAAGCTAACAGCACCCACCCACCCCCAAGGTGGGATCTGTGCGATATTCCTCCAGACAGCCTGGCTGCCAAACAACAAAGGAAAGAAAAACAAATGGTTGACTGATAGAGATCACAGCCATGTAGGACAGGAGTCTATTTTAGTTTACAAATAACTTACCAAACTGCAAGACAAAGGCAAACTTATCTATAGCCTGATCTCCAGAAACCTATGGACTCTGTTTACTGGAGCCCTAATATAACCCTCATCAAGGGGGTTTAAGTGCTTGCCATGGTGATATGGGAACAAAGGCAAATGAAAAAGTAAATTTTCTTACTGCCTACAGCCCATTGACAAGTCCTTGAAACAGGCAGAGTAACCTTCCTCCAGGAGCTCAGCTGCCTCAATGATGATACTTTGTAAGGAACAAAAGAGAATATTATCTTAACATGATCCTGAACCCCTCCTCCACCCAGAACCTGACAGTCTCCTTAAACACATAAAAATTCTTTTGCAAACATCCTTTAACTCCCAAATATATGTTGACAATTATGTTCTAAGCATATGGCCTCTGATATACATCTGAAGGGTCTCATGACTGAGGTTTTACTAAACAGTAATAAATAACATTTTCCCAACAACAGCAAGACCTTCAAGGTCCTAGAAATCTTGCTTCCAAAATTCCTTAGAGACTTACCCTGTCCCTAACTCCCTCCCAACCTGAAGGTATATAATAAATCACTCTTCACAACCACAGTGCAGCTCTTTCTGCTCATGAGTCCTGTCCCATGCCTTAATAAAATAACCTTTTTTTTTTTGCACCAAAGATGTCTTCAAAAATTCTTTCTTGCCCATCAGCTCTGAACCCCCACCATTACCACAAAACCCCACCAATGGGATTCTAAAATAATGAGACTGATGAGACTAATTTTCAAGTGTAATTTACAGATACCTGCTTAAGAATCTTATTCATATTTTTAAATAAATTTGCATCAACTACAAATTATTATGTTTACCAAAGTTGGAGGATACTCTAACTTTTATACAGAATCTGGTTAATAAAAAATGCCACTATTCTAAAATTTTACAAAGTGAAGTTTTCTGATAGCAACTTTATATGAGAATGAGTTCACTCACATAGTATTATCTTTTTATAGAAAAGTAAAACTGGAAATGCAAAGAGGAAAATTAAGTTTCCCAAGGTCATAGTGACTAGAAAGGGATTAGAATCTAAATTTGCTAGTACATAATTTCATGCTTTGTATTCATCTTGCAAATATCTGAATACCATAGTGTAATTGGTCCTTAACAATATAGTCCATATATGATATACCAAGGGAAGATGACTTTATCATGGAAGTGTTCTGGTTTTGTATTCCTTTTTCTGTGTGTTTTGTATTTTGTCTCCAAAGAGTAACTGGGAGCAAGCTATCAGGAGGTTTTAAAGAGATAGATTTCTACCCTGGTTTGGAGAAGATAGGACTTGAGTTGAGCTTTGAAGAATGGAATGAGATCAAGATCAACCAAGAGAAGACAAGGAATTTAAAGAATAGTCCCAAAAGAGAAAATTGGGAGAATTTGGGGGCAGTAACTATATTACCATGTAGAGAAGAAAGGCTACAACAGAGGCTGGAGAAGTCAGGGGAGCCAAATGTGGGGCTCTTCTTGGAAGCTTACTGGAGAGGAGATGGTGGTTAGGTGTAACGGACTTGAGTGGGAGCTGGTCTAGATAAATGGCCAAGGCAAAAATGGTTGGCAATAAGAGAGATATCTTGGAATTTTTCAGAATCTGAATTTCTGTCCAGACCTATCTCTGACATGAACTTCAAGTCAGAGTTTATATGCTCTTGCTGTACCCAAAGGTAGGTGCACATTACCTATGGCTTTGAAACAAAGCTTATAGTCACATATGGAAGGTGGTTTCTCTGAGAGCCAAACACAATGAGCAGTAACGCACAATGCAGACTCAGGAACCATAGACTTGACTTTACAGAACTTCTCTGGAATATAGTCAGCAAGGGATCAATGCCAGAAGCAAGCTGAGGACCACAAAAACAAGTGGGGTGACTCTTAGCAAGGAGAAGACAACAGAGTGGTAACTTGAGGTTCCTACATTACAGATAAGTAGAAAGAAGAGTATATAAAAAAATAATTTCTTCTTCTTTTTCTCCCTACTTTTACTTCCCACTTCCATGTAAAAGGCATCAGCAAGTGCTCAGGTATCATCATTCATTAAAAATGTCTTTAAAGTAACTGAAACATGTGTCTCAGAAGCAGATGCAACATCACAGAGGTTCAATAGCCTACAAATGACAACACGGACTGTTACCAGCATAAAACATGTAAACAACCATTAAAACTCAGAGGAAAAAAAAAACTGTTTTCTTATTAAGCAAAAAAGTAGGCCAATAACTTAAGTATTTAAATTGATGCATGAACCCCACAGGGCAGGAGGAAATCCAATGTACTCCAGAACCAAATTACAAGGTAGAAAAGTTCAATTCACATAAATACACGGATTAACTGATCTGAGAACTGGGTTCAATTGTCACCTTTGGGAAAATAAAATCTGTCATATTAATAACAAGAGTATTAAGATGATCCTCCTATTCAAATGCTAATCACAATAAGGGCTTTTCTACATGTTATCAAGCAAAATAAAACATTTTTCAAATATAAAGATTCTGCAAACTTCATAATACCTCCAGAGCCTTATTAAAAGTGTTCACATGTTTAAGTAAAATTAAATTCCAGCCTAATCACCTCAGGCAGATATCTTTCCATGTGAGGTGGCTTGCCCCCAGAGTCACATCTGAAGAACCATACGCAGGGGATTTCACAGTCATTTATTTCTTGTGGCATTACATATATAGAATTCAGATTATTTATGTTACGAAACTGTGGTTTAATGATCTGGAGGCCATGTCCACAATCTTACACCTAATCATTTTGGGCAATGTTGAAGAGAGCTGGTTATAAACAAACAAACAAAAAGATACCAAAATGCCAAAAAACCTCCTAGAATAAGACTTATTCCTGTAAGGTAAGGCTGCCAAACCCTTATAACTAAGAAGGATTACAATTTATATTCAGAACTCCACAGCCTGGATTCTTCAGGTAGTTTGGAGATAAATGACAACCTCATTAGCCACAGTTTAGGGTCCTGTATCCTCTGCACTCACAGCAACAAAGCCAAAGTCTCAATCCCAGATTGAGTTCCTTAAAGATTTCATTCAACTATCCAGCCTAGTGATGAACATCATGTGATATTTAGCAAGGTCCTATGGATTTATTCTCATCACTGTATAAAGTGTATTAGTGATGAGGGAGAAAAGACAAGCTGAGGGCAAAGCACAAGCTAACAACCCTCCCAGCCCCCCTGGCCTTTCAGGTAGGATGTGTGTGACATTCCTCAAAACTTCTGGCAGCCCAAGAACAAAGGAAAGGGAAAAACAAATGGTTAACAGATAAAGATCACAGTCATGCAGGACAGGAGTCTCCATCAGTTTGCATTTGTCTTAATAATTAACAAGCAAAAAGCAACCTCCAGAAACCTATAGACTCAGTTTCCTGGAGTCCCAATATCACTGTCTCCTCCACAGGATAGAAAATCTTTTATAATCAGTCATTCCTCACAACCCCAGTGCAGCTCTTTCTGCCCACAGGTCCTGTCCCTGTACTTAATAAAACCACCTTTCTGCACTGAGGATGTCTGAAGAATTTTTTTCTTGGCCATCAGCTCCAACCCCCAACACTCCAAGCCACATCATTAGGAGAATGAACACCCAGCTACAGCAACTACCAATTTCTAAATCTGTGTGATTTAACACAATGGAAGCATATTCCCATTCACCTCACAGTCCCCTTGGCTTTCACTGGGCAGAATCCTAGTTCTTATCGACTTGTGTGTCACCACCATATTTAAGGGCCTTTTCTCACTCCTCCACTGAGTTATTTACATTTTACTTAGCCAACAAGTAAAGAGAGTAAATATAGAAAATAAGGGACATGAGAAAATGGACTGATAATCCAGCCTCTACTATGTAAACGGTCTAATTTTTGCTGAAATTCAAAAAGAGGAATTTCATAGGAGAACATGGGAATGGTAGAACAAGTGACAAAAATCCCCTAAGCAAACTATAGCTTCAACAAAGAAAATTCTCAAGAGAAAGTTTATGCCCCATATATTCATCCCCCAGTCAGCCACTAATGCATACATTGTCCACCTACTCCTTTTCACATCCTCAGGGCTGGCTGGATTTGAGCCGCTACAACCATGCCCATGCCCAAGAGCATGCAGGATTCTGGAAAGGTATGTAGGAAAGGGGAAACAATAAATAGAGGAGTACAATATGGTGGGAACAAGAACAGAGACACCTTTAAAGGTGTTACCTCTTTTGGAGTCCTCTTTGTGTTTCTATAGTCTCAGTCTTTGCGACAACACATTTACCTTTGAATTTCCACTTTCTGTTCTCCTGGGAAAGGTGTGGGGACCTCCACGGAGTGTCTGTTTAAAGGCAAACAAAAGAGGAAAAATACATAAAATACATTGAAAAATTACATATTAATGCCTAGTCTATAGCAAAAACCGTAAGGTATTCATTCCTTCTAACCTCGTCATTCTTTTCATAAGAATTTATCCTAAAGAAATCATTCAACGGAAGCAAATTGTTTTGTAATTCAACAGATCTATTGAAGAGTAGTTTATAATAGTTTAAAAAAAGGAGAAAGAATAGCCAAAATACCCTATACTAAACTTACATTTACTTGATGGAATATGACAGACTCATTAAAATCATACTAAGTTGTCACATCAAAATGCTTCTGTCACTGCTATTTTAATACAAACAGACAATGAAATGTTTCTTTCGTGTAGAATATAATACACATAAAAAATGAAAGTAAGTAGCTTATTGGGATGATGAAATGACAGGTAATTTTTATTCAAACATTATCATTAATATTACTATATCATTTCAGTAATTAAAACATTTATGCCATCTGCATGTGGGAGGAAAAGCATACAATTTATTATTTATTCTGAAAAAAATGTCATTTCACAAAATTACAAGCATGTATCATCTAAGATTTTTTATTTTGATTGCGTGTCTCCCAAAACAATTGTATTGCTTTTTTCTTCATGGGATCTTCCCCCAATCCTCTCTTTTCCTTGCTCTGTTCAAGCATATTTTCCTCAGAATTGGAACACTCTCTTTAGCCCTCAGAGGGCTGGATTCCTTGCGAGTGGGGAAAGCCCACAGACATGGCCATTCCTAGCAGTCAAGGTTTACCATCTCTTCCCTAAAATCCAGAAAATCCCTAAACTTTGGGGCACGAAAAACTGTTTGCTTTGAGTCATACTTGAGGCAGAAGGCAAACTATAGCTTGAAGTTGAAGACATAATAAATGCCCTCTGGAGTTGAGAACTAAATAAGAAAATATATATAAATTCTCAGATTAGGAGTGCTTCACTCTATAGTAAATTGTTTCAGGTAGAATTCTGACTCTTCCTCTTATTATGATAGTGGGCAATTTATTTAAAAAAATTTTTTTTAAATTTTTAATGTTTTATTTATTTCTAGGAGAGAGAGAGAGACAGCGTGAGCAGGGGAGGGTCAGAGAGAGAAGGAGTGACAGACTGAAACAGGCTCCAGGCTCTGAGCTGGCAGTCAGCACAGAGCCCGACGCGGGGCTGAACCCACGAACCGCGAGATCATGACCTAAGCGAAAGTCGGACGCTTAACCGACTAAGCCACCCAGGCGCCCCATTTATGTAAAATTTCTGTGCCTCAGTTCTATCATGGGAAGAAGGTGAATAAGAGGAGGAGGGCAAGTGCTATCATGCAGAGGCAGTACAAGGATTAAATGAGATAATGAACATACTTGTTTAGAACTATCTTGGCATATTGTATATACTCAAATGGGTCAGCTATTTTCTCAGTAATAGTTATGAGAGTGGAAAGAGATTGTCTTTTCATTTAAATATAGGTGAATTATGTAGAAGCAACCAGGTGTAAAATTCTGCAGTTTTCTGCCCTCCCTTAATTGTCATCTGCATCTCAGATGACAGGTATCCTTGTTCTTACCCACCCCACCTGTTTTTGTCCCTATCTCTTCAAATCCTCCATATTAACCAATAATTTTTCTCTCCTCTTTTCTTTATCTTCAAGAAGTCTCATTCTGATTATCTTTCTACCCACTCTTGTAAATATATTCAAATCTCTAACATTCTCTGAAAAGAAAAATCTTTCCTGGATCATTTCTAAACTTACTCTTCTTTCTCTTTCAGTTCTCAACTCGGTTTCCAGTTGCAGCCATCTGCTCTGTTACACTCAGTTTTTAATCTACCCTGAATAGTTTTTTGGCTAGATCATTCTACGGAAACTGCCCTAACTGAAGTTATCAATGGGCTTCATATCAGCAAAGAATATTTTTCATTACTTATTAGATTTCTCTAGTAAATCTAACAGAATTTTATGATTTATTTCTGTTGTTGATGTTTATTTTCTTCAGTCTTTTATTCTTATTATCTGCACCTCTTTGGCTTCTGTAATTCTACTCACATCTTTCTATCTGCAACCACAACTCTACTTACCACCTTTTCATTTTCAGATTCCCCCTCCATCACCCAGTAAAACCTCAGGCTCCCCCAAATTCTGCCATTTGATTGCTGCTCTTCTCCCTCCTAAGAAATGCTCATCAACTTCCAGTGACTCTTGGTTTTACCTATGACGTTGAAATTGATAGCTTCCAAATCTCTATTTCCATCCTTGACCAGTAAGTGCCGTGAGCATATGAGACTCAAGAGCAAAATAGCACTAAGCCTAGTATATAGTGACAATAAATATTTGTGAAAAAATAATTACAGCATTTTAATGTCCCAGACCTGCCTCAAAGGCCAAAACTAACCTAAGGAGAAATTCCATAGGGAGAGCAAAACCTTCTCTTTATTACTATTTCTGTGAACAGCTACAATACATGGCCATTTGCTCGAATAAGGGATGTGGAGGTCATGAAAACTCTTCAATCTATTCTCTTTCCATATCATTCTCCTTCAAGTAATCAGTAAAGATTGTTCGTTTTACCTCATGGCATTTCCCAAATCTATTCTTCTATTTTGTCTCTACTTCTCTAGATGACTTCATCATCTGCCTGAAACACTTACAGTAAGGAGCCACCTAACTGGTCTTGCCTGACACTTTGAACTGTCTGAAATAATCTGCCATCTAAAACATTTACCTAAAAACAAGAAATGACGATATCACTTACTTCTCCCTTTTCAGACCTTCAGTGGCCTTTTATTACTTGTATTATTCTGATAACATGCCAGATTTTCACCATTCCATGTCCCTTTCACCATGTTTGCTCTCTGACTCAGCTTGGTATGAATTTGACCATTTTTAAGACTTAATTTCTGTAGTACACATACTAGATAATGAAAAGTCTCATTTTGATAATACTCTAGGCACTCACAAACACAAAATCTGTAGACTCAGAAATTCAACTACAGCCTCAAATAATTAAAATATAGTTTGTAGATTATAACATCATAGGCAATAGTCACCAAACACACAAGAAGGCATCATGAATAAGACCAGACAGGAACAGCAGATCATCAATCAGGTGTCCAAATACTTTAACTATGGAATTACGAGACACTGAATAGAAAATAAGTATGATTAAAAGGGAAATTTAAAGTTTAAGAAAATATAAAATGCCAGGCTTATTTGGAAAAAAGCCAAATATGTCTTCTGAAAATAGAAAGTATAGTATTAGAAGTTTTGAAAAATCTGTAATGGAAGGTTTAAAGGTAAGCAGACATGAATTATCTAGAATGTAGCTAAAAGAGATGGGAAGTATGAGAAAGAGGTTATAAGACAAACTGTCACTATCCATAATATATCTAATCTTATTCTAAAATGAAAATATACGAGGAATGATTAGAAGCTGTATTTTAGGAGATAATGACTGAAAGTTTTCTGGAACTATTAACAGTAGCTTCAGGAAAACCACATATCTATTTTACAGTGTAGCTAACTACTAAATATCAGAAACAAGGAGATGACTCTAGAATGGACATAGTAAAATACAGATTACTTACAGAGGAACAATTATTGGAATGGCAGCTGCTTTCTGAGCTGCAACAATGAAAATTGGAACACAGTGTAATAAAATATTCATTGTCTAATAGGCAATAACTGTCAGTGTAGAGCTGTGTTCACAGTGAATGTATCTTTCAAGAATGAGGTATAATAAATACAGATTTTGACAAGCAAAAAGTGTGAGTTTGCTACCAGATCTTCTCACATACTACTGGTAGCGATGTAAATTGATATGGCCAATTTAGAAAACAGTTTGGGATTACCCAAACCTGGACATGCACACACCCTCACATCCAAATTCTAAGCCTACACATGCTCCATAGGAAAAACTCTCATATACATGCACTAAGAAAATGTACTGGAATAGTAATAGTGGACACAATGTCAATAAGCATGATATTAAAATGGAAAACTATTATTATGATATATCAATGCAATGTAACATATGGGTAAATCACAAACTGAAACAAGGCACAGAATATATGTAGTATGACCCCATAAATTTTCAAACACATGGAAAGCTAAACTATATATTATTTAGAGGCATAAATGTACGGTAAAAAAAAAAAAAAAAAAAAACAAGAAAAAAGAAAATCAAGAATCTGATAAAAATAAGGACAATGTTACCTGAGTGGGATGGAAAGCAACAGAATGAGAAGTAGTATCATGGACTTCAAGAATCATGACCATTTTTAAATGGAGCAGAGGATACAGAAGTGCTCACTATATTGTTATCCTTTATATCTTACCTTAGTTTTTTATAAATATTCATGTGTATCTACCCAATATTTAATCTGAAAAGTTAACGTGAAGGAAAGGCATTCTGTCAATTTTCTTCCTAACTGCCTGTACACAAGCTTGTCCTGCTTGGAATATTGTTCTCCCCTACTTTTTCCTGGTTAATACTTACTTACTTTTACTCTCAGAAACTTTTTATCAAACCTATGGTGAATCTAAGGTCTGTCTCCTTCAGTACTCCCCCTAAATACAGATAAACACAACTTCCTTCATTCTTCTTGAGTGCAAACCAATCTTTATCATGTTTTATCTAATATGCTGAAGACACTTTACTTCCATTTCTCCTGCATAAGTTCTTATCAAGTAGGCATTTTCGCTTATGTTGCATGTCCAGTGTCTGGCTCATAGTAGATGGTCAATGAAAATTACATGGATTGTCATTTGGTAGTAGAGTTATGTCCCTATATCCATCAGAGTCACTCTGGAGGAGGTGAAAACTGAACAAGGTCTGAAGGGAGAAAGAAGAGAATAAGGAATTTGAAAGCTGAAAAAAAAAAAGGAATTTGAAAGCTGAAACGATTAGGAATTCCATCAGGATTATAAATTATTCTGGTGTTGCTTCTACAATTATAGGTAGAAGTTCTTACCGCCCCATTAATATGCATGTGCATTTGTGCTTCCAAGTCTTGCTTCAATCCTTCATTCTCTTGATGTGGAATGCCTCTTTGCTCCTCGTCCATTCACACTCATCCCATGTATTAAAGCACTTGATCCTAGGGGGTCTGGGTGGCTCAGTCGGTTAAGCGCCCGACGTCAGCTCAGATCATGATCTCACAGTTCGTGGGTTCAGTCCCTGCGTTGGGCTCTGTGCTGACAGCTCAGAGCCTGGAGCCTGCTTCGGATTCTGGGTCTCCCTCTCTCTGACCCTCCCTTGCCCATGCTCGCTCTTGCACGCGCGCTCTCTCTCTCTCTCAGAAATAAATAAAACATAAAAAAATTTTAAGCACTTGATCCTTGGAAGACAAATTTCCTCATTCACTTCCAGTGCTTATGAATCATTTAATTAAATTATAAATCATTGATTGAGCTGGTGACTAGCTGGTCACTTTATATTTTCATGACTCCTGTTACCCTTGGAAATATAAATAGCCCTGTGGGACAAGTAAGCCATTTGGGGTCTAACTTCTGTAAGAATTTTTTCCAGGGAAAATGTTTGTCACATAAGAAAACACATCAAGAATAGCTTTAGCTATGGATGAGAGATTAGGAAAAAAAAGTCCAAGATTTCTAGAACACTGTTCTCATATAAACAAAGATGATACCTTTGTTTGTCAGGATCAGCAGTAGACATTTCCATAGCACTGTTCCCCAGGGATATATCTCCTCAGAGCCAAACAGGTTCTGTTGAGTATCAAATATGCATTCAACTCTAAGGAACTAAGAAACTAGTGCTTTGTCTTAACCTTTATGATGCAAAAATTATTTGTTGAGAAAACAGTAAAGCACCCATATGGCAGCAAATAATACAAAGAAGGCTATTCATTTTAATTGTAAATATTACTGAATATCTATGATATATACAACATTCTTCTAGGCATGGGAAATAACTAAGATTGAATTATGTTGTAAAATCTAGTCTTCCAGATATTTTGAACAGCCATCAAGGCTTCTCTATTTTCACTGCCTCTCAGAATCTGGAATGGTGCTTTAAACAGGTTCCATGCTCAGTCAAGGTGAGTCTTAGATGATCATGGCAGCTAGGTCTAGATAGTAGAAGTTGGTAAATATTTTATTATTTTAGAATACCTCAGTGTCTTTGGATTTGGCATAGGACAAAGACATAGTTTTGTGTGTATTTTATGTGGATTTATTATAAGTGAATTCTGACTATTGTCTCCATGGTGGTACTGTCCATTATCTACTGAACTCAGACTGGACATGCTATTGGTCTGAGTTAGCATGAAGTAGGTTATCAATCACAATTGTCCTGTGAGCACCCATCCATTGCCCACCCAACCATGTCTGAATCACTATCTAAAGAATTGCCTGAGGGCTGTGGGAACCAACTGTGGGAAAAAGAAGGGTGGAGAGTAGGACTACTTTCCTCTGGCTTACTCATAATGTCTAAGATTTAGAGGAATATCACAATGGGGTCCTTGAGTTCTGCATCATTTTACTACAGGAAATCTAGGCTCCTATTTCCTTCCTTTCCAAGGACTAACATACTTATGCATCCCCATACTGCCAGCCATTTCAGTTACTCAATACAACAGTTGATCCCCTTTTATAATAGCTCTTTCCTTTCTCACTACTTCTAAGAGATAAAAACTGGTTTACTACATTTTCAAAGCTCTAGCTTCTCATTCAATATTCTTCATCTAAAGACTCTGTCTTTTGGCTTCCTGATCTCTTCCATCAGTGATGGAAAAATAAATAGAGGGCCAGGCATCATTGGATATGTACTACCGGGTCAGACAGATAGTAGACACAATCTACTATAATCCTCAAAACACCAGATCAACTGTTATTTTTCTCCTTATTTGCAGTTAAGGGATCTACATTTCAGAGAAATTAAGCAAATTGCCCAAACATATCTGAATTAAACCAAACATTCAAACAAATTGTATCAAATCCAATCTTGTGTTGTTTACACTAACCCTACCAGAACCCCCCCCTTTTTTTTAAAATTTTAAATGTTTATTTAAACATTTTTGTTTAATGTCTCTATTTTTGAGAGACACAGAGAGACAGAGCATGAGCAGGAGAGGGACAGAGAGAGAGGGAGACACAGAATCCGAAGGAGGAACCAGGCTCTGAGCTGTCAGCATAGGTCTCAATTCAGAGCTCTAACTCATGAACCGTGAGATCATGACCTGAGCTGAAGTCAGTTCAACTGACTGAGTCACTCAGGTGCCCCCCAGAACCCTTGTTTTTTAGGGAAGGAAGAGACAGTAACCATCTTGAGTAAGGGAGATTCTACTCTCTAAAAGAAAGCTTATAGAATTTTGAGAACTTCACTAGGGAATATTTTATATTTCCTATGAATATATGAATATAAATATTTCATAGGAAAAGAAGTTTTATGTGTGTGTGCATACATGTGCTAAATCCGAGTTCACTGTAAATTATTGACCATTTTATACTACAAAGAATTTGAAAATATTTGTATTTCTTTGCAGATATCAAGATTTTTATTGTCCTTACATCCTTAGGAATTAAGAAAAAGAGAATGGTCTCTGCCGTGTTCATTTCTTTAGTAATCCTCAAAAGAAATATAAAATGTGACCTATACTTCCTTAGCCAAAACTAAATATAAAATCTGCACCCTGAGATGAGTAGTCCTTATGCTAACTCTTGGAAAGAAATGGCCTGTTTCCTCTCAATTCCATCTGGATCTTTCTATTCAGCTGAGATTAATGGATTCAGCTAATGAGTCACCCTGTCAGTGTCTAGTTGTTTAGCACTGGAATTAAAAAAAAAAAGAAAAAGAAAGATCCTCCCACCTCTCCTTATAGCAATTAAATTTCTTAGCTGAAGAAAACATTTGAAAGGAACATATAAAGTTATGAAAAATAGAAGATTTGCCTCTTTCCAAATAACGGTGGGGGTATTTTATGATGTATGATTCCAAAATGGCCACATTTGGATGGCTTCAGATACAACAGGGTATATACAAATTGGATTTGGTATTTACTGCAGCAATTGAATGAGATATTATGACCTTTCCTTTACATACTCGACCTTTCCTTTACATACTTGCCAATATATTATATACGTGATTAATGTTTGTGCATGTGTATATGTGGATGTGTGTGCTTACCAACTCTGCTTATTTCCTATGGGGAACATGATGGATGATGATTGTAAAATGATTACTTATAGACTACAAGAAATTAGAGCCCCTTAAAAAAATTTTTTTTAATGTTTTATTTATTGGGAGAGAGAGAGAGAGAGACAGCGTGAGCAGAGGAGGGTCAGAGAGAGAGGGAGTCAGACTGAAACAGGCTCCAGGCTCTGAGCTGGCAGTCAGCACAGAGCCCGACACGGGGCTCGAACCCATGAACCGCAAGATCATGACCTAAGCGAAAGTCGGACGCTTAACCGACTAAGCCACCCAGGCACCCCTAGAGCCCCTTAAATACAGGAATCCAAGCTTTATGCCCATCTTTTTCCTATAATTGACTTCCTGAAGAATTAGACTAAAGGTGAAGAAGTAAAAGTAACAGGGCATTTCTGAGTGCCTCTGATTCACAGTAATAGCTCATTTATGTTGGTTGTAATTATGTCATTTCAGGTGATGAATCAGGGAGAAAGAAAGAAAAGGCAGGACCAGAAGAGCCATAAACAATATTTCAGGACAGGTGTAATGGCAAGTACAGGGGATGACCTACAAATAAGGATTTCTGGGAGAAAAAGATCACAATGAAGCTCTGAGAAAAACTGTAGACAAACATGCCAAAGATAGAAGAAAGTTGCTTTTTATAAAGCTCAGGTATCTGGAATCAAAATACCAGTTTATGACCCATAAGAATGCATAGTGTAACAAGATGAGAAGCCCAGGACATTAAATCTGCAGCACTTTCAAGAATATTCAAGACTAAAAGTCTCAGTAGTTTTAATAAATGTCACATGTGTTAGGTTAAGATGTTCAGTTTTTGGAAGTAATTAATGGTTAAATACAGTAACTTGTCTTCTGAGAAAAGAAGTACAGAGGATGAACCTGGGATGCACTCATCAGAAGAATGCCAAACTCATGAGTCTTCAGATGTGGTCCAGGGAAGACTATTTCCAACAAAAGAGACATACTTCCTAAGGATTGAATCAGCATCAGGAAGGCTAGACTAACACTGACATAGAAAGAAAGATCCATGGCAATTGTTTTCCACAACCTTGAAAGTGGAGAAAAGCCTTAGATGTTTACTACTTCATAGGGCTCCTCTGGTGGTGAGAAATGCAGTGGATGACTTAAAAAATATATATGTTGTTTACATAAGCCTTTATCAGGAAAAGTATAATATTACAAAGGATATTAAAAATCAATATATTTTTCTATTCAAACAGTTGAATGATCCATTTGGTCATATTGTATTTTTATATATTGTGAAAACAAGCATGCTATAATTTTCTTTAGAGTATCTACATCTATGTCATAAAGAGTATTGGTCAAAAGGTTTCTTTTCTTTTTTTATTGTTTTATTTTTTCATCATGATAAGTGTACTCTTTAATCCTTACACCTATTTCACCCATTCCCTAACCCGCCTCCCCTCTGATAACCATCAGTTTGTTTTCTATAGTTAAAAGTCTGTTTCTTTGTTGTTTCTCTTTTTTCCCCCTTTGTTTTTTTCTTCAATTCTACATATGAATGAAATCATATAACATTTGTCTTTCTCTAACTTATTTTGCTTACCTCTACTAGAAGCTAGCTAGCTCTGTTAGAAGCTAGATACTCTCTAGCTCTGTCCATGTTATTGCAAATGGCAATATTTAATTATTTTTCTTAATGACTGAATAATATATTACATTGTATGTATGTATGTATGTGTATACATACATATATACATCACATCTTTTTTATCCATTCATCTATTGATGGACATTCAGGCGGTTTCCATAATTTGGCTATTGTAGACAATGCTAAGATAGCGGTGCATGTAACCCTTTGAATTAGTATTTTTTTATTCTTTGGGCAAATACGCAGTAATGGAATTGCTGCATCTCAGGGTAGTTCTATTTTTAACTTTTTGAGGAACCTCCATACTGTTTTCCTGGGTGACTCTACTAGTTTGCATTTCCATCATCAGTGCAAGAGGGATCCCCTTTCTCCACATCATTGGCAACACTTGTTGCTTCTTGTGTTGTTGACTTTAGGCATTCTGACAGCTGTAAGATGACATCTCATTGTGATTTTAATTTGCATTTCCCTGATGATAAATGACTGTTGAGTTCTTTTCATGTGTCTTTTGGACAACTGTATGTATTCTTTGGAAAAATGTCTGGTTATGCCTTCTGCCTATTTTCAAATTGGATTATTTTCACTTTTAGGTGTTGAGTTGTATAAGCTCTTTATATATTTTGGATACTAACCCTTTATCAGATATGTTCATTTAAAAATAACTCCAACCGGGGTGCCTGGGTGGCTTAGTCAGTTAAGCGACCGACTTTCGCTCAGGTCATGATCTCGCAGTTCGTGGGTTCGAGCCCCGCGTCCGGCTCTGTGCTGATTGCCAGCTCAGAGCCTGGAGCCTGTTTCAGTCTGTGACTCCCTCTCTCTCTGGCCCTCCCCTGCTCATGCTGTCTCTCTCTCTCCCTCCTAGAAATAAATAAAACATTTAAAAAAAATTAAAAAAAAATAACTCCAACCATTCCGTAGGTTGTCTTTTAGTTTTGTGGATTGTTTCATTAGCTGTGTAGAAACTTTTAATTTTGGTGTAGTCCCAATAGTCTGTTTTTGCTGTGATTTCCCTTGTCTCAGGAGACATATATGGAAAAATGTTGTTACAGTCTGAAGGTTTGTTTTCCTATAATATTTTTGTCTAGTTTTTTTCATCAGGATAATACTGGCCTCAAAACATAAGAAGTATTTGCTTTTGTTCAATTTTTTGGAGAGTTTTTTTGGTAGCGTTGGCAGTATTTCTTCCTTAAATAATCAGTAAATTCACCAATTCATGAATATATCTGGATAAAGAATTTTCTATGTGCAAGATTTTTCATTAGAAATAACACTACTGTGGTTAATTTAGACCTATAACATTTATTTTAAATTAAGTTTGCTAGTTGGAGTCATTCAAAGAATTTATTTCTTCTAAGTTATAGCGATTAGCATAAAATTGTTCAAAATACTATCTTATTAACATTTTAATATATGTGGGATGTGTACCAGTGTCACTTTCTTCAATTCCAACTCTGATATTCTGTATCTATCTTTCATTTTTTTTTGATTAGGCAAGTTAAAGATTTATCAATTTCTTAAAATCTTCTCAAAGACCAAAAAATCATTTGGTTTTAATATCTTTCTCTATTTATACCTGTTATTTGGTATACTGATTTTTACCCTTTCTTTTATTTATTCTGAAAGTAATTTGCTCTTTATTTACTAGTTTCATTAGGTGAGCTGAGGTCATTGGCTTGATATGATTCTTGTTTTCCAATATATACATTAATGCTTTAAGTTTCCCTCTAGCAATTGCTTTAGTTTTATCCTATAAATTTTGCTGTTGTGTTTCCATTTGCCTCCGGGACAAAATGTTAATATCTCTTTTGCTTCTTTTTCTGACAGGTTATATAGAAGCATGATATTCAGTTTCCACATATTTGGAAACTTTTCAGAGATCTTCCTATTTTTCTTGTTTCTAATTTAGTTCCTTGTAGTCAGACACCATATATATATTTTAAATAATGAAATATACTTTAATGCCTAAATATTTTTCCCAGTAAATGTCCCATGTTCACTTGAAAAAAAATGTATATTTTCCTATTGTTAGGTGGTGTGTTCTATAAATATCAATAAGCTTATGTTGGTTCACTGTTGTGATGATTAATTTTATGCATCAACTTGACTGGGCTAAAAGACAGTTAGTTAAACATTATTTCTGGGTGTGTCTGTAAGGGTGATTCTAGAATAGGTTAGCATTTAAATCAGTAGACTGAGGGGCACCTGGGTGGCTCAGTCTGTTAAGTGTCTGACTTTGGCTCAGGTCATGATCTCACAGTTTGTGGGTGTGAGCCCCGCATTAGGCTCTGTTCAGACAGCTAGCTCAGAGCCTGGAGCCTCCTTCGGATTCTGTATCCCCCTCTCTCTCCGACCCTCCCCTGCTCACACTGCCTCAATCTCTCTCTCTCTCTCAGAAATAAATTAAAAAAAAAAAAACAAAAAAAGAGAAATAAAACTTTTTTAAAAAATATATTAAAATAAATAAATAAATCAGTAGACTGAGTAAAGATCACCTTCACCAATATAAGTGAGCCCCATCCAATCTGTCAAAGGCCTATATATAACAAAATGATGGAGGAGGGACAAATCAGCTTCCTGATTGAGTACCTAATTCTGCCATTGGACATCAGAACTTTTTGGGGGCCTTTGGACTCAATCTGGAATGTATAACATTAGCTCCTTGGTTCTCAGGCCTTGGGGTATGACTGAAACTGTACCAACAGCTTTCCTGGGCTCCCGTCTTGAAGATGGTTAGTCATAGGACTTGTCAGACTCCATAATCACGTGAGCCAACCCCTGATAATAAGTCTCTTTCTATGTTTCTCTTTATAGACAGTCCATTGGTTCTATTTCTCTGAAGAATCCTAACACAACTGTGGTATTCAAGTCTTTTATATACTTAAAGATTTGACTAGGTAGGAATATTGAAGTATCTGAATATAATTGGAGCTTATCTATTTCTTCTTTCAGTTATATCAAGTTTACATGTATATTTTAAAGCTCCTTTATTGGTAATATAAATGTTTGGGATTGTGATGACCTTTTGATGAACTGACTTATTTAACATTATGAAGTAACGTTCTGTTTCTCTAATAATATATTGCTTCTCTGTAATCAAATTCATGCGACCTTACAAAGCCACTAGAGTTTTATTTTCATTAATCTTAGTATGCTATACCTTTTTATATCCTTTTATTTTCAAGTTATGTCATTATATTTAAAGTGCAATTCTTTTTGGGTCTTTCTTTTTTATTCAAACTGATAATCTCTGAATTATTATTGGGATTTTTAAACCATTTACATTCAGTATAATTAATTTTTAAATGGTGAGTTTAAGTCCAATGTCTTGAAAAGCATTGTTTTATACATTTTATCTGTCTTTTTAATATTTGGAGGATAAACTCAGTTGCTTTTATTCCATGTTAACCAGAAGTGGAAATTGTTATATTGGAATTTAATTACATGTTTACATTTCTATCTCATACTCTGTAATTAATGCATTAAAACAGAAAATGCCTCATTCATCTTTCTTGAACTTTTGACATTATTGGTACTTTACAGATAGAATCTAAAGTGTTTGGCTATTTTTGTACAGCAAATAATGGAATGAACACATCCATTTATTCTTCACTGAGGGGTATTAGTTGCAAATGGGTGCTTTTTATTAAGGTTAACTTCTCATTACAAGACTATAAATATCATCTGGGTTAAATACTGTGCTTCTATTCTATGATCTCAGACTCTATTTTTAGCTTTAAAGCAAGGCATAGGGGATACTTGGAATGGCTTTGATATTTTATCAAATATACCACAGGTATTCCAGTGGGAGTGTTATTGCATCAAGTATATGTTTCAACAGGATATAAGAGAGAAAACTGGCATTAATTACTTGCCTGATTACTTCTCCTTGTCTCACAGAATTAGATGCTTATTTTAAGCTGTATAACTGCTGTTAATTCAATACTGGAGAGAGACAAAAAGGCATATTTGACAGCACAGTTATTGCATTTTATTGAAAAACTGGTTTTAGCCCTTTCCAAATCCAAAATGTGGAGAAGTCCAAAACCAAATAAGCAACTTGATCTGTTAGTCAGAATTTCTTGTAAGTTTATTTATTTTGGGTGGGGTTGAAGCGAAAAAGAGAGAGGGAGAGAGAGAGAGAGAGAGAGACAGAGAGAGAGAGACAGAGAGCGAGAGAGAGAGCACCTGGCATGGTAGCATGAGTAGGGGAGGGAAGAGGGAGGAAGAGAGAATCCCAAGCAGACTCTGCACTGTCAGCATAGAGCCCAACATGGGACTTGAACCCACTGAGATCAACACCTGAACCAAAACCAAGAGTCTGACACTCAACCGACTGAACTACTCAGGCACCCCTTAATCACGCAGAATTTTTAAAATAGTAACACTAATTTTAAAACCATCTTCAAAGAATTAAAGAACAATTGGTTCAAATTAAGTTAAAAAATATTACTATTTTCTGAATACACAAATTAAGATTAATTGAACTTGATCAAAATTAATGCTATAAACATGCTTTTAATATATTTTTAAATGAACAAATTTTTGTGCTCATTGTAGTATAACGAACATATAAGATGCTTGGGTTTACTTATTAAGCCACACATAAAATTCTGCTGTACATTTGGACTAGTACTAACTAGAAATTTTAAGGGGAAGAAAAAAACAGTTACATCTTATATTTTGAAGAAGTTGTAGGAAATATATCCTTAAAGAATGCTTTTTCAAAAAGGAAAAAAAAGAATATGACTTTCTCTCCTTAAAAAAATAGTTTGAGAATTTGAGTGAAAGATGAAAAATGATTCTTTTTCTGTACAGTGAAACCACAGGCAAAACAGAATAGTTTTGCCATCTTTGGAGCTATAGAGTGAAAAATGAGTAGCTAGAAGTAGATAATTCTATTCAGGTTGTTCAGTTAAAGCAACTTAAGGGAAATATTTTTTCCATATAGATAGATGGATAGATTGATAGATAGATATATATACTTGAAATGTTACAGATTGGCCAACATATAGTTAAACTGGTAAAATTCAAAGTATGTGAAAGACAAAATTATAATTGGACATCTTTTATCACAAATGACTTAAAAGTGAGATTGGGTTCCAAAGAATATGAATCATCTACATACTTATATATTCTGTTACATCAACTTGGTGAGCTATTGCCACTGCTGCTCTAGCATGTAATTTATTAATAGTAATATTAAGCAGTATTCCCTTAATTTCCATAACTGTAGTTTCCTAGGACAGTGCGATGCCACAAATAAGCTAGGATAATGGTTGTTGTCATCTGTATTCATCACTTTGGAAAGCTGCTCCAAAAAGAGAACTACTAGTAATAGTTACCATGTCAGATTTTGTGTTCAAGAAAGTGTTACCATTTTAAGAAATGCTTGCCCTTTTATGACCCACAGTTTGCTGGTCTACTACCAGCAACACTGAAGTTTACCTAAACCAGGTAGGCATTTAAGGGAATCTTCCCAAAGGTTTAAAAGTACCCAAAGGCACACTTAATAATTTCCCTGGAGTGAAGTTGCACTTCAAGACCTACTGTCCCAATCAGCCATAGAGGCCAGCAGGATAGTTTGTATGTACAAGAGCTCACAATCCCAGAGTTTCCTCCCGAGGGATGTTTTTCCAGTTTTCCTTTAAGCATATCATACTGTTCCCTTCCATTTAAAGGGCTTGACCTTCTACCACTGGATAACAGCATGTTTGAGTAAAGAAGTGACATTTGGAGAGCAGCTCTTGAATGAGGAAGACCTGAAGGACTGTGGCAGGAAGGGTAGTTTACAAATGTCAGAGATGACTATTCTCCAGGACATAAAATAAAGGGAAATAGAGAGCATAAATCTTGTCTTTCTACACTGAAGCTTTTATTGTGTTTCCCCCTAGTTATTGCAAATCCAATTTTCATTGGAATCCCATTGGGAGCGTGGCTCACACTAATTTTTGAGCTTGAAGAATTATCAGGGAACAAAATCATTGTATTGCTTTTGGACTCAAATGCAAATCTAGTATGAATATGGAATAGGCATTGAGAAACTGTGTTTCCTTTCAACTTAAAAAAACAAGCTACAAGAGATATATTTCTCTCCAAACATTAAGAAACAACTGAGCTAAGTTGCAAAATACCTTCTCTTTCTAGGTTGCCAGAACATGAAAAATTGCAGAGCTTCTAGGCCTTGAGCCAACCTTATTCAGGACTCAGGAAAGAAAAAAAAACAGTCTGGGTAAATTCTCAATGTAAACTGTTATGGGAACAAGCTACTAGGTAAGCTGGAAGAGAGGATTCACCTGTACCTATGTCTTGATTTTCTGTTATTCTATCCTGGGCAAGAGGGAAATCAAGTTTAAATGCTGCCACCAGCCTGCCTTTCACTCAGCTGACTCAGTTAACCTTTACAGTCTGCATCCACACACTGTCTACACACATTTCCTCAGTATTTCCAAATCAAGTGGTCAGATTTATCAATTCAAAGAAAAAATGTAGATATTAGTCACATTGTTATGATATGAATTGACAAGGTCTAAAATCAACAAACAATTCCACAACAGCCCTGATTTTATAACTGTGCTTCATTCCAGATACCTTTCATTGGTTGAAATAATCCCCCCAAATCCAAATTATTAAAATGAACAAACCAGTGGGCTCTGGCTGAAATGTTCACAGAGATCTTTGAGCCATTCTTCTCCTTCCAGAGTGCTTCCCTTTCCCTGAAATATTGCTAAGACCCCTCAGCACCTCTATGGCTTCACCTGGCTCAATGTACAAATCTCCATCATAAGATTACCCAGGCTCAGATGCGTGGCACATGTATCCCAAACCTATAATCATCACTAAGATAAGGTATGTGTTAAAGTGGGACAAGATTAATGAAAGAGATACTAGTATTCAAATATGTATTAAATAGAGTCTAAAATAAGCCAGATGAAGTCAACTATGATCTTGATATCTGTCTAAGTAAATGACTAAATAAAATAGTAATTCTTCTTTATAGTCATGTTCATCTCAGTCTTCATCAGTTCTTGAAGCTACCTGTACATGATTCTCCTTCTGAACTTCCAAGAAGATGGAAATGCTCACCTCACTATGCCAGGGATCCCCAAATCGAAAAGCCATTGTTTCTTACCAGACTCACACTGTCTTCTCTGTGCTTGACTTCTGATGATACCTTGACTCCCTCTCACCTTCTCCAACCATCCTTTCCCCAGTAATCTCCTCTTCCCAGTAATTATGAAGCTCAATAAGGCTTCTGTTAGAATTGAAGCAGAACTTTGTTTGACCAAGGCCATGGATACATTCTGGTTTGCACTTCAAGATTAATTTAACTCAAATTTCTCAGTTAAAAGAGCTCTGATCCCCATTGGCCAGGTACTCTTCCCAACTGATGTCCCTCCAAGAATCACTAGGTCTCCTTAACAGCAGAAAATGTTGCCCTGTCTTCTACTGTCTGCTGTTCCAGAGGCCAACAGAGATGCCATGTCTCTACACAAGTGACAATCTCTTTGACAATGGCAAACTTAGTGTGGCCCTGGACTACATATTAGGCTCTAGGAATGGTAGTTGCTATGTAACACTCATGCTGATATTTTCTATAATAACCCATCCAACTTATGTAACAGAATATTCCGGGAACAAAAAGAAAGAAAATCTTTTCCCAATAATGTAGATACCCTGCTATAGAAGGAATTAGGTTTTGAATTTTGAAAGATAATAAAGAAATGACTAGAGGTTGTGTATGTGTCCAGGTAATAAGGGTAATATGGGAAATGTCTGTAACTTATACTCAATTTTTTTGTAAACCTAAAACTGTTCTAAAAAAATAAAGTCTATTTAAAAAAATCAAACTAGTCCTAAAATAAATACAAACATCTGGAGTAAAATAAATTTTAAGTAACATAAAACCTTGGATTGTGAGTAATTCAGACTGTTTGATAAACAAGCAATGTCTTGAAATATGAGTAGTACGTGACACTAAACATCACATGATTGAAATTTGCTTTTGATATACCAGTGCTTTGGATTATAAGTGTTTCCTGAATGAACTATGTTCCCAAACCAAGGTTTTACTGGTAACTCTTAACCTTTGCCCTGTCAACACTATTCTGATTTTTACATTATTTTCTGTTTTTTTTTTAAAGTTTATTTAATTGAGAGAGACAGAGATGGCATAAGTGGGAAATGGACAGAGAGAGAGGGAGAGGCAATCCCAAGCAGGCTCTGCACTACCAGCAGAGTCCGACGTGCGGCTGAATTCACAAAATCGTGAGATCATGACCTGAGCCAAAACCAAGAGTTGGATGTATAACTGACTGAGCCATCCACGTGCTCCTATTTATTCTATTCTTAAACACTTGATAAAATATATGTAACATAAAATTTATCATTTTAAGCGCATAATTCTATGTCATTAAATCAATTCACATTACTCTGTAATCATTACCACTATCTATCTATCTCTAGAACTTTCAAATTTTCCCCAAATAAAACTCTGTCTTTATGAATTTGACTACTTTTTGGTATCTCAAGTAAGTAAAATGACACAATATTTTTTGTAACTTCTTTTTTTCATTTAATGTAACATCAAGATTCTATGTTGTTACATGTGTCAGAATTTTCTTCCTCTTTAATAAAACACTGAATGATATTCTGTTGTATGTATATATACCACATCTTGTTTACCCATTTGCTCCTCAATGAATACTTAGAGTGTTTCACTTTGTTCTTTAACTATACATAATTTTGAAGTCTTATACAATATAAATATGAGAGAACCTTATATCATCATGATTTCCTTAAAAAAAAAAAAAGCAAATGTCATTCTGAGCCATAAAACACATGCTCACAGAAAAAGGAAATTAAAAAAACAAACAAAATGGCCCTATCTTATCAACATGAAAAGGCTTAGTCATTCATTCAAAACTCAAAGTAGAGGAAATATGAGTTACAAATTCTTGGAAGTTATTATGGGACTATTGTAAATTTAATGGAGCTTTATACAATGCCTTTATTATAATAATGGTGATATTATGCCCACATTTTTCACCTTCTTCTCTCACTGCTATTCTTGTTTTTATCTCTGTACTTTGCTTAGAACGGTTGCCCTCTCCTCCATTCATTTTTCAAATATCTCAAATCCTATGTCTTGCAAAAAGTCTAAAATAGCTGCAGTTATCTGCCCACCCTGATCTTGTCTTCATTCTACAAACATTTGTTGATAACTACAAGTGAGAAATTCTTGTCTCGGTAATCAGGTCTAAGAGCTATGACTTATTTGACGTCCTTTTCTATGCTACATATATTGATTGAGACACAAGGATTTGCCATACATATATTTGCTAATGGCTTCGTGTGTCTTAGTCTCTTTTGGTCTTTGCTATAATGCCTCTCATAGAACTAGCCAGAGTTAACACTCAAAACATACTTACTGATGATTAATGGTATGTTTGCTCAGCATGTGTCCACATGCCCTCTCTCCAATAAACAGACACACTCTACTGTCAAGTGGGTATAAAACCTAGTGGGTTAACTTATGCGATAACAAGAATGATTGAGTTCTAAAAGAACCATACATATTCATTAAGTAACTAGCACAAACATAGGTATCAGACACCAAAAACTACTAGAAACAATTAGAAGGCATATTGTAAGTGACCCACAGCAGGACATGCATGGACTCCAGTGGCTATCCCAAGTGCTTGGTTCAAAGTACATTTCTTGGTCACCTCAGGTTTCTTCTGCATCTGCCTGGCACTTGGTCAGAAGAGTGCCTGCCCCTGCCCCCCAGGGCACTGCCTCCCGCCCTCACCCCTGCAGTGCTATGAAAAAGGTGGGAAGGGAGAAAGAGGGGAGTTGAGGCAGTCGACTGTGTTAGAGTTTTTTTAATCTTTTTTTTTTTCCTCCAAGCTTGCCAGTCTCTGAAGTTAGAACAATAGGCAATATGGTATGTTCATGACTAATCAGGTTGTGACTCCTCTCTTCTTAGTGTGATGGAATGTTCTGCCCCCACAAGAAGGAGTATATTTTATATATAGACTTGTCTTGTTTAGATTCTATAATTGCCCACTGTACTGAGATTCATATAAAATTCCATGTATTTTTGTTATGTATCTTCTGGGAAAAAAACACAATGTGAAATATTAAAAGGTATTAATATCCAAAAAAAAATGATTTGCTCAGAGCTTGAACTGTAGAAAAGGACTCTCAAATCTGATGCTTTTTGTGATATCCATCACAATCTTTATCATCCAATACTAACTATACTTAGATAAGGGTAAATAACACTAGCACTCTTCTTTATAGACAGGGCTGTGTACACCTGACCCCAAGCTCTAGGTATGATGGAGTTGGACGAAAACAATAAATATCTAAAATTCCACATACATTTGATCATGCATATACTTCCTAGAGAAGAATTAGGTTTCTGGTTATTTCTGCCAGGTCCCTCTGCAGAGAGGAGAGCAGGGGAAATGTGTGCTGTGAGAAGTCAATATATGGGTTGGCTTCACATATGCCATACTCAAGCCATATAAAGTTAGTTCATTTTCTCCTCCAACCTGAGAATTTGTTTCCTCTAGAAAACAAGTTCAGTAAGTTTTTTTTAACCTTTTGTGAAGAGTCATGCCATATTAAATGTGATAATAAATGTGAATCTTTGTTGTAACCTGTGAATGGCTATATATACCCAAGGGAAGTTGGTTCACATATTGTCTATGAGGCAAAAACTTATAGCTTGGAAATAGTGAGTATACAATACTACAGATTTTAAATGTTTTCTTTTGGAGCGCCTAGGTGGCTCAGTCAGTTGGGCGTCCGACTTCAGCTCAAGTCATGATCTCGTGGTTTGTGGGTTTGAGCCCCGCGTCAGGCTCTGTGCTGTCGGATCAGAGCCTGGAGCCTGCTTCAGATTCTGTGTCTCCCTCTCTGACCCTCCCCCGTTTGCGCTCTCTCTCTCTCTCCCTCTCTCTCAGAAATAAATAAAAAACATTTAAAAAATGTTTTCTTTTCCCATTCCACCAAGATTTGATTCCATATTCCTTTCCTAAATAATCCCAAAGGAAAAACTTCCAGATCACTAGGATGGTTAGAGGCACAGATCTTGACAGTAAGCATATGGGGATCCAGGAGATTTGAAGTATGGATGCATCTAGATAGTAACTTGTACATAGATTCAGATATGTCTCTGTGGATAAGAATAATGAGCATGCAACGATAGACATGTATTGAACATATACAAGTGCTAGGCCCTGTAGAATAATGATAGCAAATGTTTATTATTATTTTTTTTAAATGTTTAATGTTTATTTATTTTTGAGAGAATGAGATAGTGGGAAAGGGCCAATGAGAGAGAGAGGGGGACACAGAATCCAGGCTCTGAGCTGTCATCACAGAGCTGGATGTGGGGCTCGAACTCACAAATTGAGAGATCATGACCTGAGCCGAAGTCAGATGCTTAACTGACTGAGCCACCAGGTGCCCCAGCAAATGTTTATTAAGCTCTAATCTGTATCAGGTACTGTTCTAAAAACTTGACGTACACTATCTTATTTAATTATCACAGCAATCCTAGTAGTCAGTGACTATTACTATCCTATTTTACATACAGGGATACTGGATACTGAGGCACAGAGAAGTTGAGAAACTTGCCCAAGATCCCTTAGGAAGTATGTAGAAAAGCCAGAATTCCAAACCAGGCACCTGTCAGAAACCAAACTAAACATGTTTCTGTTCCCAAGATGATAAACACAAGGCAAAGCAGAAGCCTGGCTGAGTGAGGGTGGATAAAAAGTCTCTATGAAATAGCAGCTGTTGAGCATTACCATCTTCTCTTCTAAACTCCAAATATAGACAGTTACAACCAGGAGAAAGACATTCTTAGAAAAACTTCTAGATTTTCCTAAGGAGAAGGAAAGACTGGTAGTGACACAGCAAATGGGTATGTCAAGGCTATCCAACACTAAATTCACTAGAGGGAGCAGAAGTCCCTGTATCCTGATAAACATGACAGGCTAAGGTAAATGAGCTGAAAGAGAAACATAAGAATCCATCTGAGTACATACTTTAACATAGGATGTCTATTCTCAGTATAATATTTTAAAAAATATGTCTACTCCATGATTCAGAGTAAATGGAATATAGAGATCAATATTTAAAAAAAATAATAAATTAAAAGAGCTCAAAGAGCTAGGATAGGATATACTGATGACACTGAACAGCAATACAGTTATCAAGAAGCAAACAGATTTACTGGACATAAAAATATAAATATCTTTAAAATCTCAAGAGATAGAACATTAATATAATTGATAGAGCCACAAATTAAATTAGTCAATAGGAAGATCAGATCCAGGAACTTATTTAGAAGGGGATAGAAGGCAATAAAGAAATGGAAAGTATAAAAGAGAAGTTAATAAGCATAGATAATGAAAACACAACATCCAGCAACCATTCATAGCAGTTCCAGAAAGAAGGAAAATAAGTAAATGAGGATGTTGAAATACATAAAATAATAATCTACCAGAATTTCCCAGGATTTAAAAATATTAACACCTAAGGACCTTGAAATGTACAAAATAGTATAGATAGAAAAACCTCACATATATGCACATTTTAAGGAAATTTAACAAAAATATTCTACATGCTTTCAGAGAGTAAAGTTATTCTAAAGGAAAAAAGTTTCAGATTGATGCCAAACTTTTCAATATTAACACTGGAAGCAAGATAAGAGGAGGCTAACATTTTTCAAAACTTTAAAGGCTTTTAACCCCCGTCAACCAACTGTTTTGTTTTTGTTTCTGTTTTGTTGTTAGAGTGCAGATGATTCCCTGAATAATAAAACCCCTCTTTGAAAAACTAAGAAATGAATCCTAGACAACACTATGTGAAATGTGGGAAATAAGTGTAATCAAATAACTTACTAAAGTTTATTACTATACAAAAATCAAAAATATAATGAAAAGTTAGAAGAGGTGATGATGAAAACAGAAGGGAGTATCTTAACCACATGGGGATGGTTATTTACTGGATCTCTCCATTTTCCTCAAACATTTCTGGCTAGTGATTTATAATCTAAAGCAAAAGACTCCTTTCAGTGTTTCCTTCCTCTAACCTTTCAAAGACAAAAAATGTTTTTTGTCCAGAAGTGTTGCCTGGTGGTAGGGGAGCCAAAAGGAATACTCAAAAGAGGATCAAGGATATACAGTTTGGTTTTTTTAAAATGTTTATTTATTTATTTTGAGAGAGAGAGAGCATGCACACAGAGGGGGGAGAGAGGGAGGGAGAGAAGGAGAGGGAGAGGGAGAGGGAGAGGGAGGGAGGGAGGGAGAGAGAGAGAGAGTGAGAGAGAGAGAGAGAGAGAGAGAGAGAGAGATTCCCAATCTCTGCTGTAGGCACAGAACCTGACATGCATGAACCATGAGATCATGACCTGCACTGAAATCAGGATTTGGAAGCATAACCAACTGAGCCACCCAGGTGCCCCATACTGGTTTTCTATTGCTACATAACCAATTGCCACAAATTTAGAGGCCTAAAACAGTATACATTCATTATTTCCCAATTTCTGTACATAAGAAGTGTAGACATAGCTTAACTGGGTCCTCTGTTTTGGATTCTTATCAGGCAGCAATCCAGGGGTAAGTGGGTTTGCAGTCTCATCAGTGGTTTGACAGGGGAAAGATACATTCCCCAGATCCTTCAGGTTGTTGGCAGAATTCATCTCCTGAAGCCATGGGACTGAGGTTCCCACCATCTTGATGGCTGTCAGTAAGTGCTGATTTCCATTCCCAGAGGCCACCTGTGATTCCCTGTCATGTGGCCTTTTCTATAGGCAATTCACAACATACATGCCTGCCTTCTTCAAGACCAGCAGGTAAATCCCTCCAGTCTGCAAAGATGAAGTCATATATAACAAAACATAATCATGGGAAGATATTCTATCACCTTCACCCATGTCTACTACTTGGAAGCAAGCCACAAGTTTTGCTGGCACTGAAGAGGAGGGGATTATACAAGGACATGACCTATCTATACTGGTGACCTAAAGTGTGTCCACTACTCGTACCTAGGGTTTGCCACCTTGGAACTGCTTTCCACCTCCTGTCAGACTGCCAAGGTAGGCTTAAACTTGAGCCTGTTACTGTAAGAGATAACATTCAGGGATATACGAACTGGCATGCCAAATTTTCAAACACCTACAGAGTACAATCACTACACAAGAAAGACTACAAACCAAACAGCATATGCTATGTGAAGCAGAATTATTGAAACAGATGGCCTACAAATATAAAATAAGCATAATAAATATTCTCAAAGATAGGAGGGAGTGTACTATTAATATAGAGCAGGAGCAAGAAGTCATAAGCAAGTTGGAAATATTAAGTTTGCAGGATACAGTAGTTAAAAGTTTTTAAATGGTCTAATTAGTATGAGTACAACTGAAGAGTGAATGAGCCAGCTGACAGATCAGATTGAGGAATCCTCTCAAAAGATATCGAAAGAGGGTGAAGAAATAGATGATATAGGGGCACCTGGGTGGCTGAGATGGTTAAGCCTCTGACTTCAGCTCAGGTCATGATCTCATGGTTCGTGGGTTCGAGCCCCATGTCGGGCTCTGTGCTGACAGCTAGCTCAGAGCCTGGAGCCTGTTTCAGATTCTGTGTCTCCCTCTCTCACTGACCCTCCCCTGCTCACACTGTGTCTCTCTCTCTCACTCAGAAATAAATAAAACATTTAAAAAATTAAAAAAAGAAGATGTAAGGGAAAACTGGTAAATAAAGAGGTTAAATGTAGGAGTGTCAATAATGTAATATCTTCAGAAAAACAAAAAATAATAAACAGAAGAAAGAAGATATTTGCAGAAAGAATAAAGATAAAGAATGAAGAAACCTCAGCCTGGAAGGGCCCATATTGTGAAAAATGGGAGAGGTAAGGAAACATCTGTAACTACATGTATTAGAACACACAACACACATGGACACTATCCATAAATAATGTAAGTTACACTAAAATGAAACTGAATGAGACAGACTTAGGATCTTAGAATTCTTTGTTTTGCACACTTGCCATTAAAATATGGGGGTGAAAAAATATCTTCAGGCATGTTGGCCTCAGAAGATTTCACAAACAAAAATTCCTTTGGAAAACCCTCTTAGAAGAAGCATTCACATATATGAAGGGATGCCACAACCCATATGAGACGTCAGGATGCCTATTTAGCACAGAGTGTAGTTACCTCTTAAACAGGGATAAAAGAAGAAAGCAGTACTCTGTATTGTGCAATAAACTGAGAACTAAAATTCACAGTAGATAAAGTAGAAGAAAAGGCAAAAATGCCCTGAGAATGTTATGATTTTATTGGTTTGGAAGAAAGATCCTGATTACAATTTAAGAAATCAATATGGATATAAATGTGAGGAAAATTCTCTTTGATAGGTAGAAGATATAAAAATAAAAGAAGCACATGTAATTTCAAAACCAACAGAAAACCTAGCATGCCAATGTTTACCAAAGTCAACAAAATGAAAGCACATTAAAGGGAAAATATTAAATAAGATCACAGAAACAATTCACCTTGTAATTATGAAAATAAGATTAAACTCACCAATAAAAGGGAGTAACTCAGATTGAAAACAAAAAAGTTCCAACAATATATCGTCAGTAACATTTGAAAATAAAATAAGAATTGAAAGTAAAAAATGGAGAGAGATATGTCATACAAATATTAACCAAAAGGTATCTGGGGAAGTATTCTTAATATCTAGCAAAATATAGCTGGAGACAAAGAAAATCACAAGAGGTAAAAGTGGATCATTATATCAGTAAGAAGTGTAGTTGAACAAGATAATAAAACCATCATAAATAGCTATCAGTACAATGATAAAATCACAGAATACATAAAGCCAAAATGGAAAAAAAAAAAAAAAACTAGAGAGAGAAATAAATGATCAATTGTTGCTAGAGATTTTGTTACACTTCCCTCAGAAATGGATACAGAAGCCAAAGTAAATAGAAATCTGGAAAATCTGGATAACTGAACTTCTGTTCATTGAAGGACACAGTTATCACAAATAACACAGAAATACAATAGTAGAGACAGGGCAGGTCATAAAACAATATCTGTAAAGTCAAGACCTCAATACAAATATGACCACAGGTATTAATAGGTAATAGAAGATGATATAATGACTAAAAAGTACAAGAAGAAACTGTCAAATTCACTAGAAGACAGAGAAATACAGATAAAATAGTGATATACTATTTTACATAAGAAAGGCAAAGAAAAATTTTTAAATGATGGTCACCTATTAGGAAAGATATGTACACTTGTATACCAGAGGTGGCAATGCACTAGCACTTCTATCTAATGGGGGTGCAATCTCAGATGGGAGACATGCCCATGCCAGCAGAAATACAGTAAGGGCACAGTTATCAAAATCAGTTCATGCTAGGTGATCCGAGCTGGCACTCAGAGGGTGCTTTAATTTAAAACCAGAAACAACAACAGCAAAAAAGAAAAGGACAAAAGTCTCCCTCTCTGCAGGAGGCAGGTTGGGGTAGGTCTCACCTAAGTCACTCCATGATACCTAGAGTATCTTGAGAACCTCAGAACCTGTCCTCTTAGGAGACATCACTCTCCAGTGCTGCTCAGTAATACCCTTGGGTTGAGTGGCTTAATCTCCTCATGTTTTATTTCCCAAGTGAACTCTGAATGTAGTGGGTTCTCCCTTCCTATGTCACAAACAAGAGACTCAAGATAATCAACATACATCATATAACCAGATATAACAAATCAACATTAATCTCTTACTGCAAATTAGTTTCTGCAAACATGATAATTGTGACCTGTTAGAAGTTACCAATTTGGGATTGACTAAATGATAACATATCGTTACGTGTAGTTATACTTGATTCTTAAAAGAACTTCAGCAAGTACCTCCTGATCTAATGGTTTCCCAACTCAGTTATGACCACCCAGCAATTTCTCCATGTATTGTTAGCACTGCACGGTGATCTTCACATAGACAGAAATCCCTTTTTTGACACATATTCATGACACTTTGTGACTGGTATTGTCAAGATAAAGTAGAAGACATCTAGTTAAACTTGAAGTTGAGGCAAATTTTTAGTATAAGTATTTTCCAAATATTACTTATGTTAAATATGGCAACTTCCTATGATCCATATTAGCCTGGATTCTAAACAGCAGGACTGTTGATATTTAACATTTTCTTAGTTCTGTTGACTTTTGTCAGAAATGAGTCTCATTATTCTGGTAATTTTTCATTGCCTACAAACCTTTATCTTGCTGCCAAGACAAAAGAAGGGAACTTGCATCCACCCCCTTAGTTCTAATAAAATTATGGCATAGGTATTATTATCCCCAATGTACAAAGAAGAAAACTGAAGTTCATATATTCAAAATTGCACCTGGCATCACAGGGCTAGCCAGTGGAGTCAATCCTAGAATGTGGAGTCATCTGAGTCCAAAGTCATTCCCTTTCCTCTTAACTATACTGCCTATTAAGAAGAATAAAGGAGAAATTCAAAGATGTGGCAGTGCACTGGGGTGGGTGGTGGGGCAACATTTTTGCACTGATTGAGGTGTTTTCACTAATGTGGGATTGTATCCAAAATATATAAAGCACTGATAAAACTCGACACCCTCAAATCAAATAATTCAATCAAAAAATGGGCAGAAGATATGAATAGACATTTTCCAAAGAAGACATACTGTTGTCCAATAGACATGAAAAGATGCTCAACACCACTGATCATCGGGGTAATACAAATCAAATCCGCAATGAGATATTACCTCACACCTGTCAGAATAGCTAAAATTAACAACTTAGGAAGCAACAGGTATAGGTGAGGATGTGGAGAAATGGAAACCCTCTTACACTGTTGGTGGGAATGCAAACTGATACAGCCACTGTGGAAAACAGTATGGAGGTTCTCAAAAGTTAAAAATAGAACTATCCTGAGATCCAGCAATTGCATTACCTAAAGAATACAAAAATACTATTTTGAAGGGATACAGACATCCTGATATTTATAGTAGCATTATCTAAAACAGGCAATTTATGGATAATCATATATATAATATTTATCACCTTAAATCTATTCATCCTTACAACCTGACAATGATTGCTTTTTTTGTTTTGTTTTTTTGTCTCTTTCAACCAGAAGCTGCTCTTTCTTAACTGTGAGACTATATATGTATATATACATATATACATTATATATATGTGTGTGTATATATATATATATAATGTATGTGTGTATATATATATAATGTATATATGTATATATAATGGAATATTACTCAGCCATAAAACGTAATGAAATCTTGCCATTTCCAATGATGTTAATGGACTTAGAGAGTATTATGCTAAGCAAAATGTCAGCCAGAGAAAGACAAATACCATATGATTTCATTCATATGTGGAATTGAAAAAACAGAACAAATGAGCATAGGGAAAAAAAGAGAGAGAGAGGCAGACCAAGAAACAGACTTTTTAAAAAAATGTTTATTTATTTTTGAGACACAGAAGGACAAGCTTTAGGTGAGGAGGAGCAGAGAGAGGGAGACACAGAATCCAAAGTAGGCTCCAAGCTCTGAGCTGTCAGCACAGAGCCCGACACAGGGCTCGAACCCACAAACCCTGAGATCATGACCTGAGCCAAAGTTGGACGTTTAATTAACTGAGGCACCCAGGTGCCCTAGAAACAGACTTTAAAAACTGGTTTTTAAAGTACTTAGTTTTGAAAGAGAGACAGAGCATAATTGGGGCAGGGACAGAGAGAGAGACCTAGAATCCAGAGCAGGCACCAGCCTCTGAGGGGTCAGTACAGAGCCCAATGCAGGACTGAAACCCACAAACTATGATATCACGACCTGAGGCAAAGTTGGATGCTTAAAGGACAGTGCCACCCAGGCACCCTAAAACAGACTTTTAACTATGGAGAACAAACTGATGGTTATCAGAGGGGAGGTGAGTGGGAACGGTGGGTTAAATAGGTGATGGGAATCAAGTAGTCACTTGTGATGAGCACTGGTTGTTAGAAGGAAGTGTTGAATCACTATAGTGTACACCTGAATATAATACCATATTTCATGTTAACTAATTGGAATTTAAATACAAACTTAAAGAAAAGAACTCCAGATACTGATGATGAGATCTCAGGCTGCCCTAGAGCATTGGTGCCAGGACCTCTGTCATTTTCAGAGCTAAGCTCACTGTGCCATCTCTTATAAGTCATCTACTGGAAACCCAACATGAAGAGCCATCCTGGACATGCACACAGAAGAGAAATCCAAAGCAGTGGCTTGAAACCCCATTTACTTGTCCCTATTCCCCAGAACCCAAGATATAAGTCATTTTATATCTTCTTGCTTTAGTCACCAAATATAGAACAAAACAAAGCCCATATTCGAAATCCTAATTCTAGGAACCATTTATAAAACCCAGTGTCCTTTCCTCCAGCTGTCCTCCTTCCCTGGGAATACACAACTCCCCTACATTTATGAAAATCACTCAAATTATATGAGATAATTATCCATGTTGTTCACCCTCCCCTTTTCTTCCCCTAAATTATGGTCACCTTTAAGAGAATCCAATTGTTCTTTTTTTAAACAGAAGATTGAACCTAGCCTATTAGAATGTAAAATAATGTGCTAACTGGAGTTCAAATCAAATAATGGGGCACAGTTTAAATTTATACTTATTAAACAAATTATCCTCACCTTTGTACCCCTAACTCCATGGGCTCAAAACAGAAGAATGACCCAAAGTTTCCTTTAATCTGTCCATCCTTACAACTTGACAATGACTGCTTTTTTTGTTTGTTTTGTTTTGTTTTCTGTCTCTTTCAACCAGAAGTAACTGCTCTTAACTGTGAGATTATACAGCTCTGTTTGGAAAGCTTTTGTGAGTCCCTGTAGTATAATGACTTTCCTTTAGAGAGCATGTAATTTTAGGTTCTTGCATAACAGCACAGATTTTTATGGTATTACTAAACTTTGTAATTTTATTTCCCTCTGACAATTAAGTGCACATTGATGTTATGGAATTTTTTCTTCCTTCTATCACAGTTGGATGAAATTGGAAAGGCAGACTGTGCTGTGTTGGGAGTGCTCATGTCTAGAAGTGTAAACGTTTTGTGATTCCCTTGTTGAAGATCCATTTCACACATAGGCAAATCCATCACATCGCTACTGTTTGCTTTCAGTTACAAACAAGCTGTAACCCAAAATACACAATGCACCAACCAAAAACAATCAATGTGCCATTTATGCACTCCCTTTGTTTAGGAAATAGTTTAACAGTTTACAGTACATTAATTCAGATGTTTAAACTAACCTTTCTGCAGAAAGTGAGCATCTTTTTTACTTGCATTTTTTTCTCTTGGAAATCATCATTTCTCATCACTAGCCATATCTCTTTCTTGTCTGTTGCACTCAGACCTGGGTAGTAACACTTGTCTTCTATAGAGACCCTCCCTGCTTCTCTTTGCTATATAAATGAGTCATATCACCTGTCTGATTCAGGCAGCTGGATGCAGACAACTGTGAACTGAGCTATGCTATTTGGACATGTATAATTCACTCTGTACCTTGGAGGCAAGGTGAAGGTTTCTCTACAGTAAAGATGAGTGTTCAAGACCCACTAGGCATGTGACAATGGGCTCTTCAGTCCCTCTAAATAGAATTTTGTAATTTATCTAAGAATCTCTAAGAATGATAATGCTCTCTTTTAATTTTCATTTGTTGGCTTTAATCCATTCCCTGATGATTAGAGTTTTATAGGCTTGCTAGGACTTAATGATGCTTCTCCTAGAAAGGTTTATATGATCAATAGTAGTATGATCCCAAGAGAAGATGGATAGAAACTCTGAAATTCAGCCTGGCTCAGCCTCTACTCTATGGTTAGATGCAGGCATTTCCCACTGGAAATCACTTCCCATAGTTGTCAGATCTCACGTCCTAATACTCCATCACTCAGGTTTGTGAAACAGAGGCACTAGACAAATATTTATGACTTTAACTCCATGTAATAACATTACCTGAAAATCTACTAGTGACTCTTGGTCCTTCCCTAACACTTGGATATACTCTCTTATGGACGGAGTGTTTGTGCCTCTCCCCGCCCCCCCCAAATTTCATATGTTGAAACCCCAATCCCTAGTTTGACTGTATTTGGAGTGGGAACTCTAAGGAAGTAATTAAGATTACCATTGAGTATGTATGTGTAGGTGTGGCTGAAGTCTACTCTCTTAGCAAGTTTCCGATATATAATAATTATTAACTATAGTCATCATGCTGTACAACAAAACATCATATTGTACTCCTTAAGTATATAAAACCGGCATTTAAAATTTTTAAAGAAAATCTCTAAAATTGTTTTTAATTGGAAAAAAAGAAATAATTAAGGTTAAATGAGGTTATAAGGGTGTCCTGATCCTATAGGATTAGCATCTATATAAGAAAATGTACCAGAAGGTTCTCTCTCCCGGCACATATGCACAGAGGAAAGGGCTTCTGAAGACACAGTGAGAAGGATGCCATCTACAAGCCAAGAAAAGAGATCCCACCAGAAACCAACCATGCTGTCATCTGGTTCTCAGAATCTGCCTCCAAAATTTGATGAAATAGATTTCTGTTGTTTAATCCCTCCAGTCCGTGATATTTGTTATGGCAGCCTGAGAGACTGATACATACTCATATGTATAAATCATCATAGAAACCATCTTAATATTCTTGGTATTCTCACCAAAGAAGTTGCAAGTAATCTGAATTCATTATTCACACACAAATCACTATCTCCAATATTACACAATCAAGATGAATATATGGTCTTGGATTTAGCAGCCTGGGCAAATAATTATGGATTTATTCCCTCTAAACTTTGAAGCTTGTTTCTCTCAACTATCGTGAATAAACCCAAAATAGTCAAAAAGGGAAAGAAAAAAAATGTTTCGCCATAAATGGTCTGTCCACTATGCCCAATAGCAGTATCTCAGAGCTCAGTGATTTTGCTGAGGTTAAGGATACCATTGAAGTCTGTTCATCTTTAACCCCTAAATATTCACTTTTTGCACTGGTCAAACCCACGAATTCCCCACTGCTTTTTCTAACCCAAGTTTTTTTCCAGATTCAGGAACTTCAACTGTTAGGCCCATAAGGTTGCAGTTTGGTGGCTGGGCTTGCCTAAGTGTGAATACACAGACTAAAGCAAGCCCATGCCCTGCTACATGAGAATAATGCTTCTATGGCCTCTCTGTCCACCATCATTCAAGAAATTCTCCAGCAAAACTGACTTATGTAGTCCTCCTACACAATTCAATTCAGTCCAAGAAAATAACCAGGAAACCCTGCCTGGTGTATTAATGTAGACTGAAAACCTATAGCTGTATATCTGTGTGTGTGTGTGTGTGTGTGTGTGTGAGAGAGAGAGAGAGAGAGAGAGAGAGAGAGAGAGAGAGGAGAGAGCGACAGAGAAAGAGAGAGATGAGGGTTAGGAAGCTTTCATTGGAATTGTTATTTTTTTAAGCATGTATGAAACATCCTATGTACTGAAAATTGTGAAGATTTGAAGACTTAAGTAAGCCACCCACACTTTAGGAGCTCAGTTAGCTTTAAAGTTCTTTCTCACAGGTGTCTCATTCCAGCTGGTTCCCACTACCCCTCACTCCTTTTTCCTTCCCAAATTCAGGGCTTTCAGCTAAACCTCTGGGGCACTCCCTGAACTATTGAGTATTCTACTTGAGAACAGCGATAAATAAATGTGAAGGGGATGAACTTAGCCTGCTCTCCAACAGTGAGGCACCTGTTTAGTGAAGTTTATCCAGGAAGAACTCAGTGATCCCAGGTCTTAGAGCAAAGAAATTATTCACTGTATGATGTGGTTTGCATTCCTTCCATTTAGTGACTATGCATTTTTATTAATGCCTTTCTCTTCACTCATCTGGCCCAGATCCCCTCTAGACCCTCCTCTAGGACTATGTAGTGAGACTAGAAATGCACTTCTTTCCCCCAAACTCCATCTCCCATTCCTAAAGTGATTCTGCAGATTCCTGTTGAACAGACAGGGTAGTCTGTGTACATGCTGGCCAAATTCAAAGCAGGATTTATGAATTCTGAGCAGGATTTTCATGCTGTCTATACCACCGTGAAATTATCTGCTGATTTCATTTAGTGAACAAGGCAGCAGGTTGAAGCCTGGCATTCCCAGACCCAGCAAAGAGATTATGTGGTCACAATGCTAATGTGATAATGCAGAGACTAATGAACAGGACTTCTATTGGGGAGATGGGCTTACCCAACCCACCATTGCTTTTCTAGTGCCTAAGTAGGAGGAATATGAAGGAAGGTATGTTTGTGTAGTATTTCTCCCACTCATTACTTATGCACAGCATAAATTATTCAAAATAAGCAACGATTTCAAAGGAAAAAAATAACTATTTGCATTTCCCAGGAGAGAATTTGCTCCCTTCAGGAAGTTAGTGTCAGAGGGCAAGAAACCACTCCCTAGAACAGAAGTAGTACCATATCCCCTCTGCAGGAGAAAATCCAAATGCTTCAGCCTGGTGAGTCTAACCTTCCATATCTTGGCCCTGCCCAGGCTGATTTCTTTGACTTCACAAAGCCCAACATGTTCCTTGCTCTTGACCTGGACTTAGTTCTTATTCAAAATAGAGGCCAATGTTGTAAGCACCAATGTTTACTATATTATGGGTGGGAGAGCCTCCACTACTCACTTGTTTTGATGAAATATACACAGTGAGTATTACAGTGTGAAACTGATTCATCTTTATAAATCCTTTCTTAAGTACCCTACCCACAGTGATTTTCCTGAATTTGTAGAGCAGTGGTTTTCAAATTTTCATAAGTAATCAGAGTGCCCTAAGAGGCTTATATAAACAAAGGTTGTTGGGCCTCACCCCTAAAGTCTCTTATTCAGTAGGCCTAGGTTGGATACCAATAATTCATACTTATAAAAATGTCCAGGGGCGTCTGGGTGGCTCAGTGGTCGAGCGTCTGATTTGGCTCAGGTCATGAGCTCATAGTTCATGGGTTTGAACCCCATGTCGGGCTCGGTGCTGTTAGCTCAGAGCCTGGGGCCTGTTTCAGATTCTGTGTCTATCTCTATCTCTCTGCCCCTCCCCTGCTTGCACTCTGTCTTTCTCTGTCTCAAAAATAAATAAACATTAAAAAAATATTAAAAAAAAATTCCAGGTAATTCATATGCTGCTAGTCTAGGCATCAACTTCAATAACCATTGTTCTAAAATTGTGCTAGTCAACCTCAAATAGTCAAAGCAACTTTGAAAAAGAAGAACAAAAGTGGAGGTATCACAATCCCAGATTTCAAGATACATGACAAAGCTACAGTAATAAAAATGATACGGCACTGGCACAAAAATTGACATACAAATCAGTGGAACAGAGTAAAGATACAGAAATAAGCCCATGATTATATGGTTAATTCATTTTTGACACAAGCAAAAATACACAATGGAAAAGAGACATTCTCTTCCCAAATAGTGTTAGGAAAATGGACAGCTACATGCAAAAGAATGAAACTACACCGCTTTCTTACACTGTATCCAAAAGTAAACTCAAATGGATTAAGGACGTAAATATGAGAAATGAATCCATAAAAATCCTAGAAGAGAGCACAGGCAGTAATTTCTCTGACATTGGCCATAGCAACGTTTTCATAGGGATATCAAAGCAAAAATAAACTATTAGGACTACATCAAAATAAAAAGCTTCTGCACAGTAAAGGAAACCATCAACAAATCTAAAAGACAACCTACTGAATTGGAGAAGATATTTATTAGAATGATAAAGGGTTAGTATCAAAATGCATAAAATACTTCTACAATTCAACACCAAAACCACAAATAATCCAATTTAAAAATGGGCAGAAGGCATAAATGGATATATCTCTAAAGAAGGCATACAGTTATCCAAAAGACACATGAAAATATACTTAACATCACTCATCATCAAGGAAATGCAAATAAAAACTACAATGAAATATCACCTCACATCTGTCAGAATAACTAAAATCAAAGCACAAGTAACAACAGGTGTTGGGGAGGAATTGGAGAAAAAAGAACCCTCGTGCACTGTTTGTGGGAATGAAAACCGGAGCAGCCCCTGTGGAAGAGAGTATGGAGGTTCCTCAAAAAATTAAAAATAGAATTACCATATGTCCAGTAATTCCACCACTGAGTTAGTACCCAAAGAATATGAAAACACTAATTTGAAAAGATATATGCACCTCTATATTTACTGGCAACAATAGCCAAATTATGAAAGCAGCCCAAGTGTCCATCAGTAGATGAAAGGATAACGAAGACATGGTATATTTATATACAATGGACTATTACTTGAGCATATAAAGAATGAAATCTTGCCATTTGCCACAACACAGATCGACATAGAGAGTATTATGCTAAGTGAAATAAGTCAGAGAAAGAATACTCCATTTCACTCAAATGTGGAATTTAACAAACAAACAAACAAAATGAACAAAGAGAAAAAGAGACAAATGAAGAAACAGACTCTTAACTATAGAGGACAAACTGATGGTAACCTGAGGGAAGTGGGTGGGGAGATGGGCAAAATAGGTAAAGGGAATTGAAAGTATTCTGATCATAATGAACACTGAATAATGTATAGAATCGCTGAATCACTGTATCATATACCTGAAACTAATGTAACACTATACGTCAACAATACAGGAATTAAAATTTAAAAAAAAGGGAAGAGGGGGCAAGATGGCAGAGAAGTAAGGAGCTCTGTACTTGCACTCGCGCCCATACATCACACGGAAAGATCTGAAGCCATTGGAAATTTTACAAAACTTGAGAGATTGGGAGAAAAAGGACACAGAATCCACTGAGAAAGTCTTGTAACAGCTACCTCAAGAAAGAAGCCAGAGTACACAAGATGGAGAGTCCCAAATATCACTACAAATAGGAAAATGAAATAACCAATGTCCCAACAAGAGAGACCAAGAGATACCGTTCAAAAAACACTCTCTGAAAGGATAGGCCCTGGACAGTCAAAGACTCTTCTTGGATAGAGCCGCGCTCATAGATACAGAGAGCATAACAGGTCTTTAAAACCAATAAGAGCCAGAAAGCTAACTAAAACGACGAAACGAAAGAGCTTTCCTCCAAAGAAACTCCAAGAAGAAATGACAGCTAATGAACTGCTCAAAACAGATATCAGCAGCATAACTGAACAAGATTTTAGTAAAATGGTAATGGTAAAAATAATGGTAAAATTAATAGCTGGGCTTGAAAAAAACATAGGAGGCATCAAAGAACCTATGGCTACAGACAGAATGGAAAATAAAAATAGGCATGAAGAATTTAAAAATGTGATAAATGAGATATATAATAACTTAGAGGCCTCCAATGCACGGCTTGAAGAGGTAGAAAGGAGTGATTTAGAAGACACCATTATAGAAAAACAAGAAGCTGACCAATAAAGAGACAAATTGATCCAGGAACAGGAAAGAAGAATTCAAGAGCTCAGCGAGACGGTCAAACGCAACAATATTTGTATCATAGGAATCCCAGAAGACGAAGAGAGAGGGAAAGGTGCTGAAGGAGTCCTGGAACAAATTATAGCAGAGAACTTCCCCGACCTGGGGAAGGAAGTCAATGTGGAAATACAAGAGGCTCAGAGGACTCCCCTCAGACGTAACTTGAATCGATCTTCTGCACGACATATCATAGTCAAAATGGCAAAATATAAGGACAAAGAGAATTTTGAAAGCAGCTAGGGAGAAAAGGGCCCTCACATACAAAGGGAAACCTATCAGAGTGGTGACAGACCTATCTACTGAAACTTGGCAGGCCAGAAAGGAATGGCAGGAGATTTTCAATGTGATGAACAGTAAAAAATATGCAGCCAAGAATCCTCTATCCAGCAAGCCTGTCATTCAAAATAGAAGGAGAGATAAAACCTTTCCAAACAAACAGAAATTGAAAGAATTTGTCACCACGAAGCTAGCCCTACAAGAAATCCTGAGGGGGATGCTCTGAAGGAAAGGTTGCAAGGAACAAAGATTCCAGAGACACCACCACAAACATGAACCCTACAAAAGATACAAAGACTCTAAACCTACATATTTCAATAATAACACTGAATGTAAATGGGCTGAATGCTCCAATCAAAAGACATAGGGCAGCAGAATGGATACAAAAAACAAAATCCATCTATATGCTGTCTACAAGAAACTCATTTTAGACTGGAAGATACCTTCAGATTAAAAGTAAGTTGATGAAGGGGCGCCTGGGTGGCTTAATCGGTTAAGCGGCCAACTTTCGCTTAGGTCATGATCTCGCGGTTCATGGGTTCGAGCCCCGCATCGGGCTCTGTGCTGACTGCCAGCTCAGAGCCTAGAGCCTGTTTCAGTCTGTGACTCCCTCTCTCTCTGACCCTCCCCTGCTCACGCTGTCTCTCTCTCTCTCTCTCTTAGAAATAAAAAAAAATAAAAAAAATAAAAAAGTAAGGAGATGGAGAAATATATATCATGCTACAGGAAATCAAAAGAAAGCCGGAGTAGTGATACTTATATCAGACAAACTGGACTTTAAATGAAAGACAATCACGAGATGAAGAAGGGCACTACAGAATAATTACAGGGTCCATCCATCAGGAAGAACTAACAATCATAAATGTCTATGCACCGAATATGGGAGCATCTAAATATCTAAAACATTTAATCACAAACAGAAACAAGCTTATAGAGAAGAATGTGCTAATAGCAGGGGACTTTAATGCTCCGCTTACAACAATGGATAGGTCAACCAGACAGAAAATCACTAAAGAAATAATGAACTTGAAAGACACATTGGACCAGACGGATCTGATGGATATATTTAGAACTTTACATCCTGAGGCCAGGGAATTTACTTTCTTCTCAAGTACGCATGGCACATTCTCCAAGATAGATCACATACTGGGACATAAAGCAGCCCTCAATAAATATAAAAGAATTGAGATCATACCATGCACACTGTCAGATCATAATGCCTTGAAACTTGAAATCAATCACAGGAAGAAGTCTGGAAAACCTCCAAACACATGGAGGTTAAAGAACACCCTACTAAAGAATGAATGGGCCAATCAGGCAATTAGAGATGAAATTAAAAAATATACGGAAACAAATGAAAATGAAAACACAACAATTCAAAATCTATGGGATGCGGCAAAGGCAGTCCTAAGAGGAAAGTATATTACTCTCCAGGCCTATTGCAAGAGATTAGAAAAAGCCCAAGTCCAAAATCTAACAGCTCACCTAAAGGAACTAGAGGCAGACCAACAAGAACGCCCTAAACCCAGTAGAAGAAGAGAAATAGTAAAAATTAGAGCAGAAATAAACAACAAAGAGACCAAATAAACAATTGAACAGATCAATGAAACCAAGAGTTGGTTTTTTGAAAAAGTAAACAAAATTGACAAACCTCTAGCCAGACTTATCAAAAAGAAAAGAGAGAGAACCCAAATAGACAAAATTATGAATGAAAATGGACATATTACAACCAACATCTCAGAAATACAAGCAATTATCAGGGAATACTATGAAAAATTATATGCCAACAATTGGACAACTTAGAAGAAATGGACAAATTCCTAAACACACACTCACTACCAAAATTCACAGAGGAAGAAAGAGAAAACCTGAACAGACTCATAATGAGTGAAGAAATCGAATCAGTGATCAAAAATCTCCCAACAAATAAGAGCCCTGGACCTGATGGCTTCCCTGGGGAATTCTACCAGACATTTAAAACAGAATTAATCCCAATTCTTCTCAAGTTATTCCAAAAAATAGAAAGCGAAGGAAAACTCCCGGACTCATTTTATGAAGCCAGCATCACTCTGATTCCCAAGCCAGACAAAGATCCAGCAAAAAAAGAGAACTGCAGGCCAATATCCTTGATGAATACGGATGCAAAAATCCTCAACAAGATCCTTGCAAATCGAATCCAGCAGCACATAAAAAGAATCATCCACCAAGATCAAGTGGGATTCATTCCTGGGTTATAGGGCTGGTTCAACATTCACAAATCAATCAGTGTGATATATTACATCAATAAAAGAAAAGATAAAAACTATATGATCTTGTCAATAGATGCAGAAAAAGCATTTGACAAAATACAGTATCCCTTCTTAATAAAGACTCGAGAGAAAGTCGGGATAGAAGGAACCTACGTAAACATCATCAAAGCCATCTATGAGAAGCCTTCAGCTAACATCATCCTCAACGGGGAAAAACTGAGAGCTTTCCCCCTGAGATCAGGAACACGACAGGGATGTCCACTCTCACCACTGCTGTTTAACCTAGTGCTGGAAGTCCTAGCATCAGCCATCAGACAACAAAAGGAAATCAAAGGCATCAGAATTGGCAAAGAGGAAGTCAAATTTTCACTCTTCGCAGATGACATGATACTCTACATAGAAAACCCGACAGACTCCACCAGAAGCCTACTAGAACTGATCCAAGAATTCAGCCAAGTTGCAGGGTACAAAATCAATGTACAGAAATCGGTTGCATTTTTATACACCATAAATGAAGCAACAGAAAGAGAAATCAAGAAATGGATCCTATTCACAATTGCACAAAAAACCATAAAATACCTCGGAATAAACCTAACCAAGGATACAAGAGATCAGTATGATGAAAACTATAGAAAACTTATGAAGGAATTTGAAGAAGGCACAAAGAAATGGAAAAACATTCCATGCTCATGGATAGGAAGAATAAATATAGTTAAGATGTCATTACTACCTAAGGCACTCTACACATTCAATGCAATTCCAATCAAAATTGCACCAGCATACTTCTCAAAAGTAGAACAAACTATCCAACAATTTGTATGGAACCACAAAAGACCCCGAATAGCCAAAGTAATCCTGAAAAATAAAACCAAAACGTGAGGGATCACCATCCCAGACTTTAGCCTCTACTACAAATCTGTCATCATCAAGACAGTATGGTATTGGCACAAAAACAGACACATAGACCAATGGAACAGAATTGAGAACTCAGAAGCGGACCCAAAAGTATACAGCCAACTAATCTTTGACAAAGCAGGAAAGAATATCCGATGGAAAAAAGACAGCCTTTTTAAGAGATGGTGTTGGGAGAACTGGACAGCAACATGCAGAAGAATGAAACTAGATCATTTTCTCACACCATGCACAAAAATAAACTCAAAATGGATAAAGGACCTGTACGTGAGACAGGAAACTATCAAAACCCTAGAGGAGAAAGCAGGAAACAACCTCCTTGACCTCCACCGCAGCAACTTCTTACTTGACACATCCCCAAAAACAAGGGAACCAAGATCAAAAATAAACGATTGGGAGCTCATCCAGATTAAAAGCTTCTGCACGGCAAAGGAAACACCCCACAAAAATAATAGGCAACCAACGGAATGGGAAAAGATAGTTGCAAATGACATATCAGCTAAAGGGTTAATATCCAGAATCTATAAGGAACTCACCAAACTCCACACCGGAAAAACAAACAACCCAGTGAAGAAAGGGCAGAAGATATGAACAGACACTTCTCCAAAGAGGACATCCAGATGGCCAACAGACACATGAAATGATGCTCAGCATCCTCCTCATCAGGGAAATACAAATCAAAACCACACTGAGATACCACCTCACGCCAGTCAGAGTGGCTAAAATGAGCCAATCAGAGAACTCTAGATGCTGGCGAGGATGTGGAGAAATGGGCACTCTCCTACACTGTTGGTGGGAATGTAAACTGGTACAGCCCCTCTGGAAAACAGGTTCCTAGAAACTAACAATAGAACTCCCTATGACCCAGCAATAGCACTGCTAGAATTTACCCAAGGGATACAGAAATGCTGATGCATAGGAGCACATGTACCCCAATGTTCATAGCAGCACTCTCCACAATAGCTAAAACATGGAAAGAGCCTAAGTGTCCATCAACAGATGAATGGATCAAGAAGATGTGGTTTATCTATACCATGGAATACTACATGGCAATGAGAAACAATGAAATCTGGCCATGTGTAGCAACATGGATGGACCTTGAGGGTGTTATGCTGAGCGAAATAAGTCAGGCAGAGAAGGACAAATATCATATGTTTGCACGTATAGGAGGATTAGGAGGAACTTGACGGAGGAACAAGGGGAGAAGAAGGGAAATGGTGGGGAAAGGGAGAGGCAAACCATGAGAGACTCTTGAATGCTGACAAAAACTGAGGACTGATGGATGTGGGGGGAGGGGGATGGGCATGGAGGAGGGCACTTGTGGGGATGAGCACTGGGTGTTATGTGGAAACTAATTTGACAATAAACTATTTGTAAAAATAAAAAAAAAATTAAAAAAAAAAGGTTGCAGTATCCAATATGTAACCATTAGCCACACATGTGTGTGAATTGAGTACCTGTTTCGTGGCTGGTCCAAATTGAGATACAGTCACTACCATAAACACAATGATTTCTAAGGCTTTACAAGAAGAAAAGAATGTGGATAAATAAGGTATTAATTCTTATGGAGTACATGATGGGTTTATAATATTTTATATTTTACGCAAGTATAATTATTGAGTTATTTTATTATCATGATGACTACTATAAAGTTTAAATACATATTATGGATCACAGTATATTTAATTACATACATGGATCACAGTATATTTGACCACACTGTCCTAAAAGGATTATATGTAGGCTAATAGACATGATTACTGCTCATTATGAAATTAAATGGTGAATACAGATTAAAGTGCAAAACAAAATTCAACTACCTGAATATTAACCTGCCCGCCTTAAGATCCTGGGAAGCCTTATAGCAGAATCATAATATACAGGAGCCATGAGGTAGTTAAGATGATCCAATTCAGAGCAAACAGGTTGGTCAAGGAGAAAGAGAGAAAAAGAACAATTTAGGTTGTAAAATCATCTAATAGAATCAAGTTTTAAGAAAGTCAAAAACACGTGCTTCACTGCCCCTGTCTTACAGGTGATACCACCAGCATGTGAAACACAACTCTTATTATCCAATGAATTTGGACTTTATGTCATTTGATTCTCCAGTGTAATAATGAATGAATGAATGAATGAATGTGAATGAAAGTATCTTAAATATTTTACATTCAACCAAGACAAAATCATGTTTTAAATATTTTTGCAGGACTAATATCACGTCTAGAGAAACATTGCTCAACTGGTGTTGAATAGATTTTTAATAATCTGTTGTTATAGCAGTTCAGGAAAATATATATACAGTCTCTCCTGAATATTAACAACTATATCAACAAAATACTTTGAATATAAAATTGACTGAGAAAGTCCCTGTAACTATTAAACATTTAATTTATATTACAGAGCACTTATATAAACATGAAATTTTGTTTATAGTATTCTGTTTGAACCTTTCATGAAAGTTTGTAAGACTGTAACATTTATGCTTTTATAAACCTGTTTCTTTGAAAACCTTAGTCCAGTGTAAAGAGTGTTTCTTGCCTCCACATCCACTTCCACAGAGCCAGAAAAAAAAGCAGGATGGCTACTTCCCTGATGAAACAAGAAGATAAATCCTCCCTGATACAATCTTTACCTTTGACTCTCCCAGTCTGTGGAGGCAGGAAAGAATTCTATCCTACATTTTAGCTGCATCTAATCCTTTCTGGAATCAGCAAAACTGCACGGTAAACCTCTCCCAAGATTTTTCACTTTCTGGCCCTTTTCATGGGATTTCTCAGCATTGGTCTCATCTCTTACCCATGACTTGAAGAAAATGTCCTCAACATGTTCTTTTGGTGGGCTGCCCACCAAGTACAAGATAGCTCCTGGCCAGTGGCCAGTATCTGATAGACCCAGAGAGCAGTGTGGCCAGGAGAGCAAGCAATAGAGAATAGATGAAGTGGAGGAGAGCAGAGCTGTTCTGGGGTCAGGGGCCCTGCTTCCAGCAACTTCCTCTTAAATATCTCTAAAGGTGCTTGAAAATAACTTTAATAACATGTATTATTTTTCATAAAATCTATATGGTTACTTTTGGACAAAAAGGATTTGGTCTTTCATCACAGCAGAGGCTAAAGTAGTTCAGAAGGTAAATATTTAAGGTAAAAATATGATGTTTACCTTAGCTAGAAATCACAAACAACAATCATTCTCCCTTGTAAATTGATTCGGGATTCTCTAGGACAGCATTTTTACTCTGGCTGGACTGTATCCCCCAAACTCCAATCTGCCCTGTAGATGACAGACCAGGACTGAATTATTATTTTTCCCTAAACACTAAGGTTGTATTGCTTGGTTATGTGTATGCATATGATGCAGCTGCAACCGTAGGGAGGGGCTATGCAAGTAAAAGGCATTGTTGGAATTTCTTTGTTTTATTATTCTGCATTGTTATTCCCAAGCCTGAGCAAAGAGTTTTCTCTGCTGATTCTGAACCAGAATGCACTGTTCTTACAAAGTCAATTGGAGAAGATATGCTTCAAGAGAAGGGTCAAGAAACTATCCTTACCACATTTTTGTGTTGGAAAACCCAGCTCAAGCTAAATCACTCTTTCTTAATTTCATAAATATTCATCTTATAGGCAGGAATTTATCCAAGTCAAACTATGTTACTCTTGTAAGTGACAAAGGACATGGGATAAGCAGAGTTGGCTTCCTGAAATCCCAAGGTTCCTACCCTGTCAAGTGATGGCATGACATTTCACTGATGTGGTTTTTCCTTTCTGCTTGGCTATATGGTAGGTAGCTATGAGAAACCAATTCACTTAACATAACATATTAGCATTCATCAGGAATTTTCTTTTAACGCTACGTGATTAAAGCACTGTGGAAATAAATGTAGTTCCTCAAGTGAGGTATGAGTGTGCCAGCCCCTACTAAAACCCTAGGCATGGAAATAGGGGAAAAATTTCAAGTAGACATGGAAAAACTTCTCTAATTACTTCACTATAAGAATCTTAATTAGTCCCAAAGGTTTTTCTCACTCATTTTAAAGCAAACTCGGGTAGCTAAGACAACGAACTATATGCCAATCAAACTCTCCTAGAGTGGGCCGCCCTTATACAATCTGACCCTCTATACTTGAAATTGTGAGTTGGCTGGGATTTTGTTCTAAATAGTAGATATATAAGTGAAATTGTGCCGATAAATGAGCTTTTCTAATTGAGTTCATCCTTGTAAATTAATAAAAAAAATTCCTGCCAATCAAACATGTGCATGTTTGCAGGAATATTATCAGTAGGTAATAGAGATAATTAATACTTCATGACATCAAGGTCTGAAATTAAAATCAAATCTAAGACTTAACTGTGATTATTAAATCTGAGGAAAATTATCTTTCCGATGACAAGTGTCACAACCTTCAGCACCTGAATTAATAACAGGGAGTGAGCCTCCAAAAACACACTGCATGCTTCTTTTTTTTCTGTGTTGCAATAATTACCACTTCGTGACATCAAGGACCTATATGTCTGACTCAAGATAATATTGTACATCAGTGAAGCATTATTGCAGCAGAAAACACAACTTTCAGACAATGTATCTAGTAGCAAAATATCAGTGAAAGGGTACAGAATGGGGAGATGGGAGATACTGGCTATAGTGCTGACCTTTTGAGACCTGGGTTCTAGCTCAGAATCTTGCTGATATTTGTCTCTTTAAATCTAGTTAAGCAAATCATTTCGTCTAGCTTGTTCTTAGTTCTTTCATCATGTGAAGCTAATTTCTGCTCCATTGATAAGATTCATGTTGGATTACACAGTAGTGTTTTTGAGACAATTATGTTTTCTTTTATCCTTTCATTTTTCCAAGATGTACTGAGTACCAGTCATTATGTGAGGCCTTCGGGAACGAAAAATTAGAAAAGACAAGACATAGAAAAGACAAATCCCTGTTCTCAAAGGACTTGATGATCTGATGAGAGAACTGTCTACATAAAGCCTACCAATATGGAGAGAAACTCAGAGTCCAGGAGAGGTGTGTCTCATGCAGCCATGCTGAGGGCAGGTTGCTGGGAGGGAGACCCTGAGAAAAGAAGATGCTGGGCTGAATCTTGCATGACACACATTTTTTTAAAAACTATTTTTATTTATTTCTAGGAGAGAGAGAGAGAGACAGCGTGAGCAGGGGAGGGTCAGGGAGAGGGAGACACAGACTCCGAAACAGGCTCCAGGCTCTGAGCTGGCAGTCAGCACAGAGCCCGACTCAGGGCTCGAACCCATGAACCGCGAGATCATGGCCTAAGTGAAAGTCGGATGCCTAACCGACTAAGCCACCCAGGCGCCCCGCATGACACATTTTTAACAGACAGATGGATGTCCAAGGAGCAAGGGAACTGTTCATAAATTATTTTTCCTACAATAACTAGGTTGGAGTGGTTGATTCTCAGAGAATAGTTACAAACTAATGTGTGACTATCATAGGTTTATGCTAAACACAAAACACTGCTTCTCAAATCACATCTGCATTCTGGAAGTGGAGTGTTATGGTTTATAAAAAAGAAAAAAAATAACTTGCCTGAGGATAGCCGACTATAAAGGATTGGAGCTAGGATTTGAACTGTGTGGCTTAATCTGTATATGTAAGGTCTCTTTCTGTTGCCATTGTTAAGATCCAAGAATCACCGGGGTAAGGTCAGTGAGGACCCTTTCTTAGAGGGGCAGGAGCCAAGAGAACAATTGGATAGAGGACAGATCACAGACCCAGAGAGGGAGTCCAATGCCCCTCAGAGAGTTCAATCACAGAGACCAAGCTGATTTTGCAGGAGTGAGGAGAGGGGTGAGGGATGAGGAGAGGGATGAGGCTGACCAGGGCCTGCTAAACCTCAGACTGAGGGTTGAAGAACTCTGGATACGACAGTGGTGGTCTCTGAGCTGGCTTTGGCCCTGGCTCCCTCTGCCAGAACTGACCCTGGGAAGGCTATAGCTTCCTGAAACTGAGAAAGGGAAGGGGGAAGCAGGTCCTAACAGCACCAAGGAGGTGAGGGAAGTGGGAGTGAGAATCCTGTGTTCATCTGGATCTGACCAAACTCCCTGTGCTAAGGGCTGTATGTAAGATCTACAGCTGTCCCTACTGATCTTTGAGCTAGACCTTCTGACATACAGGCCCCAAGGCTTTTCCTCTGTACAAGTTGGGCTAAAACTCAGGTGGTGTGCATCCACACTGGTAGTTAAAATATGAAGACTCTTCCATTCTGGTGTGTAAATAACCACAATATGAGCTCCCCTCTCCCTGCCACTCCAGCCCCTGCTCCAGGATCTAGCAGGGCTCCCCTCAGGGGACCTTCAGGGCCACTCTCCAGCACTAGAGCCGTTGTCTGTCTGGTGGCTACACCCTGTGCTATACACAATCTTAAATATTTTGATGTCATCACTAAGTCGAAGAACAGTGCTACCCCTCAGGCCCGGCAGGGAGGGGGCAGTTTACTCTGCCCCTGGTCCCATCTGCTGCCCAAATGTGAAATCTCCTCTCAGCTGTGACTGACTAAAAACTTGGAAAACACAAGACTTAAACTCAATACGGGCCTAATAGATGCCCTCTTTCAGTGCACATCCAGCACACACTACTGTTTTTGTTGTTGTTTTGTTTTTTTTACTTTCTTGTCTGATTAAAAATCCTTTCTGTATTACTTTGTAGCTGAGACTTGAGATGTTCAAATTGTGTTAAGACAAAGGGTCTGCTAACATACAATTTCCTCTTTCCTCTACCCATCAGACCTTGCCATTTGTTATCTCACTTTTTATGAGCCTGTCAGATGCCGGAAGTCTAATCTGGGACACCAATTATCACTTTAGAAGTGACGGTAGCTGGAGGCGTTGTCCGGTTCTATGACTGAGCACAAAGGTTAGTTAGAAAGACCTGGGCTGGAGTCCTACGTCAGCCACTTAAAAGATTAATGACTTTGTACAGGTGATTTCATCTCATCAAGTCTCTGTTTTTCAACTATATAAATAATGGAGACATTAAGAATATCTAACATATCAGGTTGTTGTGGATATTAAATGTGACATGACCATGGACATTAAAAGTTTAGAATGCTTTAGTGCAAAATAAGTGATTAATATATGTAATGATTATTGTTACTTATTATCACCTTTGCAGTATATTGTGCTCCAACTCTCAGAAAACAAGTGTGCTCAATCCTAACGCGAATCCTTGAAACCCGGACACGGCACTATGGAATGTCACTGAACATCTCACGCCATGGGAGACTGCCCAAAGTGGGTGGAGGTGGTGTGCTTACCCTGCCGCCAGCCACTTTTCCTTCCTGAGGATGTGACTGAGTCCTTCACAGACACTATGAAAGCACCGAGACCAACTCCAAAATCTTGGTCTCTTGAGAGCCCTGCAAAATAGGGGGTTTGGAATTAACTTGAAGAGACAAATGCATGCTGCGTTGAAACCTCACTGAATTTCCAGGCCACATCTAGTCTTCTTGGAATTTGGTGTGTATTAGCATACTAGAGAAATCATTTTTTAAGCAACCCTTCAATGGCCAGATTTGCTGTGGACTCTTTGTTAACACAGAAAGCCCTGGTGTGCTGCATGTCTGCTTTGTGAGCTCCAAAGAATCTGGAGAAGCTACCCACTTCTAACCCTGCCCCCATCCATCCCCACCTTGGAACAATGTTTATTCCCTGTTTTATCCTCCAAGTGAAGGCATATGTTTCTTCGATTTGTTGTTTGCAGCAAGGTGCAGCTTAGAAGGGAGTGTGGAAGGCTTGTGTTTGCCATGAAATTAAATAAGAGCAATGATACATAGCCAATGTGCACCCATAAATTTCAAGAAGGAAAATTCCAGTGTGGCATGAGGATAGAAGTAGCTGATATATTAGAAGGGAACGACACTGAATCTTGTGCAAAACGAGAGAAATATAATTTCCCTGCATTATCTTGTCCCTTTCTTAATTGCCTACCAAGATGCATTCATCAACTAGCTTCCCTAGGCTCAAGCTTATGACTTGCATGCATTTTTATATAAAACCAGCTTGTGTTTTAAGTATAAAACACACTGCTTGTGCTATCACACCAGACACAGCAAATGGATAAAAATCTTCACTTGTCAGTTTCTAGATACAACGCACTTTGCATTTCAAGATTGGGAAATAGGCTGCAAACACCGAGGACTGACAGTAAATATGGGGGTCTGCAGTATCAGCTGGACTATATTTACTGTGGAGCAGACTCACATTACCACCTCACTACCTGGGGCTTTGTGCAAGCTTGGAGTTGATAGAGGGAAAGGATGGCTAGCCTAGCTGTCTGGGTGATTCCTATCCCAGTGGCAGGCTCAGTACCCACCTTCTAGACTTGGAATTAGTTACTAAGAGATGTATTAAAGCTGTGTCCAACCCTAAAAGCCTGAAAGGAAGGCAAATTTGGAGACTGTGGATTAACTAGCAAGTCAGGACACAGAAGAGAACATGAAGACCATGAAGACCACACAAAGAGGGCATATAAAATCTATAACAATAAGGCCCTTGGTTACCCATACTCCAAAAGGGCAGAATATAGAAGCTGATGATGGTCCCTAAATAAGAATGCCAATAGGAAGTAGAATGCTAATTACCCTTAAACCAATGATGTCTGAGGTGGCAGAAGGAAAGCTTCCATCTGCATGCACTTTTTAAAAAATGTTTATTTATTTTTGAGAAAGCAGCAGAGAGAGGGATGAGTACAGAGAAGGGGAGGAGTCGAGAGGATCTGAAGCTGGCTAAGATGACAGCAGAGTCTTGTACAGAGTTGGTGAAATCATGACCTGAGCCAAAGTTGGATGCTTAAACAACTGAGCCACTGGGTGCTCCCAATCTGTGTATGCTTTAAAGGGCCCTATTCCATCTTGGGCCAGCCTGCCTCACCATGCAAATGGTGTACAGTCAGAATTTGGCACATAAAGCTGGACACATATGGAAGCAATTCCTAGTTCTGACACTAACTGTGTGATTTTTGGCAAATTATATAATCTCTGTTAGCCTCAGTTTCTTAATTTGTAATTTGGGGATAATAATAATATCAATCCTATAGGGTTACTGTGATTATTGAATTAGATATTTCATGTTAACAGCTTAGCATAGTGCCCTGCTATATGGTAAGAGCTGAATAAATGTTAAGTATCATTATCGGTTTTGACTGATGTTGCACAAAAGCAGTGAGTATGCATAGAATTGCAGGAGCCATTGTTTAATAGTTTCGGTTTTTGAGCGCAAGAAAGGGCCCGTGACTTTACCCAAAGCCACACAACTAGTCAAAAGTTTTTACTCTTTGATTTCTTTCATTTCCATTTTGGGGTTTTCTTGCATCATTTTGTTAGATTTATACCTAATTCATTCTTTTGTTGTTGTTCCTGTTATAAATGATATTTAAAAGATTTTAATTCCAATTTTTCATTGTTAGTATAGAAAAATACATTTGTTTTTTTATGTTATTTGTATGCTGTAACCCTGAAAATCTCATGTGTTAGTTATAGGAAGGCTTTTTATAGTTTATTTGGAATTTTCTAAGAAGATAGCTAAGTCTTCTATGAATGGATATAATTTTATTTTTTTATGTTTTTTATTTTTCTTTCTGTTTTTAAAGTTTATTTATTTATTTTGAGAGAATGAAGGAAAAGAGAGAGGGAGTGTGTGCACAAGTAAGCAGGGGAAGGGCAGAAAGAGGGGGAGAGAATCCAGCAGTCTCTGGAACCTAGAGCGTGGAGTTCAATGCAGGGTCAAACTCAGGAACCATGAGACCGTATCTTGAGCTAAAATCAAGAATCGACCCTCTACCAACAAAGCTACGCAGGCGCCCCTTATTTTTCTTTCCTTATTGCACTGAGTAGGGCTCCAGTACAGCACTGAAAGAGGAAATTCTAATATTCCTTTTTTTTTTAAATGTTTTATTTATTTCTAGGAGAGAGAGAGAGGCAGCGTGAGCAGAGAGAGAGAGGGAGTCACAGACTGAAACAGGCTCCAGGCTCTGAGCTGGCAGTCAGCACAGAGCCCGACGCGGGGCTCGAACCCACGAACCGCGAGATCATGACCTAAGCAAAGTCGGAGGCTTAACCGACTAAGCCACCCAGGCGCCCCAAATTTTAATATTCCTAATATTAGGTGAAAAACATTCACTCTTTCATATTATATGTGAGGCTACCTGTAGCTTTTGGTAGATCCCTTTTTATCAAGTCAAGAAATTCCCCTTCTATTTTTGTCACGCTTAAAGATTTTATCATGAATGGGGATGTTAAAGTTTTTCAAAAAAATTTTTGCATCTATTGAAATGATCATGTAAGTTTTTCTTCTGTATTCTGTTAATATAAATTACGTTGGGGTGCCTGGGTAGCTCACTCAGTTAAGCTCTTGATTTCGGCTCAGGTCATGATCTCAGGGTTTGTGAGTTTGAGTCCCGCATCACTGACAGTGTGGAGCCTGCTTGAGATTCTCTCTCTGTTCCTCCCCAGCTTGTGTTCTCTCTCACTGAAAATAAATAAATAAAACTTAAAAAAAAAAACCAAAAACCAAAAAAAACAACATAAGGCCAATGCTTAACTTTTTAAAAATAAATAGATAAATAATGTGGGTTTTTTCAGAAGTTTTTTTTTTTATAAAATTAGAAGAATCATAACTTTACTGGAGTTATTTTTACTTTCCCAAGGATAAACATTTTGATTTATAGAACTTTAGTAGAGAGAAACTAGGAAATAGCTGTTTATATCAGTGTTAAATTTAATTAGTGGATATCTCCTGTTGGTCCAGAGGGTAGGACATCTGCTTCTGAGTTCCGAGAGTGCTTGTGGGTTTGTCCAGGGTGTTCCATGTGAAACTGGCTTATGACATGATTTCCTAAAATAAACTCATTTGAACATGTTATTTTCCCTAAGCTGAAAATCAAGAGCTATGTAATTCAGCTCAAAGGCTAAACTGTGCTCTAATAAACCCTGAAGAGAGGGTCCATATATAGATCAGCCAGGCCTGTCAGAGCTGAGGGCTGGGGAAGGTGCAGAGACCGACAAGCCAACACCAGCAGGCCACAGCAACTACCAGAACACCTGCCCTAAAGGTCCCAAGATAGAGATGACAAAAGATAAAACGAGTTAATACCCAGGTATTGCTTTCAGAGCTTTCCAGGATCCAATTAAAATTTTATGTGTAGGAGTTTAAATGGGTGCTTTAATAAAATATTGATTCATTTGGGTTCTGATTTTTAAAAAGAAATATATCTTTTGTCTCCTAAACAGCACTTGTTCCTTCCTAAATAACATTCACAACAAACTTATACTTTGCTTTCATCATTCAAGTTTGATCTATCTTATACTCCAAAGAGTCCTTTTGTACTATTGTTCTTGGTTTTGTTGCCCATTGTCTTCTTCATCTTATATCCCTCTAGCAAAAGCTACTCCATGAAATGAAGTTAAAAAATAAAGCAGTACTTAAACCATTTCAATAAATAAATGCAACATCTTCCCCATTTGATTTCCTCCCTTGCATTCTGGTGCAGAGAGGAACCCTCACAGCCCCAGACTCTGGCAGATATTCTGGTTTGCAGGTTTCATACGAAGGAAGCCATGTATTAAATTGGGATGAGCCCTTGCATTTCATCACAGAAAGTGAGTGTTGGATTGAAATGGAGGATCAGCTCATGTGGGTATGAGATGGTGCTGGGATCATCAACTGCTGCTCCTGGGCAAAGGACCGAATTATTAAAACTGTTGTTTATGGCCCTTATCATTTACAAACAGGTGAACAGAGAAAAAAGACTTGCAATTTTCCTAAATTAATTTGCAGTTGAGGGTTTTCTTGTGTTAAAAAGATAAGAAACTTGTATAGAATTACACAACAAGTTTACAGCTGTCTAAAAGAACTTCAAGTTGAAGTTTATCTAGCAATATGGATAAAATGACATTTGCCGGAATGACTGTTAGTCCTTATGACACATTTGAGAAACTGAAATGGCTGTGATACAAATAATGCCCTAATCCATGATCCCATCATCTGAAATCTAGCTGGGTAAGTCAGAAAAGTTAACTCCAAGATAGTAATTGTTGGCAAAAGAGGTAGTCAGGACATTGATATACGGGGAAGCCCAAACCTGATAGAGATATTTTTTCTTCCAAATTTTTATTTGAATTCATGTTATTTAACATATAGTGTAGTACTGGTTTCAGGTGTAGAATTTAGCGACTCGTCGCTTATATAGAACGCTCAGTGCTCATCGCAAGTGCCCTCCTTAATCCCCATTACCTATGTAGGCCCATCCCTCCACCCTCTTCCCATCCAGCAACCCTCAGTTTGTTCTCCATAGTTTAAGAGTCTCTTATAGTTTACTTTCCTCTCTGTTTTTAGCTCATTTTATTTTTTCCTTCCCCTTCCCCTATGTTCATTTGTTTTGTTTCTTACATTTCTATGTGGAGTGAAATCATATGGTATTTTTCTATTGTGTTTTTATTTCAAGAAGTCCTTCCCCAAAGCCAGTGTCACTGGCTAACTAAAGGGCTCGCCAGCATTTCAAAGTGAAGAGGTATCAGCTTTTCTTCTCCTCTACTGACTGGTACTACTATTACCTTGCACATAAGCACTCCTTATTTACACATACTCACTTTCATAATAATCTGTTTATATACCTCTCTCTCCAACATTATATACATAAATCTGCTCATGAAACCTCTTGTAGCTATATAATAATGATAATAGCACATATTTGTAATACTAATAACTTGTATTTGTTGTTTGTTACAATGTCCAAGCAACTTACCAAGCATTTTATATACATTAACTAATTTCCACCTCCCAGAAATCCTATTTGATGTAACTATAAGAACCACCCATTCTACTGATAAGAGGTTGCATTTTAGGAATTGGGAAATTTGCTCAAGTTCCCATCAATAGCAAGAAAAGGACTCCAAAGTATAACTTCTCTGATTCCAAAGGCTATGCATTTAACCAATCCATAGTACTTCCTGAAATTAACTCATTCAGCGACTATTTAGTGTGTGTCAAGTACAGCACTGTGTGCCTTTCTAAATAGCTATACTTTCAATCACATACACAGTCCTTTCCCTACATCCTACTTGAAATTTAGTACCATTCATGTATTGTCAATAATATTGAAGTATTTTTCTTATGAAAATCCTCCGGGTTTTTGTCTTTTCTTATTTAAGATTGTGTTTATTTTTCCCTTCATGTATTCATTAATTATGCCATGACTAATTATTCTGAGACAAATTCAAATCTCACCTCAGTGTCATACTTCTCCTCACTCACTTTAATGTACAGAAATTCTTCCCACATTTGAGATTTGGCTATTTCACTTAGCAGTCATCAATTTGAGCCATACATATGTCTTTGTCCATTCTGATTGTAATAATGTAAAGAATATATTTTAAGGTCTTTTTTGAGCCCAAAACTGGGTACCCAATTTAAGCTTGGTGAATTCCTATTGACTGATCAGATCATTAAACAAGTAACCCCAAGATTACATGCTCAAAACAGCAATAACAACTGCAAATTAAAAAAAAACAAAAACAAAAACAAAAAAAAACCACAGCCATAGTTTTTAAAAACAAATTTTGATGTCTTCTGGGAAAATGATACCATATATCAAAGCCAAAAGAATGATTCCCCAAGAAGACAGAGAATCAGAAAGAGTCCAGGGGAGAGTAAAGTCAATAATTCTACTTTTCCATTAGGGAAAAATTCCTCTAACCAGAGGCTATAAAGTTTGAATTGAGAGAAAGGCCACCTAGAGCTTCACACAAAGTGAAGTGAAAGAGCTGTGCTTCATGTCATCCACCTTCTCTGGGCTCGGAAAAGTCTAGAATGTGACCTAGAGATCATAATTCATTAATTCACTACAGTGGGGGGGACAGATCCATCTGGATGAGATGTTCAAGATTTGTTTATGCAGGACACAAGATTGATATTCATTAAATACTTTCCTTCAACCATTCTACTCTCATTATGTGCAACAAGGGTTTAGGTTAGCAAGGATTAAAGAACAAATTATTGTAAAGCAAGAAGCTTTAGCCTCAAGACATACAAATAGAAAGAAACTGGTTTAAAAAAAAAAACAATGTAGGATTAGATTATGAACTTGTTCACTGAACAGTTACATGGCAATTTGCTAAGGTAATTATTACCATTAATTCGAGAGCCAATAATTATCATAGCAGTTCTACCATTTCATCTCCCATTTATTCTCAAATCACAGATGCATATTTTTTTAAAGATACCTGGTTTCCTAGGCTGGTCTAAAAATCTTCCATTCTAATTACTTGTATAATCTTAGGCAGTTTTTGGTGGGAATCACAAAGTTTTCAGAAAGTCTTATGTTAGTGAAACAATGCACTAAGATCCAAAAGGTAATTAATCTTGGTCACTCTTTCTTCTGTAGAGCACTCCAGCCTGGAGGTTAATAGAAAAGGAGGCAGTGGCTGCCATTTTGGATCTCATTCTGTTTCAATTTTCTGGTCACAAACACCATGATTTTTCTAGCCAAAAGGGGTGAACAGGAGCATATAACTCTCCCCTTGATGCCTTTCCCTTAGGCCCTTCAGTCTTTGGAGTGCAGGACTTAGTGCTAGTTTAATTGAACTGCTGTGCTTGGCTTCTCCTCTGAAAGAGAGAGATATATAGTCCCTCTGGTGACTTGTTGCAACAGATTTCAAACTCAGCTGGATTTAACTCTGTGAATTAAAAATACTGCTTGAAATTGGGAGCCTCATGAAAAAAGCAACTCCAGATACTGGCATGTAAACAAAATGCTTTACAAAGGATGTGCAAAAGTTCTGGCTTCTCTTGACTTGACTATGACAAACCTGCATTGCTCAATTTTCTTTTTTAGACCATAGTAATGACTGGTATGGGGTGTGGGTGATCATGGCATATCTTGGTGGAACATCTAATAAATCTGCACTTGAGGCAGTAAAATATGAATATCCTTGCCTTAGAAAAGATATTAGCTTCATAGTTTTGAAAGAAGACAATTATTAGCATTATTGCAATTGCTCACAATAGGTTAGAATAGGTTCATTTAAATCCAAATAATTTAATTACACTGATGTTTTTAGAAGAAGAGCTAGGATCAAAGGCTTACAGAACCTAAGAGCTGTAGAGTATCATCACCAGATTAATCTATGCAGCTACCTGAATATTAAAAAAATAAAAAATCTATGCAACTACTATGAAAAAAACCTGAGGCCCAGAAAGTTTAAAATGATTCAGTCTATTGCTCAGCTAGTAAGAGGAAGGATACAGCCAACATTCAAAGGCTTTTAGGTCTTCCACGTCTTAAGACTTTCCTCTCCTCTACGTAACACTGCCTCAAAGCACTTGTGGAAGCTCTGAAGCCTATTCCCTAACTATATTACACAGAAGAAGGTGAAGTAGATAAGGCTTTGGAAAGCCCTAATAAGATAGGATGTTTGAGGTGAATGATAAATAGCCACATATAAACACCCACTACCCTTCCAATATTTGGTCTAAGAATCCACCTTTCCCTAGTCCTTCCCTTGGGCTGGGCTAATGATGGAACCAGGTAGACAAGAATGAGCATCAGAACCAAAAGTTTCCAGAACTCTACTTGTAGGGCTCATGACCAGAGAAAATTTCTCAACAAACAAAAAGGAAAGGAAGCTATCCAGGAAACAGGGAGAAAAAGTGGCAGAGAATAGCTATCGGTCGGTGTGGGGATTATAATTAGCTGGGCCTTGACAGAGGGTGTTGGGTCTTTAATCCATTATTGCTCTTCCAGACCCATGATTGAAGGGCTAGCATGGGAGATATTGCAAGGCAGACCCTTAAGACAATATTTTATCTAGCTAGTTCAAACCAATGAAATCCAACCACTTATTAAATCTTCTAACATATGCCATGCACTGTGTTGGGTTACAGGTACACAGAGATGAATGGGCCACACTCCCTGTCCACAAGAAAGAGACAGACATGTAGAGTGAGAACTTTAGAGCAATGTGGTACATGATAGAAGCAGCACATAGTCCTGGGGAACAAGACAGAGATCTCATTTCTGACTGTGATTAAACATCCCAGATAAGGGAACGTGGTGATCCCAGGGCCTTTGTTTAGGAAGAACCTATGTCCAAAGATTAAGGGAATATAGCTGAGGAGAAGAAACTATTATTACAGGAGGTCAAGTTGGTCTTTCCTTCAAAGATATGAGCAGGGCAATAGGAGGCAGCTCACTGGCCATGATTGTCTTCTGGTAGGAGTATGGTTTGTGGCCCCAGGAACTAGCTGCAGGGTAACATGGCTCTGCCACCCCAAAAGTCTATAACATGGGAAAAGAGCATAGGATACTAAGGCCCTCCTTCATAGGGGAAGGAACAAAACTGAGACAGGACTCCAGTGTGCTGGGAGCAGCATAGCTGTCAGTAACAAGCGGACATCCAACAGATTTACTGTATTACTGTGTTTTCAGCCCGTGTTTAAAAATAGACATGATGGCTGCAAAGGAAGACAGCTCAATTTTATAGACAACTGCTTCTGTTCTGAGCTGTTACTCTGTTTTTATCTGGGCCTTCTCTTAGCCACTCACACCCATGTCCTACAGGGACAGTCCCTCTATGCTCCATATAGTGAATCACTGTGAGTCGAGACCCTTTACAGGTAAAGCAGTTGAAGATGGTAAATGAACCTGACCCTGCTTTTTGAACCTGTACAGATTCTTTCTTTGGGCCTTAGTTCCTTCCCGGTATTCCCTGAGGACATGGTAGATGGAGTAAATTTCCTTCCAGGGATGCTGTAAAGAAATATTGATTCAAAGACAGCATCCAACTTTATGATGATAAAATGTAAGGAAGCAGTTTGACATCAGTGCTGCATGGGAGTGGAGGAGAGAAAAGAGGAAGTAAATCGCAATGTGTCCTGAAGCTGTTTCCTGTCTTTAGCACAGTCAAGCAGACAAAACAAAGGAGAGGCTTAATCCCTCCTCACGAGCCTTAGGCTTCACAGAGAGAATAAGATCATCATCATTATCCTGCTCTACCTTGTGAAGATGAGTGCCTGAAACAGAAGGGATAACTGATACAAGAAGCACAGTCTCCCCCGTTCAGGGAGTTTACTGTCTTAGAATGCACCTTGCTGATAAATGGCTTCTGTCTGGAGATTCTGGACCCGCACAATTACTGGCCTGCATGGCAGTGAGACTAGCTGCCTGGCTAGGTCCAAATATGGCTAAGGGACATAGATAATTCAGTTATTCTTCTTCAGTGAAATCCCTTTGGTGACATCCTGAGGCCATAATGCATGCACAGAGATAGTGATATGGCCCTTGCCCCTGTGTGTTGGCACCTTCCTTCTTACCTCAGGTAAGCCCAGAGACGTTCAGTGCCCCAACAGGCAAATGCTGGTGGGACAACCTTCGGAAAGCATACTTTCTGGTGCCTCTGCCACTGGTTTATTTAGCATACTTCCCTAGAAATGTGATCTGTGACTTCACTTCTCGTGTGGTGCTATCCACGCATGCTCTAAAACACAGGGGGCTCCATGTATTGAATATCTACTCAGCGCTTTCCTCCTTGATAGTATGTCACTTCCTGCCCTACTTACACCCATTTTTCCAACATATGCCCTTCCCAGTTTCCATAATTCCCCTCTGCTCTGTCACTCACCTTCTCTTCCTGCCATTTCTCAATATTCTCCACCCACTTCTAGCTCCATTGTTTTGCTCACTTTGCTCCTCTTGTGTCTGATGCTTCGCCTACTACTCTAAATGCCCAGAAGAATTGTTTCTTGATGTAAATATACCCCACTGCTATTGGACAAATGTCATTTCTATTACTCTCAAACTCTGGGACTCTGGAGTTCTAGAGGCATGCTAGATATTGTGCATATCTGTTCCCAATTCCACATCAAAGATTGGTGGCTTAAGATCAGCCTTGAATGTAGGAGTATGGTATTTACACCATAGAAATTGGCAAATGCTACAAATCAGAGCTTCCTGCTTCCTCCAACACCAGCCCATTTATGAACAGCAAGTGGCACAGAAAATTATGTATAGGTAGAACTAAATAAATTTTTAATAAATGGATTTTTGCATGCTGAAGATACTTATTATTTTTATCTCCACATACAAAATACCTTTGTTTGTATTTCAAATAATAAAAAATTTAATCATGGTAGACAAAAGAACTTGGTAAAATTATAAAGAGCATATTTATCAGAATTCTACTTTGTTTATAAACGGAAGACATTAATTTAATGGGAGCCAAAGCATTGCTGCCCTCTGAAAAGCCAACAGACATCCTGCTCTCCTTCAGCTGCCAGGTTTGCCCATCTGAGGATAAAGGTCTCTCCTGCCCAGAAAAGACTTCTGAAAACAATTGTCACAGGCACAAATTAACTGTGGCTCTTTATCTTTCCTTTATTTTTAGCCCAGAGCAAGGATAACCTTAAAATAAATTTCTGATCGAAGAAACCCATTTTCTTAAGACTGTAATCTTAGCCCACATGCCATTTAGCTATGAACTTCTTTTTGATTGAGAAAACTTCCAGAGGTGGAAGAAATAGTCTACATCCAAACTAGGAGGCAGAGGATATATGGCTCAAAAATGTCATGATTCTTCAGTCTTACGAAAGTGAAAGAGGAAGGCATGTAACATTGATTTCTGGTTCTAAATATCCCCCGAACTTTTATTTTAGAAGAGAGCCCTGCTATTACATATCCATGAATGCAACCACACAAACAAAATCTGGCTTATTTAAGTAACAAAGGATCTGAGGTAGCTTGCAGATCCAATAAAAGTCTAGGGAATCAGACTCAGAAAACAGGCAGGAATCAAGAAACCAAGGTGACAAAATGCAGCCTCGGTCATGCCCCTGACAATTCATGTGTTAGAATCTCAATACTTCTATTGTCTGTGGATAATTTAGCAACTGTGTTCTGGAGGTTTGAGCTTCTTCTCCCTGATTTGAATTAGTGGATAGGAGTATTAGCTTAGTTGAGCCTAGATTACATGTGCCTGTGTTAGCTTGCTGGTTGAACTCTTTAGATTCCTGTAATAGGGAATAGGCACAGCCTCCTAGAAGAATTCCACTCTAAGGGATGACTTCAAATAAAGAATATTTGGAGCTAAAACAGAAAATGAGAACTATACAAAAAAGGCAAAAAGAAAGAAGATAGGGAGGAAAACAGCAAGACAATTCCTGATCTGCTTGTGCATCTATCTTTCCAGGTAAAGAGAAATCCTGAAAGTCATGTAGATTTTATATTGCCATTAAGATATATTTGAAGATATCTAAGCATTGAAATATTACTTAATTAACTTTATAAATAATCCCCTTCATTCACCTATCAACAGATAGGAAAAGTCAGGTAAAGTGTTTGGGCCAACATATATTTACAAAGTGGAAAAAAATTTTTGAAATAAGAGATGACTGATTTAGTCCTGAAAAACCTAAACTAACTCTTGTTTTGCTTATTCAATAAAAACAATTAATTAACTCTACACTGATTTTCCTATTACTTGTAGAAGGTCAATTTGATATTTAGAAAGCCATGAAAGTCATCACTATTGGTTGCTTGTCCCATACGGTGCATAATTTTGGTCTTTTCTAACAGAAAACCCTTTTGCCTCATATATAACCATTTTTACTTCATATCACGTGTGCCTCAACTTCTAATCTTGCCATGGATTAGCTTACAGGGTGTATATGACCTTACCTTGATGACTGAGATTTGAAGGGGAGCCTATGGATGCCCTTTGAGAAGACAAAGAAAGAGACATGTTGGTACCAGATATTATTAGAACCACATGTGATGCCTGAAATTGCTCTAGTCACCATGCTACTTAAGAATGAGGTTATCATTTGAGAAAATAACCAAATGAAACAGATTCAGAGCCAATTATAGTACATACCTTGCACAGAGCCTGTCCTACCACTGGATTCCTTGTTATCTGAGACCATAGTTTTTCTTTTTGTGAAAGTCATTTTAAGTTGGGATTTCTTGTTAATTGTCATCAAATGTGTCCTAATGTACTAGTTGGAACAATGTATTTTCTTTTTTTGGAGAAATTGAAAGCTACGCTGTTTGCAGTTTCTACTAAGAGGCAAAGCAAGACAGGACAGAGAGACAATTGTTTTTTTTTTTTTTTTTTCTTTTAGAAGAAGGTAACAGCATACCCTTACAAAAATATCATCCTAATTATTTGGAATTAACTAAACATTAAGAGCCAAACTGCATGATCCTCCCACCTTTCACAAAAACAAGTCCATATTATGGTCTAATGATCACATGCACTAATGAGACATTCGAGTGAAATCATTTTTTCTTAGTATTTGAAGCCTACTGCATTTGTCATATGTCTTGTAATACAAATATATGCAACCCTAATGTCTTAGTAATGGAAGCTGGGAAAGGTCATTCTTTTAAGGCTGGATGCTTTAGAGAAAAAAAAATAAATGGACTCAATTATCTGGTCTAATAGGAAGCAGGTCCACTTAGAAAGGGTTAATGCAATATAGTTACTATCCATTGCCTGCTAACCATGTCCTACATGATTCACAATGCACCAGAATCATGTAATCTTTAAACAACTCCACAAGTTAGGTTTTATTAAACCCATTTCTCTAGGAAAGAAACTAGGTTTCAAAGAGGTCAAGTAAGTTGTCCAAGATCACACAGTTAGTAATTAACACATTGGAATATGAATCCAGCATGCCTGACTTAAAAGGATAAAGATACTTATCTTTTTCTATATCTTGTTTCTGGATTAATAAGCTTAGATATAAAAAATGCTGAGAAGGGCTTCATGAGTTCATCTTTTCCTTTTCTTCCTTTTAAAAAAAAATATTTTCTGTAATCATTGTCCTTTTTTCTTTCAATTTTTCTTCTTTGCTCATAACATAAGTAGAGCACCTATGAAAGATACAAGGTTGACTCAGAACAGGTCCTACTCTTGCTGTCTTCAAAAAAGCTAATCTACACATACCTATAACTCAAAGTGGAAATTAGTAAACAATGTAAAAGAGATGAATAAAGGAAGATAGAAGTTTGGAGACAAATGATTTCATAACAATGAAAGATTTGTACAAGAGGACTGCAGACAAGTGGTTCTCTATGATGACAAGCAATCAAAGTGTAGACCATGACTTTCAGAGATGATAAAATCTTGGAAAGACAATACACAAAGATAAACATGTCTCAGGTTCTGAAAATAGTAAATTGTCCTGGCATGTATGAGCGTATCCTAAATTTTATTTCAATCACTGCAAGATGTATCGAGATGAACTCACATGGGTTGATGGACTAGACAAGTGACCTGTCCCTCCATTACACTGGGTGTATTTTCTCTCATCAAGGACTCAGGATCCTCAACTGATCATTCATACATGTTTCCTAGGCCAGATGTAGGCAGCATCCTGCCACTGAGTAGATCTAAGGATCTTCAAATGTTCCTTCTATCTGTATTCCTACAGGAAAACACATTTTGCATGAACAGTCTCCTCTTTGGAATGAATACATAGTGCTTGAGAGAGTGAAATATTTGTTAAGGGTTTACTGTGTTAGGAAGCTATAGGGGGTGAGTAATATTACATCCATGTTAATAATTCTCCTATGGGCAGAAAGGTAATATATTATACTCCATTACTGAGATTGGGAGATAGCAGGAGAAAACCTAAACATTTCCGTTAAGATAACCTTCCCTTACCTCTGAAAAGTAAGTCCTCATTTATCTTCCTTCTACCCAGATAGCTTTGGCTAAATACTATTATATGGAAAAAAAGAGTGTTGTAGATTTTAAATAGGAGGGGATAATACTATGTTTAATATGGCTATATATCATCTGTTCTTTCATGAAACAGTTACAACTATTTGTTCATTCAAAACCATGTGTGAAAATACCCTCTTATTGGTTTCCCTATTTCTTATCACATGGTACCAACAGACATTGGTGATTCATGAGTTTCATAAATATATGGGCTCCCTAAAGTGATTGTTTCCATATTTTCCAGGACTATCATAAAGTTATGGGCACAGACCAAATGAGATGCTTTTATGATCAATACTTAAAGCAGAAGAATAGGTTATAAACATTTAAATCCACAAATCTAATAAGCAAATAATGTAAGAAATAAGAAAACTGCCAGATTCCCTACCTTGATTTAATTCAAAATACATCCAGCAGAATTTAAAGCAGACATTCCAGGGAAATAGAAGTAAAGAGCTCTAGGACACAGTTCCTCAGGGAAGTTACAGCTCACTGCAGAATAGAAGGCTGGAGTAGAATGACTAATGCAATGCAGAATATGGTCAATGGTGTGACAGGTAGGGGTTATATGCCATGTGATGTAGAAGAGATGGGGTTACACGTGCGTGAAGAATGAGAAAAGGCTTCAAAAACAGTTGGCATCTCAGCTGCATCCTGGATAGATGGACAGAGAGAACTTCCATATGTAGAGATGGGGAGGAGGTACTTTAGAATGAGTAAAGGAAGGCAGTAGATGGGCTCAGTCTATGTGGAGACGGTATAGTAGTGAAAAATCAAGAGCTGGCATCAGACGCAAATAGATTCATATCCTGGCTTTCTCACCATCTAACAATGTAACTAAATAAAGCCTACTTAATTTCTTTTGGCCTTGATTTTTGCCTATGTAAAATGAGAACTTTTACATTATAAAACTAATCTCAATTGGTTTGTTTTGGATATTAAATGATGTATGCAAGTATTTAGCCCAGGGTATGAAAATGGTATTTCTGTCCCAATAGTCTCATTCCCTTTCCCCTGCTTAACAAACCCAATCTGTCACCTCTAGGAAGACATATATTCTGCCTTCATTCCTTCATTCCTTCATTCATTTCACAACTATTTACTGATCATGTTCTATTTCATTCACTTTCTTCTCCTAATAATCTACTACACTTAATGTTTATTACTTTGTTTTTAATGCTTATTATTTTGTTTAATGTTTGTTATTTCTGAGAGAAAAAGAGACAGAGTGCAAGTGGGGGAGGGGAAGAGAGAGAGAGAGAGAAATAGAGTCTGAAGCAGCTCCAGCATCTGAGCTGTCAGCACAGAGCCAAGGCAGGACTCGAACTCATGAAGCATGAGATCATGATCTGAGCTGAAGTCAGATGCTTAACCAAATGAGCCATCCAGATGCCTCCACACTGCCATGAATCTTCACTTATGTTTAGTATAGCAATTACCCTGAGAGCAGAGAAGTGTTAACATTTTCTGTCCTCCCCAGTTTGAGAATACCTGTTGCCCTAAGTCAGGACCTATTTGTGAGATATAGAAGTGGAAGATGTGAGGGACTGCCATGTGTAAACAAGGGACAAGACAGGAAGTTCACCCTAGGATAAGTGGCTACCTTACATTTCTCTTTAGCACAGTGAGCCTAGAAGATTCCTGACTTAGCCAGCTTTGAATTTATGTAGACAATGAACCCTGGCTGTGGGATTTAATTTCCCATTTTTTTGTTTGTCAATTGAAAATGCTGGCTTACCCTAGCTCTGGTTCCAGGATAAATACACCTTGGCAGTGTGAGAGTGTCATCAGGTGCTCACAGCCCAGTAAGGCCATTTGGAACAGAAGGAAGAATATAAATAAAAGAAACCAAGTGCATTAGCAACTCACTTTTTTCCCTATGTTAACATAATTACAGATTCCCTTCTTTTCCACATGGCCTTCAGACTCTCTAACCTGCAACATTTCACTATTGTTGTCTTTTTTCATTTTTTTCTTGTTTTTTGCCTGTTTGTTTGTTTACAGTATATGCTAAAAAGAAAGGAAGAAATTGAGTGATTTGCACTACACAAAAATACAAAGATAACAGAGTTGAATGGGCAGGGAGTCTGTGAAAGTTTCCGATAAACAAAACCACTGCTGAGGGGTCCCTGACAGAATCTTTTACCCTGTGTACAAAATAAGCAGCCTTGAGCCCATTCATCTGGGTCACCTTTATTGGAACCACAGCTTAAAAATCATACTTGGAGATCATCATGGTTTTATTATTGTTGTTGTTTTTTTCTTTTTCTTTTCTTCTACATTGTTATCCTTTTTACTCTCCCTACCCCAATTCTATATTTTATAGCTTCTCAAAGGCAAGAAGGAGAAAGACAGCCATGAATCCTTACTTTCACAGAATCAGCGATGAGAAGACAGGTAATATATGCCACTGGGGCAAAGCCCACATCATGGGAAGACCAATGGAGCCTTTACTACTTAGTCATTATGTTTACAACCAGCCATTAGAGAGGGACATCCAAAATCAAGTGAATGCCCACTGTCTTACAGAAATAAACAGCTGACAAATATTAAATGGAGACTGATATGTTCAGGAGAACTATCTTCTTTCTATTGTTTCTCCCTCCCTCCTTTACCCCACAGAGTCACTTAGAGGATGTATTTAAGAAAAAAAAAAATCTTTGTCTCACTTTTAATGTCTCCTCAACTCATCCACTGCACATTTATAAAATGTCATATAAAATATTGTTTCTTTAAAATTCCAGATATTCTTGAAGAAGAAAGGACAGAGGGTACATTTAAGTCAGCAGATTGCCTTTTTCTTAACCTTACCATGTGGACAGAAGTTCTGAATGGCTGGAGGAAAGAATATTGTGGTGTGTGAGTTATTTTGAGGGTTTGGGACTTGGATATGACACTGAAGTCTAGGATTTTAGCCAAGAAAAAAAAAAAAGAGGGAGAGAAAACTCTTCCAGTGATAAACCAGGGCCAGATAGTAAAGACAGAACATAAAGGAATTCAAGAGGAACCAAAAGCCAACTTCTCAGTCTATCAGACACTAGATATTCAATACAGTTAAAACACTCTCAGAGGGTGGCAACTTCCTAATCACCATGTTTCTTTAGAATGATGTTGTTTATTATTAACAAAAGAAGTGTCTGGAAACACTTTCTGGCCAAGTTGGTTCTTGGCTAGAACAACCTTCTCCAGATTTATCCTTTGATTTGTTGCTGTTGCAGTTTGCTTTTTCATTGTGATGAGTTCAGTTTGAAGTAACTTTTATTTTCACACCAAAGATATATGCAAAGATCTCCGGAGTAGCCTCTTCTTCAAAACTGTATTCATCAGCATTGGGTTGGGATGTGGGAAGTTCTACCATCCACCCAGAGTTAACACAGCTCTGAGCCATCATGTGTTCTCGGTCTACAGGTCACAGGACTCAACTACACATTTCATACTCTTTGCCTGTTTCTTTTTCTTGCCCCATATGACTTTCAGTTCATGTCTGCTTTTGTTCCTGGCATCATGCTACTTAGCATGCCTTCAGTAAATAAAGATTTGGCATGTTACAGGCTTTTTTTTTTTCACACTGCTGCACTCAATGAGAACTTTCTGTTGGTTCTTTTTTCCAGTCACAATGTCTTAAAGATTGCAGGTTAATTCCTTCTTGTTAGATGCTTTATTCAAGAGCCTCCTGATTCTGGAAGATTCAGCTTTCAGTGGTTATTTTTAGTACTCAATTGATTCAAGCATATTCCACATTCTGAGGAAAAAAATCACTTCAACCAAGAGATCCTATCAATCACAGCGTGGTTTGCATGCTTATTTAGCTGGTTAGTAATTAAAGGCAGCTAAAAATACCAGGCATGCATGAATGGTGTGATTTTTATATCTTAGCTCCTTTCCAGAGAAGACACAAGTTCCATCAATCAAACAGTTGGTAGCTGAAGTCATTATCACTGAAATTAAGGCAATTATATACAAATGAATATTAATGAAGTATCTACTCAAAATTAGGGTCAGTTCTTAAAATGTAAAAAGAAATTGTAGAGAATCTAGGTTCACTGTTAATTCATTATAAAATAACTTAAGGACACACCTTCCATATTAAACTGTCACTATAGTTAAGTGGGCCCCATTGCATTTATGTTATCTCTTGTTTCAGAGATAGATGATTTTGCATCCATATCTTAGCCTTTATTTCAAGATTTCAAAATGGCCTATAAACCTACATTTAGTATAAGCATACAACAACCCAATGAGAAAAAAATACATTGGCCCTGGGCACTGTGATTTAAAACTTAAATATATATATATATATATATATATATTTATATATATATATATATATATATGAAATTTATTGCAACTTATATTAGTTTTTATACAATAAGGAGATTATACTTGATGATCCCCAAAGATTTTTTAGTCCTAACATTCTATCATTACAAGATTCCAATGTGGAATGAGTACATATCACTCTAACAACTTTGGAAAAGCTAATGCTGGCACACAGCTTACAATCTGATTCTTTAGAACTCTATGGATAGGAGGGGTGCCTGGGTGGCTCAGTTGGTTAAGTATCCAACTTCAGCTCAGGTCATGATCTCACAGCTCATGAGTTCAAGCCCCGCATCAGCCTCTGTGCTGACAGCTCACAGCCTGGAGCCTAGTTCCAATTATGTGTCTCCCTCTCTCCCTGCCCCTCTCATGCTTGCAATCTGTCTGTCTCTTTCAAAAATAAATAAACACTAAAAATTAAAAAAAGGAACTCTATAGATAGGAAATAATTTATGAGAATGCAAGAGGTCTGAATTTTCAAGCTATGCCTGTAGGCAATTAAAGGCTCCCAAATGGGACATTCTTAATTAAAGCTGGTTGAATCCCCCTAGTAACCAGGTGTACACCTCTAAGCATGGCTACCAAATCCAGCAACTTTAGGGACAACATTTATATCTGGGTCTATACAAATGCTTCCCTTGGGGTTGTGCAGTGCACAAAATGTGCAGCCGTAGATGCTAGCCCTATATAACAAATGATTTTGTACTACTTTATTTTTCTTATCATCATGCTACCTATTTGGTACACATGGAAACGAAAAAAAGAAATAGAACACTGTGTTATGACTGAGTACTGGAAATGGGACAAATTTGGAGTCAACAGGTCTTTGGGTCAGTCATCCCTTGGCTGGAACAATCAATGAACAGGGCCTTTCAATGGTCTCTAAAAGGAGACAAAACCTAAGGAGCCACTCCTATATCAAAGTATGCAGACCTTTGAAAGCTGGAAAAGAAGAATGAGAATAAGAAAGTGGTAGGGTAACTGAGCTAGAAGGATTCTAAAAGCATAGATCTGGAAGACAATAGGGGAAAGCAAAAATGGTTAGCAGACAGAGAAAATACATGACAGTTGTGTGGAAAGATAATCGTTCTGATTGAATTCCACTGACTCTTTTTTTAAGTTCTTGCAATTCTTCCAGATTGCTCAGCTGCTTTTAAGAGAGGGGATCACTGTAGAATAGTAACACCTCAAATAAAATTCCATTTCCTGGGGTTCTTAAAAAATTGCCATATGTAGAAGCAGGGATACAAAGTAGATAACCTCTTATTCCTTAGAACCCTATGCAACACTACAGAATGCTTTATCTTTGTGAAGCAGTACTCAATATATGGTAAAGTACTATAGCTCATCTGGTTAAGATCATATAGCTTTCTACTAAGATCAAGTACAACTTACCACTCTTTTTCAATATTTTATTGGAAGTTTTTGCAAATGCAACAAATCAGGAAGAGGAAATAAAAGATACATAGATTGGGAAGGAAAATACAATCTTGTCTTTGCAGATGGCATCATCATGTATGCAGAAAATCTAAACGAATCTACAGAAAAGTTCCTGGAACTCATAAGCATAAAAGCAAGATTGCAGGACACAAGGTTATTAAACAAAAGTCAATTGCTTTCCTATATACCAACTATGAAAAATGAGAATTTGAAATTAAAAATACAATACCATTTACATTAGCATCATCCAAAATGAAATGTTTAGATGTAAGTCTAACAAAATATATACAAAATCTATATGAGGGAAACTACAAAATTCTGACAAAATAAATCAAAGAAGATCTAAATAAACGGAAAGATATCCATGTTCATAGATAGGAAGACTCAATATTGTCAAGATGTCAGTTATTTCCAACTTGATCTATAGATTCAATGCAATCCCAATCAAAATATTTGAAAGTTACTTTATGGATATCAACAAACTTTTTAAAAAGTTTTTATGTAAAGACAAGAGACGCAGAATACTCAACACTATATTGAAGGACAATAACAAAATTGGAGGACTGACACTGCCCAACTTCAAGAATTACTATATAGCTACCTAATCAAGACAGTGTAGTATAGTAGAAAGAATACACAAATAGATCAATGGAATGGAACAGAGTGTCCAGAAATAGACTCCCAAAAGTATAGTCAACCCTTGACAAAGGAGCAAAGTCAATACAATGAAGCAAATATAGTATCTTCAAAAAATCATGGGGCACCAGGGTAGCTCAGGCAATTAAGCATCTAATTCTTGACTTTGGCTCAGGCCACAATCTCTCAGGAGACTGAGCTCTATATCACGTTCCACACTGGGAATGGAGTCTGCTTAAGATATTCTCTCTCTCTCTCTCTCTCTCTGTCTCTCAAGAAACGAAACAAACAACAACACAAATGGTGCTGGAACAACTGGACATCCACATGCAAAAAAAAAAAAAAAATGCATCTAGACGCAGACCTTATTCTAGTCACAAAAATTAACTTAAAAACAGATCACAGATATAAATACAGCATGAAAAAACTACATAACTCCTTTAAAATAATATAGGAGAAAACCTAGGTGGCCTGAAGCACAGTGATGCTTTTTTAGGTATAATACCAAAGACAAAGTCCATGAAAGAAATCATTGATAATCTGGACTTCATTAAAGTTAGAAACTTCTGCTTTGTGAAAGGTAATATCAAGAGAATCAGAAGACAGAACACAGACTTGGGGAAAATATCTGCAGAAAGCACATCCAATAAAGAAGTGTTTCCTAAAATATATAAAGAACTCTTAAAATTCAATACGAAAACGAGCACTCTGATTATAAAGTGGGTCAAAGGCCTTAACAGACATATCACCAAGAAGATACACAGATGAAAACTAAGCAAATAAAAAGATTCCCCCATCATATGTTATTAGGGAATTTCAAATGAAAACAACAATGAGATTCCACCACACACCTATTAGAATGAACAAAATCTGGAACACTGACAATACCTCATGCTGGTGAGGATGAGGAGCAGTAGGAACTCATTTATTGCTGATGGGAATACAAAATGGTTTTGTACCTTTTGCAAGACAGTGTGGTGGTTTCTTACAAAACTAAATGTACTCTTACCATATGATTCAGCAACTGGGCCCCTTGGTGTTTACCCAAAGGAGTTAAAAACTTATGTCTATACAAAAACCTGCACATGGATATTTATAGCAGTTTTATTCATAATTGTCAAAACTTGGAAGCAACAAAGATGTCCTTCAGTAGAGGATGAATATATAAACATCTGGACAGTGGAATATTATTCAGTGCTAAAAAGAAATGAGTTATCAAGCCATGAAAAGACATAGAAGAAAATTTCATATCACTAAATAAAATAAGGCAATCTAGAAAGGCTGCATCTTGTATGTTTCCAACCATATGACATTCAGGAAAATGCAAAACTATGGAGATGGTAAAGGAATAAGTGGTTACAGGTCCAGGGAGAGAAGAAGAGAAGGAGAAAAGATACACAGGTAGAACACAGAGAACTTTTAAGGCAGGGAAAATAGTCTATATGATATCATAATGGTTAATACATGACATTATACACTTCTCCAAACCCATAGAATGTACAACACAAACAGTGAACCCTAAGGCAAATTATGTACTTTGAGTGATTATGATATATCAATATACATTCATCCCTGGTTAAAAAAAATCTATCATTCTGGTGAGTGGTGTTGATAATTTGGAAGGCTATGAAAGTAAGGGGGCAGGAGGTATACGGAAAATCTCCGTGCCTCCCTCTCAATTTTGCTGTAAACTTAAAACTTCTCTAAAAAAAATAAAGTCTTAAAAACATGTGTATAAGTATATTCACAGTGTAACTAAAATTAACCTTTAATGGAAATTGTGTAAAATACAAGAGAGAGATGGAAAATATATATACACATATTCTTCCTTGAAGATCTTCAGTTTGCAGCTAGGATTGAAAATGACTACAGGAAACTGTAGGCTGCTGATGAGTAAATGTTGTATCCCATTTTCCCCTAACTCATACATTGTAAATTCTAGATGAATATCTGTTTTTAAATAAAAAGTTTGTTTAAAAAAATCAATGCAGTACACAATCAATTGAAGAAGCCCATAAATATACCACAGTCACAGTATTTGTGGTCAGTACTATGATAGAGCTATTTTCAGGGTGCTGTGAAGTTGAGAGAAAAGTCATTTCAACCAGGATAGACACAGTCATCCTAATTCAGAGCTCATGCATATTTCCTACCTGGGCACTGAGAATCTACTCAGGACAGGGAGACACAAGCAAAATTAAGTATATGAGTTGTGGCTATGGGTTCAACACAACCTTAGAACTTGCATGCTTCTTCTTTTCCCAATGGTCCCCTTAAGGAAGAGTTTGGTTAATTCAGTAGTATAACTCATTTAGAATATTTCAAAATACACTTTAGGAACTAAGCCACAAATTCATGCACATATGTATTAAAAGAGATTCACTCTCAAGTGTCTTAGTATCATGTTAGGAATGAACCCCAACTGCACTCAGAAAATCCTATATGTCTCCAAATTCTAAATTTCAAGAGTAATTTGCTGTTCTATTGATAGCATCTACAATAAGCTTTCCTAAGTCATTTTTTATAGAGGCAGTTCTTAGCGTGTAGAGTGATATAGAAAAGGGAGTTATTATTAGGCAGTTTTCATTTTAATTATACTACTGTGAAACAACAGGCTAAATATAAAATTTACATGATTCTGAGGATGCTAATTCCTCCTATTTATCTATATTTTCATTCATTTATTGTATTCTTTCAATTTTAAATAATGAATTCTTTCAGAAATATAGAAAATCACAGGAAGTTGAATCATAGCCATTTGTGCATTCAACACCTAGATGACATTCTGCCAAATGACTTCAGCATTCCTTGTAATGATAATTTAACAGATTCAGCAAAATACCTACCTATCTCTTCCCTTCCCTTCTGTCCTCTCTTGAGATAGTCTCCTATAGCTGAGATATGTATCATTCATTGTTTTATACTTCTACCATACCCATGTTTTCACCACTGGTGAATCATGTTTTTGGTGGTTCCTACAAATGTAAGTCATGCATATTAATGACAATAGAGTATTCCAACATATCAACAAACCAGTTTATTCATTTATTTCATTGTGGACCAATGGGTTGCTTACATTTTTTTACTACCACAAATACTTTTGCAGTGTTGCAACTAATGCAACATATATTTTTCACATGTATGAGACTTCTGTGGAGAACACACATGGAGTAGTTGGCCTGCTGGGGCACCGTGTAGGTATATTTTTACCTTTACTAGAGAACTGTCAATTTCCTCTCCAAGTGACTGTGTCAGTTCCCACAATAACTATGCATAAAGTTGCCTATTTCTACATAATTTTCCAAAATTCAGTATTATATTTATAAATTTCTACAAATTTGACAGATAATATTATCTAATATCGATCTTAATTAGCATTTTTATTCTTTTTCAAAATTCTAGTTTATTACATTTATATTTTTACAGGTGATTTCAATATGCAAGATTTATTATATATATATATATATACACACACACAAACACACATGTTTATATATGTATTTTTGTATACAGAATCTATTCTGTCTTATTTTGTGCTTCTCATTTACTGTGATTTCTCTTTGCTTCAATTTTGCCTCAATTTCCTTCTTCCATTGAATTATAATTTTCTCAGTCTCTTTTTTCCCCATTAAATTAAAAGTTCTATCTTCTTCATTTTTTGTTCAATAGCATACATGCTTGTCAAAATCTAAACTTAATCATATTTTTATCCTCCTCCTGTATGATGCAGAGATCTCAGGATGGTTTAACAAGCCAAACCCTTTCCGACTTCCTTGTAACCATTTTTGATAATACAATTTAAGTTTGTTTTTATGTCATAAGTTAATTTTACATTTATTTTTATAATGAATGCATACAAGTTAATAGAAATGTTTACTAACTGACTGATCCTCATCCTTCTTTTTTTGCATTCCACCTTATCTATCTATTTTTCAAAGTTATTCTTTCTGAAATGCATCCATTTAGTAATTGTTTCCACAGGATTTTGTGAATGGGAAACTCTCAGACCTTATATTTCTGAAAAATTTATATTCTCCTTTTTCACTTTACCCTAATCCTATGTTCTTTTTTGTATTGTTTTGTTTTTGTTAGAATTTCTTATAATTTCAACTATTCAATATTTTCTCTTATCTCTTTGAGTACATTAATTATAGTTTCTTTTTTTTTCCCCACTCCTCCCATAGTCTGTTTCCTCCAAGTTGCTTGTTTCTGATTGTTTTGATAACAATGCTCCATGTGGAGGATCCCTTCAGTGTCTGGGGATCCTCCATTCTCAAAATGAAGAGGATAGTGGAACACTGTCAGACTGATTAGCAGCACTGATGTGGGAAATTAAGAACTGACTCTGGTTTTACACAAGGTGTCTGGGTGACCACTGTTTAATCCCCCCACCCCAGTCTACCCCACAGTACCTTCAGACTTTTCCCCTTCAGTTAGCTAGGTGGTCTAGGGGGAAATCTCCCAGTCATCCAATGGTTCTGGGAGCCACGTTAGAAGAAGGGGCTGGGGGACTGAAGTTCAGTATTCATTAAGCACATGTTCCTTTTCAACCCATGATAGTGCCTGGATTCCCTCATTTCAGGGACCATCCATTTTACCATTTCTAGAGAATAAACCTCCAGATTTCCTTGAAGGAGAGATGGTTTAGTCCCCAAAGTCATGGAATGATGGAAGACATCTACATTCTCAAACAGATTTTCCCAAATACTCATATTTTTTTAGCCCTTCCTCATTCACTTTCAGAGATAAGTGGTGATTGTCCTATTGTGCAGGTTGCTTGACTTTTTTTTTCTACTTTATACAGAGAGAGATCAGTAAGGGTCACTGGGTCTACGCAGGAGTCTTGTATATACTTACTATTTATCACAAACTGAAGTCTTATAAACTTTCCCAATAAAGGTTTCAAAAGCCACAGTTAACATCTGCTCTCAACCTCCTATCTGACCCCTTCCAGCTCTTGCCCTGGGTGGCCAAAGAGTGGGTGGCCCTTAATTTTAGTTCCCACTCCAATTCTGGATAAAATTCTCACATATTTAATTTCTTTAATAAGTAATTTATGTATTTGAAATATTTTAATTGCAGTTTTGTTAAATTTTACCTAGCTTTTATGCTGAGTGAAATAAGTCAGGCAGAGAAGGACAAATACCATATGTTTGCACCTATAGGAGGATTAGGAGGAATTTAATGGAGGAACATGGGGGAGAAGAAGGGAAAAAATAGTAGGGGAGAGGGAGGGAGGCAAACCATGAGAGACTCTTGAATGCTGAGAACAAACTGAGGGCTGACGGAAGTGGGGGAGAGGGGAATGGGGGTGATGAGCATGGGGGAGGGCATTTGTTGGGATGAGCACTGGGTGTTATATGTAAACCAACTTGACAATAAACTATTTAAGAAAAAAAAACAAAAATTAAGAAAAAGAATAAAATAAAAAGGCTTTTCATACATCAAAAGACACTGTATATAAAATTATGTCACAGGGAGAAAAGATGGTAACACATTTAGTAATATCCAACATATATTGAATCCCTAAAAATTAATAAGTAAATGCCAAATAGCCCATTAAAAGGGACAAAGGTAGAAAAGATAGAAATTATAAATAATAAGATGTGTTCAAATTCACTATCACCTGAAAAGCACAAATTAAAATAAGTGTGCCAATTTTTACCTATAAGATTGTTAAAATGGAGGGGCACCTGGGTGGCTTACTCGGTTAAGCGTCCGACTTTCGCTTAGGTCATGATCTCGCGGTTTGTGGGTTCGAGCCCCACGTTGGGCTCTGTGCTGACTGCCAGTTCAGAGCCTGGAGCCTATTTCAGAGTCTGCATCTCCCTCTCTCTCTGACCCTCCCCTGCTCACGCTGTCTTTCTGTCTCCGAGAAATAAATACAAATATTAAAAAAAAAAAAAAAGGAAAACAATTGCAAGTGTCAAATGTTTAACCGGTAACTGATACATCATATAAATACAGGAGAGTGAATCCAAAAGAACACATTTTTAGAATGCCTGTGCCCTTTGATTCAGCTATTTACCCACCCTAAAGACATACTTGGATACATTCATAAAGATGAGTATACAAGGATGTTCACTATTGGTATATAGGGAAGTAGTGATGCAATATATATTGAGTCCATAATATAGAATAGTAGCAGCCATTGGAAGAAGGAGATATAGCTACATCTAGTGAAGCACAATGCTCTATAAGACATATTGTTCTTTTTTTAAGTTTATCTATTTTCAGATAAATGGAGAGACAAAGTGCATGTATGCAGCCACGTGAACGAGCAAGGGAGGGACAGAGAGAGACGTGGAGAGAAAATGTCAAGCAGGATCGACACTCGGTGGTGGAGTCCAAGGCGGGGCTCACTTCTATCAACTCTGAGATCATGACCTCAGCCGATTCAAGAGTCAGATGATTAGCCAACTGAGCCACCAGGTGCCCCAAGACCTACTGTTAAGTGTAAAAAAAAAAAAAAAAAAAAAAAAAGAAAGAAAAAAAATGTTTGTTCTAGGGGTGCCTGGGTGGCTCAGTCAGTTAAGCATCCAACTTGGGCTCAGGTCATGATCTCATGGTTTGTGAGTTTGACTCCCATGTCAGGTCCTGTGCTGATAGCTTAGAGCCTGGAGCCTATTTGAGATTCTGTCTGTAGCTCTCTCTCTGTCTCTGTCTCTCTCTCTCTCTGCCCCTCCCTCACTCATGCTATGATTCTCTCACTCTCTTAAAAATAAACATTTAAAAATGTTTATTCTAGGTGAATTCCAGTTAACTCAGTCTTATCATTTTCTAAGAACCATACCTCTTCATTCACCAAAAACAATGTCAACCATTTACTGAGTGCTGACTGTGGGCCAGGGACTTATCCTTATACTATTCCAACTGATTAGGCATCAATGTCCATATTTCACAGATGTGAAAACAGAGATAGATGGAGAGCAAATTATTCTCTAAAGAATACCCAATTAGTTGATAGACTGGGATTTAAAACCAGGTTTTTCCATCTCCTAAGCCCATGTACAGTAAACCAACCAATCTCCTGTGTGCATGAATAGACTATAGGGATATGACAGCTGCCTCCAGGGGAAGGGCATGCAAAGCCATGTTTGTAGGTGTGTAGGTGTGTGTTACTGCTTACGTATAGAGGTGTAGTTGTGGGTAGACAGTATTTACAACATAGTGCTATCATGATACGTAGTTCAGGCAGTGCCACTTTTCACTAATTTGCCTTCTTTATAATTAAAAAAAAATAAATTTTTGAGAGAGACAGAGACAGCGTGAGCAGGTGAGGGGCAGAGAGAGAGGGAGATACAGAATCTGAAGACAGGCTCTAGGCTCTGAGTTAGCTGTCGGCACAGAGCCCAATGCGGGGCTCGAACCCATGAAGAGTGAGATCATGACCTGAGCCCAAGTCGGACGCTTAACTGACTGAGCCACCCAAGTGCCCCTTGTCTTCTTTCTCTGTACTCATTCAACAGCATCCAATAAATGCCTTATTTCCCTTATTTCTTACTTTCTATTTTATTCTGTACTTGCTGCTGAAAATGCCTGTTGTGTTCAGGCAGATGAATGTCACAGCATGCACACTGCTTTGTAACACTAGGGACTATGAACAAGAATTTTACTTTGAAGTAAAAAAGTAGTGGAGACATGGAAGAAGAGGAGGCTGTACAGAGACAGCATAGAAAATAAATGTGTGTGAGTCTGTAAATTTCAAAAGGAAGCCACAATACATGTAATATTGCACTTTTGTTGAATAAATTGTTAATAGTAAAGTGCATCTCTATGGCTTTGAAAGATAGAAGCATCATCTTAAAAATGCTCTTCTTTCAAGGGCCTATCATAGTAGGTATGGAATAGTCATTTAACAAATATTTGTTAAGCTGGAAGGTTTATAAATTGGGAAATCTTAAACTCATCTGAACATTGTATATCTCATCACATTTCCAAGGGAGTAATGTGGTCCTGTTTTAGTCTTTATTTTTAATCAATCATAGAGTTTAATTCTCCAAGGTATCCTGATTTGCTTTCATCTTCATATGGAATACTCATGACCATCTCTTGATATCAGAATCTGTATTCTATAGTTCTGATGCATTGATCATTATACCCAGCTCAATGACTTGTGCATAGTAGGTCCACAGTATGTACCTTACTAAAGATAAGGGTTTTAGTTTCTTTGGAAAAATAGAATGCATACTTAGTGCCATTAGGACAGAAGACAGAATGCATACACTGGTAGCTGGAGGTGCTAGAGGAATCTGCATTATATGATTTCTCTGCAGGCTCAAAACAAGCTGACTAGAAACATCTAAGAACAAGGTTCTTCACAGAAATGTTTTTGCTCATTGTTCTTGTCTCAACTACATGTCACCTCCTTTTGGAAGCTGGAATGGCAACTTTAACGAAATAGGATCCCCTTTCTTCATTCTTCCCCCAGTTACTCTCTTCACACCTGCTTATAACTTATTGGGATTTGTATTTAATTGTCCTTTTAGTTGATTTCTGACTCTCTTTCCTTCTAGACTTTAAGCAGCATGAAGTCAGGGACCAAGTATTTTTCACATACCCCCAAAATGAGTGAAGAGACAGTGTTTATTTAATGAATATTTTAAAAGTTTATTTATTTGTTTCATGAAAGAGATAGAGAGACAGAAACAGTATGGGATGAGCAGAGAGAGAGGGAGAGAGAGAGAGAATCCCAAGTAGGCTCCATGCTATCAGCTCAGAGCCCAACACAGGACTAAAACTTAAAAACAGTGGATCTTGATGAGCCAAAATTAAGAGTCAGATGAGCCACCTAGACACCTCTATTTATGAGTACTGACCTCAGTGAAGTCATTCCCTTTTTCCTTCCTCTTCTTTAACCCAGAAATGAAAAACTGTTATTCAGAGCATAGAGCATCCACTCAAATTGTCACTACTTTATTTCCTTGCTTAGTGCAAGCTTCCAGGCTGTACATCCCAGGAATCATGCTTCAGAGAGTTATAGAGTCTCTCTGCAGTTGAAATGCTCTTTCCATGTAAAATCATCCTACTGCTCAGCAGCAGTTGAGAAGCAAGTCACTTGTGCAAACTCTGAAAGACTATTGATAAAAGTAAAAGGATGACATTTGCTTCTGGCAGTTGTACTCAAAGGTATGTGCCTGAAAGTCAGAGAAAGATATCATGAGCCATAGGAAGTATGAGAGATCTCTGAAGAGAATGTTCACAGAGTTAGGGCACTTATCCACTATGCTTGGTAGAAAGAACAGCTCTAAAACTGAAAGAGTATATGGGGTTTAGGAGATAAGGGCAGGAGAGAGATTGCAGCAAACTGACTCGCATTTTCTTATGCATCATGACCTTGAGCCTTATTGGAGCTTCTGTGTGAGTTACAGTCCAGTGGTAAATAGAAGTAAGACCAAGGTTCACTGCAAACACCTGCACTGATATAACCCATCATGTAAACATCAAAAGAGAATCAAACAGAAGGGAATAGATATATCTGATCAAACATATATCTAGTTTGACATGAGACATGAAAAGATAGATAAATAAAATATTTCTAGGAAAGAAATTGCCCTAAATTTTGTTATATTTTAACTGAGATTTCACGGAAAATTCACCCGAGAAATCAACTGATTCCCAATCAGTGTTTTAATGCAGCCATTTATAGTGCTTCATGCTGCTTCATTGCCCAGGTAATTACTTTTCATCAACCTAAAATTCTCCAGTACTTTCAGCTGGAAAAGTTAGTCTTCATTTCCTCATGCTGAAGTCAGTTGCAAAATGTTATTGACCCAGGTCTGCTGTCATCTTTCACTGGCATGCAAGTGCATGTGTAAGAGAGTCATTACTTACAGTTGTTTTTATGGATACTTAAAAACAGTACTTAGCCATAAGGATGGACAAATGAATATACAGAATCAATGGATGTATAGATAGCAGGATGTGTTCTAACTGGGTAAGTGAATGAGTGTTGTGCACCAAGAATAACTTCATTTATTATATTTATTCATTAATTCAGCAAACATTTATGGTAAACCTTCTTTTTATTCTTAACTTCAAATGGCCAATTTATTAGCCAGGACTTAATTAGAGAAGCAGAGTCCCTTGCAGTTACCTAGATTAAGGAATTGATTATAGGGGGTTGACTACACAATTGTAGTAGCTAGTTAAATAGTAGCAGCTAAATAGTATGTAAATAGTCTTTGTGTGACTCGTGCTTTTGCATATAGCACTGGAGGCTAAAGTCCACAAGGCAGGAAGTTGGGAAGGAGAGATGGATATGAAGCTCTGGAGAGAAAGGACAAACAGGAACCAGGAGATGACCTAGATCTTATGATGCTGAACTGGACCCCTTAACAATTCATTTCTCACAGTCTCTAAGCCTTCATGTTTGATGATGCTGGTTAATTACAGAAGATGGTGCCCTTCTTCATGGATCTAAACATATATTTGACCAAGGAGCTGGAGAAACTGAAGAAGGTGACCCAGGGGTCGCTGGAGGCTCCATGCCTGGCTCTTAGCCTGCCAACAAGGTAAGTCAGCTGACCTGTGACAGCTCGTGTGAACTTCAACCACACCTGAACCTACACTCACCTTCTGAACATAAAATGGCTTGTAGAAATCTCTCATGTGGTTAGTTCTATCCCAGAACCACACACTAAGAATTCTGATAAATGAAATGACACCCAGAGTAAAGTCTAGTGATAGAAGGATGGGGAGTACTTGGGAACTAACTCTTGGTGAGTGTTGAGTCCCTGACTCCTATTCATCTCAGCTACAATGAATGTTTACATTTTAATATTATGTTAGCCAGTAAATCTTTTTTCTTTTTCCTGTTTGTTTAAGCCATCTCAACTTGAACTTCTGCTTGAAAACTAAAGAGACCTGATCAATGTATATATTGTTTGATAGGTTGGAGTTTCTAGGTATGGAATGTAACTGGAGGAATCTAATTCAACTATGAAAAACAGGGTTTAATATTTTTACATGCTCAAAACAATAAATTAATGAATGAATGAGAGGTTCAACAATGAGAGACATTATGATGTATATGTGTGGAAAGTACAAGTTGATAATCAGTATTCACTTTTGCCAGGAAAAGTCCATTTGCAAGAAATAGTCTCCAGATGAGTTGAGCTTCACTCTAGTTCCAAAATAGACTTTATGGCATAATTCTATTGTCACTTGTTATCATCATAGTGATTACAGAAATTTCCGACAGTACAAAGACCAAGACAATCCATGTCCAGTTGGTATATCTGTTTTCCTTTTAATGCTCAGCAAAGTGCTGGCATCATTATGGACCAATAATTATAATAAATTAAGACAAAAAAATTAACTTAATGAAATAATTCAGCACTTAAAGTTGATTCCTCTTGTGCTATCAGTTCTGAGACTCCAAGATTTCTAGAGTGTTAAGAGAAAAAATGAAGTCCCAGAAATTATTGAGTTCTTATATTTATTTCTCTGAATGTAATTTCTCTATTCTTATATGCTAGTGTTTAGTCAGAATTCCTTATGTTCCAAATGAAACAGTCTGGACACATACTCTCTAGCAGTTCTATCCATTTCTGTTTCACTCTAGTAATTCATTAGAGAAAAGAAAGCTCTCTCAATATACTCTCTTGAAAGTTTTAAAGAGAAAAATCATTCTTAGCACACTGTAGAAGATGCTGCGGACCCCCTGATTCCTGGTTGCTGGCCAGGGAACACAGTTAATTACTTTGTAATCTTGTCTTTAGAAATGAGAAAGCAAGCGGCATTGAGTAGGAAGATAAGTGAAGATATTTTAACAGAAAGTGCAAACTAACTGCCTGTGGTTGGAAATGCAGGTGTGCAGTAGCCCAGGGCCAGCATGGCTTTTCTCACAGAGCTGTGTAAATGCTGCCCTGCATGTGAAGAAGTCCAGGAAAATTACAACCATTTTTCATCTACACCACATATGTGGCTCTTCACTATGACTTCCTTGTGTGGTTGTTTAAATTAATGTTCTCTAATGTATCAGTTAGATGAATACATGGTGGTCTATGCAAGTTGAAGCTCATTTCCTTACATAACAAGTAGTCTCTTGGTAAGGGGTCAAGAGCCTTTGTTCAGAAGCAAAACATTTCAGGACCCGCCCTCCTGTGATCCTCTTGACATTGTTCTTACTGTCGACACATTAAAGTTGCAAAATAGCTCCTCTAACCTTAAAATGTATGCTCATATCAGGAAAGAAAGGGGATAGCAGAAGCCATACCGAATGCATTCATTTACATTGATTCTAAAAGCAAACATCTTTGCAGAACATCTAGCAGATTTCACTTACATCTCAATGGAAAGATTAGGTCACATGCCTGCACATATGGCACAGGAGGCTGGGGTTCTGTCAGTAAGAAAGAAGGCATAAAAGGATACTGGGCGGGCAACCAATGTCTTTGGCTATATCTGCCGAAATGGTTATGGGTTCTTTGAAAGCAGAAACTCTATACTTCTTTCACATTATCTTTTTGCTTTAAAAAGTTTCTCATATCCTCATTTTCTTTCTCTGACCATAACTGTGAGGGAATTGGCTTTTGACCCGATGACTCATTTAAATTAAAAGTGAATCAACATTAGACATAAAAGCATTCACACTTATGATGCCTTAATGTTTCAAAATGACTGTTAGGTTAATATAGACATTGCCCAGTACAAGATTAGTCACGTAAACTGGGAAAACTGAAAGCAAAGCAAATAAAACAGCAGTAGCAACAACAGAAGTGCCATATCTATGCAAAACTTGGAGAAGACATGCTTTATCGGCATCCATGCAGGGAAAACAAATCTTATAAAGAAATCTATTTGTATAGATTATTTTGAAAACAATGGTAGAGTATCAAGAAATTTTTAAAGTAGTAAGAAGAGTAGAGTTCTACAAATGTTCTTTTCCTTGACACTGATAAATACAGAGGTACAAGCTTAACTATGTGTGATTAAAACCTAAAAGATGCTACGACCAGAATCAAAATACACTATACAATGTGCACGTTAGAAGAAGAAATACGGAAGAAGAAAAGTTTGAACAATAGTAAATGTGGGGAATAAGCTTAGGAATTCCCTAAGATTGCAATGATGGGTTAACAGCATATAAAAAATTAGAAAGCCATAGGATGAACACACCCAAGTTTGGGTAAACAAGAATGGGTAAAGAAGATTAGGTAAATGAGATTAGGTAAACAGGGGAAAGACCCCCCAGTGAAAGACAGAGATACAGGAATAGAAAAGCCTCAGGATGAAAGCATAAAAAATGAGGTAAACAAGATTAGGTATTCAGGGCAGAAACACCCCCCAACTTAGTACTATAGCAGAAAGCTGCTTTCACAGGAAGGAAGGACCAAAATAGGTAAACAGGTAAACAGCAGGGCTAAGTCACCCCGAGTGGTGCTATTTAGTAAAAGAAAGGTGCCTTGTTGACCCTGAGGTAGCACACTTTGTCTTTCTTGTCCCCTAGGCCAGTTGAGGTAAACAGACGTGGGGCTTCTTGCCTACCTTAAATAAGCTTCTACCTGGCACCAAGATTTTGTTTTGTACTGACCCAAACCCCTAACACTACATATCTTAGAAACTCTCTTTCCCCCACGCCCATGAGTTAACGTTCACAGTTTCATTGCCTCTTTGTGCATGTCCATCATGCTTGTGAGCCTTCAGATCCCAATAAAAATGGAGCAAGGACCCTTACTCATGGCTCCTGTCTCCTCCCGAACATTAGCCTCTCTTGCATTTTAATCCTGGGTCCACTCTCTTGCTAGACAAGAGAGAACTTCAGACCCAGAGTCTATGACAAGTATATAATAAAATAAACTTCTAAAAAAGCAAAGAAAAATGCAGGGTGGACTTGGACTTCCAATTCCCATTAGTTGTTTGTCAAAAACATCTAATAAACTTGGATACAAGAGAAAAACATATAATTGAACTGCATGAGAGCTGAGAAGCTGAAGAGCCAAAAATTAAGTCCTCCATTAAGAGAAACCTCGGGCTGCACGTAGCCCCAGTCCCAGTCCCAGGAAAAGCCTCAGACTGTTCAAGGCTAAAGCCATCCTCAGACCGCCCTCAGTTCAGCTAATCAAAAAGAAAAAAAAGAAACATTCCTATGGTCTGAGTCAAGGCTGGAAACTGCAGATACAAACTAGCCAATTTCTCACTGCTTGCCTGAACCCCACGTGGCCCCACGTGGGCCCTTTGAACTCACCTCATAATTGGTCATTTTCAAAGGATTCTCAAAAGTCATGATTGGCTCCCACCAAAAGTAATGAACACCTCACAGACACTGAATGGCCAAAGCTGTAATTGTAATTGGTGCTTATGTGATGCTGCTACATGTACTGTAACACCCTCACCCCTTACTCCTTAAAAACCCTGTTCGCTATTGTTCTTGGCTTCACCTTGCTGCCACGATACTGGTAGGTGGGTGAGCCCCTGCTCGAGTTTGTAATAAAGACCCTTTTGTACTTGCATAGGTGCTGGCTCCTTGGAGGTCTCCGGGACTCGCAATTCGGGCACAACAAAGCCATCAGTACTTGTGGGTGCAGAAGAGAAAAGTAGTCAGAAAGAGGCAACATTCTATAAGCCACTCTTCTCCTGGGTCTTTGTCTAATTCTTTGGGACAACAGGATGGCCAACCAGGTAGGGGGTCACAGCTAAGAGACTAATAGTTTCCCCTTTATAGAGCAGGAGAGGTAATCCCTAGAGGAGCTGGGGCCACTAAGGAAGGCAGGCTATAAGAGGCCAAGATTCCAGAGGAAAAAGAGGTGCAGAGAAACTAGCCCAGCACTGGAGGTTCTCCATCATGAGGCATTTGATGAATTTAAAGCTGTGCAGGGTAGAAATTAAGAGGCAAAACAGAAAGCTACTGAAACGGAAAGCTGAGTGTTTGTCAGTCTCACTATACTTGTTATACTCGAATCGCGAGTACCCTGAGACTTCCAAGGAGCCGACACCGATGCAAGCACATAAGGGTCTTTATTACCACCTTGAGCAGGGGCTCACCCGTCTACCGGTGCAGCGGCAGCAGGATGAAGCCCCAAACAATAGCGAGCAGGGTTTTTATGGGGTAAGGGACGGGGGTGTTCCAGTGCACACGTTGTACATATGGCATCATCACATAAGCACCAATCATAACTGTACAGCTCCTATGGTAACAGCTTTGACCATTCAGTATCTGTGAGGTGTCCGTTACTTTTGGCAGGACCGAATCATGACCTTTGAGAATACTTTGAAAATGACCAATTATGAGATGAACTCAAAGGGCCCACGTGGGGTTTTAGGCAAGAATCCTCAGTCCCTGACTCAGACCACAGGAATGTTACACATTTCTTTTGATTGGCTGATCCGAGGGTGGTCTGAGGGTGGCTTCAGCTGAAGCTTTTCCTGGAACTGGGACTATGTGCAGCCCCAGGTTTCTCTTAATGGAGGACTTAATTTCAGGCTCACCGTACTGAGGAGACAAAGTGGAGCTTAAGGCCTGCCAAGAATAGAGGCACTAATAAACATCCTGGTCTCTCAGTTGGGATCCTTGGAAAGCTACATCCTAGCAGCATGTATGAGCCACTTATGATTTCTAAAGTTTGTAGATTTCCTATATATATTTTTGTTAATAGTTCACAAATAATCTACCAAAAAATATACATATTATCAAAATATGAAAACAGACTGAATCCTTGAAATGAAGGCCAAACTGAAATTGGTTTAAAATAATTCAACTCTACAAGTTTTGAAAAAATCACACCCAAATCAAAACAACAAAAATGATAATAAAGAAACAGGAAAATAGTGGGGGAATGCCAACCTGTAGGCATTTCCTATATACAACAAATATCATAATCTTAATATCAAAAGTAACATCACGCAGAAAACAGTACCTCTGAAAAAGGAAATTATTTAATATATGGGAAAATTTACAATGAAGATACAGTTGTTGTGGACCTGTGATCTGAATTCATTTGCTGAAGTATGTAAGAAAAGAGACATATAACTAGCAAGATGAAAACGATTAGGAGGAGGAGACTGACAGATATTACTATATTTGTTTACAGCTCAATTAAAATAAAATGATGGCTACCGTATTAGAATAATATCATTAATATATTATTCCCAATAGATTATATTGAAATGTGTCCCTAGCATTCCCTAACATTGTTCCAATACATTTATTTATAAACAAAAGATCACAATTATAATAATAAATTCTCTATTCACAATGTAATAAAGCCAGAAATGTATTACAAAATGATAAAGAAAACTAATCTAATCACTTAGAAATAAAAACAAAAACCTCTGCTAAATAATCTTTGGATCCAAAGATTAATCAAAGCTTCTATGACAAGTTATTAAAATTAACTACAATAAGATTTTATGTCGCATGGTAATCTCATGGTAGCTCTTTAGTCATTTATAGGCGTGGTTGAGACTTTAAAAGAACAAAATTCATTTACTTAATTATATTTTTCATTAAGTAAAAAATAATGAAACTAAATGAAATAAATATTCCGCTCCAGAAACTAGAAAAGTTGCAGCAAACAAACCTAATAAATTATAAGTATTAAATCAGAACACAGAAAAAGTTTAATTCATATGAGAAGTTTTAAAATTAAAAGCCACTAAAAATATGCAAACATATCGGGTCTATAAATGAAATATGAGAAAAAGAAAATGTAAATATGTAACATGAGGACCAAAATGCATCAAAAGCATAGTTATCTAGAAGACAACCTGATAATGCTGCTTTTTCTCAGAATGTAGAATTAAGAGCTCATCTTTTCTTCTTTCAAGCTTATCAAACTGTGCTACATAGTGGACTTTTTTTTTTTCCCTTACTGGGAGATCACTCCCTTCTTATTTACAGGGCTGCTCCAGGCTTTTCTCTATTGTTATTTTAATAATTTCATCAAGAAAATTTCTGGTTTTGTTCTGTTTGTTCTTGTCATCACTGCAAGGCTTTTTATGCCTTCTTTTTGTTACTTTCCAAAGGAAGATGAAACATAATGGGAATGACAATGTGAAGTCACCTTTATTGCTATTTTATTATTAGGCCTACCTTATTATTAGGGCTACTTTATTATTAGTCAAACACATGCCTTGTACAATACAGGACCTTCTAAGACATGCCTGGAGTACTGGCTTAATCTCAAGGTCTGGCCAGGCTTTTGCCCAAAGGTCCCTATCTGACCACCATGTTCTGGAGACCAAAAATACCAAAATCTCATATGAGAAGGATAAAAGTAAACTACAAGTTTTATCCAAGTAGTTTTGGATAAATATCCATTTATCCAAGTCTTGAGCAGAAGCACTTAAAGAGGATCCTTTAAACACAGATTGACTTTGCCTATTAGTAAACAGAACTTCACCAGCCTCCTGAAGTCTCAACAATCTGATAAGCAACTCTAAGTGGGGAGGGAGGATGGCGAGAGAGGAAGAGAGGAAGAATGCTGCACAATGAGCTTCCCCCAGGTGAGCGTGGCCACAGGCAGAAAGCGTTACAAATAGGCTAAGTAATAAATGCACATCTTACCTCAGTGCCAAGGGACTCCAAGAGCGGGAATGAAACACAGGTCCTAGCATGGTTAAAGATGTGGCTGTGGATTTATATGTGCTCCTCCTGATGATTTATAGCTGTGCATAATCAACCTGTTTTGGCTAACATATGTAAATAGTTCCTAATGATTGCTTAAGTAACAATGACTCTGCCATGAGAGCACTTTATAAAAGCATATTTCCTCCGAATACAGAGTGCCTTGAGAACAATATTTTTCTAAGCCTCGATACAGAGTAGTGAGTTGAGCCCACTGTATTTTTATATATAATTGTGAAAAACAATTAGTTCTTTTCAGCAAATGAAAAGGCATCCACAAAGGAAATTCTTTAGAAAACAGTTCATCAACCAAAGCCTAAGGGAACTGAAGGGAAAACAACTGTTGTAGAGGATTTAGAAATATTTTTTTTTCCCCGTCTCCAATTAGAAAAACAATATATTTAACCCCTGGTCTTAACTGTTGGGAGAGATGATTGGTTTTCTTGTCAATTCTATCCCCCAAACATTTTCTAGGACACTGAGTACTGAAATTATGAAGATGAATGAAAACCCTGAAGTTTGTCAGAGACAGATCTATAAGCATGTGTAATTCATCTTGTGGTTTCTTCTACTGAGATTTTATTGCAGGGATTTAAAAATATCAGTGAGAATTCTGGCATGTGGAGTCATCAACCAGAAATAACTTTGCATCAAATCCCAAAATGGTCCTTCTGATTGGCAGGCATGCACAGGCTGAGAAGTAGCATTTCCTTTCTCTTAGACTTGCTCTGCCCTTTATAGAAAGAAGGCAGCAGTTCTAACTAAAAATCTTGAAAGTAATAGATCTTAATGTGGCTTCCATTCCATATCAGTGGCAGATTCTTGCACTATAGATAACAGGTAAGTTATAAACAACTCCCTGGCTGTCTACAGTAGCTAAACTGAAAATATAAAATTTTGGGACTAAATGGAACTTTGGGAACTATCCCAGTTATGCTTAATTCTCTCATTTGGAAAAAAAATAGACTTCTTGACTCAAATTATCTGTCTGTAGAAGCAATATTTTTATCACCTTCAATTTGATTATTTTACTAACTAAATATATCACGATGTTTTGCTTGAGTATGCTAAAAAATAAAAATCTTTCATCAATTTCTGGAGCATAGCAAAGTACCAGAAAACATAGAAAAATATATTGTCTCGATTGTCAAAAGGAGAGAGGAGATGTACTGTGGAAATATGTGACTGGTCAGCCTTGCTGTTAGCTTCAAAGATATAAAGAGCATGATGGCAGTGAACTTTGGTTACTAAATGGGGGAAAAACATCAGGTCGCACTAAATTTGTATTCTCATTATCCAGATAACAGCTGTTAAAATAGATCTTGGTTTTAGAAAGGCATTGAAAAAATTTCTATTTCCATTATATTTTCTTTAATAGTATGACAAAATGTTAGAGCATGTATCGGTCTGTGAACTGATTTTATAACTGTTTAAACAAGATGGTTCACTTACTAGCTTCTTGTCAGGCTAGATATACCTTCCATTTGGTTCTATTTGGTTCAATACTGCCAACCCATGAACTGACCCCCCAAAAAGGAAGAATATATGTGTGTTACATGGAACCCTTGATAAAGTTGGAAAGGAGCACTAAGTATTGTCGTTGGCAAAATCAGAGTTCAAAATTATCTTGAAAATCTGTAATGTTCTAAGCCAATATATGAAATCTGATACTTATAAATGCATAAATTTCCATATTAAGGATCAAAAATCTATTTGCATCAGCATAGAATGAAAGAGACCATAGGTTTCTGAGAATTTTATTTTTAAATTAGGTTTGATATGGGCCTGTGATCTCATGTAGCTAATATATTCTAACACTGAATTTGCATGAATTTATAGATAAGAGTTTACAGAGTCATAAGAAGTCTGAAGGTTAACCCTACATTGGGAGTTCTTCAGTTCAGAAATCATATTTTTAGAGGATAGTTGGTCAATTAAAAGAGGATGGAACAGAGACAGAAAAAAGATGACGGGAAAGCTAATGATGTCTGAGACCAGGGACTTATCTGAACACAATGTAGCTGAAAGAACCAGTCACTCACCAAAAACTCTTTCACACATTAAGTAACGATTACACTGTATAAGAACATGGAAATATAGGGGCGCCTGGGTGGCTTAGTCGGTTGGGCGTCTGACTTTCACTTAAGTCATGATCTCGCAGTTCGTGGGTTCGAGCCCCGCGTCGGGCTCTGTGCTGACTGCCAGCTCAGAGCCTGGAGCCTGTTTCCATCTGTGACTCCCTCTCTCTCTGACCCTCCCCTGCTCACGCTCTCTCTCTCTCTCTAGAAATAAATAAAACATTAAAAAAAAAAACTTAAAAAAAAAAAAAGAACATGGAAATATAGAGCCTTCCTTCCATCCTCAAAGAACTCATAGTTGCATGAGGAAGAAAGATAAATATTTCTAACATTATGCATTGGACGAGAACAGTTTACAGAGAATTTCAGTAGCACATAGGAATGATTCTTCATGGGGATGGCAGCAAAGCAGGGTGTCAGAAAAGTTTAAAATTGAGACTATTTTGTTTGGGAAAAGAAAGTCAAGGAAAAGAACTATTTAATTTAATCTAATAGTGCTTGAGGCATCCTACCATTATGTTATATTCATTTTACTTCTGTGTCTGCTCATACTGTTGCCCTTCTGTAACATCCTGCCTCTCCTAAATTCTACCAACCCTTCAAGACTTGGTTGCCAACAAGTATCTCCCCTCATGAAGTCCACAGGATGATGTCAGGTGACCCTGACAACAGGAATTTCCATTACACTTATTATGCCATTTGTACCATTATCATTTGCTGCTATCATAACCAATTTACCTGATCCTGTATTCAATATGCTTTAGAGCAGAAGGGAAACATCTTTCCAGCCCCTAACTGTGCTCTGTACCAGCTTGACACAGACAGGCTTAATAAATACCTGTAGTTAGCCAATTATCCCACTTTCTTTAATAAAAAAAAACCAATTCTGGGCCTCTGACTACTGAGCTGACTTCCCAAGCTCCTTCCTTAGTGTATTATTTCCCCACCTAAGAAAGCAGAATTCCTCCCTCCCACATTAACCCTATGGGGGTGGGGTGGAAAATGGATTGCACATCTCTGATAGAGCCAGCCTGATGACATTGTCAGCTTAGATTTATCTGTCCCCAAACGTGGCCCTAGATCCAGACCAACTTCTGTCCTACTTGCAGTGATTTTGTTCATAAAGTTTCAAGCCACAAGGAAAACTGAAATCTTTGTGTCCTATATCCTGAAACTTGTGAAGGTATCTTGCTTTTATCTTTCTGATTTTTTTTCCATCTATTATAAAGCTGCTAAAAGCCTCAGGTATGGGCAGTGTTTCTTTGGGCTCAGTTGCATACATCCCAGTGGCTTCTTCCTTTCTGACAACCAGTCTTTTCTACCAAACATGCCTTCATCTTGTTACAAAATAGGGCTCATGAATTTGGCCCTGCCCACGGAACAATCAGCATGCTGGTGATTGCTTTGAAAGCAGTATTATACTAATACGGGATCTCATTAGAACCCCTTTCCAGGGATCTAGGGGTTTCTTCTAAATCCAAATGGAGATTGTGGTGTTCATTATGTGTTCAGAATTGCTGCTTCTCTGTACCATCAAACGGCCTGAAGAGAGAAAATCTTTTGACCTTTGTAATTGCTACAATATTACGTAGGGTTCTTCCTCCGTTTGAAAAGAGTAATAAATATTACAGAGCCATACTTCTTTTTCCTCCTAAATGCAAATAAAATAGAGGAAAAAAATTTTCTTCTGAGCACATTTCAGTGGCACCATACCATCCAGTTCCTGGGAGGGTAATTCGTGGGGGGATCGTGCCACAGTTGGCAAAACTCGGGGTCCATTTTGGATAATTTCCAAAGACTGGCTCGGGGACTCAGGTTGCAGAATTAGCTCATCCAGGGCTTCAGCTCCTGGTTTCAGACTCATTAAGACTGTCTTGTCAGGGTAGGTATGTGATCAGTTTCTGGACTGCAAACTAAGCCCAATAAACTGCTGAACTCGGCTTAAAAAGTTAATTACCAAATCTGGTGCATATGGTGCAGAAAAAGGATAGAAACTACAAATTAATGTGCAGACCAGCAATTTTTATAAAGAAAATTCCTTTCAAAAATATAAATATTCCACAGCCATTGCTTGGGCCTGAGCATAATCTCAATTCACCTCCAAGTTCTTGTTTCTTTTTTACCTGCCAGCCTGTTTCCTTTTTCTGTTCTCATACAGGTTTGTATGGGGATGCACCCTGAAACTTGTCAAGGTATCTTGACAGATAAAGCACAATGCACAAGGCATGAGCAGCTTCTTCAGACCCATTAAAAACGTCCACATTCAAGCTAAATACCATGTGGGTTTTTAGTAGAAATATAGATAGGGTGCCAGTTCATAAGTTTTCCTGAAGGGCCACCATTTTTATGAAGGAAATTCCTTGGTGTGTTTGAGAATTTCTCTTCTCAAACTGGTAACATAAAAAGTAACTGCTGTAGTGTCCACAGCAGGCCAAGTCATGCACCTGTGTGCAGCACTTTAGGAACTGTAACCGGGGGTCATGGTACCATTGGAATAGACAGCCTGCACTTGGGGAAGTTCAGGAGGGTGGCTGAACCATCCACCTGCCCCCATTCTCTTTCACCATGACCCAGGTTTGGTGGAGGATAGGGAGGAAGTGGACCCCCATCTTCTCTTTGTTTCCATCCATTTCATCCTCTTGGTTTGAACATAAATATGGTTCTTTGAAGCAGATATGTGTGAACGATCCATGCTTTCCTGGATCAGGTCTAACTATACCTAAGAAAGCAGAGTTGAGCCGAAGGTGCTACAGAGTATAAATAATGAAGTGGAGACCTATGTTTCCATTCTTGATTCTTATGGTGCCTGGCACAGTGCTTGGCATCAAAAATTAAGACTAGCAGTTAGTCTTTGTTGGAATGAAGGAAAAGTGAAGAGGAAACAGGATCCATTCACTTCAAGTTCACAGTGTGTTTAAAAAGAGACGCAAAGACCCCCATGTGAATGTGGTAATGCTTTCACAGAAGTCATGCAAAATGCTTCAGGATCACTGAAGATGGAGTGCATGCATGACACAGGAGCATTTCAACAAAGGCTGAAGCAATAGTTAGTGCAGCTTTACACTTTGGATCTGTTGTTTTACACAGATCATTTTCCAGAAAGCTATGCTGTTTCTTATTTCTCCAGCCTGAAGATATAAAGAAATAACATTTTCAGTGTGCCTATTAAGAGGTGCCATGCTAGATGTTCCAATTCACTGTGTAAACCTTTAAACAGTTCCGTCCCATTAATATACTGTACCTAAGTATAAGTATACCTATGGTAGGGTCCCCTCCCTAAGTAGAGAAAGGGGGAAGAAAACCCTCAAGACAACATGGCTACACACACACACACACACACACACACACACACACACACACACACACATATGTGTGACAACATTCCTCATGACCTCATAACATGAGACCACTTAATCAGACTACATGTTTCTGTGTTACCATATATGGGAGACAAAGAAATATAAAACAAAAAAAGAAAAGAAAACAAAACAACAACAACAAAAAAAAACCCCAAACTACATCACGTGGCATTCAGGGCTCAGTTCTTCAGGTACGAACCCAACTGAGCAGTGTCAGCACAAATAAAGTTGCTTTCTGAGAAGAAAAGCTGCAGTGTCATGACTCTCTATGAGAGAATCCTGCTACATACCAATTTAAAAGATGTATAAATTGAGGCTCATGAAATTTAGGTCACTCCTCAAATGCGTAGTAATTGTAACTAGCAGAACTAAGTCTTCAAATCTAATTCTGTCTTAAACACTAGTCCATGATCCATCCACACCACCATGCTATTCAACCAGAGAACAGGATAAAGAAAATCTGTCTTCTCTGCTAAGATGAAAAAGTGTGTATGTTTAATCTCCCTCCTCCTGAGTATTCAAGTGCTATATTCATATATAGGGTGCTTTTTTATTAATACCTTATAATGACTTTTATTTGCTGTATTAAAAGCTAGGGAAAAAAGGAAAGCCTAGAAAATCCACATAGCCAGTCAACACCACCTCCTCCTGTGTCCTCCAATTTATTCTGCAAAAACTTTGCAGTTGGCTAATGGTTACAACATCAACAAAATAACTTCTTTCACTTTCCTCATTAAACTAAAGAAAAAAAAATCAACTGATGCACTGCTTCCTTGTTGACTGGTGGCTCATTACAGAGGCTAATAAGAGAAAATACATTCTCATATACTGATCATTGGAGCTCAGAGAATTTGAGGAGAGCCACCTGCTGAGTAAGTATCCATTTTCGCTTCTGACTTTGTATGTATTAGTCTGGTCAATTTCCCAGAGCTGGCCTGATTAGGAAAGTTTTATTTAAACAAATGGAGAAGGGACCTGAAGTTAGTGGAGAAAAACAGAAACTGTGCCTGACCATTCAGCCAGTTTTTACCCTTGGCCAGATGTGCCAGCCACTTGGTGGACTTCTGTGACAGAGATTACAGTGCATTCATCAAAGCCTCAGGCTTTTTCTGCTTGTATACAGTTAGCCCACACTTCTCAGCCTCCCCTGCAAGCAGCTGCCATCTTCCATTTTCCACCCAACTGTGGAAAATGAGGTCTGCTACTCTCAGAGCCCAGAAATGAAACACCTCCACATGCACAGTTTCTCTCCCACCTCTCATCTGCCTCCTAAACTCCTTGGTTCCTGGTGACTTAATAAACCATGCATCAAATCTAGTAGACCTTCTTTGAACTAGGTTCCTGACATGGATATTGACATGGACATCACTGCTTCACATTGCCAGCCACTGATGAGACTTTAAATGAGCAAAAAGTAAGTTTATATGTGTTAAGCTCCTCAAATTTTAAGTATCTGTTACCATGTTATGGACTAAAATATTTGTGTCCCCCGAAATTCATATGCTGAAAGTCTAAACTCCTCCTTCTCCCACATAAGATGTGGTAATAAAAGAAAGAGCCATTGGGAGGTAATTAGGATTAGGTAAGGTCAGGATAGTAGACCCTCATGAATGGCATTAGTACCCTTCTCTGAGTCACAACAGAATGTGCTTCCCCTCTCTGTTCTCTTCCATGTAAGACTATAAGCAGTCAGAAGTCTACAACCAGAAGACTCTCACCAGAACATGACCATGAAGGCACCCTGATCTCATACTTACAGCCTGCAGAAATGGGAAAAATAAATTTTTTTCTGCTTATAGCTACCCAGTCTATGATATTTTTGTTCTAGTGGCCCAGCTGACTAAGACCACAGATAGTGCTGATTTAACTAACATATATTATCCCTTAATAGATTTAGCTGTATATGGGATATATGGAGGGTTTTTTAATTTCTTTTTAGAAAAAGACTTAAAAAAAATCACATACTACATTTTAACACACTGAAATCCAGAAATGAATATATCAATCTGCATATCTATTTAACTATAGTTAGTTATACAGTTATAGTTTTCTATATAGTTATAGATTTCAATATAGCCATGGAATACAGTATAGATGTAGATATAAATTCAGGTGTAGATATAAATAGAGACATGTTCCACTACAAAGATAATGTGACATCTGTAAACAAATCTGGCAAAAATCTCATTGCATAATAAGTTTCAGTGAACATTCTGTGAACTTGAACAAACTGAAAACTTAATCTAATTGAATACAGTTGGCTAGAAAATTTACTTGTGTATCTTTTAATATCACATCAGTAAGAACTTTGAGACACAATCTAATTTATAAACAGAGGAACACACAAAAAAAGGGACTAAGTAAGATAAATAGGGGAAGGGAAAGAAGGTCACTTTATAGTTATATTTGTAAAATTCTCCATGAAAGGTTAATCTTGAAAATCTAAGTACAAAAGTCTTAGGTTCAAGTAGGATCAATCAAGAAGAAAAATTCAGAATTTGATAAGAAGTGGCATAGTAGATTCTAAGCCTTGTAGAAAATAAGCCCCTCAAGAACCAGAATATGTTCAATTTGATAAAACTTAAAACAGTGACCACATTCATGAAAAGAAAACAAGTTGCTAAACCAAACCAAATTTTAAAAAAAGCCAATTAGAGGTGCTGGGGTGGACCTGACTTTGGCTCAGGTCATGATCTCATGGTTTGTGAGTTCAAGCCCTGCATTGGGCTCTGTGCTGACAGCTTAGAGCCTGGAGTATGCTTCTGATTCTGTGTCTCCCTTTCTCTCTGCTTCACCCCTGCTTACACTGTGTCTCTCTCTGTCTCTCAAAAATGAATAAACATTAAAAAAAGTTTTTTAATGAGCCAAAAAGATGTCTTGAACAATGAAGTCATGGTCAGAACTCTAAGGGAAAAGACAAATTTAAATGAAGAGGCTCAGGGCACCTCAGCTGGGCATCCAACTCTTGGTTTAGGCTCAGGTCATGAACCCAGGGTCATGGGATCAAGGCCTGCATCCTGCTCTGCACTGAGCATGGAGCCTGCCTGGGATTCTCTCTATCTCTTCTTCTGTCCCTCCCCCTCTCATGCTCCTGCTCTTGCTTTCTTTCTCTCTCTCTCTTAAAAAAAACTGAGGCTTAATTCTCTGATGAAAATAACAGCATGGACTTCCCTCCTCCCTTTTAGAGCATTTTCTCTGGGAAACTTGGAATTCCGAGTTCTTTTTCTTTCTTTCTTTTTTTTTTTTTCCTTAAATAGTTTATTGTCAAGTTGGTTTCCATATAACACCCAGTGCTCATCCCAACAAGTGCTGAGTTCTTTTTCTGACTCTTTGGAATGTATCAAAATATTTTTTAAAGGCTAAATAAGGCTCTTGCCAGCTTTACAACCCAAGAATGTCTTTAACAAAGACCTGAGGGTCAACTCTTTGAAATGTAATCCATAGAGAAAGTAGCCCTATCTTCCAGTGTCTGTGGGAGGATAGGAGCTTAACCTAGGAAGGCCAAAGCTCACCAGATTGTGAAGCTACTTCCCGTCACAAAAATATGAGAAGTTTCTTTTCCTTTGGATAAAGCCAATTAGCTAACACAGATGGTCATCCCAGTGAATTTAGGATGATTTACATGTGCCAAGTGAGGCTGCCAGTCCTCCAACTTCAGGGCCAGTGATTTTTTACCCTGAGAAGCTGTGTGTAAGGGGTTGTATCTGCTAGGAAATAGAGAAGGGAGGGATTTCCTTCTGTCTCTGCAAACTCTTAGTAGATTGCCTGTGATACACACCTCATTCTACTTCAGTGCTTATTTAAAAATAAAACTGTTTTCTTTCTCTTCTGTTTTTATGGAGAAGTATTCTCGGGTAATAAGAAGTTTTGCTTTTAATTAAATTTTCCCAACATATCTAAGCAATGCATTATACAATGAGAATAACGAGCCAAGAAGTCCTCCCAGAAGGCAGCATATTAAATATACAGATGACAAAAAAATTAAGTGACATAGAGGAGAGATCCAGAATTCCTATAATATATTTAATAGGATTGCCAGAAGAAAACTAATATAACTGAGGTGAGATATCATCAAGCAAATAGAAAACAAAACAAAACAAAAAATAACCTTTTCACTATTGTAGGGAAGATATTAGTCTTCAAATTGAAAACAAACAAAACAAAATGTGTTTCAATAATGATAAATAGAAAAAAATAAATGAAAGACCACACTCCAACATTTCTGAGTGAAATTTTAGAACTTCAATAAAATGATAAACCCCAAAATGTGTCAGAGGAGAAAAAAGTAGTGCATCTAAGTAAAAAGGATAAAATAAATCATTAGCATTATAAATTCTGGGAGATGATTGAGTCATCTCTGCAAAGATGTAAGATAAAATGATCTCAAACCTGAAATTTTATATCTAAGCAAATAGCACTTGGAAAAGAACCAACCTCAGAAACTTTCACATGAGCATAAATAACTTTTACTTACACACAGTCTCTAAAAAACTTACTTGGATATATACTCCATGAAAATTAAAATAAATTCAAGAATGAGAATATATGGGATAAAAGAACAAAGGCACTAGTAAACAAAAAAGCTTACTGATATATAATATAAAAAAATAAATCTCAAAATAAAATATCAAATGATCTTGATATACAAAGTGATCAAGGAAGGAAAAGAAAGGTGAATATAAGCACTATAAGCTCTTCTCTAACCCAGGGGAAGATATAACTAAAAATTAACCCCAGATATTAATAAAAAATGGAAGATTTAAAATGTATGTTAAAACTTTTATAATAATCACTAGAGGGATAATTAGCATGTACAACTGTTATGCTGCCAGTGGGAAAGAACAAAACAATAAAAAAGTGCATCTAAAAAGATTGAAAGGAAGAAAAAAGAAATGAACAGAAATAAAACAAAATGAAGTAAACAAAAAACTGGATGGTAAACATGAGTTGTATTTATTGTAGGTATAAATAAATTAAATTCACTATTAAACAGAGACCTTTAAATCAAGTAACTAAATAGTATACTCTAATTACAAGAATGATACTTAAAATGATGTAGCAGTGAGCATGTGGAAATAAACAAAAACAAATGAAAAAGAGAAAGATATCAGGAAAGGATAAAGACTAAGAAAAATGTAGAGAGATATTACTATAAAAGATAAAATTCAAGTGAAAGGTAATGAGCAAAACAAATTATTTTAATTAATTCAAGAAGGATAAAAATGAATAAACAAATATTTATTTAAAATATTGTAAAATTTCAATAATATGTCTCCAAAATTTACTAAGCATCCCTTTCCTGCTGTGTTCCAACAAAGTTTTAGGGAACAGCTTCTCCCTACGTAATACAAATTTTCCCAGATCCTCACCCAATCATCCAGTTAATTACTCCGTAATATATTGATGGAAAGACTCCCAACTTAACTTAAAGGATCAGCAAAACTATGATATAACAACAAAATGAAAGTAGTACCAAATGCTAAAACTATAATACCACTTAAAAATAGACAGAAAATGTTAAATAAAATAATAGTGGATAGAGTTTAGGGTAAAACAAAAGTAAAAAATACTAAAACATGAAAAATAATACCTTGAGATCAAATAGACTCAACATTGGCCAATATTAGGATAACAAAAACAACAAAAACAAAAGCTGGAGAAGTAGTGCAGAAGATAGGCTGAAAAATAAGAGAAAGAATGGATAGAAAGGTACAAGCCTAGAAAGTTTATAGGAAAAAATGAAATCCAGGGCCCAAGTGAAGATTTGCCCTCCAGAATGGGAGACAGAGCTCAGTCCCTGAGGATGAAGGAAAGAAGTAGCCATGGAGAGAATACATGTAAGTTAAAACACAAAGCAGAAAAGCTGAAAATTGAGACTAATGATGCCAAAGCTCCCACTTTCCCTTCAATAGTAAAAAGAGATTTCATATCGCAAGCTTGGGGCTTATGGTTTGGGTATGGGGGTCTCAAGAAGAGCGATGAACATTGAAAGTTGTCAGGGGAAGTGGAAAAGGATGCTAATTGATGCGAGGTACAAGGATGGTCAGTATTACTGAGGTTACAGGTGAAATTGGAGGAATTTATTAACCTGCTATTTTTAAAACTACCTATAATTGGGGCAACTAGGTGACTCTATCAAGCATCCGCTTTTGAGTTTGGCTCAGGTCATGATCTTATGGGATCTTGTGCGATAGAGACCCATGTCAGACTCTGCACGGACTGTGTGAAGACTGCTTGGGATTCTCCTTCTTTACCTCTCTGTCTGCCCCTCCCCAACTCGTGCTCTCTTTGCCTCTCTCTCTCTCTCCCTCTCTCCTCTCAAAAATAAACATTTAAGACTACTTGTAATTCATACAATGAAAATTATTGTGAAATAGAAGTAAAAGAAAATTTTTCCTTTGGTTTCCTTTCATTTAGGAAAAATATTTTAACGTGCCTTTAAAATGAACTACAGCTGAGACAAAGAAGAAAGAAAATGCTCTAAATAAACTGGCTCCAAAGTAGGAAGCTATGGACTTTGGTTAGTCTAGAACAGAAGACCTGGAATTTGGCAGAGACCAAGAAAGGAGCTGCAGTCTAAGGAAGAGGCATGTTCAACACCATCTTTGCTTCTTGTGTCAAAGAAATTACAGTAGAAGTCCTGTGAAGAGGAGTAGATGATAAAATCTATGGCTCTCATAGCCAATAGCTATTTTTAAGATTTCCTTTTCTGATTCTAGTTTCATTATTTTATCTTCACTCCTTAGAAATGAAATGTAACATGGGGCGCCTGGGTGGCTTAGTCGGTTAAGCCTCCGACTTTCGCTTAGGTCATGATCTCGCGGTTTATGGGTTCGGGCCCCGCGTCGGGCTCTGTGCTGACTGCCAGCTCAGAGCCTGGAGCCTGTTTCAGAGTCTGTGACTCCCTCTCTCTCTGACCCTCCCCTGCTCACGCTGTCTCTCTCTCTCCTAGAAATAAAAAAAAAAAAAAAAAAAAGAAATGAAATGTAACAACCTTTATCAATAATGCCTTGAAAGTAAACTGTCATACTTCTCTCCAAGTGCTGACGCAAGGTAGGCTACAAAAGTCGAGAAACCACCAGAGGCGGTTTTCTTTTAGAAGCAAAGGTAGAGCACGGAGCAAGAGTGAATGGTGACAGGAAGCACTGCGCATGTGATAGCTCCCCAAGGATGCACAGAGAACCTAAAGGAGGGATATATAAATGTATAAGAATATAATAATTGTCTGGTCATGCAGAATGGGGGACTCAGAGAATACTTCAAATGGACTTAGACAAAAGGGTAATGCCAGAAGGTTGGAAACCCTGAAAGCTTTTATGTTGTCTCTATTAGGAATGATATCAAAACAAGGCATGACCTACGTTCAAAAAACATGTGTATTCTGTGGCTGATCATTCACGGGATCATGCAGATGTGATGTTAGGAAGGGAACAGTGGTTAATGAAGTCTCAATTGAAAGCATGCTTGAGGACACTCAGTTGTTTGTGTGACCCCTACACCTAAGAGCAGGGAAGGAGTGCTTCACCTCGACCTACAGAAACCCTTTCTTAGATTCATAATAGATTTTGCCTTATCAGAGAAAAATAATTTAATTATTCTCCCACATGATTATTTCCTTGAATACTATGTCTGTGAACCCAATATAGCAATTATAATATGAACACATGGACGCCTCCATACATTTTCTTTAGAATAATTCCCGGGTCTCTGTAAAGTCCCAGGATCTGCAATAGAAAATATTCTGTCCTCTCATTTCCAAAAGCATCAATGTAAGGAAGAGAAAGGATTCTAGATAATTTTTTTTCTAGAGCCCCTTCACCCCTGCAAGTCAGCTGGGGTCTACTTGGGTCAACAATTCAAGCGGCAGGGCCCTTAGAGCATTATCTTTACTTTGATCCTACCAATGCCATGGGGATTGACTTTTAAGGTATGCCTATTCTTCAAAAGGCTTGATCTCTAGCATAAGAATGTGAGTTAAGTAGGGATTTTTATAGGAATTTTTTGGCTTTAGGAAATACAACATAAGAGACCCCCTGTCTCCTATAGTCTCCTGTAAATCTCCATTTCTAATTGTTTCTCCCCTTCAAAGCAAACTCCCATACGCTTCACAATGTATTAGTAAAGTCTCCAACAGGCATGTGTCTAATTACCCTCCACCTTCCAGACACAGTTGAGAGAGAAATGATTAGTCATATTTATTGTCAGATTGTCTCTGAGATGACAGTTTATATTAAATCACTATGTGTCAAAATTGAAGGGTATGCCAAGATGTAAATTCAATTCCACACTTCCCAAAGGTGGATGAAATTCCTGCTCCACATGTGACTCCAAAGTGTTTGTTGCTTAGAGAGAGGGATCTGGCCTCTTCAGATAGCCAGGCTTTCTCACATATTACACCAGCTTATACAGCACTACCGTATTTGCCCAAAGCTGTTTGCTGTGATTGTTCAGAGTCCTGTTCACTTATTCTCTACCTGTCTTGTCTCCTATCCAGTCTCTGCCAACGTGGAGCTCCTGGTTCCACTCCTCAATTTTGATATAGCCCTTGGCCTTCTGGAATTTTAGTCTACTTAGCATTCGAGGAATAACTTTCCCTATCAAACTCCAGCTTGAACTTGGCCCAGCCTCTTCTTCCTACCCCACTTTAACTGTGACATAGTCAGAAATCAAACTCTCGCTCTAGCAGTTTTGTGTACAATCTTGGCCATATCCCCAAACTACCCTGTGATGGAATGTGGGGTCATTCTTAAATATGCAAAAACAAAACAAGACAAAACAACCTGCTAAAAAGGAAATTAGGGAGTTAGGCTCTTCCTACTGTTCAATTATATTTCCAATATCTTTGTCAGGACATCAATCACTGTGACTTATTCTCAGATGACATAGGAGAATTATAGTCACATCCTCTACTTAGAATGACATTCTCTATATTCTGGTGTGTCCATTGCAGTCATATAAAGAAAATAAATCGCTCCACATGATTGAGTGTTCCCTCCAACCTGGATTTCATCTTTCCCATATTATTTGGCAATCCCCTAATTCTGCCCTTCAATACATATCATCAAAACAGAAAGGATGTTTGCTAAAAATAGAATGATCTACCAAGATAGGATAGAGAGAAAGGAGAGATACCATTTGCACTCGAACTCTTCTGACTTTTCGGAAAGTGGGGGAGAGGACATGAAACACACAATGTTTGCCAGCATTTGCTCCACTAATCTCTCCCTCACTCATTTTCAGAATTCACAAGTGTTCTTGTTTACTCCGTCTATTAGAATCACAGCTATCCCAGACAGTAATACTATTTCGAGTAAGAAAAGCATCATAAAGGAGATCTATTATGACTAAGGAGCTACTTTCAATCTTTCTGAAACAACATAGGGACCTCTAGATTATATTTTGGAGGGTAACACTGGCATATAAAGTATGCAATTTGACCAAAGAATCAGTGGTTGAAGTTCAGCAAGCTTCAGGTTAAATTTTAGTGTGTTCAGGCTGCTATCATAGAATACCACAGACTGGGTGGCCAATAAGCAATAGACATTTATTTCTTACAGTTCTGGAGGCTCAAAAGCCCTAAGATCAACGTGCCTGCAGATTGAATGTCTAGTGAAGGCTAGCTTCCTTGTACACAGGTTCACAGATTTCCTCCTTCTAGCTCTTAGGAAAGAACAGGCAAAGAACCACTTTGAAATATCTTTGATAAGGGCACTAATCCTAGTCATAAAGGCAGAGCCTCATGACCTAGTATCTCTCAAAGGCCCAGTCTCCAAACACTATCACAGCATCACAGCAGGGATTAGATTTCAGTATATGAATTTCGGGGTGAGGGGAACTGGGAAAATACAAATGTTCATTCTATTGCAACCTAGGACCTGTCCTTGAAGCCAGAGTTGGGTGGAGAGAGGCATGCTCTTCAATATTATGCACACTTTAAATCTTTCCATATAATTCATACTGAGACACATGCATTAGGGATACTTAATAGATAATTATTCCTTGCAACAACTGAGATGTGCTTCCTGGCTGTTAATGTCAGTACACTTCTTATTTCTGGATTTTTATTTTCAGCACCTCTCCTTCTTCTACCTTACCACTGCACCAGTTAACTTTCCCACAACCTATCAGACTCTAGAAAATAATACCATGATCCATCTCTGAAGTTAGTGGTTATGAATTAACATTCCCTGCTTACCTCCCACCTAACTTCCCAGAGAGCTCATCTGGGTCAATAGAAATGGAGGCTTGAGGCACTGCTAGTGCCTCATCACTCAGAGAACGTGCCTGACACATGGCATAAGGTGATGGCTATTTCCCTGTGGTCTAAAGTCATGGACAGTAATGGTGCCACTAAGAATGAGCTGAAGAAAATACCCCAGGGTATTTTTATTCTTCATACTGCACTTGATTTTTCTAAAATGTACCGGGTAGACCAAATATGTGGCTCATGTATCTTCAGCATTCTGAACCCTTGCTGTGGAAAATGGAGCTGAAATGACGTAAAGCAAAGCACAATTTGTACGTCAAGCTTTTACCATGTGCCTTTGAGCCATCCCTGGTGCCATTTGAATCATTTATAGAACATATTATTGCCTGATTCCTGAACTCCGTCATCTAAAAGCAATAGGGTATTGTTTTTTGCCCTTTGTGTTGTGAGGTTATTTAATTTCCATTCCCAGATGTGTGTCATGCTTGCTCTCTTTTTGTCTTTAAAATAAATCTGTTGCCTAAAGCTAAATATACAATACTTTGAACATGACAATGAAGCTATTTTTAATTTGTCCTTTAATTTTAATTATGTTCTTGGTATTATTTTGTAGGTACAATTTGCAACATTCTTGCTGCCACCTACAGGCAACCCTGTGCACCACCTGTGATGTTCAGGGGTGGGTACAGATTTACCTGTTTATCTTGAATTAGAGATCTTGCTGTATTTCTAACCATTATTTGTCAGCATGAATAGTAGTGTGTTCAGAATGTTTTTAAACAATACCTACATCTTTATTTTTTGCATGAAAATAAAAATATCTGCAAGATGCTCATAAAATCAGCAAATAGGACAATCTATGCAAACAAAGAATTCACTTGGGATGATACAGGAGAAATTCTACACAAATGTGTTCTTAATCGTTTCCATAAGTAATAAAATCAGCATGTTTATGAAAAACCTAAATACATAATTGATCAAAGCAATTTTCACAGTTTAAAATTTATTAGCTATGGAAATAGCTGATGTGAAAAGGAAGGTTAAGAGAAAAGAAAAATTAAGGCTGTTAAAGAGTAATTCTCCCTCAACTTGACAACTATTGCTAACTGCACTGAACTAACTCTGAAATGACAGCACAGAAAGGAAAAGTTTAAACGTAGAGGGAACAGCTCTTAAGAGGCCATTTAACACGCACACACAAAAGGAACAGGATGATAAAGTTTGCAATAGAATCCTGGAACTCTCTTATGAATCTTAGTCCTCTATGAGGCAGGAAGAGCCCAGCATTTGTGGGACTGAAAGAATGTTCTCTCTTTGAGAAGCCAGTCTCCAGGGAGAGAGGTGGTTGCTTGTAGAATATGCCAGTGGTCTTTAAGTAACTCTTTGTGTGGATCACTCTTTAATTTCCTTACATTTTCTGTTTCTTATTCCCATATACATGCCTGTTAGAGTAAAAGTCATTATTCACAATGTGATATGCAGTTGTATGGAACTTTTTCGGTCTTTAAGAATTGCATCCCTGGGTCCTAAAACCCCAGAATTTTGAAAACTCTTTTACATAGTACATACCAACATTTGAGAATGGGAGAAGGAACTTGTATTTCTGTGGATAATCCATTTAATCTCTCTGTTTAATATTCAATTTATTTATTGAAGAAAATAGCATTCATTAAGTACCCACTGTATTCCAGGCCATGTACTTGATACAAAGGATAATGATTTAGCCTTTACTTCAAGAATACTTTCTCAGAGGGGTAACAAAAGCAAGTGTTGGGCCAAGGGCAAGTTGCTCCCAAATGTGCTACTTTGACACACAGATTATTTCAAGCAGAAAACAATCAAGACCCAGACTCAGAAAGAAACTTTGACCTTTCCCTAATTGCCTAACAACAACAACAAATTTAGATAGAAAATTTGCTCTATGAAGAGTGCTATCATCACAAACAATTACATTTTAATAGGAACTAGTGGTAGGAGACAGGAAGGAATGTTGTAAAATCTGTTAAAATTCCTCTCTATGTCCCATTGTTTCTGGATAGCCCAGCAAACTGAATTCTCTTCCTTCAGCTTGAAGTCTCAGACCCCGCCCCCATTTTCTTAGTTCATGATGATATATGTACCTCATTTTGCCTGATGGTCTTTGGCATTGCATGTCTGTGTGGATCCCCTGTACATAGGAATGTAAATCCGATTTTCTTCTCTAAATTTGACTCATGTCTATTTAATTCTTAGACCACCTAGAATAAACGTGAAGCTTAGAGGAAAGGTTTTTTTTGTTTGTTTTTGTTTTTCCCTCCCTAATAGTGACCCAAGTAGGTGCAATTGAGTAGGAGTACTATTATACAGGCAAGTATTGGCACTTTGGCACAGTGGTAGTGCCTGACTATAGGGAAAAGCCCGGGAAGGCAAGGGGTTATGGAAAAAGCATAAATATACCAGGGAGAAAAGATAGCATAGCTTTGGTCATTCCCTTTCAGTTCTTCCTTTCCATTCCTTTTATTCTTGCCAAGAGAAGGATTTCTAAAATAAAATAAAAATCTTAGCAGTATAGTCTTGACAGTATCAAGTAGGACCCCGGGCTCAGCACTGTATTTGCCACAAAGAAGACTCCCATTAATAATTCATTCTCAGTGCTCTCTCCAGTCCCATCACTTAAAATGCAAATAATCCAGAGACGTTCAGCACACCAACCTCACCGTCACACTTTCTGCATGAGAGCAAGAAAAAAAAATACAACTTGATCAGCAGCATAGAATTGTTAAGTGAACTTTATGTGAATGGACATTGTGATTCCTCTCATTCTTGACCAAATACTAAATCCTGCTGGGTTTAAGAAGGAATTATCAATGTTGGCATTAAGTAAAGACTGCTATTAAACCACTTCAGTTTTGAAAAACTAAACTTCTTTCACATACTAAAATAAAATAGAAATAATAAAAAGCATTTTATTTCAATAATCATGTTCTTAGGATGTCTGTATACCTAAAACTATGCAGGATACTCTGATAGATATAATATTTGATTTCTTCTCTAAAAGAAGTATTCAAATTTATAGAGAGAAAGGAAAAAAACATATATAACTATACATAAAAGCAGATAGGTTTGGCACTGGGAAATTCTGAAATCATTGAAGCCTATCATTAATATCTTTAAATTCTCATTTTGTACTATTCCCTAATTTCTGCAAATTATTTTCTGTCTCTTCACTATGCATGACAATCTCCAGACCACCAAATAACAATGCTGCTCAAACTCCCAGTCTCTCTCACTGTGAAGGAGGACATGAATCAATTTGATGGAAGCTTTAATATGCTACACTCCCTAGAATTATATGAGTTTCAATAATGAACCAACCAGAGAAAACACTGTTTATACCAATGGAATAATCGCTCCTGGTAGAACTTCAGACACTACACACAAACACTTACAAAGAAGACATTTAGCAATCTTGAAATCATAGGGGCATTGCACCACCAGCCACTCCATATATGTACAATGCCTGTTCTGAAATCACAGAATAAAATGGTAGAATTTATCATGTAGATTATGAAGCAAACAAGATCAAGAATAAATATATCAGTGTATCTTCAAATAGTCTGGAAAAGCTTCATGAAAAAAAGTGAGATATGAGTATTTCTTTAAGAAGGAAGATAACTTGGATAATCAAAGAAGAGGGAACCAAAGGCAAGTTGAGGGCAAAGCACAAGCTAACAATACCCCCACTGCCTCCCAGGTGGGATACCTGTCCTCAGGCACTCCTGGTTGCCCAAGAAAAATGAGAAGAAAAACAAACAGTTAACTGATAGAGATAGGAGTCTTGCAGGACAGGAGTCTATCAGTTTGCAACTGTCTTAGTGATTCACAAAAGAAAAACAACCTCCAGAAAGCTATAGACTCAGTTTTCTGGAGCCCTAACATCAACCTCCCCTCCACAGTGATATGAGGAACAAAAGCAAGAAGAAAATGTCGATAAAATTAAATTTCTTTATATCCTGCAGCCTATTAACAAACAATTGAGATAGGCAGAGTATAAAATTTCTTCAAGAAAACTGTCTTGTCTCCATGTTAATGCTGTACTAAAGGGAAAAATAACTTTAGATCAATAATAGCAGGGCTTCCAGTATCTTATGAGGCCTCTTTAGCATATGAAAGTACTTTTGGAGACCTCCGTTTTCCTTACCACCCTCCCCCTCCACCAACTCCATAGTATATAATCAGTTTCTCGTCACAACTCTGGTGTAGTTCTTTCTGGCCACAGGTCCTGGCTCCCGTGCTTTAATAAAACCACCTTTTTGCACCAGACATCTCAAGAATTCTTTCTTGGCCATGGGCTCTGGACCCCACCACTACTCTAAAAACACATCAGAAGGAGCTGGGAACAGAAAGGACATCCAAGTAGAGAATAGCAAACACAAAGAATAAGCAAGGGAAGTATGGGAGACAATTTGCCTTTAAAGATCCATTTTAAAACATTTAAAACATTAAACATTTTAACCCATTAAAACATTTTAAATGCACCAGTAATTTTTTTTTAGATCTAGATTCCTTTGAGAATATTAAATGTAGATTGACTACTTTGATGATAAAAATGGAAAAAATACCTTAATGTTTTTCCATGTTAAAAATCTACCTAATGTACAAAATAGACATAAATGCTTATGATAATTGACCATTTTTGTGATTGTCTCCAAATACAATATTTGATATACTGTAATAAAGTTTGAGGACTGGACTTGTTTTTGAATTATTAAAGTCTAATCCCAAAGCAGGATTTTAATTAAGAATGAGAATTGGGGAGTGTTTAAAATGAATTCTGGTGAGTTCTTTCACAGATAAAACAGATATGCAATATTTTGACCTTTTCCTAAAATTCCCCAGACCCACTGATCTCTGACTTAGATCAGTCTATTCTGATTAGATTTTAAGAATTCTCAGCCAAACATATTTCATTAGAAATTATATTAATAGTTGAAAGAATAAAAATATTAAATATGCAAAAATTATTTTTTTCTAACATATCTAGTCAGATGGTTAGTTTATTTTTCATTCTTTCTTTTGTAGTATGTAGGCTATGAATTTTCCTCTGAGTCTGATTTAACTCTGTCCCAGTGGTTGCTGTATTGCTGCTTTCTGGAAATTCTATAATTTAGGGGTTTTTATTTGTTTCATCTTTAATGCAAGAGTACTTGAGAAAGAATTTAGCTCTAAGTGTTTTTTGTACCTTGTTGTCATGTCTACTTTACTGTGGAAGATGATCTTTTCGATGTGTAAAGGCTTTCTTTAGAGTCTAGAATATAATATAGTTTTAAATGTCACATAAGCATGTGCTTAATTTTTTTAATTAATGAGTACCATAAATATCTTCTTGTTTACTTGTTAAGGAATACTATATTAAGTGCATTTTGTCCTGCTGTATCTAGTTTTGAAATAGTGACTAGAAGTTTTTGATTATACTTAAGCCTATTTTGTTATCTCCCATAATTTCTGGTTTATGAAAGTTAGTGCTATGCTATTTGGTACATAGGTGTTTATAACTATTATTATTTCTATTGTCGAATATACCACTTAATATTATAAACTTTTCTTCTTTGTGCCAGATAATGCTCTTTGACCTAAATTCTGCCTTATCTGAAGCTAACACCAAGACTCTACTTTCTCGGTATTTATATTAAAACCTGGTATAGCGTTACTCTACTTATTTGGTGGGGAGGAGGTAGGGTTCTTCTAAGTCACCTTGTTTTAAGTATGTCTCATATAAATTTTGCTTTGTGAGTCTATAAACAAATTGTTTGCCTTTACGTAAGTGAGTTAAACTCATTTATATTTATAATTGTTAATATGACAGGTACACTTCCTTTTAATATATATTATTTTTGTTTATGTTTATTGATGGAACATTTTTTGTATTTTATGTCATTCTGATATTTATAAAGTTTAATATCTTAAACTATAGTGCTTACATTTTGTTTTCATACTTTTTAAACCACTGTTTCCAGTTTATTTATTGTGAGACAGCGTGAGCAGAGGAGGGGCAGAGAGAGAGGGAGAGAATCTGAATCAGGCCCTGGGGTCTCAGCCCGCAGCCCAGTGTGGGGCTCCAAGCCATGAACCGTGAGATTGTCACCTGAGCTGAAATCAGAAGTTGGACACCCAACCGACTGAGCCACCCAGGCACCCCTTGTTTGGATACTTTATGTAATACATTTTTGCCACTGTTTTTAAACAGCATCATCTCTTAAAAAAGTAAAAGAGATCTCCCTTAACTAAAATATTCCCTGGAGTGAATTTATTGTCATATTCAAATTTGAAGAAAAGTTTGTGTTTAAATATTTTGGATTATATTGTAGGTGTTGCTTCATTGTTTCTGGTCACTGAACATTACTGTCAAGAAGTCTGTTGAAAATCATACTTTCTTTCCCTTAAAACAATAGTGACCATACATTTTTGGCTGCCAACATTTCGAGATGAAAGAGGTCACTGTGTATATTGATTTATGTTTATGGTACAATAAGTATAAATTTGGATTATCCTGGGGTAACTGGGCCATATGATTTCATCACCTATATATACATGGCTTGATTATTTTTTGGTTTGGGAGCCTAAAATAGCCTTTGTTTCTTTATCATCTTATCTACAATATTCTTTTCCTTACCTGCATTACATTTATCTTTTCCTCTAAATAAAGACACTTTCTTTCATTTTCACCTAAATCATGTTTCAGTATGATTAACAGTGTTAACATCAGTTTCAGGTTTATAATATAATGATTCAATAATTCTATGCATTACTCAGTGTAATGACAATTCTTAATCAATTTTCTCCTTATGACTTGTCAATATGTACAATCTTTCTCATATTTCAGAAAAGTTTTCTTGAGTTATACTTTTAAATATCTATGTTTCTTGTTTTTCTTTATTCTCCTTTGCTTGTATTTTATATCCATAATTTTTCCCCTATAATTGTTCTTTCTCATTCTCTTTCATTTTAAAAATCTTTACGTTTATTGTTTATTTGATATATTGTTAATTAATGATTTCCAACTAGACATCCTTCCTGACATCCACACCCTTTTGTATTCCTCTCCCATACTGACTTTTGATTTAGCTATGTGACTTGCTTTGGCTAACAGGATATCAGCAAATATGACAAATAAGGAAACTTGATAAAAACCTGCATATGGGGACATGCCGTCTTGAAATGCCACCATCACCATGTGAAGAAGCCTAGTTTTAACCCGATGACAATGAAATACCACATGGAGAGAAAGGCTCAGCCATTCCAGTTTAACATAGCTCTCCATCAATTCAACATCTAAATTCAGGCATGTGAATGAGCTAAGGAAAAACTAGTACAAGTGTGTTACTGGGTACATTCAACTCATAGGATCATAAGAAACATTAAATTATCGTTTTAAGCCACAAAGTTGTGGGACTGTTATTAGGTATTACTAGATAACTGATAGAGGAATTATGGCCTAGAAATGTGGCACAGTTTTAACAAAACCCCAAATATGTGACATTGGCTTTAGAATGGGGCAGCAGATGGAGGTTTGAGAAGTGGAGGGAGTCTGTTGGCAAGGGCTGAAGGAATGATAAAGAAATGGTGACAGAGACTTAAAATGAGCTGAGGAAATCCTTAGTGGCAGGAAAGAAAATGGTCAGCCATATTCTATAACAGCAAAACATTAACAAACATGTTAAGTGCTGGTGCACAGAAGATAGAGTTGTACCTGATAAACTAGTGGGTCTGGCTAAGGAGACTTCCTAGCAGAATGACAAAATATGACAATTGGCTTCTTTTAGGTACATATGGTGTGACAGTAGAAGACAGAGATAAGCTAAGGAGAGAACTAATTAGTTTGCAAGAAGAAACTGGACATGAAGAAAAAACAGAACTTTCTGGTTTGGATAATAAAATAGCTTCACATTTCCAGACTTTCCAGGTGGCAACTCTTAGTATAATAAATAGCCTCAGGGAAAAGACCAAATCAAGGATATGGATGTTAAAACCCCTTTTTTAGACCTCAAAATGATTTAAAGTGATTTTTAGTAGATGCTCTCAGCTAAACAGAAGGGCTTCTAGGAATTTTACAAACATTATTTCACAGCATTCTCAAGTACCTGATATTCAGCAAGGTCTATTTTAAAGAGTTATGGATGTGAACTTGTGGCATGGGATAAATCCATCCATAAACACAGGAAATCATTAGGATTTTTAAAGTAGTTCTATTAGTTTGGACTAAAAAGGACACAATTTAAAAAGAAAAGAGCTTTCTGGGCCTCCACCTTCCCAGATACAGAAAATTAGCTGATAAAGCTACTCAGGTATTTGCTTGTTTGTTTTTAAAAAATTTTTTTTGAGACAGAGCACGAATGGGGAAGGGGCAGAGAGAGAGGAAGACAAAGAATCTGAAACAGGCTCCAGGCTCTGAGCTGTCAGCACAGAACCTGATGCGGGACTCGAACCCACGAACCATGAGATCATGACCTGAGAGGAAATTGGGTGTTTAACTGACTGAGCCAAGCAGGCGCCCCTACTCAGGTGTTTTTAGAGAAGAAAAGTCTCTAAGGGAATTGAGTGAGCTAAGAGCCTACAGGACAAAGCCAAGAGCCATGGACAAGATGGATTAGGAAACCATTCCAAGGAAGCAGAATGAAATCTTAATCAAGGAACATTCCCTGCCCCTAAGTAAGGATTCCTAACAACATATGCTCAGCTAGATTTCAGAATTGTTTGGCCTAGTGATTGCTAGGAAATTCCAATTCTTCCCCATTTAAGTGAAAGTGTCTATTGCGGTTATACTGTTTCTATCTTACCATCCGATGCTGTGTCTGTGGAAGAAAGTGAGGCAAATAGTTGTCTTTTTATTCTTGGGTCTCTAGACTAGCAGGTGCTATACTCAAGGAGCTGGACCTGAAGAGACTTCTCTGTATCCAGAATTAATACACAAACACAGAGAATTTGAGCATGGATAGATTTCAACATGAATCATGAGGGTCAGACAGCAGACTATGTTATATTGTTACCTCCGTAGCCCTCAGTGAATCACACCTCCCTCTATTCTCCTGTATAGGCTTCTCCTACCTTGACTCTGAGCTTGCTATGTGACTTTTATTTTTGTTTGGGCTTTGTCTGGTTTTGACACTGGGACACCAGAAAATATGACATAACCGGAGGATTAATAAATACTGGCATATTTGGACCTTCTCTTATTGAATGTTACCATTTATTATTTCAAGAAGCCTGGTCTAGACTCGCTAAAAGTGAAAACCACACTAAGAGAGGAGCCCAACTGCAGCAGATGTCCCAGTTGATTCCAATCCCTCAAGACAACCCACCAGGTGAATGTAGCTATAGGAATAGCACTGGCAAGACCAGAAGAACTGGTCAGCCACTCCACAGCATTGCAAGAAATAACCATTATTTTGGATCCTTAATGACAGAATTTCTTACTCAATTTTCCATCATCTCCCTTTGGCTCCTTGAAATTTAGTCTTCATTTCTTAAAAAGTTTGTCTTTTTCCTCTAGTTGTATTCCCTATATTCTTCCAGTATTAATTTCATCTCCTTCTGTTAGTTACCTCCCCCCTCCCCTCAGGGCTTCTCTTCCCTAAGTTCTCTATTTCTGATGACTATCTTCCTTCATAGAAGCAATGGCTTCATTTTTATATTTTTAAATTCTTATTGAAATATTAACAAATTTCTGCTTTCTGGCCACATTCTACTCTTACCTTTTGTTTTGTTTGGTTTGTAAAGCTTGTAATGCTCTTTTGCACATTTCTTCCTGTAACATATTCATATAGCTGTTAAACTTGTTCCTAGAGTTTGAAATACCAAATCAATAGATGAGAGATAATGCAGGGAAGGGAAGGATCATCCATATTGCCTTCTATAACAATAAACTGTTTTTAATTAAAAAATGAATGTGTAATTACCTCTTCTTTGCAGCTTAAAATCTAACTTTGACAAGACTTCTACCATCCATCCTGTGATTTACTTATTCTTGTTGATTCCAACATCATTTGAAGTCACTAAAGGACACAGCCTCTAAATTTTAAGTGCTCCATTCATTTATAGTACTTGATGTAGGAGACTTTTTTACTTTCAGAAGCACTTAAACCTACTTTATTTTATCTCAGCATTTCTCACAGTAGTTCCCACTTAGGATAGAGTCTATTTCTAGAAGTAAGTAACTTCTGGAAATTTCTGACACCTATCTTCAAAAAATATTGTCTGTTCTATCTGTTCTTCCAATGCCTAGGCATCTCCCCCTTCATGCGCTGTATGCTCTGGCTGTGTTGGTCCCAATGCATTCAAAAATACTTAACAATAACTTGGAGTTTACAACTTTTACAGAAAACTTGTGATTTCATGCAATATGAGAGTTTTTGTTTTTATTTTCATTTTTTACACATTTGTAGAATTTTTAAGAGAACTGAGAAAGGAAGAACTAAGCTGCCATGATGATCTCTTTAGAAGCCCTCTCCTTATGGCTTCTGTTTTGGGTGCTAAAAATAAATTCAATATAACAAGCATTCATTGATACATTCTGTGTTTCAGAACTTGTGCTAAGCTTTGCATCATATACCAAAATTATACCCATCCATTTAATCCAGAATCTGAGAATAGAGGACTAAAACTTTACAAAATTATACATGCACACTCACAGACACACACAGATAGATGTGCTACCAGTTAATTGAAGGATTCTCAACCTTCAGGTGTCCATAAGCCAGTAAAAATAATTTTACATAATTTAGTTCATGTAATTTTGAAAATCTCTCATAAGAAACAAATTTCTGTCTGCTTAAAATTATGCTTTTAGTGGATATTTTACACTAAACAAATTATAAGGCATACAATTATACTCGCATGGTTAGAGAACATACAATCACATAATTTATTTTGATGTGTAGTCTATCTTCCTGTTGTTAGAAATTAATGAAAACATGCACTGCCATTTAAGGCTATGTCATTTTCTTTGTTAATAAGACATGCCTTAAGTTAGGAAGATTGTGCATTTCACATCTTTAATCAGAATATCAGTGTGTTGGGACATAAAAACAATGGTGCTTTTCACAAGGCAAGTTTCCCGCAGGAGAAGTATAGAGCTTATAAACCCCAAACCTACTTACTTTCTTCTATGTACAAGAGAGAGCAGACAGTTTAAGTCATTTCTATGGGCTCAAAACTGGATTTTTAAGACTTTAAATTTATTCAAAATTGAAACTCAAATTGCCCTAACACAAAAGTTTTGTTTTGAAACATTCTATATAATTTCTTACTACATTACCAAGATAAGCCTATAAATAATGAGGTTTATTAAGACTACATGCCTTAGAAATTTTGAAGCTGATTTCATTTTGGTCTGAATGGAGAAAACTGAGTGAGTTATTCCATCACTGTTCAGAATCAGTGACATCCTTCTAAAACCATGTAGCAGGTAATGGAGAATTGGCAGTCAAATTGCCCGTTTTCAATATACAATTGGACCAAACCATGTATGGTTCTCAAAGCAGCACATTCTTAGTTTTCATATTTCATGAGACATTTGTAAGGATGTCAGGGAAAAAAATGGTAGTGGATTAGGAAGACCTTAGGCTCACTTCTTCCCATGAATACAACTATTCATGGGAAGATGGATAACTATTTATCTATCTTCATAGATAAATACTTATTATCTTAATAAATAACTTAATAGATAGCTATTAAATCATCCAAATTACTCTACCCTAGAAATCAATCGAGAGAGACAGGACAAACACCACATATAGAAGTAGAGAAGAGGCCACATAGAAGAAGTAGGAAGTGCAGAGATGCAGCCTGGAAGACAAACAAGCCATGGTTGATGCAGTGGGGAGGAGGCCACAGTTGCCCAGGAGGGTGAGAGACAAACTAATACACAGAGAAGCAGATGGGGAAAATGAATCCACATAGCAACTGGCATGGAAAGTGAGAGGGGCTGAATTTCATCAGATTTTGCAACCTAGAGTTTTAAAGGTCAGTATGCTTGGCTTTGGGAGAGCTCAGAGGACATTGAGACCACTCTTGGAGAAAGCAGTCTTGGAGAAAAGACAGGGCAAACATCTCATGGACATATAGCATGGAAACAGTAATCTGAAAAGTGCCTATGGCACAAAAGGGATGTTAGCTGCTCATCCCAGATCATGTCCCAGACAGGCAGTATTCATGAAGAGACCCCTCCAGGAACAAAGAAATTGGCAGGTGCTGTTTCTCTTTCCCACACCTCAGCATAAGCACAGGGCCACCCGTGGGAACCAGCACAGTGCAGACACGAGCTACCTAACTTGCTTATGCCAAGCCACTCCCCACCACTTCACTCTGGTAAAACCTCCTTTCCTAGTCATTTTTACCTTGGTCCTAGCACAGTGGGCCCCCTTCACCAGAACACCAGCCCAAATTCCTGCCTACACCGTGTCTCCATATTGAGAGTTTTGCAAGACCTCAGTTGAGACAGCAGTGGTGGTGACAGGTCTCATTTGACAAGGAGACCAGAGTTCACCTAGTTAAAACTTGCCACATTCAGGCCAGGGACCAAACATTGCCCACAACAGTCAGCGACCCTCTGCAAGTGCTTGATCTGAAAGATAAAGCAGCCAGGACACAACAGAAGAGTGCATTCAGCACACATTGGAGACATTCCCATAAGTGTCAGGTCCTCTAGAACAGGGGACACTACACAGCAGGGCACTACAGGGCCTCTTTTTCAAAAAAGCCATTACCCTCAAGAACAGGAGACATAGCTGGCTTTCCTAACATAAACAGGCACAGAAACTTAAACAAAATGAGAAGACAGAGGAATTTGTCCCAAGTGAAAGAACTGGATAAGGTTACATCCAGAAATCTAAGTGAAACAGACATAAGTAACATGCTTGATGTAGAATTTAAAGCAATGATCATAAGGATACTCACTGGACTTGACAAAAGAGTGGAAGAGATCAGTGAGACCCTTAACACAAAGATAAAGAATGGTAAAAATAAATGGACAAATAAATTAAATGAGAAAAATGCTTGATGGAATGGATAACAGGCTGGAAGAATCAGAGGATTCTATAAAAGAAACCACATAAGGCATTGGAGATATTTTTCAGTAGAAACTTTCCAATCTAGAAAAGAATGCTGAATGGGAAAAACTATAGCCAAGAATACTCTCTCCAGCAAGAATATCATTCAGAATACAATGAGAGATTAAGACTTCCCCAGACAAACAAAAATCTATAGAAGCTCATGATCACTAACCTACCTGTAACAAATATTAAAGGGGACCCTTGGGGGGCACCTTGGTAGCTCAGTCAGTTAAGCATCTGACTCTCAATTTTTGGTTCAGGTCATAATCTTACAATGGTGAGATCAAGCCCCATGTTGGGCTCCAGGATGAGCATGAAACCTGCTTAAGATTCTCTCCCACCCTCCTCCTTTGCCCTTTCCCCCCCAACCAAATACATACATACATACATACATACATATGTGCATACATACAAATAAAGGGACCCTTTGATTAGAAAGTAAAGACCAAAACGACAGTATAAATGCAGAAAACAAAACAAACAAAAACAATAAAAATGAATATTTCTGTAAAATGTCAGTCAAGGGACTCACAAAATATAAGAATGAGAAATGTGACACCATACAACTAAAACATGGGGAATAGAGAAGTAAAAAATGGTTTCAAACTTAAATAACCATCAATTTAATATAGACCACTCTGTGCAAAAAAATATTACATACAAACCTAATCGTAACCACAAATCAAATACCACTAATAAATATAAATAAAAAAGAGAAAGAAATGTAAATATATCACTAAAGAAAAGCAGCAAACCATGAAAGGAAGGAAGGAAGGAAAGAAGGAAGGAAGAAAGAAGCAATAATCTTCAGAAACAACCATAAAACAAGTAATAAAATGGCAAGAAATACATACCTACCAATAATTGCTTTGAACATAAATGGACTAGGACTAAATGTTCCAATCAAAAGAAACAGGGTGACAGAGAGATATAAAAAACAATACCTATCTATATGCTGCCAACAAAAGACTCATTTTAGACCTAAAGACATCTGAAGATTGAAAGTGAAGGGTTTTAGAAACATCTATTAACAGATGGATGTCAAAAGAAAGCCAGAGTAGCAATATGTATATTGGACAAAATACATTTGAAAACAAAGACTGTAACAAGAGAGAAAGAAGGATGTTATATAATAATGAGGACAATCCAACAAGAACATATAACAACTATAAATATTTATGCACCTAAATTAGAATCATCCAAATACATATATCAGTTAGTAACAAACATAAAGGAACAAATCAATAATAGTAAAATAATAAATAGGAGACTTTAACATCCCACTTACATCATTGGATAGATTGTCTAAGCAGAAAATCAACAAGGAAAGAACTTTGAATGGCACTGGAAAATATGGATTTAACAGATATATTCAGAACATTACATCCTAAAAGAGCAGAATACACATTCTTTGCAAGGGCATGTGGAACCTTCTCCAGAATAGATCACATATTAGGCCACAAAATAAGCCTCAACAATTTAAAGAGACTGCAGTAATACCATACACCTTTTCTGACCACAGCTATGAAATGAGAAGTCAACCATAAGAAAAAATCTGGAAATACCAGAAATACACAGAGGTTAAATAAGATGCTACTAAATAATGAGTGGGTCAGCCAGGAAATCAAAGAAAAAATTAAAAAGTGCATGGAAATAAAAATAAAAACACATGGTTCAAAATCTTTGGGGTATAGCAAAAAAAATTCTAAGAGTGAAATATATAGCAACACAGGCCTACCTCAATAAGCAAGAAGAATCTCTAATAAACAACCTAACATTACACATAAAGGAGTTAGAAAACAAAACAAACAAAACCTAAAACCAGTTTTAGGAGGAAAAAATAATAAAGATTTTTTAGAACAGAAATAAATGATAAAGAAACTTAACATACAATAGAACAGATAAATAAAACTAGGATCCAGTTACTTTTAAAAAAATCAATAAAATTTATAAACTACTAGCTAGACTTATCAAGAAAAAAAGAAAAAAGACCCAAATAAATAAAATCACAAATGAGAGGGGAGAAATAACAACAAACAGCACAGAAATACAAATAATTATAAGAGAATATTATGAAAAACTATATGCTAATAAATTGGACAACCTAGAAGAAATGGATAAATTCCTAGAAACATAAAATCTACCAAAACTGAAACAGGAAGAAATAGAAAATTTGAACAGACTGATAACCAGCAAAGAAATCAGAAATAAAACAAACATCTCCCAACAAAGGAAATTCCAGGACCAGATGGCTTCACAGGCAAATCCCAGGAAACGTCTGAAGAAGATTTAATAACTATACTTAAGCTACTACAAAAAAAAAGAGAAATGGTAGGAAAACTTCCAAATTCATTCTGTAAGTCCAGCATTACTTTAATACCAAAATAAGATGAAGACACCAAAAGGGGCACCTGGGTGGCTCAGTTGGTTGAGCATCTGACTTTGACTCAGGTCGTAATCTTGCAGTTTGTGAGTTCAAGCCCTCTACTGGGCCCCCTGCTCTCAGTATGGAGCCTGCTTCAGATCCTCTGTGCCCTCTCTCTCTGTGCCTATCTCACTTGTGCATGCCCACTCTCTCAAAAATAAATAAACCTTAAAAAAAGACCACAGATAGAGAGAGGGAGAGAGAAAGAGGGAATAAATTACAGGCTAACATCCCTAATGAACACAGATGCAAAAAACTCTCAACAAAATACCAGCAAACCAAATCTAACATTATATTTTAAGAAATAATTCACCACAATTAAGTGGGATTTATTCTTGGGTTGCAAAGTGGTTTAATAATAGCAAATCAATCAATGTGATACATCACATCAATAAGAGAAAGGATAACAATCATAAAATCATTTCAATAGACACAGAAAAGGCATTTGACAAAGTCCAACAACCATTCATGATAAAAGACCTCAACAAAGTAGATTCAGAGAGAACATATCTCAGGGTAATAAAGGCCTTATATTAAAAAAACTCACAGGGAACATCACACACAATGGAAAACTGAGAACCTTTCCCGTAAGATCAGGGACTAGATAAGGATGTCCACTCTCCACTTTTATTCAACATAGTACTGGAAGCTTTAGCCATAGTAATCAGACAAAAAATAAGGAAATAAAAACCATCCATATCTGTAAGGAAGAAGTAAAACTGTCACTACTTGCAGATGACATGATACTATATACAGAAAAACTAAAAGATTCTACCAAAAAAAAAATCTGCTAGAACTAATAAACACATTCAGTAAAGTTTCAGGACACAAAAATCAATCTACAGAAATCTGTTGCATTTCTATACAGTAACAATGAAGTATCAGAAAGAGAAATTAAGGAGACAATCTCATTTACAATTGCACCAAAAATAAGATACTTAGAAATAAACCTAACCAAAGAGGTAAAAGGTCTGTACTCTGAAAATTGATGAAAGAAACTGAAGACAACAAAAAGAAATAGAAACATATCACATGCTACAGGATTGGAAAAACAAATACTGGTAAAATGTTTATAGTACTCAAAGCAACCTACACATTTAATGCAATCCCTATCAAAATACCAACAGCATTTTTCACAGATTCAGAACAGATAATACCAAAATTTTATGAAATCACAAAAGACCATGAATACCCAAAGCAACCTTGAAAAAGAAAAGTAAAGCTGGAAGCCTCACAATTCCGGACTTCAAGTTCTATTACAAAGCTACAGTGATCAAAACAGTATAGTACTGGCACAAAAATAGACATATAGATCAGTGGAACAGAATAGAAAACAAGAAATAAACCCACAATTATATGGTCAATTAATCTCTGACAAAACAGCAAGGAATATCCGATGAGTAAAAGACAGTCTCTTTAACAAATGATGCTGGGAAAATGGGATAGGATTGTGCAAAATAATGAAGCTGAATCACTTTCTTACACCATACACAAAACTAAATTCAAAATGGATGAAAGATCTAAATGTGAGACCTGAAATTATAACCATCCTAGAAGACAGCACAGGCAAAAATTTCTCAGACATCAGCCACTTTTCTTCTAGATAGGTATCCTAAGGCAAGGGAAACAAAAACAAAAATTAACTATTGTGACTTCATCAAAATAAAAGTCTTCTGCATAGCAAAGGAAACAACCAACAAACTAAAAGGCAACCTACTGAATGGGAGAAGATATTTGCAAATGACACACATGATAAAGGGTTAGTATCCAAAATATATAAAGAACTTCTAAAATTCAATACCCAAAAACCAAGTAATCCCATTAAAAATAGGCAGAAGACATAAACAGACATTTTTCCCAAGAAGGCATTCAGATGGCCAATAGACACATGAAAAGATGTTCATCATTACTTATCATCAAAGAAATGAAAATCAAAACTACAATGAGATATCACTTCACACCTGTCATAATGGGGCTAAAATAAAAAAAAACAGTAACAACAAGTTTTGGCAAAAATATGGAGAAAAAAGAACCCTCTTGCACTGTTAGTGGAACTGCAAACTGGTGCAGTTCACTCTAGACAACAGTATGGATATTGCTCAAAAAGTTAAAAATAAAACAATCCTATGATCCAGCAATTACACTATTGTGTATTTACCTGAATAATACAATATAAAGACACTAATTCAAAAGGATATATGCATCCTTATGTTTACTGCAGCATTATTTGTAATAGCCAAACTATGGAGGCATCCCAAAAGTCCATCGATTGATCACACACACACACACACACACACACACACACACACACTCACACACACGTACACACATCAGAATACTATTCAGCCATTAAAAATGAATAAAATCTTGCCATTTGAAAGGACATGGATGGGCACATATGGAACAACTTTAATTTTTGACAGTAATGGAGGCCTATTGAAATAAGGAGCTACATAAATCACCTTGGCTCATTGTTTCCTAGATCGGTAAGCAGGATCTGTAAAATCTCTTACATGTCCTGGAACAATTTGCACCTAAGGGTGATAAGCTTTATCAGAGCCAGGGCCTTAAATAACTGTCTGAAGGCTTTTTGTTAAAAAGAAAAGAAAAAAGTCAAAATCTAACATTAAGTTACTTTTTAAAAAATATAATTTTATTGCTATTTGTTTTGTTTTGCTTTGTTTAAAATAGATATTTAGAGTACCTCACTGAATTTTAGGAAAATTTTTTTCACTTTTTTGAGAGTAAAGTGAAAGCCCATTCTCAGAACATTTATCAGAGAAAGATTTATTCATAGAATTCTTGGAAGATATTTTTGGCTATATGAACGAAGCAAATCTTCTGAATCAAGGCCTTGGATTAACTATTTAAAATGGCACTAAAACTCTGCGAGCAATTTTGGATAAACTGCCACTTTAGAAGAGGAGCTTGGATGCAAACAACTTTGCAAACTTTCAAATATTGGAGGAAGTATTTCAGAAGACTGGAGTCTCCAGTAACTGAGGATGCCAACTTTTTGGCAGTCAAAAATCTGCATAAACATTTTATGATTTTTGATGTCAACTCTGCTCAGAAAGTGTTCAATTTCCTTTCTTATTATCAGATGTGATAAGGTATTACATTAATTTTTTTTGCATTTAACCCTTTAGAACTTTTGAAAATTACTTTATTCTATTACATGAGAACACCTAAGTTTACTCAATGTAGTAAATATTCTCCATTCCATTTATTGAGTTCGTGCCTTTCTCTTTGTTTTCAGATGCTTCTTTTAAACATCACATGTCAAGATGTTACTTGAGATATGTCTTTTAAAAACTCTTTTTATATAAAAGAACAGGGGGAAAGAAAAGAGTATGAAAGGGAAGGAGAGAGGAGGGAAGGGGGAACAAGAACAACTTGTTAAGTAATTTTACATGAACTATACATAATGTATTCTTAAATTAACTCAATGTCTACATTTATGAACATTTTTTTTAAAAATAGGAAAATAAAGTTCAGAAAAGTTAACAGTTAATACTTTTTGCAGACATGTATAGAGAGACTTGCCTAATAATTGATTATAAACAACTAAACCAAATGGTGGGAACTTAGCCATGATCCATCCTGGCCCTTATTAGCACCATTGTTCTATTGGTTATATCTCTTACAAAGATCCAAGATCCAAACATACCCATTGAGGCTCTACTTCATTTACTGCAGATGTATAAATTCTGGGGATTAGATTGAAGAATTATCATCTTTTGATGCTATGACATCCCAATTTTTCAAATTAATATAGTCATGCTGATGACATATATTTAAAGCTAATCAAAGTGGTATTTTAGAAATTGTATGATTTTAGTTGAAATGAAGTAACATTTGTTGTTGCAGTTGTTGAAAAACCTTTTTGAATTAAACTTTCCATATTTCTTCAATTGCCTCTTATTTAATGTCAACCATAGTCTTTCCTCAAACTGCTACATTCCTCAAAGATTGACTCAAATTGTCCTCCAATGAAGTGTTACCCAGATCCGTCTAGTAGACTTTGGCAGTCCCTGTGCTCTCTCACAGCACCCCATTCACTCCATTATTACCACACTTAGTACAATGAAGAATGACTATGAATCACCACCCATTCCTTCACCATTAGATAGTGGGTGCCTTGAGCCAGTGGCTCTCTGGCTTTGATCTCTACACTTCTCAGTATAAAGGCAGAGTAGGTAATCCACTGTAAGATGACAGTGGATATATACGATATATATATATGATATATATGATAAAACTAAATATATAACTATTACAGTTTAATATGCTTTAGTCTTTCATATATATGCAGTATACATATATGCATATATAAAATATCAAACATTGGTTTTGGTATATAGTCTAATATTTTTCTTAAACAACAGTATACTTTGAAAAAATTTTACAAAAATAATTATTCAACATTTATTTTTATCATTACAACATAAACAAAAATAAAGCAAAAGCATAATCAATATCTATGTAACTAGCATCCAACTTATTAATTATCAATATTTGGCAATTTTAAAAAATACGTCTCTAAATCTATTTCCCTACTCCCCACACTGGGTTATTTTAAAGTAAATTCCAGGTACCATATTGTTTCATTAGTAAATACTTCAGTATGTACGTTAAAAGATGAACATTTAGGGGTGCCTAGATGGCTCAGTTGGTTAAGCATCCAACTTCAGCTCAGGTCATGATCTCGTGGTTCGTGAGTTCAAGCCCTACATTGAGTTCTGTGCTTATAGCTCAGAGCCTGGAGCCTGCTTCAAGTTCTGTGTCTCCCTCTCTCTCAGCCCCTCCCTCACTTGCATGTTGTATCTCTCTCTCTCAATCTCAAAAATTAAAAAAAAAATTTAAAAATTAGAAGATTAACATTTAAAAAAGGCATAATGCCATATCATCCCAAATTATTTTAAATATTTTTAAGTTTATTTATTTATTTTCTGCAAGTAAGAGAGAGAACATGCACACATGTGCACATATAGGAGAGGGGCAAAGAGAGGAAGGGAGAAAGAGAATCCCAAGCAGACTCCATACTGTCAAGACAAAGCCCAACATGGGGCTTGAACCCACAAACCAAACCGAGATAGCATGACCTAAGCAGAAATCACTTAACCAACTGAGCCACCCAGGTGCCCATATTTTAAATAATTTTTGCTATAATAAACTACCCAACGTACAAGTTCTCTGTTTGATAAGTGATTTGACTGTTAAATCAGTGTCCAAGGTCTTCATATTGAATTTGGTTTAAGTCTCTTCTAATTATTCTACCTCATTTTATTTTTTCCTTGTCATTATTTTATAGCAACATTCCAAAGCCTTTATCCTATTCCACACTATGCCTACAACACAATTTACCCAAAAAGTTTTCTATTAATAAGCATCTAGCTTATTTCTAATTTTTTTCTCTTATTAAACAATGTTCCAATGAATATGCATATAAATAAATCTTCGAGCACACCTAGAATTATCCTATTAGGATTAATTCTTAGAAGTGGAATGCCTCATGGGTTTTTTTTTTTAAGCTTTTGATACAGCTTGTCAAATTACTCTTCAAAATGATTGAGCTAATTTACACTCCTACTAGCAGAATGAGCATATCTGTGCCCCCACACCCTCATCAACACTGCATAATATCTTAATTTAAAATATTTGGCAATTTGATAGACCAGGAATATATCTTGCTGTTTCAGTTTGAATTTTTTTGTGTTAATAGTAAGAGAGAGTGCACTGAATCCCTGAATTCTTGTTCAATGCTTACTGTGGCCACCAAACCCCCTTTTGGTAAGTCCACAAAGGACATATATGTATTTAAGGGGTAAGGCCAAGAAAATGCAAATTTTTATTACTAGATTTAAGCAGAAATTCTGGCCCTGGTGAATCTATGAACTTCAAGAATGTGTTTGTTTGTTTTTTCCTTAGTCTTGAGGTAAGTATAAGTGCTTTTAAAAATACAGCATTTCCCTTACTTACCTCACTAGAATAACAGTACTTCCCAAGTAGGATGTAGCTCCAGACACACTGTATTGTGTCAGGCACAGAGTTCCAAAAGTGCATGGGCTCTCAAGTTCATTTAACCTCTTTACTGCACACACACACAATGACACTTCTTACCATGGCCACACTGTAGCCTTGGCGTATTACCATCCAGCATCACAGCTCCTCCTTCCCTAGGGTAGAATTCCTGGAAGGTAGGGGGTGAAGCAGGGTGGTGCACATGGGATAGCTAAGAACCAGCTTCCCTTAGAAAATGTGATGTACAGGCAAAGTAAAATGAACCTTTTTTTCCTCTAATACTTTTGGTCATTAGAGTATGTCTTTTGTGAATCACGTATTCATTTTCTATGCCAATCAATGAGTAATGAATGAAAAAATGAATGATCACATTTTGGGTATAATCATTCAACTAGTTACAAATCAGCCAAATTGCATTGTCTTTTAGTCCATATTTCATTTTCTCGTCAACTTTTATTGCAGGAACTATCCAGTCTGGTAGACATATCTCTTAAAGAAGGCTTTTATGTCTAACTTCTTTTTCCAAATTCTTCAAAGTAACTTAAATAGTCAGAGTCTTATCTCTCTATACCCTTTCAATGAGGCCAGTCAAGATCCCAATGGTCTAAAAACCAATGGATCAAAAATCACAGAATTACTGATTGTGAGTTTGCTTTCTTCACTGCAGTGTCAAGAAGAGGATCCCTCCTGGACCTTGAGGGTGTTATGCTGAGCGAAATAAGTCAGGCAGAGAAGGACAAATATCATATGTTTGCACGTATAGGAGGATTAGGAGGAACTTGACGGAGGAACAAGGGGGAGAAGAAGGGGGAAATGGTGGGGGAAAGGGAGAGAGGCAAACCATGAGAGACGCTTGAATGCTGACAAAAACTGAGGACTGATGGAGGTGGGGGGGAGGAGGGATGGGCATGGAGGAGGGCACTTGTGGGGAGGAGCACAGAGTGTTATGTGGAAACTAATTTGACAATAAACTATTTGTAAAAAAAAAACCAACAAAAAAAACCCAAAAAAACAAAAAAAAGAGAAGAGGATCCCTCCTTTCCGAGAATAACTGAGACACGTGCCCTGCATTTTTACTCAGTCCTTTTCTCCTCATCAGGCCTTTCCTCCACCAACCATCTCCTTTCATAAGTCACCAACCTCACTGTGAGACATGTGGTAACAAAGCCCTTTATACCGTCTTTTCACAACAGACTTAAATGTGAATTTTTTGTGTTTGTTCTTACAATGCTTAACATATACACAGGAGTACTGCTCTTCAGAAAATGTAAATTTAGAAAATGGCTAGCAGTTAATGTCTTTACAAAATCTACTGTGCACTGTCAACAAAATTTAGAGAGAGAGAGAGAGAGACAGAGACAGAGACAGAGAGAGACAGAGACAGAGAGAGAGACAGAGAGAGATAGGAATGATTCTCCATGACCTATAGAACAGCATTTCCTGAATGGTGCTCCATGGAATCACAGAATTCTTAAATTTGTTAATCAATACACTTAGTTGTTTTTTTTTAATACATTTTAGAATTTTTTTTGCCTTTGTTCCGTTTAAGATTAATAATACATAAATATTAGCATATGAAACCAACTGATGAATTTTACATGGAAGAAACCTTATTCTTTTAATCAAAAATGTATTTGACTTTGGAAGCATGGGTTTTGCTGTTGTTTTTGTCTGTTCTTTAATGAAGCACTCATTAATATTTTCTGCAGAATTGTTTGGGACACACATAGAACACAGGTGACAGCACATATGTGAAGGTATTTGGGATAGCTTATCAGAGAATGCTCTAGATTCAGTATGACTTTTTGGTCCTCTTTCTTTAACTCCCTACCACTCTTTCCCAATCTTTCACTTTCAATGCACTTGCTTCATTAATCTCAAAAGTCATATGCCTCTTTAAACACAAAGTGCTTTATAATCCCAAATCTTTTCACATGCTGTTCACTATCTCTAAAACATTCTTCTACAATTTCATCTGCATTTTCTCATATATTCCTTAACATGCAGCCCATATGATAGCTATTCACCAAGACTAGGCAAGATTCCAAGTATCATACTCTTTTCTTCTTGGCTACTCTAGAATTTTATTTGTCCAGTTATAATATTCTATCCACACTATATTATATTTGCCTGTTTCCCTCTTTAGACTATTTCTCCTTGAGGTCAGGTACCATATCTTATTCCTTATTTTATATTTACTGACCAACAGCGTCTAGCACATAAAAGGTATTCCATGTCTATTTTATAAGTTAATTAATTTGCTTATCCAACAAAGATTTTTTTCATTAAGTTCTAAGGAGGTTAGACAAATATCATGTATCCTATTCTGTGTATCTCCTTGCAATATTTTAAGGCTGCATTGTGCTGTCCTAACAGAAGACAAATGAGTACAATTTGATTGTTCCCTATCAAAATGATGAAAGGTCTGTTTGCCCAAATGTCTGCGTCATTCTGTTAATTTAGCTGAGATGCCATTGAACCATGAACTCTCAGAATTAGAAGAGTTGTATATGTATATATGTATGTATGTATGTATGTTTGTTTTATTTTTGAGAGAGAGAGAGAGACAAAGTGCGAATAGGGGAAAGGCAGAGAGAGAGGGAGACACAGAATCTGAAGCAGGCTCTAGGCTCTGAGCTGTCAGCACAGAGCCCGATACAGGTCTTAAATTCAAGAACTGTGAGTCCATGATCTGAGCCAAAGTTGGATACTTAACTGACTGAGCCACACAAGCACCCCAGAAGAGCTATTTAAATCATCTAGTTTTGGCACCCTTGTCTCTTTATTTACTATGAAGCTATGTGGAGTTGTCTCTTTTAAAGAAAATATTTTAAAATGCAAGTTTTATTGTGAAGGTTTTTTTTTTTTTTTTTGCGTTCATTGAAGTACATAAAAAGATCTATGAAAACAAACTACCCATCAGTCATAAATTCATGAACCTCCAAGTCTTTTAAGGATCATTCATTCTTTCTGGAAACTGTTTTCTATACTCCTGGAAAACAGAGGTAAGCTCCTCCATGGGCAGTAAGTACAGGTTTGTGTGGGGGATACTATCAGATGCATCTCTAGCATCTATACTAGTTTATACTTCTATTGTCCTTCTTAAAGGACTTCTTAAAAATTCCCAGAGTATCATTTACCTGACATCATGATGACACACAGGAAACAAAAATGGATATCACACGCCCATGAATAATGGAGGAAATTACTCAATATGCTGTCTTTTAGTCACCTTTGTTATTAAGGGTTAGTATATCTGCCAAGTCACAAGTAAATCAGAAGTCTTCATTAAAGTGTTTGTAAAATGTACTCCTCAACCATCATTATCAACTCAGATATTTAGAAACCTGAATTTCACCAAGAAAACTTCATTTGTAGTGCTCCTATGTCATCTCTTCTGTGAATCATCTGCATTATGTCTGGAATCAGCACAAGAATTTCAAGAATTTAGACTAATTTAACTTGATAAGGTTATTGGGTATCATACAAGTTATATAATTTCAATTTATTGTTTCATTTAGAATACCAAAAGCCAATCCCTACTACTGATTTATATCCATCCATTCATTTATCTATTACTCCAGTCAACCAATTACACAATAAAAACTAGATACTGAATACTTTTATGGACATGATGGTGTATAAAGGACATGGAGTTTATCAATGTTATCCTTAACCTGCAGCAGCTTGAGTGCACAAGTCAAGTACACACAAGAGAAAGAAAATGCCATATAGACATTTTCAAAGACAGAAAAAGCAGTAAGCTAAGAGGAACTTAGTGTAATTGCTCCACTGTGTATATATGTAAAATATAAACACTGGTAATTGTATATCTGTGCTGTCCAATATGGTAGCCACTCGCCATAGGCAACTATTAAGCACTTGAAATGTGATTACTTTGTGGAGATATGTTACATATATACAATATTCACCTAATTTTGAAGATTTCATATGAAAAATAATGTAAAACGTCATTTATAAAGTTATTTTTATTTCTGGTAAAAATTATAGGATTTAGTATATATTGGATTAAATAACAAATTATTAAAATTAAATTCACTTACTTCTCTTTACTTTTCTTCATGTGGCTATCAGAAAATTTAAAATTAAACATTTTACATTATAGTTTTCTTTTTTTCAAGTTTTTATTTAAATTCTAGCTAATTAACATTTATGGCAAAGTTGGTTTCAGGTACAGAATTCAGTGATTCATCACTTACATATAAAACCCAGGGCTCATCACAACGAGTGCCTTCCTTCATACCCATCACATTACATTTTTATTTGCTGCTAGTGATAGAGATGATTTGAGTGCATATGCCCTACAGGCTGGCATGCAGGCACCTATTCCTACCACTTTCTTTTACTACAAGGGCTAAAACTAACAATCATTTCTCTCCAATTCCATTTTAGCTATGTTTTTAAAAGACAATTTAATCTCATTAATTAAAAGCATGAGCAGAAGGCTTGACTTAGGGACTAAGGAGCAATATAGAGCATCTTGCTGGTTTACATTGTAAAAGAAGTGGCAGGGTTCTGAAATAGCAGCTGCATCAGTGGATTTCCAATTCAACAGGGATGTTTCCTGATTGTGGCAGAATAATCAGCTCCCCTTGATGGTTCATTTGTATCATGTAACTTCAGAAGTCAATCTTAGAATGTCCGTCTTAGATTTGTCAACAATTACACAAACTAGTTAAGAATCTATATTAAATCTATTTCTTCTTAAATTAGCTCGAGTTGATTCTGTTCTCCACATTTATACACTTTTCAATTCAGGGTTGGTGGAATATGTATTATGTTTTAGCATAAGTTAAAGCACACATACATACAAGTCACTCATTAATATCTGTTTCTCTATTGTCTACTATAGGTACAGATGCATAGTGGGAAAGCATTTAATACATGTTGAATGCATTTATATAAAATAAAGAAATACAATGAAACAAATGACTAAAAGCCCCACATATTATAATTTGTAATATGATTTCTTTATCATCTAATGATTAAGTACTTTTATAATAAACCCCAAAGAATTGCAGAAGTCACACTATTTTCTATAATGTGTGTGCCAACATTTTTTTTTTTTAGTAAGTGGGTCATCAGCTGGGCTTTGAATGTTTTTCCTTATATCAGAAGTATGTCCTTTTCCGTTTCTATACTAAGAACTACACACATTGCTTTTGATATGACATAACTAATCCAAACCTTTTAGAAACTGCAGCAGTTGAGGACATGCCCCTGATTTGTCCACCTAAGGGTTTGGGGCCTTGGTTTACCATTAAGTTCATGGCTTGGCATTTTACCTGGAAAATCAAGAAATCATCTGTGAATGCTCTAAAAAGTTCAAATCAAGGTCAGAGAAAGCAAAGTTTGGCCATAATCAAGCATCTGTAAGGTGAAACAAAGGTCAGATGCATTGAAGAGTGAGCTGGCCCTGTTCTCCCCGCTAGCCAAAGTCCTTAGAAGCCACAATTGCCTTGGGACCCCAAGTGCTGCAGGTCAGAGGAGGCACTAGAGCATGCTACAGAGTTCTGAAAGAACAATTCAAGATTTTCTGGTTTAACTTTCCCAAATAATTAGCTCTAGAGGATGGCTTGAATTTTCTATCCTTTTCCAGTATGCATGTTTTTTGCTTTCTAAATCAGTGGTGATCATACTAATAATTACTATGCAAACAAAAGAGACATGCTTCTGTAGCCATTTGCAGTCTGTCTGGCCACTCATTTGCATAACTCTTCCATTTTTAGCTATTGCTCCAATTGTAGTGCCATTGACCAACTCTCCACATGCACACCACCTATTACCACTGACGCAGAAAGAGTAAACTGAAGAAATGCAAAAATATCAATGCGTAGATTTTTTTCCTTCTAAGTAATATGATTTTATAAAGTGGAAGAGAAACCAGACCCAGAAGAGGATGCAGTATTAAATGAGAGATTCTTGCAATGAGTATGCATGTGTGCACATCCATATTTGTGTTTTAAGATCAGAGATAAAAAGGCGAGTGAGATAGAAAAGAATGATGCAAAAGAGAGAATAAAAAAGGTCTTGCAAAATAGAGTTTGGCCACACTGCTTCATGTCCTTGCCATAGGTAATGCTATTATAAGATTCTGCTTTAAGTCAGAGAAGAACTTTATGAAATGGACTTTAAAAAAAAACACAGCCATTTCTAACCTCAGATACCTAAATCAGCCCTCAGGCATGATTAATGCTTCAGCAGACCTGATCCAAAGTGAAATCATTATGGCTTATGCAGTTCATGCCTTCAAATGATTCAGTCCTACAGGAAATTAAAGAATAAAGAAAACTGTATAAATACAATGATCAACCCAAAAGAGAAATTGGAAAGTTTAAAACTCATTTTTAGCTCCCATGTGAAGACCATCAATAGATTCCTGCACTGAGTTTAGTGAATCCAAGTCTTGTTAATGCAAAGCAATACTTCTCTCTGATCCCATGGATCTAGTCCCTTCATGGATTCAGTGATGCCATGGGAAAGCACTTGAGCATCACCAACAACCTGCAGAGGCATAATAGCTATGCCAGTAAAACCCTCAAAGACCTCTTATCTTACTGCTGCTAATCACCCTGAAGAGCAAGAAAGTGAGAGGCATATCTTTTATCAGATATATAAATATCTTTTAGATTTATTTATTTTTTATATTTTGAGAATATAACATATTTTCTTTTGCTTCTTCTTGGCCCCACAAATCATACTTGTGTCTTTCATGTACTATGGAATCTTCTGCTCCAAGCTCCGAAAAGTCAGTAGAAAAATCTCCAGATAATTTTCAAATATCTACCCAATTAGGACAGTTCCATACAATCCCTAATGGCTCAATCTTCCCCCCACCCTTTACAAACCACAGCTCCATTCATCATTGCAGTGCCTTAAGAATGATATTAGAAGGAAAGCAATGTTCCAAAATCTCCTTTGAGTAGGGCTGATTTTTAAGGAAATTGACTCTGTCAATGGAAGCTCTCAGAGACTTGAACATTTTCTATTACAAATGCTATAAAGGGGATTCTTATCCTTGGTGGGAGGTTAGACCAAACCCCTAATGTCCTTTCAATCTCTGAAATTGGAAGTTATGAGTAACCTGTGGACTACTCAACTCTCCCTGTGTAATACATGTTTTTAAAGAGAAGGTTGAAGTCATGAATATACAGTTAGGTTTCAGGGGCCCATTCCCAGCTCAGAAACTGTTAGAGGCAAGACAGATCCTGTTTCCATTGCTATTTCCACACCTGACTTAACACAAGCCCCAGGAAGACAATAATATATCATCTTTTTTCTCAGTCAGGGTCAGATAAAGTCTATAAAGTTCAACAAAAAGCAACCATGACCCTTATTTTTCTCTTCTCAATGTACTACCAAAGTCTCTGGGATTTTGACTCAATTACAATGTAATTAGGGTCAGCAGAATAGGACTGTTGTTGGTTCTAAAGTTGGAATGGAGTTGTTTTCTGAGATTGTTGCAACTGTGGAGGGATAGAACATTTTGGCCTTAACATCTTTACCTCCTCGACTTGACTTGGGAGTTGAATTTGCTCTATTGTGGGAGCAAGAGTTGTGGCAGCTGTAGGCAAATCAAGGCTGCTAAACATCCAACTTGATCAACTGGGGACTGAGGCTGACATAATCAAGCCAGTGCTTCACAGTGTGGGCTTAGAAGATGTTCTTAAGGTGGAATAAAAGGAGGAAGGAGAGATATGATGGAGAACTTACTAAAAATTAAGTAAACCTTTACATAATGGAGCAAATAAGATTTCCTATTTCAGAAAACATGTAATTTGCTCTCCTTTTCCTGCCAAGGTACTTGAGACATCACATCCATTATTATCCAAGGTTATTTCTTTAACAAATAAGATCAGAAATGATGTATTTCACAGTTTGGCTCAAGATCACTCAACCCAGTATTGCAGACAATTCATTATCTTTTCTGAGCATAATTACTTACTATGGAGATACAATAGAGAACAGCTTTCAAAACAACCTCAGCTCAAACTCAGGCCTATATAGAGTATGCTCTGTGGTAGTTGTTACTGGTGTTCCCCAAAGTGATTTCAAATAAAAATAGTCCCACATGGGCCAGAATTTCTATACCTATGATAATTATGCAGTTTAGTTCACATGGATTGGGATTTGGAAACTTGAGGCAAGAGACTAGAAGGCCCACAGACATTAACCCCCATGTTCTGTTTTTATCAGCAAAAGCCTCCATAGAAAGATACAAGTAAGTATACAGAACACTTAAAGATGTTTAAGCTGCTCTCAGAAAGTGATCAGGGAAGCCAGAGAAGGAGATGAGGTAGAACAATAGGTATGATGTTAGTAAACTGGATAAACATGTGAAGACTTCTAAATGTTTTATACAGAGTTTGTGAAGAGCACTCATGGAAACCCTACCTCAGAAGAGTCCATTGGTGTTAATGCATGAATAATGTGTTTATCAACATTCCCAAATGATTGGTAAAAATTAATCTGTTGGGTGAGCTTAAGGAGAAACCAAAACAACCCATTTCTTTAGTAAACAGAACCCAATTTAATTGGCCAGTAGGCTGGTAAATCTGGAATGGTAGCTTTCTCCCTGGCTGACACCTCTATAATGGCCTCCTCATGGTCTACATTGCTACCTTATTTCTCCTCTCTCCCATCTCCGACATGATCAGCATGCTCTACTCACATAACCATGTACCAAAGAAAAGGGTAAGTGCAAATATAGGGGGCACCATCTCTGGAAAGTAGGATTTGCAAAAGGCAGTACATTTGCATATGGGTAAAGAAATGCTAAGTTTTTAATGACATGGATGCATACCTTATAAAACTACTCCTTCCTATATGGATTAAGGATCATAAAACATAGGGTAATTTTCAGAATCGCAAATTGTACATTAAGTTGCTTAAAGTTTGGATAAACTTCTCAAACAGAATGGAGATATTCTGGTGGATAATAGTGTAGAAAATGGTTCATTTCACATCTTCCAATGACCTTGCTAAGTCCACACTCTATCTCTGCAGTGTATACCTTCCTGAACTGAAGACATTGTGTCTAACATTTTAACAAATGGTAGTGTAGTAAACAGTCAGAGAGAAAAGACCACTTAAAGAAAATAAGTGTAAGGACATTGCTCTATTGTCATCTTTCCTCCAAAATAAAAGTTGGTATTAAGCCTTTTTCTTCTTTTTGAGCTAGAGACATTTAGAATTAAATTCAGAATCACTTTCAGAAAACACAGACTCGATTTTAAAGATACCATACTGCCTCTAATTCTATTAAATGTGACCGTGTAAACATCTGCAAACTTCTGCAAAATTACTATACCTAAAATTTACCAAATTCAGTGTGCTTTTTCAGATATTAAAAACACTTGAAGTACCACAGTCCTAGCAAAACACATCAGAGTAGAAGAGCATCACCCAAAGCAACTCTGGTCATGGTTGGATTGTCACCTCGAATTAGTATTCATGAGAGGCTCTCTGACAAATGGAGTTATTATCCACAGATGCTGTAAACATAAATCAGGAGGATATCATCAATAATGTTGTATTCTCTTTGTCCTCATCGTGTTTACAGATCTCACTTTGAACAGCACATAAATACTTAGAGCATATTGTGGGAAACATGCCACTCATCTTATTAGCTTTCTCTGGCTCCAAGCTCTGATGCTGATCATCCCCTGACAGTGTTTGCCAACAACAAAAGAAGCCTATTGATCACATTTCTTCTCCCTTTGGCAGCCTTTCTGCCCACGATTACCTTGCATCACTTGCCTTAAGTCAAATGTCACGGAACAACTTACTAGGGGTGTATCTATCTTGGAAAGCAAAATGTATGACTATGAGTTTAATTGGAGGAAAATCCTTTGGTATTATGAATTGTTTACAATTTAAAATTTTATTTCTTGGCATGAACGAACAGCCAAAATCAAAGCTTACTTTGTGGGATCCAAATCCATAAAATAGTACTCATTTGCAATTTATTTTCTGAACAGTTTGCAGAGTTCCAAATATCTTGGAAGCTGACCCATCAATCATTCTGAGTTGCTCTATGTATGAACAGTTTTCTCTGTTGGCATTCTCTTTCTATAACAGAGTATCTCTATTGAAATTTCCTGGTAATTTTTCATCTGTAGCATAGTCTTCATTTGTCTTTTTACTTTGATTCCAGATAGCTAGTATGAAAAGATACATTATTTTTGGTTTAAATTGAAAGAAAACTTCACCGATTGAGAACTTAGGGATATGACTAGGATAGGCATACGCTGTGTGAAAAATACACATTTCTGGGGGTGATTTGCCATTATACTGGAATGGCATAGAGAACAGGTGCTCACATGTAAAGAGTCATTTCTGGTTGTAACTGGTCTCCTTAACACTTTGTAGTCTCCACCCTGTTAACTATAATTTGTTAAGGTGTGTGTTAGACTCTCTAGAGAGAATATACGTCTGTCTCTTATCAAATCAGGAGCAATTTTACCTCACTGAAGCATATCATGTGCTTTGGCTATTAGCATGCACCTTCAAGTCCATGTACACTGACATGTACCATGAAGGATGCAGGAATTCTGCCCTCTTTTATGCAGTTATCTGATCCTTGTTTCTGTCCTTGGGTAAATCCTGAAACTTCAATCTCTCTGTTTTCTACTTTTGCTGACTTAACTCTACTACCTAGCATAGTGTTCAATCCAATTATCTGCTATTTGAATTCCCTGCCTGATTTTTCTTCCTTTCCTCCCAGTACTTGGCCTCTTAGACTTATAACCTCTTCTAATCATATCTTCAGGCCCTAGGGAATTATATACGCTTAGCCAACTGATGTGTCCACCACCACGTACCCACTCCCATGTAATGGTGTCTCTGATAAAAGGATTCAGAGTATGAAACCAAGAGAATTCTTCATGCAAACAGGGGCTTTGGATGAGAAGAGGAATTAAAGAGTCAATATTTTTATGTACCATGCTTCACTAAAAAGCCTAAGTCACCTGTAAGTCATAAATATGGCTGAAATGGAAAGCATGAAATAAATTTCTGCGTATACTGCCATTTCATGTTGAATAGCACCTTTCAAATAAAGGAAATATTTCAATTCAATATAAACAAGGATGCCTTGAACTGTCCTTGAAGCCACTGAAATTCCACACTTCAAACACACAAGAAAAAGTGCATTGGTGCCACTCAAGAAAAGACATGTGTTCTAAGTTTTTATATCATTCAATAAGTGACTTTTATGTGCTTGACTATTTTCTTTCATTTTTTCTTATTCATTGCTCATATTTTTTTCTTTGTGGCTTTAAACAACTTTCACTTGCTTCTCATGTAACTATCTTCCTTAGGCTCCTTCTCGTCCAAGAAGTCCTTCCTAAACTACCCACATGTCAGCCAGTTTGGACATCAATCATTTTTCAAATGTTTTGTACCTGACATATCTGGCCTGGACTCCTAAACCACTACATTTGTATTGGCTCTGCCTTTCAAGCTCTAGGTCTATATGATTCATTGATTGAATAATTCATTAATTTATTCATTCATTCAGAAAATAATTGAAAGATAAGCATGAGCTGGACTGCATACCCATAATCTTTAAGTCAGCAACAAAAAATAATCAAGGCTAGCATAATCCCTAAAAGAATCATGGATTTTTTGCTCTTTCTTTTGTAGATATTAATGACTTAAACAACAAGGGATTTAGACCCTGAGGATGGAATAGGATCAAGATTTTAGCTCTGACCATGAAAACAGTATATGCTATACTGACCCCTGCAAAATTTACCTTCTTCATCTACCTCTCTTCCTTTCCTGAGGATATTTGGTGAATAATTGAAATAGTTGCAGAGATATATTGAAAGACTCTGTAAGTTCAGGGTATTATTGTTACTGTAATTAGGCTATGCACAGTACATGGAAATCTTGATTAGAGTATTGCTTTTTCAAAAGCTAATTTGCTTGCACAACAATGTGTTTCCTGGATGTGTTTTCAGAGAATGTTTTACATTTTCTTTTCACTCCTGTTCCCAGAGAAAATGAATTGAAGTGTCTTCCAAGGCAAACTCAGAACCTAAAGGGTAAAAGATCCTGACTGAGACCGATGAAGAAACATTTCCCCGTAGTGGCTGGGGATAAGCACCTGAGCAGATGCAAACAGAGGACCAGCATATGGGAAGCTGTTCTCTCTCTTGGGATTATGTCAGAGGCAGATGGACAAACACTATATTCCATGGTTTCATCTGTAGTGACTTTTGAAATGTTCCCTAACAAACCTTTCTCATTCTGCTCAAATGCCTTCAGCCTTCCCTGACCTTGCAAAAACTCTGTGCCTACACAGCAATTATTTGATTTATGTTTTTATTTGTTTAGTATGCCTATCTCTCCTATACTGGATCAGAATCTCACCTTGCAAATCTCAAAATAAAGTCTAGGAATACATCTCATTTGTCCTTTGCTCACTAGTTCTTAAACTATCTTGATTTCAGACTTCCATCAGTCTACTGACTTTCTCCTAAGTGAAATGTAAATATATATAAATTTTTCATAAAATTTGAGGAAATTGATGAACTCCTCCCATTCCTGAAAACACAAACACTTGCTCCACAAGAATTCTTATAGTATTTCTGTTCCCTTCCCCCAAATGGTCTTGAGACTCTGGCATGATTGACTAATCAAAGGCAACTGTGGGCTTGGATGTGAGTTTTAGACAGATAAAATAAAATTTCATCATTTTTGAATCCCTTGGGAAAATGATCATCACTGTCTTCAGGTTGCATATATTTACTTCTGAAATTCACAAGGGAGAACAAATGAGCTGCTCCAGCACACAAGGCCACTGTGTGAACCTCAAGTACATAAAGAACTTCTGGAAGGAAAATCTTTTTGAACTCTTGCCTCAGGTGAAATACTTTCTATAGGAAATTCACCTTGGTGGTTTGAATTAATGTTTTGCTATTGCCACCAACAATGATTTGCCATAGACATCTTCACCATAAATATGGAATGGTTCTCAACTGATACTAAAGGTGGGGAATGATATCAAAATCACTCAGGGGGCTCTCACTAAAGTTCACTTCCCTCCCCCCATTGGAAAGGCACATTCAAGGCATGGAGGTTGCTATCTTGAAAGAAGTGACTTCTGGAAGCAAAGGAATCCTATGTCACTTCTCCAGATGAATGGGCATTTATAACTAAAATAATGTCACAAACTTATAAAGAATTTATTGAGAACTTAATACAAATGCAAGACATTATTCTCAGCTCTTGTATTATCATGCTTAATATTTATAATAATACTATGACATAGACATAACTATTTCTGTAGTTTGCAAAAAAGGAAAAAGAAGCACAAATGGAACCCCTCTACCACTGGCTTCCCTGGGCAATGATGGCATCCCCATCCCCATCCTCAGTCAGGTGAGAACTTGAGAACTACTATGAAAGAACATTAGCAGGGAAGGCAGCAAAGCATCCATCTGTCCCAAAGAAGCAGCCCCATCTTCTGAATCCCCCAATTATTTTTCACCCTCCCTACCTCCCTCCTCTGCCATTTCCTCTAACTTTGCCCATGATTAGAAAACACAGATCCTCATTAAAGTCCATCTCTCTATCCTATTGGCACAAATTAAAACTAGCAGTGGCCCGTGCAGTGAACTCAGTGGGATCCCAGCTAATCATTTTTATAAATTGAAAAATAGACTTTTTCTTCATAAGCACCATCTGTACCTTCAGGACATTCTTATTAACACTTTCTCTCCTGGACCATGCTTTCCACTGAAAATAACTGAAAGCAAAAGTCACAGAACTTCTCTCTCTCTCTGTGTCTCTCTTTCTCTCTTTTAGCCTTTGAGATTTTTCTAAGAGGTCCCATGAAGTCAGCAGCTTATCTGGCCACTGTAGCAAAGTGGAGAAGTCTTTAATACATGTGGTACTATTGCTATATTATAAATGGGACTACAGAGGCTCAGAGACTTGAAAGTGATATGCCTGCTCATCGAGCAAAAGGTTTTGGGTGCACACTATGTAACAGGTATTGTTATAAGTTCTTCAAATATAGCAGTGAGCAAAAGAGTGAAGACATCCTAATCCCATGGAGAACACATTCTACTCACAAAAAGGCAAACGATATGCCCTACTTAATGTGCACCAGGCACTGTTCTGAGATTACGTACAATATGTATATGTGTGTTTGCTCAATAGCTATTATCACTGTTTGCCAGTCGAAGAAACTAAGCAAAAATGTTAAGCACCCTTTCCAGGTCATATGGCTAATAAGAAGCAGAGCTAACCTTCAAGCCCAGTATTCTGGTACCAGAGTTCATGCTCTGAACTACCATTTCATCCCACTGTCATGTAGCTGGCTAGTGGACAGATATCTAGGATGTGTCATGTGACTTTGGGTCCAGTCTGTCAGCAGAGGATTCACTTTCTGGGAGAAAAGACATGCATACTTATCAAACTTTATTGACTGCCTTTCAAGGGTTTTTTTCTACTTTCCATTTTCCCATTTGGATAGTGGCCAAGTGTACTAGGCTTCTCCACACATTCAGAACTGGCTCAAATCCAGGCTCTCCCATTCTGCAGTAGGGTAGCCTAGGAAACCTGCCAAGCCATGAAAAAATGAAGTACCTCATCTACTAGTACCTAGTAGAGAACAAGTACTCAAAATATTTTCATTATTAACTATCATATTAAGTTGATAGGTCTGTATCCACTTCCTGTGACTTCTTATCTGCCTCTCCTTTTGTTTGAGAGAGGTTGGAACCACAAGGAACCTGAGTCAATCTTAGAACCTCATGAGGATTCAGCCTCCAGACAGTGTGGTTGGGAATTCCAACAGTGGTCCAGAAGGAACACAGGATCACCAGAAGTTCTTAAATCCCTATCCACCAGCTTTGCCACTGCAGAGAGCTTTAGCTGCTCCCTCAGCAACTTTTACAATGTTTTCTAACCATGCACAAAACCAACTAGTTAGCGTTTGATTCAATTAGGTGGTATAACAAAACTTTTTCTGAGATACTGTTAAGGGCATAATGCTAAAAAGTGATGATGATTATGATGATAGCTGTGATTTCTGAAGCACCTTCTGCATACCAGACACACAAGAGGTGGTTCCCATTCACTGTGTCATGAAATGACAATATATTCCTGCAATATAATCCTCACAATTTTATAAATAAGGAAAATGAAGCTTAAGTGTAACAAGTCCTGTGTCCAAGATCACACGTTAAAGAAGTGCAAATAGGGTCAAAGCCTATGGCTTTCAAACTACAAAGGCTCTCTGGATTTTTCTTCCTTGGTTGAGGCCTAGTACTGGATCCTCAGAGCTCCTCACAGAGACAGATATGGGGTATTCCCCTGCTTCCCAAAGTCAGTGCAGTAATCACTGGTGCCCAGAGTGTGTTCAAGAGCCATCCATTTCCAACATTCAGGTCCTCTGTCTGTGCCTGGAGTGCTAGCAAGTTCACCTCTCAAGGGGCAATCCTTAGTCAGTGAGAGATATAAATCAATAGGTGCAACACAGGGATCCCTGGGTGGCTCTGTTGGTTAAGCATCCGACCCCTGATTTTGGCTCAAGTCATGATCTCACAGTCTGTAAATTTGAGCCCCTCGTTGGGCTGTGTGCTTGGGATTCTCTCTCTCTCTCTCTCTGCCCCTCCCCTTATTTCTCTCTCTCAAAATAAATAAATGAAACTTAAAAAAAAAAAAACCCACATACAATATATGTGCACTCAGTCTCCCTGCCCTTTGGTGAGACAATACTGAATTGTTTTCTATAGGACTCCTTGAGGGATCCTCTGAGAGATGAAGCCCGTCACTGGTTAGTTTCCTCATTAATGCACCCTTTGTTGGAGTGTTACCCTTCTCTGGCACCTTTGCTCCTCCCTCACATACGTTTCCTAAGGTACCTCCTAAAGAAACTACCTGCACCCAAGTCATTGCTTCAGCATCTGCCTTTGAGGGAAAACTACCTACAACTAGGAGAGAGTTCTAATTAAAGACGGCACCATTTATTCTGGAAAAATTAGTAGAAAAATCCTGGCAACTAGCACATATTAACTTTTTTTAATAAACTTATGTCCTTATTACATATTGACTCTGGCTGATTAAATAGCCAAATGTCAATCCAGTTGCTGGTGGCACCGAGCTTAGTGCTGTCAGCAGGCAGTGAAAGAAATGTCAGACCCAGGGCCTGTCCAGGGGAGGTTTATAGTCTGCAGGGAGAAAAGGGTGATTCTCATGCTACAATTAGAGAATAAAATCAGGCAGTGCATAATCAGCTGCCAGTCTGAGAGACAGCTGCTTTGCGTGCTTTAAGACTTCAGTGGCTGTGGGGTGGTGGGGTAAGAAGCAACACTAAATAATGCAGGTCTCTCCAGCTGGGCCATGGGGGGTGGTTTCCAGGGCTCCGTGGTTTACAAGATGTAAATTGCCTCTGCTCTTTGGTTTCCATCAGCTCTAGTCACAGCAAGTTAAGCTCAGCATACAGAAGCATGGGACACCTGGAGAAGAGTATCGAAGCACACGGAGTAAGAGTTTCAAACCCACTCAAACCCTCCTTCTGCGTGACATAGCTGGAGTTCTGGAACAGGAAGGAGGCATTTCCCCCAAGGCGGTCCTGGGGGGGCAGGACCACACATCACACCTCACATGGAGCTGTGTGCAGAGCTGAAATGGGGTAAAGCCTACACTTTGTTCATCCCAGATTTCCCCGTCGAGTTATACAGGATGTGAATTTGGTATTTGACAAATTTCTGCAAATGGGATTTACACTGAAAGCACAGCAAAGAACAATGGGGAAATTCATACTTAAGTTACATAGGCCATGAATTGGTTGTGATTCTGGCTCTATGGGCAAAAAGATTGGGAAGTGCCAGCTGCCTATACCGAAGTCTTCTATGTGACGTTTTTAGGTTAGCTTTGAAGCAGTGTGTCAAGTAATCTCTAGTAAGATTCAGATACCAAGTGAAGTTCTTCATATTATTCCTCTCTGACCCTCACAACTAACTCATCAAATCATACTCTATCCATTTCTTGAATGAGAAACTAGTTCCCAGGCCTCAGAAGAGCTACTCAAGATGTAAGGTGGGTCTGACTCCAAAGCCCTTGATTCTTATCACATTTCTATGCATATTCAGCAGATTAATAACACTGGGTATTTGTGTTCATATTGGTTTGTGTGGGTGTAGATAGGGGCATTGCACATAAAATGCATTCTACATGCACATATATTCATGTGCTTATCATAACTAATACTGATAAAAATGTTTGCTTTCCAACTAGCAAACCAGCACACTTGTTTATCAAATGTCTTGTCCAATGCATGAGATTCAATTGTCCTGCTTTACGTGTGAGAAGTGAATAAAAGGAAGATTTAGAGTTACACTATCCTTTCATTTCTAAGGCCTTTTCATTGTTAGTCACCAAAATGCCATGATCTTATTCAAAGCAATATTATCCATGAGCAAATGTGTTTGGGATTCTTCTGTTATGTGTATGTGGGCTTGTTTGTTTTGGCAACTGCAACATTTCCATGTGGCTATTGATTAAGTAAAAATGGATAATATTACATATAATTAATAAAGCTTTATTTTAGATTTACTAAGTTTTCTTTCCTGCTACAGACATCGTCTAAGAATGTTCACTTATTTTGCATTGGCATTAAAAAATTTTTTAATGTTTTTTATTTATTTCTGAGAGAGAGAGAGAGACCATGAGCAGGGGAGGGTCAGAAAGAGAAGGAGACACAGAATCTGAAGCAGGCTCCAGGCTCTGAGCTGGCTGTCAGCATAGAGCCTGATGTGGGGCTTGAATCCACGAACCGTGAGATCATGATCTGAGCCAAAGTCAGCAGCTTAACCAACTGAGCCACCCAGACGCTCCTTGCATTGGCATTTTTTAAAGCAATCTCACCTAGATTTTTCCAAGGTAGTTACATAAAGTTGGCAGGGCATTATATTGCCCACTTATGGGTTAGAAAGTTGAGAATCAAAAGATTTATCATTCTTCATCACTTATCATTCAACCAATAATGGAGTTAGGTCTTTGCTTCGAAACGTGTGCATGTACATGTTTGTGTATCCCAATGTCACCCATTCACACATTTACTGAGCACTCACAATGTATCAGACAATGTTCAGAGATGCATGACTTATGGACTCTGCACTGAAATTAAGGAGAAAAACATGTAAACAATCATTTTTCCAGCAACAGGTATTGCTGTTCCAATTAAAATACGATTAGACCATGAGAAGAGGGAGAATAAAATTGTCTAGAGGTGAGAAATCAGATAAATCTCCTCAGGACTATTTTTGTTAGCCCTAGGAGAAGAACAACATTTGGATGGGTAGAGAAATTGGGAAGAAGGTATTCTATGCAAAGAAAACTACCTGAGGACAAGTAAGGATGTTATGGAGGCTGTGTGTTAGGAAGGCTGCAGGGTGGAGGGAGTTGAGTGCCAGAAGTAAATGGTGAGGAGAAACGGGAAAGCAAGAGGGCATCAAAATCACGAGCACCACTTAGAAGTATGTCAAAGAGTGTCAGTTTTATTTAACAGGAATTGGAGAGGCATTACAATTTCCAAATGAAGTGGAAAGAATGACTGTCACAGGACAGAAGTTGGGAAGGAATTGGAACAAACTGATGGAGCTGTCAGGTGATAGAGGAAGCATCGCCTCCTCTGGGAATCATTCCTGGATACCCTGAGGTAAGGGTACTTTTCCCTCAGGATCAACAGTACCCTCCCACGTGCCTATAACAGCACTCAGTATACTGTTTTACTTCACCTGATGTCTGTGTCTGTCTCTATTTGTCTCCCCTTTTCCTCTATCCCGCACAAATCAGGCTATGCAAACAGTTCACTGCCATTTTGTGTGTAGTTAATCTTTATATCCTAAACATTCAGCATATTGATGGCTCACAGTAGGTACTCAAATAAAGGTCTATTGGACTTCACTGAAAGGAGCCCATAGGAAAGAAGACAAGGACAGATGAAAATATTGATGGCTTTCTGGTCGAATAAGAGTAGTTAAGAAATTTCATGTCTGATGATCATTATTTTCTCAGTGTGATAGGAAGCAAAGCCATCTATTGTGAGGGAGAAGAACATAAATTATGTTGATTACCTGAGAAAATCAGTAAAGGTTTTTCTCTGGAGGATGTAAAAAAAAATCTAAAGTAGAAATGTGTGTGCACTGGGGGAAACATTTAAAATTGCACTGTGTTTCCAGATGAGAATAGAAAGTATTATTGTAGAATACAGAAAGTTTGCTTACATGATTTGTTTCCAGATAAGAAATATGGCTTTACGACCTCAGGTTGGGATCTACCACTTGGTTCTTGAGTTCAAGTGGTCAAAAGAACTCAGAATGCTAAACAAAAAAATAAAATAAAACAGATGGGCAGGACAGAAAAGCAACAGAATAATTCACCAAAACTTTTTAAAGAACTGACTCTAAAAATGAAGAAGGTAAAAACCTCACTTAGTGGACAAAGTGGAAAGTGGGACTTTTAAGACTGTTGAGAAGAAAAATACATGATAGCCAAAGAGCACTCAGTCAATTTCAGTTCCATCTCCACTACCATATATTAGCTGTTACCTGGCTTGAATTTACTAGCCACTCAGAAATTTGATTTTCATATTAGAAAACAGGTCTCATCACATGGTTGGAAACTAAGAGGTTTTCTGTGCTTCTAGCCTATACAAAGAAATACCAGGGGCGCCTGGGTGGCTTAGTCGGTTAAGCGTCCGACTTTCGCTCAGGTCATGATCTCGCGGTTCGTGGGTTCGAGCCCCGCGTCGGGCTCTGTGCTGACTGCCAGCTCAGAGCCTGGAGCCTGTTTCAGTCTGTGACTCCCTCTCTCTCTGACCCTCCCCTGCTCACGCTGTCTCTCTCTCTCTCTCTCCTAGAAATAAATAAAACATTAAAAAAAAAAAGAAGAAGAAAAAAAGAAATACCAGAAGGTGGGATAATCCATCTCCAGACAATATGTGTCATAACTAGAACTGACATCAGCAGCCCTACAACTCAGTAATGCTGTAAGGAAGGATACCCCAGTATTAGTGAAAAGACATACAGAAGTGTTGACAATACTGACTCCATCTTTGGCCTTCTATCATGTTCATTTTCCAGTCTCAAAGTGTCTTTTCAGTTTGGGGGATACTTCACTGTCTCTCCCCAACCTGCTAACAAGCGACTGTCATCCCTTCCCATAGATACCCTCTGCCTGCATATCACACTCTCCACACTTGCCCATCCTGTTCTAGATCCTCAAAGGTGATTTGTGTGAGCCAGAACACCAGGACCTCTTGCCCTCTGGCTTCTGGTTGATTTCTGCTATTTATCCCCCTGGCTGACCTCCTGTCGGATAACAAGTTGCCCATGACAATGTATCTAAGACCAGCTTTCCTGCCAGGCAAAACCTCTCATAGTTACAAGTCTCTTTATTCACATCCCTGCTGGGTAAGGTGACTCTAATGAACAATATTTAATATTTCTTTTTTGATCATTTGGCTACCCTGCATATTCTTAAAAGGCATCATTTTGAGTGTCATTTATCAATGCTCAGGGCACTAAAACCATAAGAAAATTTCATAGAGATTTAACTGACATACTCCATCAGTTGTTTCAATATGCGGTGTGTGTGTGTGTGTGTGTGTGTGTGTGTGTGTGTGTGTGTCTGCACATGCTGCTGTGTTATATTTTGTTAAACTACATCATGGACTTTTGCAAAAGACATTTTCTTCTCTTAAGGATGGAAATATAGTGAAAAACAAAAGCCAAACCACTGAATTTAAACATCTGTTCCCTTGAATTCTGGTTAATTGAGGTTGACAAAAATACACACGCCAAGAGAACAAAATAAAACATTTCTGGAAGTTCTGCCTACCAGAAAAAGTAGACTGCAGGACGGAGAATATCAATCATTGAGTTTTCCTTGAATATGAGGCACATTTTAGAGAAAAGGAAAGATTCCCAGGCTTCTGAGTTGCTGTTGATGCAATTAGGAGGGCCTGTTGCACAATTGGCACCGTAACCATGGCCAGCTCCATCTGATGACACCTTCCTTCAAGTGCAGCTCGGGAAACTGGGCACGGTGAGTCATTTGCAGCTAATCTTATAGTGGCTATAATTTGTGGTGCTAGGAAACACACAAAAAACCTAAAAATAAAATCTGTCACCTCCAAGCATCCTTTCCCTATTCACATTCATTCACATTCATTTCTTACAGTTCTCCACTTGCTCAGGAGGACAATGACAGGGCAGCCATTAATCAGTTATTAATAAAAAGCATTTTTTAAATTTTTTAATGTTTTTATTTATTTCTAGGAGAGAGAGAGAGAGACAGCGTGAGCAGGGGAGGGTCAGAGAGAGAGGCAGTCACAGACTGAAACAGGCTCCAGGCTCTGAGCTGGCAGTCAGCACAGAGCCCGACGCGGGGCCCGAACCCACGAACCACGAGATCGTGACCTAAGCGAAAGTCGGACGCTTAACCGACTAAGCCACCCAGGCGCCCCAATAATAAGCATTTTTAACCTTCATCCTGAGTATCAAATATTCTATAACTCTACACAGCGAGCTAGTTTCCTCCCTGAAAGCAGGCAGTGGCTAAGTTAGATTTTTCTCAACTCTTTTTTTAAGGAGAGAATGATAATTGTGATTATTTTAATAAACATCTTTTGACATGACAAGGCTATTTCTAATTATAAAATACATTCATGTGGGGTTCCTGGGTGGCTCAGTCTATTAAGCAGCCAGCTTCAGCTCAGGTCAGGATCTCATGGTCTGTGGGTTCGAGCCCCGTGTCAGGCTCTGTGCTGACAGCTCAGCGTCTGAAGCTTGCTTCTGATTCTGTGTCTCCCTCTCTCTCTGCTCTTCCCCTGCTTGCTCTCTCTCTCTCTCTCTCTCTCTCTCAAAAATAATAAACATTAATAAAATTTAATACATTTATGTGGAAGAGATTAGCCTAGATAAACTGTAAGCATTTAACTGACTCCTGCCCTAACCATATGCAAAGCACATGAAAGAGGAGTAAATTGCACCTCTAAAATAATAAAAATAAGGACTATATCAGGGCAATTAATATACTGGAAGATTTCAGAACTTCCTAAGACACAGATGATGAGTAGAACTGGATTTATGTAAAGGCAAGCCAAAAACAGAGTGCAAACACACAGACGAAGACTTCTGCAGACCTAGGGGCAGTTCTGGGGAACTTGAAGCCCAGAGTTACCAGAATCAAGGTGGGGGAGGAAGAGCTAGGCCTTAAGTAGGTGATGGTTGGGAGAACTCTACAGAACAGCTAAGACAATGGTCCTTTCTGGAATGACAGCCACAGAGGAATGAAGATGGATTTTCATCCTCACCAGGGCAAGAAGAATGATGCTGCAGGAGAAGGACATTCCTCCTGGTAGCTCCTAATCCCTTAAGAGATGTCAGCATACCCAGCAGCTAGGGGATCCTATCCTCCACCTCTGGCAAGTCCTTCCTTTCTGTGGATGACTGAAGGCAGACCAGGGTGAACAATGTCATTGCCCATTCAGCCATTAAAAACAAAGGTAAGAAAACAACCAACATTGCCAAGTACATGATGAGCAGTATTACCCAACTTCACTAGCAGTTATAATTCCCAAGGAAATTGCTAGAACAAAGAGAAGATGTCTTTCCCACCTTGTGAGAGTAATTACTGTATTTACAAAAAACTTAAGAAATCGCTTTTGTTTCAATAGTTAAAAAACTATGTATTCCTAAGCTTCAAAGCTGACATACCTTTATACTAAAACACATCGAATACAATTAAAATGGAAGTAATTACTTCAGTAGTTCAGATTAATTATTGTTTTACAATATAACATTGTATTTTTTTGTAGTTTTACTGTATAATTTGGCTAATTACTTATTTCCATAAACTCTGTTAGATACTACTACAAACTGTACACATAAGACATGCTCATAAAAAGTATTTGGCCCATGCTTTAGATACTGTATCTCCTTCTCTCTCTGACCTTCCCCTGCTTATGCTGACTCTCTCTCTCTCAGAAATAAATAAAAACATTTAAAAAGAAAGTATTTGGCCCAAAGATTAAGGGAGTCCATCTCTAATTTAAAGGTCAGATCAATTTTTAAAGGACAGTCAATGGACATAATATGAATGAAATAATTTCAAATGTGTTTTTTATTTTTTTTAATTTTTTAAAAAATTTTTTAATGTTTTATTTATTTTTAGGAGAGAGAGAGAGACAGCGTGAGCAGGGGAGGGTCAGAGAGAGAGGGAGTCACAGACTGAAACAGGCTCCAGGCTCTGAGCTGGCAGTCAGCACAGAGCCCAACGCGGGGCTCGAACCCACGAACCGCGAGATCGTGACCTAAGCGAAAGTCGGACGCTTAACCGCCTAAGCCACCCAAGCGCCCCAATGTGTTTTTTATTTTAACGGTCACCTGGCATGAAGTGATCACTGCTAAAGATTGTGAAACTTTCACTACTCTTAGTCAAGCACAACACACAACAACTATACAACATGCAACAACCGTAAAACTGGGACTTCTGTGGTAATTTGCTGATCATAAAGTATACAAAAATCAACTTAAGAGAAATTTACATTGGCTGAGTTTTGAGAATTCCTGACACTCGAATGGACTCCTGTTAAGAGTAATATTGTGTATGACTGCCATAGTCAGAGTCACAGAGCCCAAGCTGGGAAGCAAAACGTATGCAGATACGACGACACTAGCCATACAGAAGGTACGGTCAAGGGGTTCTCCTAGATTTTCCAGTTCTGTGGAAAAGGGAAAACAGATGAAAAGTCTGGCCACAAAATTAAAAGTCACAGAGAATAGGTCCAGAAATTCCATTTAGAGCAGGGTGGAAAACAGGAAAACATCAATAAATAACTGGAAAAAAGATACAAGTCTTTGATTCAAAGGCCACACACAAACATTTTTTAAATGTTTTTTTATTCTGAGAGAGGGAGGGAGGGAGAATTCCAAGTAGGTCTATGCTATCAGCACAGAGCCTGATGTGGGGCTCCATCTCAGGAACTGTGAGCAGCAGGGGACAATTTATTAGAGTGTAAGATTAGAAAGTAAGAATAGTGTGAAAGTTCTCTTTGCAGAGAGGGGACACTTGATAGTGAATGTAGCAACAATAGGCAAAGGTCCTTGTTTTATAAGGTTCTGGTCACCCTCCCCTTCCCTTCCCCCTCTTCCCTCCTCAGCTTCTACTCTTACTGGCTAGCTGACTCTAGGTGCTGGACTGTCCATTCCTGATGGACTAAACTCCATTGTGTGAGGAGTCACACAATGGTCATACTATTCCTCCTGTAACATAAGTTTTATGGTTTACTTTTTTTAGATAGGTATTTTGATTGTCAAATTCCTGAGGGGAAAATGAGGGGGAGTAGGTGGCATCTGTTACATTCTTAAGAGAGACCCTGCACCCTAGGGGATTTGCTGCAGTCAGAAGCTGCCAGCATACTTCCAAAATATGTGTTCTTTTTCCCCACACAGGAACCTCAGGTCCAAACCTTTCCCCCTCTTACCATTTTATCCCTCTTTTCCCTATCATATCATGACCTGAACTGAAATCAGGAGTCAGATAATTAACAGACTGAGCCATCCAGGTGCTCGAAAGACCAAACACAAATTTTATGTAGATCATATGTAGATAATTCAATGTCTGAAAATAGTGATTTAGAGAAAGATAGGCAAAGTAAAGAACGAGAAAGGAAAAAGATGATGTTATAGAGTTAAAATAAGATTAAGTGAGTAATAAAAGGCTGTAAACTAGACAAAGTGAAACATACAAATTGATCCACCCAAAAGGCTATAATTTTTAAAAATATTTTCACTTGATTCCATTGCTTTAAAATATTTAAAACAAACCTCATAAAAAATACAAGAAAAAATTGAAAAATCCATAGCTGTTATAGGAGAATTTAATGCCATCTTTCTGAACTGATAAAACAAATAGATAAGTAAAAGTAAATATAGGTGTCAAGGATTAAATAAAACAATAGTCTTCCAAATAAAAAGTCCTACCTTGTGAAATAAACCACCATACCCTATAAATGAAAGAAAATAAACATTCTTATTTAAACTGCAATATTGACAAGAGGGACCAAGCCTTGAAGACCTGAGAACACTATTTTTCAGGTCCTAAAGGCAGAAATAAGCTGGGCTTATTGGAGAAACAGAAAAAAGACCAAAAAAAAAAAAAAAAAAGAAAGAAAGAAAGAAAGAAAATAAACATTCTTTCAAATGCACATGAAACATATACCCATATATAATGGCTCTATAAAAGAGTTCAATAAAATATAACCATATTCTCTAACTGCAAAACAGCAAAAATAGAAATTAAACATGAATTAGACTAGTCATAGACTCTGTTAGCTTGGAAAGTTTAACACTTTTGTTTAAATAGCTATTGGGTTGAAAAGGCAATCTAAGCAGCAATCCCCTTTGTAAAGGAGACCTTGAGAACTGCATTTGCAAAGTACATTACATAAGAGGGAAGAAAAATCTGTCCATATTAAAGAACAAATTTAGAGATAGTGACGGGGCTTCTGGAAGTCTAAATTCTTCCCCCTCCCACACTTTTCTTCATATGCCGACCAAAGAAAACAAAACATTAAAAAAAACTTATATGGTAATAACCCAGCTTTGGAGAAAGAAATATGCTCATGTACTGTTGAAGGGACTTTGCATTGGTAAATCTTCTTGAATAACAACTTCTCAGCATCTATAATGATTTGAAATGTGCGGACTTTTTTATCTAACAATACTGTTTCTAGTAGACTAACCTAAAGCAATACTCACACATGCACAAACATTAGACTGTTGATGTTTTTTGCAACAGAGGTTGTCATAGCAAATAATAGGAAACAAAATAACCGTAAATTAAGGGAAATAGTTACCTAAGTGTCATTTCACCCATTTATGGGACACAAGGCAAATTTTGTTCTATTTTGTTTATTTTCGTTTTTGTTTAATTATAATGAAATACAACTACATGTTTCAATAGGGAAGTAAATCTAAAACACATCATTAAGTGAAAAATGGAAGTTATATAATTATACATATAATATGAGCTTACTTACTTTAAAAAATATGCACTTGTACTTGTATACAGAAAGATATACAGATAAGTAGAAAGACTTAAGATAAGGATATGATAAACACCTTTTTCAAAATTTATTTTATACTTTTTAAAGTTTATCTATTGCATTTGAGAGAGAGAGAGAGAGAGAGAGAGAGAGAGAGAGAGAGAGAGAGAGAGAGAAGAGTAAGCCTGAGCCAGGGAGGGACAGAGAGAGAGGGAGAAAATTCTAAGCAGGTTCCTAGCCACCAGTACAGAGTCAGTGTGGAGCCCGATCCTGGGCTCAATCCCACAAACCACAATATCATGACCTGAGCTGAAACCAAGACTCAGACACTTAACCGACGAAGCCACCCAGGTGCCCCTAAGAGACACATTTAAAGGCACAGACAAAAATCCAGGACAATGTATAGTGACATATACATGGGTACCTTTAGGGAAGTCTTAGGGAGCACTTTCATTTCTTGAATCTGAATATTTAAGGAGTGTCTATATCTCAAACAGTGAAAATAAATTCACAATTATTTTTAATAAAAACAAAGTTATTGTACTACTTAGAAAAATAAGTAGTAAAAATAGTAAAAAAAAAAAAAAAGCAGCAGAATAAAAAACATTCAAAATTCTACAAAATTCACCCATATCACTCATAGTGTAAATTTTACAGATTATTATACTTGGAAATATCTGGGCCAAGTGCTGTGGTCTGTTCTATTTGTGTAGATTCTCCTTCATCTTTCCTATGTTATGCCAGAGTCCTGAATAGTGATAAATGAAACTCAGAATAAGGATTATTATAACCCACAGGAGCAGCAGGCAGAAAAGAAATATCCAATTTTTTCATTACACTCCACTGAAAAAAGCACAGAAGCGGATTAAGACATTTTAAAAGGCTTTTTCTACAAAAGTTGACATGTACAGATTATAATATTAGTACACTTCTAGTCTTAAAAAAAAAAAAAAACTCCAAAACAGCATTAATTCTTTCCACTCCTACAGCAAAATTTCTTCTCTCCAAAGTTTTATACTTAACACATGGCCCAGCCAATTCAGTATTGATTTTCATTCATTCAATCATGAATACTCTTTCTTTCACATTCTGCTTCCAATTCAGATTCCTGGCTCTCCTGAGATGATTCTTTCTCGGACTTCCACTGCACCCCCCCATCCCCCCAGCCTCCAATGTCTCTGGGAGATTTCAGCCATAATCTCTCCCCTCCCACCTTTCCCACCACAGTCTTCTTCACAAATGACCCAGTGTTAGCTTTGAGAATTTAAATGTTTAAAATATAAACCATATAATTTATTCCCTGATCAAAAATACATACCCTCAGTGATGTAGAGAACAAAGGTAAAGAAATGTAAAAACAAACAAACAAAAAAACAATGAATAAACTTCCTTACAACTTACAGTTCATTGAAAAGTACTTGGGACAGTGGAACAAGGAGGGTGACCTTCCTCCAGTAACTCAGCTGCCTCAATGTTAATACTTTGCTAGAGGCTCAAGGCAACCTTAGCTTGACATTAGCCCAAAGTCTAGGATTCTGTAAGTCTTCTTTAATATATGAAAATCCCTTCGGGTCATGATCTCACAGTTCATACATAGGGTTGAGTCCTGCCCTGCGTAGGGTCGAGCCTTACGTCCAGCTTTGTGCTGAGTGTGTGAAGCCTGATTCTTTGTCTCCCTCTCTCTCTCTGCTCCTCCCTGGTATGCTGTCTCTCTCTCTCAAAAGTAAATAAACAAACATTAAAAAAGAAAAATCCCTTTGGAAACTTCCTTTATCTTTACCCCTAAGATATATGTTAGCAATCAACCTCCAACCATATGGCCACTAATACACATCTGAAGGGTCTCAGGAATAAGGGTTTACTGGGCAGTAGTTTTGTAGTAAATTACCTTATTCTAACAACAGCTAGCCCGTCAAGTTCCTGGAAACCTTGCTTCCAAATTCCTTAGAAACTTAATGTATCCCTAACTCCTTCCCAACTTGGAAGTATATAATTGGTCTCTCCTTATAACCCCAGTGCAGCTCTTTCTACACATGGGTCCTGTCCCCGTGCTTTAATATGCCACCTTTTTGCACTGAAGACTTCTCAAGAATTCTTTCTTAACAACCATTTTCTCCTGAATCCCAATATTTCACATCACTCAGAAAAAGAAAAATCCAAATCCATATTCCATATATGACCTTCATGATTGAGCAAGTCTCTGCTCTTCTCTCCCTTGATCACTCAGTTCTGTCTAAATAGGTGATTTTGATGCTCCTCCACACAGCAGGCTTACTCTCCCTGAGGGTCTTGGTTCTTACTAAAGATTATTACCTGGGAGCCTTCCACCAGAGATGATCAGTTCCATTTCTAAATAGGGCCATGGGGTCATTCTCTTCAAATATCACTTCCTCAGAGACTTACCCAGGCTGTCCTATCTAAAATGACACCCATCCTGCCCCTATCCTCCTTAGTTTTCCTCAGAGCATACCACTACATGATATTAAGTTATGTAATCATGTGCAGTTTGTCAATCTCCCTGGCTGAAAGATAGGCTCCATCATACCAGGGATTTCCTCTTGTTCCCTTCCGCAGCTCATGTCAAAAGGACTAACAGGCATATATAATATAATCCTGGCATTCAATGAAAATATGCAGATGGATGGAAGAGAAAGACCCAGTGAGTGGATATTAAGGAACTGCCTAGGAAGTTACAGGGTGAGCCCGGACTCAGGTAATGGCTCTGGAGACAGAAAGACGCAGTCAAACTTGAGAGATATTTCAGGGGTAAATAGATCTTGTGACAGACTGCACAGGGAGTAGGATGTGTGAGGAAAGGGAAGGTGTCAAGAACTGGTTATAAGAACTGGATATTGTGCCATTGACTGAGCCGGAGAACACTTGACAGGTGCCCAGAATAAGGATGTGGGAAACACATAGATAGTCAAGGTTTCTGATTCGTTCAACTTGGCACATGCTGTTTGGAAAGTGACTTTGGTAACTGATTTCTGGTCCAGAGATAAGGGTGTACTCAGTTCAGGCTTGTGTTTCTGGGATCTCTCATCAAATGTCCTACTAGCAAGCATAGTATTGGCATCTGAATGTGAGCCTCTCATTTCATCAATTAGTTGTGCTGCTGTCAGATTTTATCACCAGTTAAATACTTTGGAGTCCTTAACTGAAATTGGATGAAAGGTAAGTCAGGTATGACCTGGCTGCTGCTGTAATAACCAGAAGTCATATTTTGTTGACCTAATTTGAGAGCCATTTTCTTTAATAGTATTTAAAGTTTTATATTAATTTTCAGAACTCTGCCTATGTTTATTTCTTTCACCCTATTTTATGTTTTCCAGGTGGGTGTATTCTAGTTTGGTTTTACTACTCTTCTCTTCCAGCTCTGTCATTTGCCAGATGGACTATTTTTAGTTGTTTTTTCAAAAACTTTCTTGGGGAATTTGGGATATAGACAAACTTATAATTCTCTTAGTGACTAGTTTCAGATTTTTAAAAAATCTGAGATGAACCTCTACTTTTATAATTCCTAAAATCAAAATTAAAACAGTAACTTGTGGATCCCCTAGGGAGGATTAGAAATTTAATGTGTGACATTTTATTTCTCCACTTAGCATATTCCATCCCCACCACTCACTCAAGCCACAAATATGGAAGCCATTACTGGAGCCATCAGGATTTTCAACAAATTTCCCAATTCTACCTGTTTTCCTTCCTAAATACCCTTGGTACTCATCCCATTTTCCCCTGTAAATATTACCTTCTCAAACTTCTAGGTCCTTACGTTTCCTCACCTGGACTTTTGTAACAGCGTCTCAACTAGTCCCTTTGCTGCCAGTGTGTGCTCTGAGGAGCAGTGAGTGTTTGATGAAGCATCATGTGTTTCAACCCTTAAACAATGTCTGATCACCTTACCCCACACGGTAACATGGTGTGTAACATCCCCTTAATTCTCGCTTGCCCACTTTCCTGGCCCTGAACTGCTTCTAGCCCTACTCTGGACTTCTTTGATGCAGAAACAAGAAATTATGTATATTTCCCCACACAAATGTTACTTTTTTTCTATTTTATTTGCCCATATTGCCCTGAAACCTTGAATAAATATGATTTCCATTTTCTTATATCTACTACTTGGACATAATTAAAATTTCATTTTACATTCTCTTGGAAGTCTGTTCCAATAGACCAATCGTGGACACTACCAACTAACCATTTGCCTTGCTTTGATGCAACAATAATCTGCATCATTAGTGTGTCTATCATTGAATCTGCCATATTTTAAATAACTATCCTTCTAATTTTTCTAAAAGACATTTATCCTTTAGAGGAAAAGGGACTATATTTTGCTATCCTTTTTATCAAAGTACTAAACAATACAGTCACAAAACACTAGGTGCTCAATACATGTTATTGAATGTAATGCCTGTTTGCTTCAAAACATTGTGAAACCTTTTTATCTGAAAACTTCAAATTTTGTTGTTGTCATTATTGTTACATTTTAGGAAAATGTTCTGTTATTTTTGTTCTTTAAATTTCAGCATTATTTGTTCTACTTTCCTCTTTGGAAACCCCAACTAGTCATCAGTTAGCTGTCTGCTCTCTGCTCTCATACCTATTTTCTTTGCTCTCTCCGTATTTATTTCTATGACCTTTACATTATGGTTTTTATTATTCAACACTGATTTAATTTTGTGCAGTGGAAGTACTGTCATTTATTGTCTCCTGTGAGGATTTTAATTTGGCATTTATTTATTTATTTATTTAATTTATTTCTCTATAGAACACACTGCTTAAGAACACTTGCTCTGGGGATAGTCTAGTTTGGTGACAGAGAGGTCAGGTGCATGTGACCTCTTGCAAATAATTTATTCTCAGCTTCATTTATTTGAAGCCTAGAGCCTGCTTCAGATTCTGTGTGTGTCTCTCTCTCTGTCCCTCCCCTGCTTGCATTCTGTCTGTTTCTCTCTCTCTCTCAAAAATAAACATTAAAAAAAGAAAACTTCATATTTCATGCTTCTAATAGGAAATTTAAGGTTTTAAGAGTAAACTAAGAGTTCTGAGATTGGAAGAAACCATCTATTGTTTCCTATGAACATAATCCTACATTCTGTTTCATGTTCAAATATTTATTGTCTTGATTGGGCTGTTTACAGTTCTTGCTAACATTTGAATAACAATGACTAAAGATTACATCTCTTATAGCATACATTGCTTTCTTTTTCTTCAGGTCTATCTAACTTATAGCATAGAGAATCTCTCAGAGTTTCAACTGATTTTTGACGTTCTGTATCTTGTAACTTTCTGGGAAATATCTTAATCCATGGAGAATGTCAGACGTTTCATGAGAAAACCTATATAAAATTGGTTTTTATGTAGCACATCAATTTAGAAAGGTTTTTTTCAATGTTTATTTATTTTTGAGAGAGAGAGAGAGGGAGAGACAGAGGGAGACAGCGAGTGCAGGAAGGGGCAGAGAGACAGGGAGAGAGAGAATCCAAGCAGACTTGGTGATGTTAACACAGAACCCGACATGGGGCTTGAGTTCAAGTCCCTGATATCATGAACTGAGCCAAAATCAAGAGTTGGATGCTTAACTGACTGAGCCACCCAGGTGCCCCTAGAAAGTTTTTTTTTTATTCTGTTGCTTGCTTATTTTGCACTTATAAATTTGTAATTTATTTATTCATTTATTTTTTACAAATTTTTTTTTTTTTTTTTACAAATAGTTTATTGTCAAATTAGTTTTTGAGCAGTGTGGTGTGGTTTTAAAACTTTCTTCCTCTTTTTGTTGATGCAACTCACATACCATAAAATTTAATTTTCAAACTCTATGAGTCAATATCTTTCAGTAAGTTCACAAGGTTGTGCAGCCATTACCACTATCTAATTATAGAGGATCTCCATCACCCCAAAAATAAACCTCAAACCCATTCGAAGACCCACTCTAGTTTCTTTTGTCCCTATCCTTGACAATTATATTCAATCCTTATGTAGTTGCCTCTTTGGACATTTAATATAAGTGGAATCATACAATATGTGGCCTTTTGTGTCTGGTGTCTTTCAATGAGAATATTTTTAAGGCTCAGCCATGTGATTTCATGAATAGGTTATTTCATTCCTTTTATGGCTGTACATCTAGCACATTTTGTCTATCTATTCATCAACTGATGGACAAGCTGCCTGCTTGAAGAGTCTACCTATTCTTGATTGCTCCCTGCCAGGCAGTAATCTGTGTTTACAGGTCTTCTTGGAACCTGCACTATTGTCTAGGTGAGTCTAATTCTGAGATCCAGTGTTAGTATTAGTATGTCCTTGCCTCTAAATGAAAGCTACAGTCTCTGTTACCAGTTTTATCTGCAAGAAAAGTGGTATTTTGGCCTCCAACCTGTATTAATATATGTATTTTTTAATTGGTTCAGACTTGAGTTGAGAAGAAGGGTGTCATTTATTGGTTTGACCTGAACCCCTGATAGTAACCAACTTATTTATTTATTTATTTATTAATATTTTTATTTATTTCTAGGAGAGAGAGAGAGACAGCGTGAGCAGGGGAGGGTCAGAGAGAGAGGCAGTCACATACTGAAACAGGCTCCAGGCTCTGAGCTGGCAGTCAGCACAGAGCCCGACACGGGGCTCGAACCCACGCACCGCGAGATCATGACCTAAGCGAAAGTCGGACGCTTAACCAACTAAGCCACCCAGGCGCCCCGATAGTAACCAATTTAAACAGTGAGTATTATTCTTGGTATCATTTTGCTGTTGCTATCACTGCTGTGGCTGACACCATCATCATCTCAGCTGGCCCCTTTCATTTTAGTCTGCTTCCTTTTCATTTCAGCCCATTCAGTTTTTATTAAGTCATACTTTGGATTCAAAGAGTTCTCATATATTTCTCATACATCCCCATATATTAGTTTCAAGAATGACGGTTTACAGAGTGTTACTTTTTTTGACAGTAACCCACATCAATGGTACCCTTCTGAGTCTCATGATATTTTCAATTGGATTATATACAAATATTATAACATATATATTGTTGTGCAACCATCACTACCACTAATCTTGAGAAGTCTTTTCATCTTACAAAACTGAAACGCTGCTCCCATTTAAACAATAACTTCCATACCCCCTGAGTCTCCAACCCCTGGAAACCACCATTTTACTTTCTCTGTACTTTCTTTTTTTCCTTGTTTTTGTGAACTTCCTCTTTTCCTCCACACCCAAGCCTCTTTCTGGTAACCACCATTCTACTCTGTTACTATAAGTTGGGCTTGTTCTTCTTCATTTTTTTTCCTTTTTCAGATTCCACATATAACTGTGAGATCATGGAGTATTTGTTGTTCTGTGTTTGGCTTCTTTCACTTAGGATTATGTCATCCAGGTTCATCCATGATATTGGATGTTATTGTAAATGGCAGAATTTCCTTCTTTTTAAAGTCTAAAAATCTACATATTAATTTTAAAGACTAAAAATCTATATATGTATATTTATAAATCATACATATTTATGGACACAGACTGTTTCCGTATCTTGGCTATCATGAATAATACTTCAATGAACATGGGAGAGTAGCTGTCTCCTTGACATACTGATTTTATTTCCTTTGGATATACATCCACTATTGGGACTGCTGAGCCATATGGTAGTTCTACTTTCAATTTTTTGAGGAATCTCTGTAGTGTTTTCCATAATGGCTGTACCAATTTGCATTTCAACCAATAGTGTACCAGGGCTCCTTTTTCTCCACATCCTTGCCAAAACCTATTAATTTTTGATTCTTTGATAACAGCCATCCTAATGGGTGTGAGGTGATATCTCATTGTGGTTTACATTTGCATTTCCCTGGTGGTTAATGATGCTGAGCATCTTTTCACATACCTGCTGGCCATTTGTAGATCTTCTTTGGAAACATGTCTATTTCAGCACTGATTTTTGTTATTAATTTTAAGAGTTCTGTGTATATTCAAATATATAGCTTGCAAATATTTTATCTCATATTGCCTTTTCAATTTATCATTTCCTTTGCTCTGCAGAAACGCTTTAATTTGGGGGTAGTCCCACTTCTTTATTTCTGTTTCTATAGCTTTTGCTTTTGGTGTCAAACACAAAAAATCACTCCCAAAGGCAACTTCAAGGAACTTTTCCTTATGTTTTCTTCTAGGAGTTTACGGTTCAGGTATTATGTTTAAGTTTCTAATCTATTTTAAGTTGATTTCATGTATGGTGTAAGATAATGGTCCAATTTCATTATTTCACATGTGGATGTCTAGTCTAAAATTAGTGTATAATCTCATAAAAGCCCCCAAATATCTAAAACAGTCTTGAACAAGAACAAAACTGGAAGTATGATACTTCCTGATTTTACACTATATTATAAAGTTATAGTACTCAGAACAATATGGTACTGACAAAAAAGCAGACACATAGATGATTGGAACAGAATAGAGAGCCCAGAAATAAACCCGCACGTATACAATACAGTCAGTGAGATTTTACCTTTGTTTTCTTCTAAGGGTTTTATAGTTTAGATCTTATGTTTAAGTCTTCAATCCATTTTGAGTTAATATTTGTACATGGTACAAGATAGAGGTCCAATTTCACTATTTTTTCTTTTTAATAATCTGAACCAAGTATGGCAACATGTTAAAATAAATTAATTCTGAGAAGTTCATACATGCATATTGTCATATATTACTCTCTCTGTCTTCATGTATAAAAAGACATTGCTTTCTTTTTTTTTCTTTTTTCAACGTTTATTTACTTTTGAGAGACAGAGATAGAGCATGAGCGGGTATGGGCAGAGAGAGAGGGAGTCACAGAATCTGAAGCAAGCTCTAGGCTCTGAGCTGTCAGTACAGAGCCTAACGAGGGCTCAAACTCACAAATGGTGAGATCATGACCTGAGCCAAAGTCAAACACTTAACTGACTGAGCTACCTGGATGCCGTAAGGTATTGCTTTCTTGACCTTGTATAAATTCAATATGATTACCATAATATGAACATTGTTTTATACAGTATAAACAGGATGATCAAATTAAGGCCAGAAAGGAGGATGATATAGAGACAGTGGAGAAAGATATCTAGGAGATTAAGTAGAAAGGAAGCAAAATATTCTGTACTGCCCTTGATTATATGAAAAGGGATAGATCTGAGAAACTGGAGGAATTCAAGTTCCACTGTAATGGGTAGAAGAGAAGAGAAAAAGGTAATAGATAGAGGCAAACATATAGATTTAACTTACTTATGATGCTAATATTCCCATCCAATGGTTTCTATCTTCTCTATCAACCTGGAGAGTAGACTGACTACTGAGATTGAGAAGAGTAACAGAAGGTGGAGCTCAAGTTTAAAGATTTTATGTGGGTTATGGGAATGAGGGTTCAATGGGTATATATAGTGAGATGGCTGTATATAGTGAGATGACTCTCCATCACTAGTGGTTCCAACTCACCCCAGATGCAATCTGTCAAATTATTATTAGCACTTCAGGTATAGATATAGAACATGTAATGCTATAGTTAGATTCAACCACAGTGAGAGTTTATCATGTATATATGATAAAGATAATAACAAATTAGTTTAGCATATTGTCAAGACAGTGGTTAAGTAAAGAGTAGAGACTCTAGTCCAGATGGAAAAATAAGAGGGATTCCAGAAAGATAAAATAAGAAAATATAAATATTAAAAAAAACCCTCAAGAATAACTACTATTAACATTCTGGTGTATTTCCTCTGAGTCGTTAAAAATTATACAGATATGAATATATAGAGAGACATAGATGTGTATATGTATATATATAGTGTATACAGGATGTGTATACATAGTATGCATATGCTATATACACACACATACAAATACCATATACATGTTAATTATGTAAGCAAAAAACAGTATTACACTGTGCTTAGGACTTTATGCTTTATTAAATGAGTATGAACATCATTCTGAGTCAATAAATATCCATCCAGCATTGATTTGATAGATAAATAATACTCCTTTTATGAAAAAAAAAATAATTTATTTAACTTATTCTCAATTGTATGTCATTGATATTGTTAGCAATTATTTGCTATCATAAATACTGCTGCAATAATAAAATGTGAGGTTATGTTTTTCATACATCTTAATTACTTTCTTAGAATAAGTCCTTGAATATAGAATCATATCAAAGGACTAGTACATTTTAGCTACAAATTGTACTCTAGGAAGTTTTTACTAACATATTCTAATACATTGTATAATATGAGAAAGTCTGTTTCTTTGCACCCATGTCTATGCCTATTTACATATCTATATCTATCTACTTTGCTATCCATATCTATATATTTGATAAATTGGTCTTTAAAACTACCTTAGAACACTCTAGGAGAGAAAAGACGGTTTTTTTGTTTGTTTGTTTGTTTTAATGTTTTATTTATTTCTAGGAGAGAGAGAGAGAGAGACAGCATGAGCAGGGGAGGGTCAGAGAGAGAGGGAGTCACAGACTGAAAAAGGCTCCAGGCTCTGAGCTGGCAGTCAGCACAGAGCCCGACGCAGGGCCCGAACCCACAAACCGCAAGATCACGACCTAAGCGAAAGTCGGATGCTTAACCGACTAAGCCACCCAGGCGCTCCGAGAAAAGACGGTTTTATAACAATACCAAGTGTAGGAGATGGGATCCAAAAGTGACTTTTTTTGTGTGTGTATAATTCTTGAGTGTAAGGGCAGATATCACTCAGACACAGTGAACCCTGAACTTACACTTCATTCAGTTCCATAAATTCTCATATATTAAACATTCTGAAATAGGACACAGAAAATAACAAGCAGTTCAAATTCTCTTCCTTGGTTCAATTCTTTACTTTTGAGAAAGATAAAAATTCTTTCTGCTACTTTGTAGTTATTCTCTCTTCTGCCTGTCAATGTCCAGTCAACTTTCCTGAGCACACAAGCCATTCATGTCACAAAAATCTATTAGGCTGACCATGTAATAAGCACTTTGTAAGTTTGGAGAAATAGATACTCAATTATGCAAAAAGTAGACATTTCACTCTAAGATATTCCTATAATACTTATTATCTGCACCACTCTTTGAACCTTAAAACACACAGGCTGTGGTAGATAGATTAGGTTTCTCAGGAAACAGACCCTGAGATGGAGATTTGTGTACAAATGGCTTTTTGGGAAGGGCTCTTAGGATCCACAAATGTAGCCAAGTACAGAAAGCAAGATTAGGCATAGATAAATGCAGAATGGTGATGCATTGCAACCTAAGCTATAATTAGTTCCATGTCATGCTCTTCAGTTACAATGGTCCTTCAGAGATATCACTAATCTAGACAAGGGGGCTGGGCCTTGGTACACCAACCACCCATCAACCATTCATTGGGTGTGGATTGCCCCTTGGGAGAGGGAGTAAACTTGGGTAAGACAACTACCTCAGGCAAGGGGAAGTTCTTGGGGAATACTAATTTGTGAGCTATCAGAGGGCAATACTCTTGAGGAACGAGTCCTAAAGAAGCAGAATCTAAAAGACATGATACACTATTCACTATACAGCCCACTCTACCTTATATTATTGAGCTGGGTTCCACTTCTCATATTCACATCAAGAACTTGCTTATATATAAGTCTTCTATCTCCAAATCAATTGTAAACTCCTGGAGATCAGAGGGGGTATATGAAACTTTTTTCTTCTTTACCCATAGATCTAGCATTAAGCTGTGTAAGTATTATGACCAATAATATCTGCTGTTTAAGTTTACAAAACTCCTCCCTCTTACTTTTATAAAACACTGCCTGTCCCTGTATTTGCTTTCTCCCTTATAGCCACCATCTTAGTCAAATGGTCATCATAATTTTTTGCATGGGTTATTGCTTACAATTTTTAAAAGCAATTCTTACATTCTACCTCTTCAATAAAATCTCTGAAGTTTAACAGGAAGATGGGAGTTTGTGTCCTTATGGTTAATCAGCAAGTGTGGTGAATTTCAAACACAATAAAACTTACATATTTACTGGGCTTTGAATTATGTATCTGATAGCAGAAGCTATGTCTGCCTAACCTTCTTTGCTTAGCACCCAAGTTCAAGTGTGTGGACTTCTGGATGAATAGCTTATATGATACTTCACATGAAGTCTCAAAGTAAAAGCTAAGAGAGACTGGATGGAGTTCCAGAACCAGGTATTAGGGAATCCATACAAGGATTCTGGACCAAAACTTATTGAGTATGGCCTTTAGGGACCTGTCCTAATGCTTTTCCTAAAGTTCTTGTCTCAGTGGAATTCTAGTTCTTCTTAAGCAATGGAATCTCAGCTTCTGCGTCTTGGTTCATCTTTACTCCCCAAAGATCAGAAAATGAAATAAGAAAATAGAAATTTATCAATAGGAAAGAGGAATCTTAGAAGAGAGGTGTATGCATTGCCATTTGGGAGACACAAAATCAGAGTGCCCTTGGAATCTGATGCAAACCTTGACTTGACTCTATATGTAGACATTCTAAATTGTACCCATTTCTCCCTGTACCAAGTACTTACACTGCTGGAGACAGAACATCCTCTGCTTCATCAAAGATCATGGTTAAATTCATTTTCTCTGATGCATACCTTAACTTGAATCAATTTTTAGGCATTCCAAATTGTATCCATTTCTCCCTGTACCAAGTACTTACACTTTTGGAGACACAGCATCCTCTGCTTCACCTAAGACTGTGGTTAAATTCATTTTCTTTCTTTGCTTCTCTCTTTGTTTTTCTCTCACTGGACCTCTTCTGCTACTTTCTCTCTATTCTACATGGTCAGATACCATCTTGTGATTCCTATTATAAGCCAGAAATCATACCAATTACTTTACATTCAACATCTCATCCTCGTAACACCTATTTTTATTTGTGATTATCCCTACTGTGCAGTAATTGAGACACAGAGATTTTTTTCATATCTTGCAAAAGGTTATACTGCTAGCAACTGAAAAAACTAAGAGTATGTAATAGTCCCTACTTTTCCAAAATGATCCATGCTATCTATACACAAATACCTGGAAGTGAAATTTCTCATTTTTGGTCTCAAAAATAAGTTACCAAAACCTATACCTAGTCTACTTGGTGTTCTAGATCCCTCTTTAAATCTCTAGCATCTCCCTGCTCCACCAGAAAAGAAGCCAGCTAAAAGCATCTCTTTAGGTTGGCAGGTTATGAAAGGGAAGCACAGTCAAGAACAAAGCAATGTAACAATACAGGATTTAAATTACACCTTGCAAACACATTCAGTTATAGGTATCTGTCCCAGACAATGCTGACTTTTACAAAGTATCACAAGGCTGGGATTGCTAGTACACAAAACTCCATGAAATGGGATGACTAATCAATAAACATAAGCATGAGATGGAATGAAATATATGTTAAGAAATATATACTGTATTAATTTAGCATAGACAGTAACATATTCTGTAGACCTTCTTGCACAATGTAGTGACACACCACTGCGTTATTAATGCTTTGGAAAAATTTATTTATTCTATTCCATTAGTGTATTTTAACAAACATTGCTCTGGGACAGTATGCCTGCCAATTTATGTTTATGAGACTGTCAACGTAATTTACATGCAGACAAAAATATGATACAATATTGCCAATGCAGAATTGGCTTGTCAAATGATATTGTCACGAAAAAATGAAACAGTACCCCAGCTGAGGACCTGAGCATATTCATCACTGTTGGCTGCACAGAATTTGAGGTGACATGCTGAAATACATTTAATGCCTTTTTTTCATGCATCAAATGAATAAAAAGTGAATGAATGAGGTACTTCTGACTGCCATACACCATGCAAAAGCAAATAGATTTCTTGTTTCCCAAGGAAAAAAATAAAAAGAATACAAGGGTTTTTATGAAATAGTTGAAGAATTATATTTATTATTCATCTGGAAAACTGAGGATGCTACAAAAATCATGAACAGTCTAGGTGTTCAGCCACAGCGATGCAGTGATTGAAATTGTAATGGAAGGATATCCTGTCATTTAGGGTTCCTGACTCACTCAGGATGAAGAGCTGGGGTGGTGTCAGATGATAGTAATATGGCCTAAGAAGTGATAATAAAAATGCAAGAGGTTTTGATAAGACTGCTTCTTTTGCAACTGAAGAATTAGAATCATGGGCTTGCCTTGAAAGCACTTGGAAAACTCCAACACAAAGCCATCGTTTCTGGACCCTGGTAGTTTCCAGTCCTAGTTCTATCTGAACATATCTGAGCTTCAGCAGTATGTACGTAAATATTTCAGTCAAATATTTTCTAACTGTCTGTGCCGATGGTTTCCAAGTTCTAATTACTTCAGTGGCCAAAGAATACCCAGCTTGCCCCCAGAAAGGAGAACAGGGATGGTCACAGACTTTTGGTAGAGTCTGGAAGGAACTACTCTCCAGGAGCTGTCTTCAAACACTGATGAAAGGTGTTCCGGGATGGAGGCTTTGCTTGCTCAGGCCCTGGAATGTGATGTTAGTAGGCCTATGGCTTGTCTGCTAGCTGCCTGCCTGGTGTGAGGGGAGCAAGCACCTTTGTTTACACAATGGTTCCGCTACTCATAGGAATCCTTGAAGTAAGTGAACATGGTTCCAGTAAATGTCTCTTGTTATAACATTTATGCTCAGACCTTGTATTTTCAAGGGGAGAAGAAAAACGTCCTGGTCAGGAAATAATGAAAACAGCTCTTGCTCACAGTCTATAGACTGTTGGGTCAGCAGCACATTGAGGACCCTAAGTTCTCCCCTGAAACTTTTTGTTAACCAAAATGAAACACAAAAATCACAAAATGAGATTGGGGTGAACTTTGTGTAGAAGTATGGAAAATGCACTCCAGTCTGCAGCCCTGACTCCCCACATATTCTCTGATCTGGTCCTCAATGTCCCCAAATAAAGAACAAGAATAAATTTTACTTCACAGCTTTGTTGTAAGAATTAAAAGGGAAACTGTTGAACTACATGAACTGTCTGATAGCCATTTTTGATGTACAAAAAATGTACATCACATGGCTCACCAACCACGATCCCAGACATGTAACAAATGCTTATTAGGTATTGACTGACTTAATATATTAAAAGTTGAAGAAACTATGCAAACAAAATGGTAGTTTTTACTTCTTGTGGTACTGCTACTGCTGCTATTATTACTATTCCTATCTTAGCTGTTGTTCTCCATCAATGATATCTGAAATGGAATCTGTGAAATGTACTTTGCCAAATATCTTAGTACCACATAAAGCATGTGATGAAGCATAAGATCGTCTATCTTAAAATGGATTTAATTTATGTAGCATGTATATAGAACTTTGACTATTCATCTTTATATGCTATGAAAACATCAGTCCTATCAGAAAATGTTTTCCCTGAAATTGACCTCTAATCCAAGACCCAGAAAACTCTGCTTAAGCTAATGTCTCTTGGTAGATAGGATAGAACTTGCATTTTCCAATTTTACACCCTCATTGGCAGCATTGTCAAAGCTGCAGCTGGCTCCTGCAATCTGAAGCAGAACATCGGCGAATGTCCTAATTAATGGCTGTGCAGAAGAAATGATGACAAGAGGGTATAGGTGGCTAACACAGCAAGAGGGGTGAAGGGACAGACATAGGTTCTGATAGCTCCTAAGCCCAGATGCATATACAATTCTCGAGTAAAGAGGGAGAGAAAAGGGCCAGAATATGATGAATAAAAGTAATACACAAAGGAGGCACTGAGACAGGAAGTAGGTAGAGGAAGGGGCAATATGTAAAGAGAAAGGAAGGCTGTAGAATAACAGGATGATGATGCATCATTACCAGTAGCCCACACCTGCTGGGTCTGAGAGAATAAAGTGTTTGCATTAGGCACCAATTGTAGTGAATTATATGACACCTTTCTTTGGCCAGAAAAATTTCATCCTGACCCCAGCTGGTGATCAGATGGTGTCCTGGAGAATGAGTATGAACAGCTCTTGTCATTTTGATCTCCACATTAGAAATTACCATTGCTATCCTATGAAAGAATTAAATCCATCTTAAAGATAAACCATTTTAGAGAAATTTACCTTAATAATAACTTATAGCCAAATGAGGATAAGAGAGTTTGTGGGGAAAGAGAATTTAAAACAAACAAACAAATTCTCTTCCTTCTAAATGCCTGCTAGCATAAAAGATTAAATAAATATTATCTTAAAAAGTAAATAAATATTATATTTACTAATTGCATAGAGTGATGTATATATTGGTCAAAAACCACTAATGAATTTCGCAAATTATTGAATCTAGAAATTTTTAGCTGAAAATCCAAAAAGATTCTGATGACATACTCCAAATATATTTGCACCTGAATCAGAATATTTATAGACTCTGAAAAGACTGTCAGAATGTGAAATCATATATAAGTTGGGTTGCGATAATTTTAGTGTCAGATACTAATCAAAGAGCCAAATTAACTACCTAAAATAATCTGAACTTTTTAAAGCCAACCAAATATGTCAAGACTGAAAAATGCCTCTGAGTGAAGGACTTTTATACAGCCTTCACTATATCAGTCAATGCGCTCAGATTATGGCTTCTTACATCAACCAGAGGTCTGGCCTTTGTCTCTAGCACAGAAAGTGGCATTACAGATGAGGCAAACATTTGATCTTGAATGTACCCACCACCCTACAGATGATGAGAATAAATACTATCATTTCTGAAGGATGGTATTATAATACCATAAGAATTTCACTCGATACACAGTTTTATTTGGCTTATGTATGTAGGTATCTCATACATCAAACTCATGCTATAAAATTCTTCAAAAATAAGTTTATATAAGTAAAAAAGTAGAAACATTAAAGAAAAATGTGAAATTTATGAGATGCATGTGATTATTCAAAAATGTCTAATCTGTTGTGGTTTATCTATACCATGGAATACTACATGGCAATGAGAAACAATGAAATCTGGCCATGTGTAGCAATATGGATGGACCTTGAGGGGGTTATGCTGAGCGAAATAAGTCAGGCAGAGAAGGACAGATACCATATGTTTGCACATATAGGAGGATTAGGAGGAACTTGACGGATGACCATGGGGGAGAAGAAGGGGGGAATGGTGGGGGAAAGGGAGAGAGGCAAACCATGAGAGACTCTTGAATGCTGACAAAAACAGGACTGATGGATGTTGGGGGGGGAGGGGGGATGGGCCTGGAGGAGGGCACTCGTGGGGATGAGCACTGGGTATTATGTGGAAACTAATTTGACAATAAACTATTTGTAAAAAAAAAAAATGTCTAATCTGTGACATTGGTCTTCAAATGATTAGTTTACAAAACACTAGCTTAGATGAACACATAGGTGGCTGTTGGCCAAATCCCCAGATGGTACAAAGCTAAAAGAGGGATATAGCCAAAGTCGGCTGAGACCTTCATGGGGGAATACTGAGTCAAAAACTAACACAAATAAATTAAAATAGCAGAAATGTACATTTTTTTGTATTTTCGGTGAAAAAAATAAGAACAGGCATAGGAGGTGTAGGATCTCATTTCACTGCCATTTGTGTGGAAATAACTTGTTTTCTTAATAATATAAAAGCCCTGTGCTTGTGTTTGGCCTCATAGTATATATGTTGTATTCACATATATTTTTCTCTTTCAGCTTTAGAGAAGCACAGCTGAAAATGAGTCAAGAACTTCCTAAAACTCTAATTTAAAAAAAATAATGTTTTATTTATTTTAGAGAGAAAGAGAGAGACAGAGCGTGTGCAGGAGAGGGGCAGAGTGAGAGGGAGACACAGAATCCAAAGCAGGCTCCAGGCTCTGAGCTGTCAGGATAGAGCCTGACATGAGGCTCAAACTCACAAACCGTGAGATCATGATCTGAGCTGAAATTGGAAGCTTAGTCACCCAGGCAACCCCTAAAATTCTAACTTAATTTAGGATGTAAACAGAAGAATATGATGTATGTGCAGAGCAAGTTTAATCATACTCTAGAAAGGGAGGAGAAAATAAAAATAAGTCTTTTCACTTTAATCATACTATTCATATCATAGTTAAGACAAAATGAAATGGCTTACTCTTCCACCATTTTATACCATAGTTTTGTGCTTTCCTAAATTCCTACTCCCCTTTGTCAATAATCTGGGAACTAATAAACACCCCCCTTTTTTTTTTTTTTTTACAAATAGTTTATTGTCAAGTTAGTTTCCATATGACACCCAGTGCTCATCCCCACAAGTGCCCTCCTCCATGCCCATCTCTCCCTTCCCCTTACCTCCACACCCATCAGTCCTCAGTTTGTTCTCATCATTCAAGAGTCTCTCATGGTTTGCCTCTCTCCCTCTCCCCCACCATTTCCCCCTTCTTCTCCCCCATGGTCCTCCATTAAGTTCCTCCTAATCCTCCTATACGTGCAAACATATGGTATCTGTCCTTCTCTGCCCGAATTATTTCGCTCAGCATAACACCCTCAAGGTCCATCCATGTTGCTACCCATGGCCAGGTTTCATTCTTTCTCATTGCCATGCAGTATTCCATCATATAGATAAACCACATCTTCTTGATCCATTTGTCTGTTGATGAACACTTAGGCTCTTTCCATTAATAACCACTTTCTTAATTTCATTATATGGAAATAGTTTTTTAAAATTTACATTCAATTTTAAAACTAGAGTTACAGTGATGCCCGGATGGCTGAGTCAGTTGGGCATCAGACTTTTGCTTAGGTCATGATACCATGCTTCATGAGTTTAAGTCCCACAACAGGCTCTGCACTGATGGTGTGGAGCCTGCCTCAGATTCTCCCTCTCTCTCTCTCTCTCTCTCTCTGCTGTTTCCCCACTTGCTCTTTCTCTCTCAAAATAAATAAGTAAACTTAAAAAAACTAGAGTTATAAAATATTTATTTTTACTTTTCAAATGGGCTCTATTCTACCTCTTTATAACATCTACATTCTTAACCCTTTGCTTCTATTTTATTCTTCCTTTATCTCTCTATCATAAGGCTATAAATTGAGGAGTGCATGTTTGTGTATGTGTGCACACGCATGCACACACACACACACATGTGCATGTGTGTTGATCATACTTGGCTGGTGAGACTTTGCATAGCTGAAATGTTTCTTTCTTTTTTTTTTTACATTAAAAAGAAGTAAACTGGGTAAAATATTCTAAAATCACAAAAAAATCCAAAAGTCTATAGACTTTCATCTGTCAGTCTTCTGACAGTTGGTGTTATTGAACTGAGCCCCCCTTGAAATGGGTTTCTCATTAAAACACTGTATTTCTAGTTTTCCTTTTTTCCTCTTCTTGAATGCTTATGAGATACAACATCTACTTATATTTTTTGTAATTCAGATTTTTGTTATTACCTATATATGTATATTCCTTAAATGATCATGCCTGCAATAAGGTGATATACTTCATTCTACATATAGGTCTTTCTCTTATGTTGTTTATTCTCCATCCGCCATATTTATATTTCTATTATTCTTTTTATTTATTTACCCTACTGTCCCACATTTTGAGAAATCTTCTCAAATGTGTTATCTATACTAGAGATTAAATTGTTGCAATTCATACTCGCTTTTTATGACCTCATCACCTTCTCCCAATTCTTCCTCATCTCACCTCTCTCTTCTCATTTTCCATGTTGCTTCTCCAACAAAATCATCTTACTCTTTCTCTGTTTATCATTTTTGTTCCTGATTTATAAAGTAAAATCTTGTTTCACTTTAAGGAGAATGGCAACCAGTGCCCTTAAATTTTCTCCTGGGAAGTAGAACACACTGTTTTTAGAAATCTTCCACTAGTCTTCTGTTAGTCTCTAGTATTTCTTCAATGGCCACATGACCACATGAATAATGTCCCTCTACACCATTTCCCTTTTCCTCATCCTTGAACAGGCAAGACTAATTCAGTCATTATTTGTCAGGAGACAGTATATCTAGTTTGTTTCCTTTCATCAAAGCTTATTCTCTATACCAGTCTATTCTCTATAAAGGAACTATCATCTTTGCAGTGGTAAAAAAAAAACAAAACCCTAAGGAATCAACTCTGATACTTCCTTCCTTCATAGTTTCTATATTCTAGCACAAGTGCTGTGGGTTTATCCTGGTAAGCAGATCATTAATATGTCCAATTTTCCACTTATGTGCTGCCATATTAGCTGCCATATTCCTAGCCCAAGGCACCATGATCTCTGGCTTGGGCAGTATTGATGGTTTCCTTACTGGTTTTCCCACATTTACTTTTCTCTTGCCTAGAGTGACCTCTTAAATGCAAATGAACTTGTTATTTCTCAGGTGAAAACTCAGTGACTTAGGATGAAAAATCAATTAACCTCACATTACCTACAAGATTCCACATACCCTGGCACCTGCTCAACTCACCAAACTCATCTGGCACTCTCCCTGTCTGATATTTCCTTTCAGATTCCTAAACAGAACCTTCTCCCTTTTGTTCTAAGATCTTTGCATATGTTGTTTCTTCTATCAGGAAGACTCTCTGTTTCCACCCCCCCACAAAACATCTGGTTAATACCTATACGAATTTTAGTCTTTAGCACAAATTATATCATTTGGGAAAACATTGCTTGACATTTCAGATAAAAATTAGTTCTCTGTTACATACCCCAAGATTATATTTTATAGTACATTTTCCTTAAGAGTACATTTTCCTTTATAGTACATTTCACAATGTATAAACTATATTTCTATCATTATTTGACTATAGATTTTTTCCATCTAACTGAAATCTCCATCCCATGGTTACTGTCTCTGTTTTAATCAGACACAATTTATTGAATTAATAATTGAATCTCTATGCCCTCTTGTCAGATATACAGTTGGAAAGCAGGTTGAAGGGCGTAAAAACTCTGATACAATCCAACATCTCAAGTAGGCTTTAGCTAATTACCTCATACCCTACTGAAAAGGCATCTGGCATATGAAAAACCACAATTCCAAGAATGCACCAGAAACGGGGCTTTTGGCCTTGCCCATAGAAGTTTATGGGCATCAATTTACTGCCCCAACTCCTCCCTCCCCTGATTAATTTAGGATCCAGTTAGGTTCTGGTTATTCTAGACTACATCAAATGTCACTTCCTTGAAACTGACAAACTAGTTTCTTCAACTTCCTATATCATTATCTCCCTGTTTTACTTTCTTCTTCATGATTAACACAATTTACTGAATTCCGTATTATTTGACTCTCCACAAAATTTTTGAGCACAGAAACCCTACCGTGTTCTGTTTCCACTATATCCAATCACATAAGGAAATCACATAGGATTAGATTTAAATGACAGGTAAAGTATTGAGTCATCTCAACATTATAAAAAAAAAATGGCTTAATGCAGGGCTGTTTAGCATGTTCTTTTATCTGGGGGCACTAATATCACCAAAGAGAAGTCCTTTTCCAATGTAGTCATAATCACCCTCCACAGAACACAGGTCCAACTTCAAACACTCACGAGACTGTGTCTTCAGTGTTAGTGAAGTAGTCAGGGGGAAAGGTACTCTCATCTGTTCACACAGTCTTCCTTGCCAGGCCCTGAGGAAGCTAGCAAAACAGAAGGGGAGGTGATGCCAGGCCAGGGAGAGCCTGTGGCTGCAGTGTGGACAGCAAATCATGGGAAGGAACTACAAGGTACTCTCACATCTCTGGAAAAGAAGTTATAGAGTGAAGGAAAGGATGTACTGCAGGTAGGATTCTTTAGGGAAGCAATCATATCAGCCTCTGCTTAGAAAACAGCACTTCAGTGGACATTCCTACCAGAACTGCCTATCCCGTGTTCTGAGCCTTGTGTTCCTGTGTCATGTGACTAAGAATGACCAGCATCTCTACAGGCACTGGCCTTGCCTTTCAGATTTGAACTGTTCTAGGGCCAGCTGCTTCCCCAGAAAGCCTTGAATCATAAAAGTACTCACAGTGCAGGAATGACCTGGCAGAGATGGAACATGAACTCAGAAATATTAACTGGGGGCCTGCTCAAAACACCCTTCTTTCTCATATGAACTAGGAATCTTGGTTATAAACCATGTTTTTCCTGTTTCATTGATCCCAGGTGATGATTTGGATCTGGGAACCTAACCGATGAAAAATTCTGTATTGAGACTGTTGAAGAAATGTGGCTTCCCTCCATTGTCCTAGAACAAAAACTGTCACCTTTCCTTCTTTCCTCTATTTTTCCCCTTTTTCTTAACTTTTGTTACTTTTGGTAACATAGAAAGATTATTTTGTCCAAAGAGACATGAAATATTCCAGATGTATTGCACTGAGAGTGTGTGTAGCACAAATCAACTTGCCTTGAGCTTCTCTGATATATAGCCAGTATTTTAATGTTCCCATTTATGCCGATCTGTAATACATCTTCATAGTGTTGGCTTAATCACAAATGACAAGGGTGGAAAATGTAATAAAGACAGGGGCACATTAATCCACTTTGTATGAAAATGTGGAAAGGTAATCCAATTTTGAACTGCTTGCTCTTAAAAAATATAAAAGTTTGTAAGATTTCTGTATCTTAGTTGTGAAGAAAGCAGTCAATCCTAACGAGTAGTATTTCAGGGTAATGAGGCCTCAGTGCCTTGAGTGTATGCACAGCAGTAGAAGGCCCAAGGTGAGAAAGACCCCAGGGAAAAGAGAAAGGAGGCTCTGGGGACCAAGTTGCCTGATGATCTGGAAGCATGTTTGTTAGGAGATCAACATGCAGATGGCATCCAGGTGAGTACATTCTGTCTGGGCCTCTAGAGACAATCTAGAACTAGGGATGCTGTTGTGCCTCTCCACTGCATAATCCCTAAGGCTACTTCCTACAAAAGGTAATTATAACTTTGCTCCCCAAAGATTAGCCAGAGTTCATTTTGTAAAAATTTCATAAAAGTGGAGGACCTGAGTGGCTCAGTCGGTTAAGCCTGTGACTTCGGCTCAGGTCATCATCTCATGGTTCATGAGTTCAGGCCTCATGTTGGGCTCTATGCTGACAACTCAGAGCCTGGAGTCTGCTTCAGATTCTATGTCTCTCTCTCTCTGCCCCTCCTCCACTTGTAATCTTTCTTTCTCTTAAAAATAAAAACATATAGGTTTTTTTAATCCATAAAAGGAAGGTAGATGTAGCTGGAGTGCATGTTTCTAGCAGGGGAGATGGGGTGAGGGAGAGAGTGGTCATAATGATGTCATCAGGTTTGTTCTAAACCACAACTGATATCATTCTGAATTATGCATATCTGTACTTGGGAGGTGGTGTTCATCAAATGCATGGATATAACTGCATATTTAGCACTCACACCTGGCAGAAGTACATTAGAGGAAACATGAAGTATGGATGTGAAGTGCACAGAGTTGTTGTTGTTGTTGTTTTTTTTTTACAAATAGTTTATTGTCAAATTGGTTTCCACATAACACCCAGTGCTCATCCCCACAAGTGCCCTCCACCATGCCCATCTCCCCCCTCCCCACCCCACATCCATCAGTCCTCAGTTTGTTTCTCAGCATTCAAGAGTCTCTCATGGTTTGCCTCTCTCACTTTCCCCCACCATTTCCCCCCTTCTTGTCCCCCATGGTCCTCAGTTTAGTTCTTCCTAATCCTCCTATACGGTGAAGTGCACAGAGTTTTAATCTCACTTTGTATTTGCTCTATGGTGTTGGGCAAATGTTTTAACTCTCTTGAATCTCAGTTGCCTTATCAGTACATAGATTGTGCTACTTATCTCACAGGATTGTTAAGAGAGATAAGACCCAGTAATTCTACTCCTGTGTCTTTCCTCAAGAGAAATGAAAACAAAATTCATATAAAACATGCATAAAAACTTATGCATGAATATTCACAGCAGCATTATACAGAATAGCCAAAACCTGGAAACAACCCAGATATCCATCAACTGATGGATGGAAAAACAAAATGTGGTACATCCATACAGTGGAATATTAACCTGCCATAAAAAGAATGAAACACTGATAAATGCTAAAACATGCATGAAACTTAAAAACATATGTTAAGTCAAAGATGCCAGTCACAAAAGATAACATGTAAGTCATTTCATATGAAATGTCAAGAAAAGGGTAAATTAAAGAGACAGAAGGTAGATTAGTGGTTACCTAGGGCATGAAAAGGCCAAGAGAGAGGTGCATGCTAAAAAGTACAGGGTTCCTTTTTGGGGAAATAAAAATGTTCTACAATTGACTGTGGTGGTGGTTGCACTTATCTGTTAATAAACTTAAACCTTAAACCACTGAATTGTACACTTTAAATAGGTGAAACATATGGGATATGAATTATATCTCAATAAGGCTACTTTAAAAAAGATGGGGTATCTGCAGGGCTTAGTCAGTTAGGGATCCGACTTCAGCTCACGTCATGATTTTGCAGTCTGTGGGTTCAAGCCCTGTGTTGGGCTCTGTGCTGACAGCTCAAAGCCTGGAGCCTGATTCAGATTATGTGTCTCCCTTTCTTTCTGCCCCTTCCCCTCTCACACTGTCTCTCCCTCTTTCTCTGTGTCTCTCTCTGTCTCAAAAGTGAATAAACATTAAAAAAATTAAAAACAAAAAAATACAGGAGATAATGTATGAAAATGCTCTTATTCCTATAGTAGACTAAATAATAACTAAATAATAACTGGTATTATTACCATCATTTTCATCCCAATATACACATACTATTAAATACATAGAAAATTCAGAGTATACTATGCTTGTTTTGAATTTCATATTTGCATACCTGATTAAAAGGAGTATACTCTAGAAATTAATGCAAAATTGGAAATAATTTACATGACCTTGAAATCATAAGAGTTCCCTCAGCCTTTCTTCCATGACCAACCAGCCTCATTCCTAAGGTAGCACATCCCCTCCACAGCCTACATCTCTGTCCCTGGGGCATTGGGTCCAAGTATCTGACTCAGTGCTTTTACCTGGGGTGGCCCAGTATCCTGCAAAGGAGACTGATTGAGTCAATCAAATCAGCTTTGACCTTCAGGAACCTGGGCAGTTGCTAAATAGCTCTCTTCATGAATATAATACCAGAGAGTATTGCTTCTGAGAAATGACTCACTTGAACAGATACACAGCCCAAGTACTACCAAAGTGACTAGAGCAGAGGACTTAACTTCTGTTGTCATATTACATGCACAACATCATGAGATCAACTTGTAGTCAGCCATTAGTGCCCTGCTGTGGTAGAATGGTAATGTATCAAATTAGCTAAGTGAAAACTATGCTTCCCTGCAGAGTTATTGTGGGACACAGAAGACATTTTTTCATAAGATACAGAGGGTTAATATGAAACAGCAGCATATTTTTATTTCTTTAATTTTTAAAAATTTTTTAATGTTTACTTATTTTTGTGAGAGAGAGAGACAGAACATGAGCAGGGGAGAGGCAGAGAGAGAGAGGGAGATACAGAATCCAAAGCAGGCTCCAGGCTCTGAGCTGTCAGCACAGAGCCTGACGCGGGGCTTGAACCCACTGATGGTGAGATCATGACCTGAGCTGAAGTCAGACACTTAACCAACTGAGCCACCCAGGTGCCCCTTTTTAATTTTTTTGAATGTTTATTTATTGTTGAGAGAGAGACAGAGTGGGAGCGGGGGAGGGACAGAGAGAGAGGGAAACACAGAATCTGAAGCAGCCTTCAGGCTAAAAGGTGTCAGCACAGAGAATGATGTGGGGCTCAAACTCATGAACCATGAGATCATTACCTGAGCCAAAAGTCGGAGGCTAAATTGACTGAGCCACCCAGGTACCCCAGCAGCCATATTTTTTATAATGATAACTTCTCTGAATTGATTCTGGGTTGTCTGGAATTGATTATCTGACCTATACTGAAAGTAAAGGGTGTTTCTAACCACATCTATAATGAGACTCTAATGGTTCATGTCATGCATTAATATAACAATTATTTAGTTAATCATCAAAATACACATTTAACTAAAGGCCCATGGAAAGTTACCAAGTATTTGCCGTCATAGAACACTGTAGGAAAAATAAATTGTACAATATGTTTGGTTGGTTGTGTGTAAGTGCACCAGAGACATCGGAGAAATAAAATTATTTGGGGGGATTGAATTTCCAACTCAGGATATGTGTCTTACAGGCTTACCTTAAGGTAACCCCAAGTGAGCTGTACCCTAGAATGACCTTCCTTTGACTGTTGGTGGAACCTGTGACTTACTCTTAGCCAAGAGAATATGGCAAATGTATAGAAACCAGCATAATACAATTATATTTTGTCATATAAGACTCCATCAAAACAGACTATAGAGAAATCCTTCTGCTGCATTTGAAGAAATAAGCCACGATGAGTTCTATGGTTGCTAAGAAATGGATTTTTCCAACAAACATGTGAACTTGGAAAAGGATCTGGACCTTAGCTGAGACTAATGTTCCAACCAATGCATTGACTACAGCTTTGTGCAACACTAAACAAAGGGTTTATTTGGAATCCTGACACAGGTAATCTGTGAAATACAATAAAACAGAGGTTGTTTTAAGCTGCTAAGTTTGTGGTAATTTGTTATATAGCAATAGAAAACTAAAAGCAAGAGACTTGGAAGTTTCTATGACTGCTTTGCGTCTGAGAGCCACAGGCTCAAGATTTTTGAAAACCAAACCCAAAATCAAATTCTGCAGACGGTTTAATTATAATTAAAACTGAATTCTCAATATTATAGCTCTCCCAAAAAAGTTAGAGCATTGACTAGAAATAAAACAGACTCTAAAAATTGGAATGGGGACATATGAAGTGATTTCAGTGAAGGTGGTGACCACTAATCCCTACCTTCTGCCGAATAACCTGTGGAGGTTAGTTTCCCCTTGATTTAATACACTTAATAATGGCCTCTCCTGTAATACAGTTGACTCAAAAAGGGCTGATGGTTGTCCTAATGGACATGTCCTCACCACTTTTTGCTACTTCTTCAGTTATAATCAGCTTCAAATTCTAGCAGGTGACTCACAGACTGTGAAGTACAAAGTATGACCTGTGAAAAGTGCAACACACTCCCAAATAACTGCATAATTTTTACAATTTATCAACCAAATCCATGGGTGCTAGAGTGGGTCCTAAGACTGTAGGAGAAAGATGGGAGGAATATAATATTGGATTGAGATAAATTTATTGATTATTGATTATTGATATTTTGGATTAAATATGTTAGCTTAATTGTCTGGAGTGATTCTACTAGCTTGTTTGGCTGGTTGACTGAAATTTGGACTCAAAAGTAACCTATATTAAATGAAGTTGAAGTGCCCAAAATTCCCTGGCAAATTGTAGAGGAAAATATTAATTTCCTTGGGGAAATTGGAATTCTAGAGTAGATTTTTCATGTAAAATCCTACCCTGTTACTGTGTCTCCCAAAGGATACATTCTTTACCTAGGCTATAAGAAATACACTGGCAAGGAGAGCCCCAGCATCATTTAAGAACTCTCTGGTACATATTTACTCTCTGCATACCAGGACTGATAGCAGGAACTGATAGCCAATGAACTGGGCTCCTCGAATTCATCAGGAGAAATGGGATTCAAAAATTCTAACAGTCAAGTGATAGCACTTACTCACCAAAATCAAAGTAAAAGAGGTTACCATATTAAGCTGCAGAGCCAAAGCAGTGACCAGTTTTTAGTGTTGCTTGGTTGATAATGGAAACCCCACAAATGAAATAGATGGGCAGTCTTACTTGAGGGGTGTCTGGGTGCCTCAGTTACCAACTCTTGAATTTGGCTCAGGTCCTAATCTCAGAGTTCATGAGTTTGAGCCCCATGATGGTCTCTGTACTGAGAGCATGGAGCCTGCTAGGGATTCATTCTCCTCTCTCTGTCTCTCCTACTCTCTCTCCCTCTTTCTGTATCTCAAAAATAAATAAACAAACATTAAAAAATAAAATCTGTTAAAAAATAAAGTCTTCGGACATCTGGGTGGCTCAGCTGGTTAAGCATCTGACTTTGGCTCAGGTCATGATCTCCTGGTCTGTGGGTTCAAGCCCCGCATCAGGCTCTGTGTTGATAGCTCAGAGCCTGGAGCCTGCTTCAAATTCTGTGTCTCCCTCTCTCTCTGCCCCTCCTCCACTCATTTTCTGTCTCTCTCTGAAAAATGAATAAACATTAAAATAATAGCTTAAAAATAAAATTAAATTAAAAAATAAAGTCTTGATTTGTTTTAGCAAGAATCTCTTGGTAAGAAGGGAATCAAGAGCAAAAATAAACGATTAGGACCTCATCAAGATTAAAAGCTTCTGTACCGCAAAGGAAACAACCCACAAAACTAACAGGCAACCAACAGAAAGGGAAAAGAGAGTTGCAAATGACATATCAGATAAAGGGTTAATATCCGAAATCTATAAGGAACTTACCAAACTACACACCTGAAAAACAAACAACCCAGTGAAGAAATGGGCAGAAGATATGAACAGACACTTCTCCAAAGAGGACATCCAGATGGCCAACAGACACATGAAACGATGCTCAGCATCCCTCCTCATCAGGGAAATACAAATCAAAACCACACTGAGATAACACCTCATGCCAGTCAGAGTGGCTAAAATGAGCAAATCAAAGAACACGAAATGCTGCTGCCGAGGATGTGGAAAAACGGGCACCCTCCTACACTGTTGGTGGGAATGTAAACTGATACAGCCCCTCTGGAAAACAGTGTAGAGGTTCCTCAGGAAACTAACAGTAGAACTCCCCTAGGACCCAGCAATAGTACTGCTAGGAATTTATCCAAGGGATACAGAAATGCTGAGGCATAGGAGCACATGTACCCCAATGTTCATTGCAGCACTCTCCACAATAGCCAAAACATGGAAAGAGCCTGAGTGTCCATCAACGGACGAATGGATCAAGAAGATGTGGTTTATCTATAAAATGGAATACTACATGGCAGTGAGAAAGAATGAAATCTGGCCATGTGTAGCAACCTGGACGGACCTTGAGGGTGTTATGTTGAGTGAAATAAGTCAGGAAGAGAAGGACAAATATCATATGTTTGCATGTATAGGAGGATTAGGAGGAACTTAATGGAGGACCATGGGGGAGAAGAAGGGGGAAAATAGTTGGGGAAAGGGGGAGAGGCAAACCATGAGAGACTCTTGAATGCTGACAAAAACTGAGGACTGATGGATGGGGGGGGAGGGGGGATGGGTACAGAGAGGGGCACTTGTGGGGATGAGCACTGGGTGTTATATGGAAACCAACTTGACAATAAACTATTTGTAAAATTAAAAAACAAAAGAATCTCTTGCTAAGAATCCTCTCATCTGAGGATCTTAAGTCTGACTTGAAACACCACAAAAGGCAGTCACAATCTATCAATTATCAACTTTGAGCCAATTCATAGACACAGAACCTCTTAAGTGAAGAGATAAGGCTGATATCTATTAAGGAATAATGCTACTATACTGCCAACATTTATACATAAATCTTTCTCCTACCCTTCCTAAAACAAACAAACAAACAAACAACAACAAATCCTACTGCTTAGCAATTTACCAGAATGAGAATACACTAGGGAAGGGAAACTAATCTCACATTTTAGGAATTACTGACATTGATTATAAACTGACTTTAAATCCCAGAGATCCAGAATACCACTTTAGTCTACTAATCAGGAAAAGGGCTTATGAAGGTAGGAAGATTAATGGAATTTTATTGGGTTGTCACTCACAGGGACCCAGTGAGTCACCAGTCACACTCTATTTATTTTCCATACTTCAATTTACACAGTTAATGTAGATTAATTATGCATCTGGTAGAATATCCACATTGGTTCCCTGACCTATAGGATGTAGGCTATTATTATAGGAAAAGTCAAAGGTAAAATATTGTAATTAACTGCTTCCCTCTATCAAAATAATAAACCAAAAGTAATATCATATTCCTAGAGAGACTGCAGAGATTAGTAATACCACCAAGGATTGAAAGATGCAGAGGTGTTGATTCCTTCTACAGCCCTATTCAATTTGCTTTGCAAAAGACTAATTGATCTTAGAGTATGACAGTAGATCATTAAAAACTTAATCATGTGATAATTTCAATTATATATGTAAATGCATTGTTGGAGGAAATCAACACATTCCCTGCTAAATGGTAGGCATCAAATGATGTGATAAATATTTTTCCTTTTTTTTTTTAGATATAATTCACATGCTATAAAATCTATCCTTCGTTTATTTAATTTTTAAGTACCTAAATCAGATTTTATTTATTTATTTATATTTTTAAATTAAAACTTAGTTAGTTAACATACAGTGCAATATTAGTTTCAGAATGCTTTTTTCTTTATGCTTGTTGGTATAGACCATCAAAAAGAGTCTACTTTCAGCTGGCAAGTTCAGCAATAAATCTTCACCATTCCACCGGGATTGACTTTTTCTAGCACTATGCCATATTGTAGACCCCAGTGTCTTCAATTGCCTCTCCTCCTACAGTACCTCATGCAAATCTGCTATATTATTGCACAGAGCAGACAGTATGCCAGGAATGAATGGAAGTTGTTTCTGACCTCAAATGAGGGAGCTCTTTTAGTTTCTGATGGTAGAGTTAAGTATGTTTCCACTTTACAAAGAATTAGTAGCTTCAACCCTTTGGGCCAAGTTATAACGTTAATGAGGTATTTTCCTTACACACAAAAAATAAAGATTTTGACACTATTTCCCCCAGAGTGGCTGAGAACATTAGGTAGCAAATATAAATACAGTGTTTATTACATAGTAATTGCTGAGTAAATGTTATTCATACTGGAAAATGACATAAAAGATATTCACAGTAAGTTAAATGAAAAAGTAGTAAAACATGTGACTAAATACATAAATAAATAGCCCAGAGCAAGAAAACTTTCTGCAACAAGTCAAGAGAGCCATGGAGACTACAATGAGAATGGCAGATTTAGTGGCAGACAAGAATGTTGTTAAGGAGCCTTAGTTTGATCTCCGTATGCAAATCCTTAGCAGGTACTCAGTGAAATCATTTACTTCCTTAGAACTTATACCAGAGGTCTGAATGTGGACACTTCATTCTAAATTTTGTTTTCAACTCTTTATTGAAATATAGCTCTTTCAGCCTAAGTGTCCATCAACAGATGAATGGATCAAGAAGATGTGGTTTATCTATACCATGGAATACTACATGGCAATGAGAAACAATGAAATCTGGCCATGTGTAGCAACATGGATGGACCTTGAGGGGGTTATGCTGAGCGAAATAAGTCAGGCAGAGAAAGACAAATATCAGATGTGTGCACGTATAGGAGGATTAGGAGGAGCTTAACAGAGGACCAAGGGGGAGAAGAAGGGCAGAAATGGTGGGGGAAAGGGGGAGAGGCAAACCATGAGAGACTCTTGAATGCTGACAAAAACTGAGGACTGGTGGATGTAGGGGGGAGGAGGGGTGGGCATGGAGGAGGGCACTTGTGGGGATGAGCACTGGGTGTTATGTGGAAACTAATTTGACAATAAACTATTTGTAAAAAAAAAAAAAAAAAAGAAAAGAAATATAGCTCTTTCATAAAGGAAACTACGTATAAGTCAACATGTTCAAAAATTATAGGTGTTCAGTTTTAGGATATTAAATACTGATTCAAGAAAAAAACACATCACTAGCACCCCAAAGCTCCTACTGCTGACCCTCCTATACCTATTCCACAAGTGTAACTATCATCATTATTTCAATACTGTAGCATATTTTAGTTTTATACAAATAGAACTGTACATTGTGCACTCTTCTGTGACTGGCTTCTTTGGTTCAACATAATTCGTTGAGACTCATCCACATTGTTGCATGTACCCGTGGTTCATTCATTCTCATTGTCATTTAATACTCCACTGCATGAACCTTTGACCAATTCTTAAACCAATCTGCTATTTGACAGACTGGTGCCTGAGATTGGTTTAAATGCAAAGACCTCAGACTCTAATGACTCAGTTTACTAGGGGAGATATGAGGAAATGTGGGAAAAGGAGATAGTATTAAAAATACATCCTGGATCATCATGACACAAAACCACAATGAATTTTCACTGACATGAGGAAGGAATCTTTTCAACAGAGATTTCCATTGTCTACTGAATAAATGCCATTTAACATACCAGACTGAAAATGAATTTGTGTTCAAACTTGTCAAATTTATAATTCTCTGGCTGCTCCTGTTGGCCCTGACAAAGCAGCTGAGATACTGAGGTTTACTAGCAGGAATTCAAACAAGGAATCACTGGATCCAGAGAGTGATTTGTAAAGAAAATGGAGTCCAAAACTGTGGACCCCAACATCTAGAATGGGGAGAAGCCATTCTTACAAATGGAGACATATCACATATTGCTTTATGCAATACACTTTCACATCCTTCAACCAAAGGCGTTTTTCATCCTTCCACTTTTTCTCTTAAGATCTTTATGCCTGACATTTCACTGTCTGGTAATAAAGACTCTGCAGCTTTCTAAATCTTAGTTTCCTCACCTTTACAATGAACATAATATTTATTTGCAAAATGCTGTTGAGAGAACTAAATAAGTCAAGATGTACGCAATGACTTATGTTATCACTATCCATTAAAGAAAAGCCATTTGGTTTCTTTGTTTATTTAATTTTTTAATGTTTATTTTTATTTATTCTGAGAGAATAAGCATGCACACACAGGGGAAGGGCAGGAAGAAGAGAGAGAAGAATCCCAAGCAGGCCCCATGCCATCAGTGCAGTGCTCAAACTCACAAACCGCAAGACCATGACCTGAGCTGAAAACAAGAGTCCAATGCTTAGCCAACTGAATGACATGGGTGGCCCAAGAAAAGCCACTTGAATCATTGAAACCTGCCCCAGCAGTCTCTGTTCATTTAATATGCAAATATTAAGTTGAAAAATATCAATAAGATCATAAGCTACTGATTTTCTACTTGATATTAATTTGTGAATAGTCTTAAGCACTGATAGTCCTGTATCTGACAGGATCTAAGAAAGATTTTGACATGTCATCTCTGCCATTGTCTGTGTCCTAAGGAACCTGCGCAGAGCTCCTCTTGCTCAGAGTTATGGAGTATTTAGTCCACTAAGCAAGATCACCCCAGTCCTGGCTCCTGTATGAAATTTCAAAACCTAAAGGCTATAAGGGACCTTGCAGGACATGTGACCCAATGTTGTCCCAAGCTAGTATGTATGGGATTCTTGACAAGGGTCTTTCACCTTCTGTTTGAACACCATCAGTGACAGGAAGTGCTGTGATTTACAAAGCAGACTTCTGTTCGTTGGACAGTCCATATTGTCACCTGCCTCCTTTTTACATTGAAATAGTCTCCCTGTAACTTCTACCCAGTGGATCTATTTCTGCTTTCTAGAAGCTACCTGAGCAGTCTGTACTCTCTTCCACATGACAGCGCTACAGAAAGATTGCCTTTTGGAAATACATCACTTATCAAAAAGACAGCTGGCAAGTGATCTTCTATCCAGGGGAATTACAGAGTAAATTTAGTAGAATAAGTGTGTGTGTGTGTGTGTGTGTGTGTGTGTGTGTGTGTGTGTGTATGTGTGTTAAATTTTAAATGTATGTGAGTTAGGGTGTTTGCTAATGAGGTCCACCAAAAACTTTCATTTATATGAATATACCCTGATAAGGAAATAGACTAAAATTCAAATTATTTAACATGCAGAATCTGTAATGCTAGAGGATCTGGATGTGGTGGTAGTTCTGGAGAAATGGGGAAAGAGTGTTTAAGAATATGAGCTATGGAGTCAGACTGAATGAAAACTTTTTCTCTACCTTTACCAGCTGTGTCACCATGAAAAAATTTATCTCTCTGAACGTCAATTCCTTATCAATGATTTGTTTTTTGAGAGGATTAAATGAGAAATTATAAAAATTTTAGCTTAGTTTAGCACATAGTAGACCCTTAATCAATAAAAATAAATTCTACAATAAAAGTTTGATTATTGAAATTCTGGAATGCCCATGAGCTCATTTTAGCAAAATAACTTGATATCCATTTTCCCCTCGAAAGTCAGTGACTTATCCAACACCACTTAAGTAGTAAGTGTCAGGGTTAGAAATCAAGTCTAAAGCATCTGACTGTAACTTTTGTGCCTTTGTTACCAGGCCCAAGTTGTCTATGTGTCATGGGACTTATTAGCAAGCCAGGTCACCAGCAAAAATTGAGATTCATTCTTCCAAAGAGCCTCCATAGGAGATAATATATATATTTCAAAGATGTTTCCTTTGATCAGAGTATGTCTAGACTTCTCTTTAGAATGGACTTTAGAGCCAGTAGATTTTTTTTAATTCTCAATGGCAGCAAATTATGTCTTTTATTGCCAAAAAATAAAATTCACCCTCATTTAGAAGTCATTCAGAGTTAATGTCTGATGAGTAAGCTGGGTGATAAAGCTGGGAGTTAGTTTTATGCCACACACAGCAATGTGCTATGGAGGCTGAGCTCAATTTCCTTATGTGATTTGTAAGCAGGCTCCAAAGCAGTTCCCAAAGAAGAGTTTCCATAAGGTTTTGAATTTTTCTCACCAGATTAAGCCTACACCTCCAAGAAAATTCTTTCAGGAAAGATAATGTTTATTTAAAGACATACATTCCCACTTATTTTTTGAAAGTATAAGTCAATCCCATTAATTCACCTAAAGACATGAATTTGGTATAAGATGTGCTAAAGACATTATGCTAAATCCTGAGGCTACAAAGACAGAGTCACTTCCAACAAGACATTTAAAATGCAGTCAGGGAAAAAAGAAAGAGCAGCGGCATCATGAAGATTAGTTTAGGACTGTTTTATGCATAAGGTGTTATGAGAACATCAAGGAAGGAGTTTAGTTAGATTCAGGGACCAGTCTTGTAGCCTTGTTGGAGATGGTGATAATTTATTGACTTTGGATAGACCTCCAGGAGTTAGCCAGGCAGACAGTCAGGAGAAAGGAATTCTAGACAAATGGAATAGAATGAACAGAAAATCCATGAAACAGAATGGAGCATTCAAGTAACTATAGCGTTATAGATACGGCTCAAGTGGGGAGCATTACAGGGTTGTGTTGCAAAATAGATTTACAGAACCAGGCAGGAGCATTGTCACAAAAGGCTGAATTTGAAATATTAAGTTGAACTTTAACCTTGGAAAAGTAAGTTGGAGTAAAAAAGCTCAGTTTTACAGGTTAAAAATTTACCATGGCAGCAGCTTAGAGGGACTGCAGTGAGACAAAACCAGTAAGCCAGTGACCAAAATTCAGTAAAGAAGTCATTAAGATCTGGATGGAGGTGGTGATAATGAGGATGATGAGGAGGCATGGAGCTTATGTAGGACTATGAAAGGATCAATTAAGAAGACTTGGTAACCAATGGGAAGTGGCAAGTAAAAGAAAGGAGGTTTTTTTAAAAATTTTTAACAGTGTCACTCACTCAGGGCCCCTGCATTTTTACAAAGGCTTAACATTATCAGAGAAGCTATCCAGGCACTAACATCTGAAGCAGTCTCATACACATGTGCACACTTCTGTGTGTGCGTGCGCGCACGCACGCACACACACACACAAACACACACACACACACCCTCTGTGTAATGAATACGTTTCATTATTTTTAGTCAATCGCAGGGCTATCACATAGAACGTAAGTGATGCATGAGGCCAGAAATAATTTTAGACCTCTGTGTTTGGCATTTATTTAAGGTTATTATCAAGAGATAATAGACTATGTGCTCCTTATAATAGAGCTGTAGGTTTTTTTTAGAAATTAAAGTAGCAAGTAGTGAAATGCCTCATGCATGGCAATGATATTTAGCTTCTTCTTTTAGTTTTTCTCTGAGATGTGGGGTCCAAGGTGATTTTAAAAAGAGTCCTTGGAGACTGCTGTGAGCTTTCCATTGATTTCTTATGCACAGAGGCTTCAGGTGTGCTCTAAATGGTGCCTATTGTTAACCAGTTTTAAAGGGAAAAGCATTTACTTGAAAAAAAAATTGAGATGAATTTCAGGCCAAGAGAAAAACAGCAACCACCAAAGACCTGTTTCGCCACTTTTACAACTACTGTATGGGGACAGACATAGGAAGGTAGACAAAGGCCTCTATAAAAGACTTTCTGGAATGCTCAAGCTTCTCCCTCAAATCTCAGTGGGGAAAAATGGATTATCCCCTTCACCATGAAAGATTATTCATAAAAAGTGCAAAGATGTTAGGGCAGTGATCTGGGAGCACATTTGGTTAGGGCAGGAGGTAACATCACTAGGGCAACAAAGGGTGAAAGGACCATCACAGAAGGGTCACCTCTGTCCTAAACTCAATGTCTGGCCTCACAGAAGGGCCCTGGGACTAAGATCTCAGAAAGAGAACCCACGCAAGCAGGGTTCTCTAAACAAGTCAAAATTAGCGATCCCCTGCCATGGCAGTGAGTCTTGTTTTAACTCTAGCCCATTACAGTACAAGATGGGCAGGGCTCAGTATCACAAAATCATTACAAATGACATATGAAGGAACAAGAAAGAGATATCAGCCCAGGCTTCCTAGATGAGATGGCATTTGTATAGTAACTTGAAGGATGTAATTGAGTTTCATAGCAGAGATAGTACTGTGTTCTCTTCAAATGGACATTGCGCTGAAAGGAGTGTAAATGGCACATGCTACTACCTTTAAGAAAGACGTTATTCTCTGTCTTCAGTAATCAAGTGGCCACCCCATGTGTCATAACTGAGTCGGCCACACCAGGACCTCCCTGAAATATCTCTCCATCTGCTAAAAGGACGTCACTGAATCTAGCCTTAAAGAATTAAAGGAACACTTACAGATTCATGACAATCTAAGACCTGCCAGAGAATAAGATTGTTGAAGGTCATGAGAAGGGAGAAGTATTTGGGGAATTCAGAGAACTTATATTTAGAGCAGACAGGGATTGAGATGCGCATGTGCCAAGTGCTAAACTGTAGCACTGTAGGTCAAACTTCAGCACTTCATAATCCATCCTGTTTCTTCTTTTCCTCACTTCTCACTGCAACAGCAAGGTACCAAGATATTGTCTACAAGTGAACAGGCTTCAGGCTCCCTCCAAAATCACAGAAGGGTAAACTGGGGAATAATTTGGATACAGAATGAACAGTCTATCCAGCCCATAAGGAATTATAAAGAAAAAAAGCCAGGTTTATCTTGGGACAGAAATATTTCTTCTTTTTTGTGGGCCCTCCAGAAATCCTAAAATAAAAGTCAGATCCAGGCATGTAAGATCAAAGGGTTTTATAACATGAAATCTTTTGAGAGACACAAATCATCCAAATCCACAAGATTTGGATAAAGGATGGAGAAGGCTTGTGTGTGTGATGTCTATACTAAGATTTCACAGTGTGGGAGTGTGGATGTCAGTTCCTCTGTGAGTTGGGTCAGGGTTCAGATTGTTGGACTCAGAGCTCTCTAAGTAGTACAACACTATGGCTGCCCAGCTGGCTCCCAAGTCTGTTGCATGATGCAGGTCCACTCCATGACTCTGTCCTGACTCTCTGAAACCATGGGACAAATATGGCACATATTTCAGGAATGTAAACTAACTTGAATATCTACAGGAAAAATAATCTAAATAATCTAAATAACCTTTATTAAAATAGTAACTAATATTTATTGAGTACTTAATAACTGCCTAGCACTCTCTGAAGTGTTTTATATAAATTATTTGCTCACCTCAACAAGATTGAAACAACTTCTACTCTTTGTCTTAAAAGTGAGAGAACCAATGTACAGAGAAGCTGAGTAATTGGCCCAAGGCTATAAGGTATTAGGCGGTGGAATCAAATTTTAGACTCAGTCTCCTGACACAGATATGCTATGGTTTGGACTAAAAATTAAAATAAATGAAATTACATATGCAACTTAAAGGAAATGGCAAACTTCTTAAGTGTATCTTTTAGAATGAGGTCCTTACTCTTCTTTCCTTAAGGATGTTTTTATAGAAAACTTTCAAACATATCAGTTTATATATACCAAGTCATGTGCTCAACATATTGACGAGTTTGAGAGAAATTTTAGAATCCCTGTCCCCAAAGGCTTGAGAAGGAAAATACGTATGCAGACAAATGGCACACATGTGATTTTAAGACAGTTAACTCCATGTCTTGATAATGTTTGCAGAAAGACATAGGTTGTGTAGCCTCAATAGTCAGAGCAGGTTTCCATGAGCACTTAAAGTAAATCCTTGAGGAAATGTAGATTTAGGTGGATAGAGTAGTGATGCTGGTGGTGGGGAAGCCCAAGGGAAGGTCAAACTTAAATATAGGGATACAAGTAGGATGGGGATTCAGCCTGAAAACAAGTGGGAGCAGGAGGGAGGTCATGACAGGCAGAGAGAATTCATGTTATTCAGTTAGAGAAAAATGTTATTAGGCAAAGTGAAAAGCTCTGATAGAGATTTGTGAATGTCATTTAGCTCCTCCCATCACTTACTAAATTTACTGAATCCTTTCTATCTTTGGGTACTGACAGTTCAGGCTAAACTTGATCCAAAAAGAAGGGGAAAATATATATGGTTATAGCTAGAAGATGATAGTAGTTTTAAGGAAGGATGGATACAATGGGAGTGGAGAATGAGGGAGATCAGAACTTAATAGGTTGTTTTGTAATAATCATATTGAGAGATAATGAGAGCATGAACTAGTAAGAAAGAAATGGTTAGAAATAGGGAAGGCACATTTGAGAGATGTTATGAAGAAAACAAATCAATATGCATTACAAATAGACTGAACTGAGGGACAAATTGGCAATGTAATAGAACAGTTTGGAAATCTGGAAAATGGTGGTATCCATGGCTACAACGAGTAGGCCTGAAAGAAGCACTGAGTGTTCTGGTGTTTTCTAGTCAATTTTAGCTATAGCTTAATTAGATTCCTGATCTGGGGAGAGCTAAGAAACATGTTCATTTATATTATAAAATCCCCAAAGGCTCTAGAATTGGAAGAACCAGGTATCTAGGAAATGAGTGTTTGTATTGGGGGGTGGGGATATAGGGTTAAAAACAGCATGACTCAGAGAAAGTCTTTTGAAGAAGCAGTTAGATTCCCAGATCCTTCTCCTATCCCATGTAACTTCTTCCCTACTGCAGAAGCCCAATGTTTTTTGTTTCCTGGAGAGAATAAAATGGAATGTTTCTGGACTGAGGGATACTGGGCACCAAGGAGAACAGAGATAATGAATACACTGTAAATAGGGAGACTGATGAAACTCAAGATTGCAAACTCAATGTTTAGACAAAAATTCTGAGAGAAAGTAATATCCAACTAAAATTCAGAACTAAACTCTTACTTAAGCTGGAGGGTAAGGAAAGATGCTTTTATAAATGAATATATATAAGTCTAAAATATCTTACCTCCCTTCCATCCTTTATCAAGAAGATTCTGAAGAATGTATTCAACTGAAACAAGAGAGAGATCCCATACGATATGTAGTGAAAGGAGTCTTTAAGATGCAGCTACAGAGATATTTCCATAATGCAGTTGGGCAACATGTTAGAAATCAACAAATCCAGATTGAACAGGTCAGAAAATTCTTGGAGAAAGTTCTTCAAGAAGATATAACTGACAATGCCTAATTTGATTAGAAAGACTAGGGAGGATTTATATAACTGGGAGAGAGTATAGGAAACTAAGAGATAAACACATAGGAAATTAAACAAACAAAAAGTCTTACCAGAAATAAAGCAATAATGATTCTATAATACATAATTCAGCTATAAATACTATTTGCATAATAGTAGTAATGTAAAAACAGTATTTGATGTTTTTTTTTTAAATTTAAGCATATAAGGAAGATAAAAGGATAAGAAATGGATATACTTTATAGGATGTTGAGAAAGAAAGGTAGCTAAATCCTCATCTTCTATAATTGGAAGTCAATTCATAATTACAAAAACTGAAAAAAAATCAAGAAATTCTAATTTAGGAATTCTATTTAGGAAGCTGGAGTAATTGCCAAATAATTATCTAAAAAAGCTGAATGCGAATATCCATGGTATAGCAGGCAGAATAATGTCCCTACCCCAAAAGATATCTGAGCTCTAATTCCAGGATCTGTGAATGTCACTTTATATGACATAAGGGACTTTGAGGATATGATGTTTGAGGACCTTGAAACAGGGGAGACCATCAGGGTGGGCCCAATATAATCAGGAGTCCTTAAAAGTAAAAGAAAAAGGCAGATGGGTGAGAGAAACAGCAGAGTAGGAATGACCTGAAGTCCTGCGGGTGGTTCTAGATGGAAGGAGGTTCCAGGGATCCACCTGGCAGTTGGGGGCCACCAACCAGAAACTATCATACAACTGCAGGGAATTGAAATCTTCTGACACATGAGTGAACAAGGAACCATTCTCCCCTAAAGCCTCCAGAAAGGATCACAACCATAATGACATTTTCTTTTTATCCCAGGGAAATCTGTTTCAGAATTCTGACCTCCAGAACTATAAAATAACCCTGTGTTGTTTTAAGTCACTAAGTTTATGGTAATCTTTTATGATGATAGAAAACTCATATACATGAGAAGTGGGAAATACTGGCAATGAAGCAGGTAAACTTCATAGGAAACTCTCAAGAAGTACTTGACTCTTTAAATCATATTCATGAGTAAACGTAATAAAAATTGAAAAAAATATTACAAAGTAAATATAAGATATTAGGATCTATTAAACCTACTATTACCAGAAATTTATAACTCAAATTTTTAAAATTTAGGATGAGTTGCAAGAGAAATGACAAGTATGAAGGAAAACAAGGATTATATTATAGGAAATACATATAAATGGGTAGAAATTATACTTTTAATTACAGATTTGTATTTCAGTTTTGTTAAAATTGTGATATTTATTTTACATATTATGTTTTATTAGTATATATGTTACTTTAAGTATGTGTCTAGCTATTTTTATTTTCAATTTTTTAATGTTTATTTATTTTTGAGAGCAAAAGAGAATGTGAGCAGGGGCGAGGTAGAGAGAGAGGGAGACACAGAATCCAAAGCAGGCTCCAGACTCTGAGCTGTCAACCCAGAGCCTGCTGTGGGTCTCGAACCCATGAACCATGAGATCATGACCTGAGCCAAAGTTGAATGGTTAACCAATTGAGCCACCCAGGCACCCCGTGTCTAGTTATTTTTTAAATAAGCTTTGTGGGAATCCCTGTTTCTAGGAAATGATATTTAAGGAAGTTAGAGGTAGGAGGAACCGAAGATCTTGAGTTCTGGCTTTCCTATGGCATCTATTACTTTTCTATCTTTTGGTGGTCTATCCACTGCCTTGAAATGAACTGTGTTATTTTCTAAAGCAAACATAAGCAATAAAGGAAAAAGGAAAGTGAAATGATTGAAAGAAGGAGAAAAACATAAAGTAGGACAAGGGAAAGGCTTAAAGAGAAAAATCCTAGAAGACCCCGGTGTTTTTGGAGCCAGACTGTATAAGAATGAGCCAGAAAGCCAGAAAAATCAACAGAAGAGCATCAGCTGGAGTCAGTGGTTGGCATAGTGGATTCAACATGGAGGAAGGTGAGCTTGTGAAGATTCATTCACTTGGCAAACCTTTACTAGGTTGGTAATGAGCTAAGCACTTGACTAGTTGAAGATGCAGAGGAAATAGAGTTGTCACAACAGACATGAAAAGAAAGTGGAAGAGAAGAAACATCTGAGAATAAAATTTTATTTGTACCACTCTCAAACATGAAGCACAGCCAATTAATGATGTCAGAAAAAAATATTAATATCTTCCTTGGCCTAGTACCTGGGAAGAAAGAGGTTGTCAGGAACACTGAATCCTTCAGTCCAACTGTTCATGCAAATGTGTGCTCAGCAGGTATGTCTAGAGACAGACTCCATGGACAGATTACTCATGAGTATCAGAAATAGGGAGGGGGAAGCCAGAAAGGAATGACTCAAAATATTCCCCTAGCCTGAAAGGAAGCTGAGTATCAACACAGAAGCTCAGAGTCCTTCTGTCCCTACTTGAAGGTTTTTTTTTTTTTTTTTTAAAGTCTGTTTGTTTATTTTGAGAGAGAGAGAGAGAGAGTAAGAGAGAGAGAGAGAGAGAGAGAGTCAAGCAGGGGAGGGACATACAGAGAGAATCCCAAGCAGACTCCACACTGTCAGCACAGAGCCCAATGCAGGTCTCAATCTCCCCAACTGTTCAAGAGTCAACTGCTTAACCCACTGAGCCATCCAGGCAGCCCTGTAGTGGAAGGTGTTAGCATCTACCGAGTTGGTGTCACCACATAGAGTGATCACCTACAAAAATGAGGACACATGGCTTAGAGATCAAAGAAGGGCACAGAGGAAACGTGGTCTGATGAAGCGTACATGGCTTTGAAGAATTTGCTTTGCAATTTGAATCAAATATTTTCATGTTTTTTATGGTTTTTTTTTGTAATATTTCGTGTAAAGGCAGATTAGTAGTGAAAGGCACATGTTTCTCTTGGTTCTTTTATGTTGTCTTGTAAATGCTGGGTCTTCAGAAGTTGTATTATTTTTGTCTCTGCTCTGGGAGCCTGCTGTTTCCTTAATTGATGTGGTAGCATTTGACTGGCTTTATTCCCATCGTCACATAATCATTATTTTCCATATCTCAGTTGTTGCTCCATTTCATTAACTTTTTCAGAAAATTGCTCCCTATTTATCTATTTATAGGTTCTGAATGCGTGTAGTCTTTGTCCAAAACCAGTATGATTTCCTTTATCTGCTTGCTTTTGATCTTTAATTTTCCTTTGTTCAGAATCAATCATTTTTCCCCTCGATACTTCCTTTGATATTCCCTTTTTTTAGCTGCTGCCACAGTAATTGGAATTTTCTTGAATTTGTACTTTATTTAAAACCTTTCGGTTATGGGTGGTCAATTTGGAGGAAAGCAGTAGCTCCTAATGGTGTATGTCAGGCTCTTGGTCCTCAAGGCTCATTTTTAGTCCCATTCTTCACTAAGGAATTTTGAGCTCTTTCCTTCCACCAAGCAGATTCCCGCCCCACCCCCCGTTTTTGGTAATTTTTTTGCTTTTGTTTGTCTATCATTTCCTTTTAACCACAGAATCACCATAATTTTAATCCTGGCCCCTCACTACATGTTAACTTACTTATTTTAATTCATTTTTCAGTTTTATATTAACTACTAGTACCATTATTTACACATGGATCTAAACGTTTTAGGTTTTCTATTTATTTTCTATTAACTAGTATGTAAAAATGGGCTTTTATTAGTTCCATGCAGTCATTGGTTTGATGTAATCTTTATCATGTAAGATCATTAAATCCATTTTAGCTGATTGATACTTGAGCATACCTTATCCTCAGACTTAAGCCAGGAGGAAACTATGCAGTAGAGTTCAATATTTATCTGTAGGATGAATGAATGAATGGAAACCCATGTGTACAGGCTCAAGGGAGCAGGTGCCCAATATCTCACCATCTCATTCTGTGTTGCTTTCTGTGATGTACATTTAGATCCAGTCAAGCAAGGTAAGGCTGTGAATCTCTGGCTTCTCTGATTTCAAGATTTCACTAACTGTTTATGAAACCTTTTATCTAGTTAACTCAGCTGCTTGCTATTAAGATGCGTTATCTGCTTGGCTCAGAAATAAAAGTCCCAGGGTAAAGAAATAAAGAGTCCTGGTGTTCCCTGTTACTGAAGCTCTGCTTGACTGTCCCTGGCTTAAGCTTCCTGGGGCTAAATTATCTATAACAGATCTTGTTTTATCACTGTGAAATGTAAATTCTAAAGAGTGGAGGGGGTGCTTCCTGGGTCCAGTAAGGATGTGGTTCTGGGGGATGGTAAATGGAAGAAACAAGTAAAGCATTCTTACTCTCTTTACCACTGGTGATAATTCTCCCCAAGGCTGTTAAGGGTCCCAATGTTGTTTAATAGCATTTACTGCACACTAGCAGCAAACCGGTCCCTCTATTTAAAATCAGGGAATGCTGCTGGAGCTACACTAGCCAGTGGGTTACAATCCTCTCCTACCGGAAGCAATGTAGACGCCCAGTTCTAGATTCTGTGTTAGCTGTTTTGGTTCTCACTACCACATGTACCATAACAAGCACCCTCTCTCAGTCTGCTATAGTTGACATTTCTGGTGTTCTCCTACTAGTTCATGAAAACTACACCAATCCTCTTAGATAAATTCTTCTACTCCTCTGTCCCTGTTAATTATGCTATCACTGCTACACAATAGCAAGCCCACAATGTGGTAGTGTCCCTTGTGCAGAGACACTGTCATGACTGTCTGCTACCTTTAAGTAGGATGCAGTGATGTCCAGAGCAAGGCCATTAGCTCCCATTTTTTCCAGAGCAACTCCACACTTCTGTCTCCATATTTGTGTGGCATTCCTGTTGCACGAGGTGCTGGACACCATTGTTCCTTCCAACTGGGGTGTGCCCACCCTAGGTGCCACCACCACCATGGATCCTGCTACGCACACAGAAGCCCTCTGTGTGCCCAAACCAGATTTGGTGTTCTGAAACTGTCACTGTCTTCCGGCTCATTTTGTATCTCATGCTGAGGCAGAAAAAGGGCCTCCATTCCCTTTGGGATTATGCTTTGCTACATGGGAATCAGAATGGGGGCTTCCTCACCACACAGAGTTTCATGGAGATTTTATTGGAATTATTTTCCCTTGTTCCACTTTTTTTTTTTATTCCTTGTTTGTGCTCTTACTTCTTCTTTGCAGGGTTCAACTACAGAGTTCTGAGATTCAGGGATTAAGGAACAGGTGGAAGCAAGAGCTAAATAAGTTACAACTGCCCCTCCGCCTTCGACCTTTACTCACTGTCCTTGCAACACCCTTGTATGCACATTCTCTCATCATAAATTGTGTTCTCTTACCAGAGAACTCCTGAGTGATCTGTATACCTAGACCTCTTTGGCCCTGACTCATAGGCTTGCCAGTCAGGTGTGTTTGAATCCTAGAGTGAACATTGAGTAGGTTCACTATGAGATTTTTCTCTCCCTTGATTTATGAAAGGACATTAGCTCTTCTAATCTTTTCCATCTTTACTTCCCATAATCCCTTTTATTTACACACAGCTCTGCAGGTTATAGGCATTTTCACACCAATCACTTCATTAGTGTCATTATAACCCTGCGAGGTCTACAGCACAGGTGTTATTATAACTGTTTTAATCCTGAACCAACTGAGACCATGAAGTTGCCCCTTGTCCAAGGGCACATGGTGAATGAGCATGTCTCAGCACAATCTGAGCTGAGAGCTCAACTCTCTGTTAGTTCTCATGACTCCACTACATGACATCAATCCTTATAAGCCCCGTGTTATAGTTAGTTATAAAGTGTGGCTAAGAGTACTCTATTTTTAATCATATATATAATTCCTCAAGGAGTTTGAAATGTTAGCAAACTTTGGAAAATACAAAACTTATTTGCAAACTCAGTTGAAAGTTTGGTAAGATAATGATTTCCTAAATAGAGTTCCCTCACAGCCAATAAACATGGTATGACTGAGTTAACATGGGGCAGTAGGAGTAAAAAGTTGATTAGTCTAATTCCTGTATAGAGTTTTATCTAGAGGGACAGACCTACTTGCCAGGTATAAAGGGAATGCTTTAATTCTGTTCACCAAGCAGACTTAAGCTGCCTCTTTGCCAGGCCCTGTACTAAGGTATGAGGAGGGATTGCAAGAATGATTACAAACTGGACCTTAACATCAAAGAGTTCATGGTCTGCTGGGAAAGATCAACCTCAGACATAAGTAACTGAGAGACAGGTTGAACGTAATAAGAAACAAATAAAAGCCATGGTAATCTAGGAAAGTAAGAAATATGAGTGACAAAAACATATTTTAATAGCTTTCTTTTGAGGAGGAATAGGAATAAGGATCAAATCCAGTTTATATTTCAAATATGAAAGAGATGTAAAATAACCCCAAATGTCCCAGACATATGGGCTTCCATTATCAGTAGAGTTGGTGACTTATTTCTACTAGGTCCTACCAGGGCTCAGAAGGGATTGCATTGTATTGTTCTCAGTCAGGGGCAGAGCTTAGGATCTTTGGTATTAACCTCTGAAAATCAGGCCATTTGACTGTGTGGGTGATCCGACTCTGCCCAGTCCCTTTTGCCACAATGGGTGCTTTCTAATTTCATTAGGGACATTACATTTCCATGGGGTGATTCCCATTTCCACAAGGTGCACACAACTCGCTAATGAGGATCTCAAAAAAGAAAGTCGTGTACATTTGTATAAATTGAGATCACACCTTCATTCTTGGAATATAGTTGTAATTACATTAAAGACACATTGCAAGTCTGTCGCCTTTCATTTCATTTATTGTGTGTGTGAGCTGTGTTGAATCACTTTATCTCCTATTAAATTGCTAGCATTTCCTTTGGACTCTGATATACCTTCTCTAGTACAAAACAGCAGCACACCCAACAGTTGCAGTTAGGAAGTGAAGGGTAAAGCCATGTCCACTCAAGCAAGTTTACAAATATGCTTTTCCCAATTCCAAAATGTGAATTATGGGCATTATGCCTTCAGCTTATATTCAGTTTTTCTTTTAAGAGACAGAGACTGGTCTCTGCTCATATTCAGTCTTCTCTGGGGGAGGTAGGCACGCCTTCTCTACCACTTCACATGCAGAGTGACAAGGGACCATGAGCTCTCAGAGCTTCAGGGGTACCTGCATTGTGGTAAAACAAAGGTATAGGAACTACTCTCTGCAAGATTATGTGAAGCTTTTTTTCTGGGAATAGAACTCACTATATTTTATATCTATTTGTTTTTAAATACTGAACATTTCCTTTTTTTCTAAACATTACCCTACTCTTTATATTTATTATTATAACCCCTAAGTAGTTAGGGCTAATCTTACTGCCCTCACTTTACAGAAGAGAAATAAAGAGTCAGACATTTTTAAAAGTGAGGAGAGAGGCCACATAATGCAGTAGAACTATAGTCCAAGGATGTTCATTGGTACTTCTGGGCTCTTTCCTCTAGTTTTATAAGGACTGGGTATACTGACCACCTACCAGGCATTGTGCTCGGTGATGAGAATACCCAGGTAGTGAGACATGAGCTCGCCCTTGAGACTGCAGTCTGTAAATGGCATTGCCCTTTATATGTCAGGAAAAGCACTGACCTGAGAATTGGGAGTCTGAATTTTACTCTGGATTTTGCCCCTGACAACCATGATCAGTGTGAGCAAGTACTTTAATATCTCTGAGCAATAATAGCCTAGGCTCTGCTTATCCCTTGGTAATTGTGAGATTCAAAGGAGAAAACTCAGAGAATAGAGCTTGGAAAGTAGAAATCACTCTAAAAGTATATATCTATAGTGACAGTAGGGATATTTAGAGCTGTCTGAAATACAAATGTGGGTGGAACACAAAATATATAGGCTTACAAAGGATTCCACTAATACATACATACAACTTGAAAGGTGAATTAGTCTATCACAGATGGTGGATCCTAAAACCTTCGTGTGAGCTGATGTCTAGGATCGACAGGGAATAAAATGGTTCCTCATTCAAGACTCTTGAATGCTGACAAAAACTGAGGACTGATGGATGTGGGGGGGAGGGGAGATGGGCATGGAGGAGGGCACTTGTGGGGAAGAGCACTGGGTGTTATGTGGAAACTAATTTGACAATAAACTATTTGTAAAAAAAAAAAAAAAGAAATGAAGAAAAAAATAAAAATAAAATTAAAAAAAAAATGGTTCCTCATTCAAATGCAGATAGGCATACACTGGAAATGCCCTGGGCAAACTGGGAATGGACTCATACTATTTGTAAGGTTCTAGATATATCAGATTCAGCCCAGGAAATCTGTTCTGTCAGGTTGCTCCAATGATCAAATTACTTTCTACCTAAGGCACCGCCTCTGTCACATCTTCCATGGACCACCTCCATCCCTCTCTGAGAACCTCTGCCCCTTCTCCCTTCCTGCAGGGGGAATTCAGAGACTCGGATCATCCTTAAGGTTTGTGTGTCAACCCTTCTGGTGAAGAATAATCATCATGGGGGTTTAGCAAATGCTGAACTGCTGGGCAAAACTCTATCTTCCTGCATGATTGTAGTAATTTCTTTAAAATAATTGTATTTGGGGTGGATAGTTGACTGAACTGGTAGAGTGTACAACTCTTGATCTCAGGGTGGTGAGTTTGAGGTCCACACTGGGGGTAGAATTAACTTAAAAAAATAAGACAGGGGTGCCTGGGTGGCTCAGCTGGTTAAGCGACTTACTCTTATCACAGCCCAGAACTCGATCTCATGGTTGTGAGTTCAAGCCCTATATTCAGCTGTGCTGTGCCAGGCATAAAGCCTAATAAACAAACAAACAAACAAATAATTGTGTTTCATGGTTTAAATCTTAAGTTCTGAATTTCAAAATGCTTTACAAAGGGCTAAATATTTTTTTGAGGTTTATTCGCAGTTGGCTGGCAAAGCTGTGATTTCTACTTTCTGCCCAACCATACCCTGCTTTTCTCAGCCAGGCTGTACCATCTGAAGTACCAAGTACCAAGTTATCAGTCTGTCTACCATACTAAACCCTAAGCTCATGAGTAACAGGATCTGTCAATTTCACGGTAGTATTATTTAGCCCTGCATGTGAGAGACCAACAAGAAGCCTTAATGGAATAAAAAAATATATAAAACATTAAATTTGAGCCTGCTACTTGGCTCTTAAGACCATCATAAGTTGTCGTTGGTTATTTCTGGAAAACAGAATCTAAAATATATAAAGTAATTGATTTTTCCCTGTGTAAACAACTTCAGAGATAAGCTAAGGGTTAGCATATTATCCTTACATTTCCCTTCACATACACTAGGGAAAGAAGGGAGGGATGTTTGGGAAGATGCAGTTATAATCTTTCCCAACAGAAATACCTAATTATACTCAGGTCTTGAATCTCCAAGTTAGCATATTTTGCCCATTCATTGCTCAATAAATATTAATTGGTGGAGATGGGTTATAATTTAGCATGTGTATAATATATAATTTACCTGTAACCTATAATTATCTTAAATGTTCAAATAAGGGAATTGATTGGACTGAAAAGAAAATAACTTATTTAAGTTTAAAAATGTTGTTATGATCTAACTCTTAATAAAATCACCCACCTTCAGACATCATTTCACTTACATAGGCAAACTGCCATTTGCCATGTTCTCTCTCAAGGAAGACAAGATTGCAGTCGATACTGAGCTCAGCTTTGTGTATGCTCTAGAGCTCTCTGGTGTATTAGAAATTTTTTTTACTATTTGCCCAGCTCAAAATGGCCACTTTCCACTGCATCCTCCACACACAAGAGCAAGCCCCTATTAGTACATATTTGTTAATCCATAAATGCCTGGACCAGGGGCAGAGCCTGCTTTATATGAAAAATTATCATTATTGTTTACCGATGGGAAGATGTACTTTATTTACACCAGCCGCCAAAAGAGCAAGGTGAATACAAAGAGTTAGTTGGCTACTGGGAGAAGATTCCAAAGCCAAATCCATCAAATGATCATTCCTAGGAATATGGGATTGGGATGCAATTCAGCCAGCATGGTTGGAATTGAGAGCATATAGCTAGAAGATTATTGGGCATCCATCTTCTGCCCAATATATGTGGAGAGAAACAGAATAGTTTCAGCGAGAAGACAAATGGATATGAGAAGCAGAAAGGTAGAGACAAAGAACAGAGGAGTCCCTACTAAATAGTTTCCTAATGGCTTTCTATCCCCTTCTTCCATGATCTTGAAGGGCCCTGCTGCTCTGTGTTCCACAAGATAAATCAGCAACCTGACAATAAATCTACTTTCATCCTAACCAGTTATTTTTTTTTCTTAAATTAGTTCTAACTGGTTTCTGTTACTTGAAATCAAAAGAATCCCTTCCTAGACTCTTAAGAATATTTAGCTTATTCACCTAAGAGGTAGTAATTCCTCTTCTTCTCACTATGTTTTCCTCAAAAAGACACTGAAGTCTCTGCCCACTGTCTATCTTCTAAACTCCATTTTTCAGTGAATAAGAATAAAACATTTTGTCTAACTTTGTTAATCTCCATTGGTAGTAATGAGAAGTGAACATGGTCTTTGTCTCAGAGACCAGCACTGTTCTAGCCAAGAAAGCAGGGGCAACTGAGTGGCAGCTGCCTCAAGACACAAGCCCTGGCTCAATGGTGGGAAGAGAGCAATCAAGGGGCAGAGAGAATGGTCCTGCTCTAGGTCACTCACACACATACCTGCCCAGACATCTGCGTATACATGAGCACATAAATACACATGTGAACACAATGGCAAAGAGAGGAAAGTTTAGAGTCCAAACTCAAGCCCTCTGTGACATCCTCATTCTCTACATCCCTAGAGACTCTTACAATCCACTGGAAGCATTCAACCCATCAGCCCTCCCATGGAGCTTGTAATCAGAATTACCATTCAGATCCATCTTTCGGGGCTCCTTGCTTTGCAGTTCTATTATTGTTTCATAAAACTTTAAAACTTTCCACCCTTCCTTCATTGTAGTCAACTTTAAATAAATTCAGAGTGTCACTTGTTAAAATAAATGACATTTAAACAACCTCAGCATGGTAACTCATTCCTCATTATCATAGAGAGCTCTTCTGAAAGGTCTATAGTACATTATCTCTACGAAATGGATTTTGCCTTCAATATTAACCTCATTGCTCAGAGAGGACAGGTGCTAAGCACTCTGGTGAGAGGTAGCATAGAAATGCATAGGTAGATTGATAGAACTGAGCAAGTGGTGATGAACTAAAACAAAAGAAGAGAAAAGGTTTAGGTTAAATATTAGGTAGCAAAGCTGAGCTCCAAAAGAGCTGTGATGATTGAGCAAGCTGCCATGGAAGACTGAAGAACATTTTTTTTATTATTTTAGCTACTCAAAGCTCACTATGCCTGTGCTTCTGGTAAAAGAAGCCACCTATGGGGTGTGGCTGATAACCACAGTGCACCTCAGATAAGATGTAGGTACCTGTTAGTCCAGGGTCTGCGTTAAACAATTTGGGAAAGTGAGGCCCAAAACAAATAGTGCCCTACTTCTGGATACAAAGAAGTAATGTAACTCAGATGGTTGGCCACCATGTAGCTCTACAAAATTCTCATAGTTCTTTTTCTTGTTCATTCGCTGCCTCCCCACCCTTTTCTTTTCTTTTCTTTTTTTCTTTCTTCCTCCTTAGAGTGTGGAACCAACCGCTCTGACAGCCAGTACTCTTGTCTGACAAGGTATTTCTGTGCCTGCATATTTCCAGCATCATATGCATCCAATTAAAAAAAAAGTTGCTTTGATCCTAATAACCTAAGGAACTAAGAAGCCCTCTGCTTTCTCAGCAGGCTCCAACATCATGGGCCAAGAGTGGGGTTATGGCTACCATATAAGCACATCCATTCCCAATAGAGGCGGCTGATCATCTCTGAACTGGGAGTCTCACAAGCATGGCTGCTTCCCTACCTACAACCTCTCTTTGAATCCAAGATGTTTGCTAGATGTGATGTGACTTATATATATAGTCTTAGTCCCTGTTTTTACTACAGAGCTCCTAAATCCTTTGGAATTTCCTGATAACTGTGGTATCTTTTCTTTATGTTAATGAGATGGCTATGGATGCTTCTAATGGTGGGGGCTGGTTGCTAAGAGGAAGCAAGCAAATGATTAGAGCCTTGGAACTTTTGGTCCAACCCCCAACCGCTCTGAGGGAGAGAAGGCCTAGAGGTTGAACCAAATGCCAATAGCCTATGACTTAATCAGTCATGCCTATGTAATGAAGCCTCCATGAAAAAAGATGGGGTTTGGAGACTTTCTGGGTTGGTGAACACAAGAAGATTTGGGGAGAATGGCAGGCCTAGGAGGGCATGGAATCTCTGTCCTTTCTCCCTACCTTGCCCTATGCTCTTCCACCTAGCTGGTCCTAAATTACATCATTTTATAATGAAATAATAATCTAGTAGGTAAAATGTTTTTCTGAGCTTTGGATACCACTCTAGCAAATTAGTATAACTATAGGGATGAGGTGGTGGGACTCTGATTTTATAGACAGTTGGCCACAAGTACAAGCAGCAACCTGGACACTTGCAACAGACTTTGGAAGTCTGAGGAGGGCATTTTTAGAAACTTTAAGTTATAGCCATTTGGTCAGAAGCACAGGTGACAACCTGGCCTTATGACTGGTATCTGAAGTGGAAGGAATGGGTTGGGGGAGTTTTGTAGGACTGAAATTTTAACCTGTGGAATCTGATGCTACTTCTGAATACATGTGTCAGAACTGAGTTGAATTACAGGACAACCACCTCATATCCAGAACACTGCTTGTTTGTATGGGAAATCTTGCCCCCCAAAAGGGGAATTGGCTGACCAGAATCCCTTTATTAGTCTACAGGAATATCATGAGGAGTAGAGTCTCTTGAACTCTGATTGGATCCTGTGAGCTTGATGAATTTCCTTAATAAGTTTTCATAGTCCTGTGCTATGTGTCTTAACATGGGCTGGTTAAGACAGAAGAATGAAAGGGAACTTAGGCTTTGATTTATCTACAGCCTGTAGTAGTAGATGGGGAAGGAGACAAGTTTTACATGCATGAGGCAAAGTAAGATGACATGTCTATGGACTTTTAATTACTGCAAAAATGAAATAAAGAAGTCAATGTGGACTTGGGTCAGAAGGCAGCAAGAAAATGCACTGGATATGAATAGGTTTTACATTCACAGCCTAAAAAATAAGTCTATAATTTCAAAGAAAAGAACACAGAGATGAATGTCCAGGGATGGGAATTATGACTTCAGCCCATAATTTACCATGTGACCTAGGAATAGCTCTTCCTTTCTGGATTCCCTCACCTGCTCAGTGATGACACCTGGGTCTTTTCTGGCTGAGGAAACACTGCTGTGTCGCTATAGTTTCTCCCTTTGGTGTCATATTGAACAGCAAATTCCATGAACATTGCCATCTGCTTCCTCAAAATTTCTCTAGGGCCACAGTGACTGGTAAGTCTTGTACATTTTCTCACAGACTAAAAACATTTCCAGGAGAGCCAAAAACAGTCCAAAGTTTATCTTTGAACTCCTACTAGTAAATGTTTAAAGTAACTATTTACTGGCAATAATGAAAATATTTGAGGTGCTCTTACAAAGTTCTAGTTGTGAAATATCAATAAAATAATTGCCTAATTCCAAACCGTGTACTGTTCTAATTAATTCTGCATGAGACATTTTTCCAGCTTCAAAGATTGCTTTACTTGTATTGCATAACAAAATAATGGTATAATTAGGAATAAATTTGTCACTTTTATAAGTAATTCCTTTTTATTATGTGTTTGGAAGCAAAGCACAAGCATGATTAAAGCCCCCTTTAAAAGGTTTTATTAATTATTATGATTATTATGGATAATAAGCATCCACAAGCTGCAGAATGTATCCCAGGCAAGATGCACAAAGCCACAAAACATGGCAGGAACAGGGATGGATGCCAGATTCAGGTTTCTTTATTCTATGTGGTTCAAGTCTGTCTATCTTGTCCCTTGTGTGAGGCAAGAATTTCACTTTTTGTCTCCTTCTATGTCTGCTAAAGCCCACTCCCCACTGGGCAATCCAGTATGTAGGCCCCTTTGTCTCCAATACTTTCTTGCCTTTATTTACCTCCTCCTCCCCCCCCCCCCACCAACACTTCCAGTCTTATAAAAGTGTAATCAGTCCTCAAAAATCATCCCTAAGGGTCTTTTGCTGGGGAGCATTATCTGGCCTGCCACTCTGGACTGGGGGCCCCTCCTAAGTTATTGTTAGTTTCCTGTACACTGGGCACTTAAGGCAAGGACTGCATATTACGTTTGCTTTTGTTTTTCTTATGTCCCCAAAACAGAGCCAGTTGCAGGAGGTATTCAAGAACATTTACTGAATAGATGGGTCAATTAATGACAGAAGAAATGAATAATAAAACCCATCTTCCCTTTAATATATATTGCCTAAAACCCATGGACTAGATGCTATTAGTGAACACAGGTATGCCAGGAATCAGCTTTCCATCCAGTTTGCATGACAAGTAACTGGGGTAGCTACTACCTACAATTCTCTCTCTACAATGTGTGAACTATACTGTTTTTGAGAATCCACACTTTATTTTTTTTTTAAAGTTTTTTATTTTTTTTCTTATTTCTAGGAGAGAGAGAGAGAGAGAGAGACAGCGTGAGCAGGGGAGGGTCAGAGAGAGAGGGAATCACAGACTCTGAAACAGGCTCCAGGCTCTGCGCTGGCATTCAGCACAGAGCCCGACGCAGGGCTCGAACCCATGAACCGCGAGATCATGACCCAAGTGAAAGTCGGATGCTTAACCGACTAAGCCACCCAGGAGCCTTGAGAATCCACACTTTAACTTAAAATATGCCTCAGCAGCATTTTCTCTTCAAATGACTTAATGTAAAGTCACAGATTCACAGATCATCATAGCTGCAAGGGCCCTCAAGGGCCATTTTCTTTAAGTTTCTCATTTTACAGATGAGAAAAAGAAAGACTCATATAAGGGCAGAGCCCACTTAACATCACACCAAGTCAGGTGATGTGGGACCCAGGGTTCCTGACTTCTAAGCAGGAGCTCTTTATTGTGAATTGCCAAGTCCTATCCTTCTTCTAAACAGAGAAGAGGCCACTGTACCCACAACTCCCTGAGGGGTGAAGAAGGAAGCACATCTCTATAGCTTCCTCCTTTCCTGGGCTATTCCATGTGTTCACAAACATTTCACAGGTGTTACTGGGGTCATAAAACTATCAGGGCCATTAATTTATCAAGGCCATTCCTCTGCCTCCTTCTTTTCCTTCCGAACTCCCATGGCCCTCACCCTCATTCCAGCCTTCAGTGAAAGCGCAACTGTATCTATGGAAGATGATGATATCATCCCATAGATGACAATCTCTATGAAAACCACATAAAAATGAAATGAAGCAGAAGCCATATGTCTTAGTTTAGGTCTACAGCCTTGTTTTCTAAACTTGTTCTGACTTCCTTTAATCCAGTCCTTGTTTCAATAAGTGTCTGTCCAGGCGCACACACATAAGAACAGAGAAGGAAGCAGAGAAAGCACTTTCGTTGGGTTGGTCAGATGGGACAGTCCAACTATAGGTCATGGACCAAAACTCAGGATAGGAATACCGTAGTCCTGGATCTGAGTAGACAGTCCAGAGAACATATTTACAGTAATAGTTTGAGCAGTACTTCATATAGGAAGAGAAAGTAGCAGGGATAGCTATAGAGGGAGAAACTAATACTGGCCTCCATTAAAATTATATACACTACCTACCACATTTTCCATTTTTTCTTCTTTTCTGCTGCGACCTTCAAGGTTTCCACATGCATTGTGTTATGTCCTGTGAGTGTTTATCTAGAAGCACCCTGAACATCTCGTCAATCCAATGAGGTGAAAAGGGAAAAGAACAGGAAGTTTGAGGAAGAGACCAGAGTCAGGTACTGTCCTGAGAACATTTATAGGGGCCCAGAGGGTCTGCACTTAGCTGATGAGGAATGGCTTTCCTTAATAGGACAAGTGAGTATTTTCATTCTTTCATTAACCTTCTGAGGGACTATATACCATTAAAAAGAAAATCACAAACTCTCATTTCACATTTGACCAAATCTAATGTGAGGCCTTACATTTTACACACTAGACAAAACAGCACTCTCTGGAGGAATGACTGGTAGGTTGGGGGGATGCATATCACCACTGCCTTCTTAGAATTCAGAGACAACATTTCTAATTTCCAAACCTAACTCAAATCCTATCACTCTGTGCACCTAGCCTGGTTTCTCCATGGCCTATCCTAACTACCTACTCTAAACACTTACAATGCATATTACATAAATCTGTTTAGTAAATCACTGTCTTCTGTGTTTATTCCTTTGACCCATATCAGTACTGTGAACTCCTCAAGGGGTAGATGTGGCTTCCATTTTCTCTATGTCCAAGAAGATGGAAACTCTTCATTCATTCATTCATTTATTTCTCAAGCATTTCTTGAGGACCCACTCTATGCTAGGACTTAATCTAGGCACTAGACTTACAGAGATGAATAAAGTATGGTCCCTAACTTTGAGAGCTCTCAGGCTAGTGACTGAATCAGCCATGTGGGCATGTAATGATCATACTGTGCAGTAAACGCACTATAAAATTACAAGCAAAGTGAAAGTACAGAAGAAAGAAGGGCAGATTCAGAAAGAATGGCAGTAGGTTTGTGTTCAATAAATATTTACTGATTAATTAGGGGAGGAGTATACTTCTTTAGGGATTACAGGGACAAAATGTCCTCATTAGCTGATGATGAAAGAAACGTTTTTTCTTACAGTCAGGAAGCTCCTGGGAGCTGGCAAGCGATAATCTGTGTATTAATGATAACAAAAGGAAGAAACACTGGCAGAAGCAAAAAGTTCTCAGGCATGTTGAGCATCAGATAAGCCCATTACATTTCTGGATGTGCAGTGCCCTGTCCTGTCCATGGGAGACCTCCTGTCTGTCTTTTTCCCCCTTCCAGGGAGATTATCAAACCCAGAGAGAGACACATACCAAAACTCCACCCCCAGGAACTTCTTTAGGCAGATGACAGGCAGACAGATGTGTAGGTCTTTCTTCAAGACCCTGGCCTGGCAAGTGGTGAGAGCCTCTCTGTGTGGCCTGGGCTTTGCCTGCACAGCTTATTTATTCTGCAGCATATGCTGGCTCAGCACATTAAGGCAGCTCCAATTTTCCATGTTCATTTTAGTTGTCCCTTAACTCTCATAAATTGCCTTTTGTAGCGATCTCGCCCTTATGGTTTACAAGGGAAGCAGCTGTGATTTTTCATCCTTTGAACTCTTGAGCCAAATGGCTTAACACTACCCCTCTAGTTACCCTCTCCCCTGGATCAGATGACCAGCAACGTGGTGGTCAGTAACAAGTATCTTCCGCAAAGCTGGTAATGTGCTTATTCTTACACTCTGCTTAACACCATCATGATGTTTCTATGTCCTCAATCTGTCCGTAAATCACTATCGAGGTATAAGGAAGCACTGAGTGGTGAGAAAGTGAAAATTGTATTGCTCAGGTGGGAGGAGAGATCTAATCATACATGTTATGCAAGGAGTACTCACACTCCCTTTCAGATAATTTCTATCACTTTCAGTGGGCTTCTATTCTTAATCAACTTCACAATTTTTATGACTACACCTCTTTTTCTGTGTTGACAGTTGTAACCCAGGCCTTGCAGTTATCCACGTTAAACTGTAAAAGACAGTAATAGGCCTTATTGGTCAGTTATAAGATGTGCACTTTTAATTATATTTATGCTAAAAGAGCAGCAATGGTAAAAGAAATTTTTACATTAAAACTCATGGTATTAAAGCAATTAATTTCCATATGGACCAATGGTCTATCTCCGTAGTAAGAAATTTTTTTAAATCAATATTTAAAGCTAAAAATGAGGTCCGTATAGTGTCAGTAATCCTTCAACCTCTGGGAGTTCAAGGTTCAAGAGCAACATATCTAGTAGTGCAAATTTCATTCTTGGTTTGCACACTGGAACTCTTTAGAAGATTTCATTATAGGGGGCGCCTAGGTGGCTCAGTCAGCTAAGCGTCCGACTTCGGCTCAGGTAATGATCTCGCAGTTTGTGGGTTCAGGCCCCGTGTCAGGCTCTGTGCTGACAGCCAGATTCTGTGTCTTCTTCCTTCTTTGACCATCCTTGCTCATGCTGTCTGTCTGTCTGTCTCTCTCTCAGAAATAAAACCAAAAAAAAATTTTTTTTAAATAAGAAGATTTCATTATAATATTTCATCTGTCATTCTAAAGTTTGCTCTTTGGAGGTCTAAACACCACATGAAATGTGTTTCTTAGGACTTAAGCTCATCTCTAGAATCCCACCCGATGGGGGAACCCAAAGAAAGGAAAGTTAATTCAAAGAAATTAGAATATCAGGAAATGGCAAGGCTGAAGCAGAGTAAAGACTGAGTTACAGAGCTTTGATTTCATCTGTGGTCTCTGTTGGGTTTGACATTTATTCTGGAACAGAAATTTTGGTCATTACCTAAGATGCTGAGCTTATGAGGAAAGAAAAGTACAGACTGGAATATTGTAAACATTGGGAAAAACAAACTTTACTGAAAAAGAGAAATAAAAACATAAATTAAGAGAGCAATTCACAAAGGATCATCTCAGCCTCATAAAATGAAGACTTGTTAGCCTCTTGGTTTTTGTGCCTGGTCTTCTAGTTATGGTCCAGGCTAACAGGCATCTCTCAGAGCTGCTGTGAGTGGCTCTGAGGCACAGTCACACTTCATTCATCATAGAGCTGGCCCTGACACTCTTGAGGAGAAGCAAATGGAACTACCTCCAAATGTGTTTGGCCAAGGATAACAACTACAGAAGAGTTTGACATGAAGAGGAGAGGTGATGTGCTTTGTGTTTAGCAAATGGCTAAGACTTTAGAACTCATGGGGCGTCTGGGTGGCTCAGTTGGTTAAGTGTCCAACTCTGGATCAAGTCATGATCTCATGGTTTGCAGGTTCAAGCCCTGCATAGGCTCTGTTCTGACAGCTCAGAGCCTGGAGCCTGCTCAGATTCTGTGTCTCTCTCTCTCTCTCTGCCCCTCCAAAACTTGTGCACTGTCTCTCTGCCTCTCAAAAATAAATAAACATTAAAAAAAAAACTTAAAAAAAGAAGAAAGAGAAGTTAGTTCCACACTGCTTTGCTGACTTAGAAAGAGCACTTAGGATGTATGTGTATATTGTAGACTTGGATGATGGAAGAAAATGGCAAAATATTGGTTTCAAATGGCCACACTAGGTGGGGATCATTAGAACAATGACAGAAAACTTATATTTAACTTTCCCCAACACTGCCTAAAGCCAGCACTGTTTCAAATGTGTTTCTCCTACTCCACACATGATTGCCTCTGTGCTTAAGTGAGTTTTCCATAGTCAGAATGGAGCAGAAGGTCACCAGATTCAGAAATGCAGATCAAATCTGTGATGTCACAAAATGTCACAACTCAGCAGTATCCAGGCTGGACCCTGGCATATGTTCTACTGTTCTGGAAGTAAAGATAAAGCAATTGTTGTTTGTCCAAATGCTGCAATGGACACGGGAAAAACTAGGGGAAAAGATTTTCTTTATCTGAAAAGTTCTTTACTATGTAACTAACTTTTCCTTGACCCTGTTAGCCAATGCAAATGACTCACATCATGGTAGCTGCCCACATGTCAAAAGACTAAAGTCAATTAGGCTCAGAAATGCCTAGAGCCATGAGTGGCTCAGTTGGTTAAGCATCAGACTTTTGATCTCCAAGCCATGATCTCACAGTTTGTGTGCTTGAGCCCCTCATTGGGCTCTGTGCTGACAGCTCGGAGGCTGGAGCCTGCTTCAGACTCTGTGTTTCCCTTGCTCTCTATTCCTCCCCCACTCATGCTATGTCTTTCTTTCTCTCTCTCAAAAATAAACGTTAAAAATTTTTAATTAAAAAACAAAGAAATGCCAGAGCTGAGTCTCAATAAGTTTGATATTAAAAATAAGTGGGGGAAGGTGTCCAGGGACACCTGGGTGGTTCAGTCAGTTAAGTCTGATTTTTGATTTCGGCTCAGGTCATGATCTCATGGTTGTGAGATCGAGCCCTTCAAGTCGAGCTCTGTGCTGGGTGTGAAGCCTGCTTAAGATTCTCTTTCTTGCTCTCCCTCTGGCTCTCTCTCACTTGTACACACACACTCTATCCCTTTCTCTCAAAAAAATAAAAAAGGGGGGGTCCAAATAAAAGATTTTGGGCATCAGGTATGCAGGTGTCTAGGTATTCCTATTTCCCCCAGATTATTATCACTAAATAGAGCAGTGGTTCTCAACTAGGGTTGAGATATGCCCTAGAATGGATATGCCATTCCCAGGTAATGTTTGGAGACATTTTTTACTGTTACAATTGAGGGATTACTACCAATACCTAGTGGGGAGAGAACAGGGATGCCACTTAACATCTCATAAGGCACAAAACAGGCTCTTGCCACCAAGAATTTTCCAGCCCAAAATATCAACAGTGTCACAGCTGAGAGAAATCCTGCCCTAGAATCACTAGAGTATTGCAGAGCTAAGATTTTCTAGCATTTCTTGGGACACATGTCACCAACTTCACATGATCTAACTAAGGTTTCTATACGCTTCTCAGGTCTCGCCTTCAAGACACTGGTCCTGAGTCCATCCTGTAACATGTGCTTACACTATATATTCATTCTATGCGTGTTCCATTTCCCATAATAGTCTCAGTGGGGCAGAAGGGCCTGTTACATGGAAGAACAGAAGGCAGGGCTTGTCTTTAAAATATTAAAGTTGCTGCTTTGAACTTGGCACATAATTCAGCATTGGCCCTTCTCTCTGAAGCCTTCAGATAATTTATGAACAGATTCTGTTAGTAATACCCTCTCTGGCCTCCTTCTGATTAGTTCAGATGTCTTATCCTTAGGATTAAGTGTGCTTCATCCATGAAGTACTTTCTGTCAACTTGGCACAAATCATCAGTCCTTTATGTTCTAAGAAGTTCCATGTCATAGCCTGCCTTTGTGACCTATTTCATATCCTATCTCCTCAGGGAAGCCTTTTCTACTGGTTCTAGTTCACATTTTTCTCCTTTTTCTGAGCAATAGAGAACTGGGTATGGCATGCCCTCACACCCCCACCTTGTATTAAGTGGTTATTGATTACATAAATCTTATCCCAGGAATGCATGGGCATTAAGGGCACTAGAAATATAAAAAGAAAAAGGCATTGTTCTGTATTATTTATTATTATTATTATTATGAAATAGCTTCAGTGCTTATCACGGCCAGGAACTATAGTAAGTATTTTAGAGGTACCACCTCAACCTCATAAGAACCATATCATTCCCATTTTTCATAAGGGTAAACTGAACTCAGAGAATTTAAATAAATTGCTCAGACCTGTGTGAATCTAATAATCCATGCTCCTAACTAGTCCATTGCACAGGCTCCCTCAAGGTGTTCACAGTCTAATGGAGGGACAAATATATTCATTTGGGGGACGGGGGAAGCTTTCACAAGCCAAGTCAAACTAATGAGCTTCCTGGTGACTAAGCCTAAACAGGCTCCAGGCAGACACCCCACTGATGACTTTAATGCACCTTTCTTGCAACCAGCCTTGAGGACTCTGCAAACACGTGGCTCAGTGCGATATAGTCTTATGAATAATAATGAAACCCAATCAGGAACAGAGGCCTTAGATTTTAATTGAGCTATCCTTTAAAGGACTGCTTTTCTCAGTGTCAAGGTCATGTTCTCCTAGCTAAAGCGGTTATTTTATGTGTGTGGCAGAGATAATAGGCACTGGAGACACATTGAGGACATGTGGCATACGGCATGAAAGAAAGAGGAAATATACGAAAAGCAATCATTGAAGTATACACTGTAGACCTCCCCATTGATAATTGGTTTAAATTATTAAAGCACATAAGAGGTTATTAACTAGAGAGAGTATAAATTACTTTTTTTTTTTTTTTTGCTGAGCATGACTTTTCAAAGTCTCCCAAACTTCCACTTAAAAAAAAAAGCTTTAAATTTAAAGTCCTTAGAAAAATATCTTTTAAAAATTATCTCTAGAGTGGATGGATGAAGAGAGAGCAGATGCTTCATGAATTTGAGATCATGTTACCTGCCATGAGAATATAAAATGTGAATTGATATTTAAACTATGATAATATTGCTCAGGAGGTGGCTGACATTGGCTAGGTCTAAAGAGTGAGGGTTGCAGAACCCTGGGATTGAAAGCATCTCTGAGGGACTGGGACAGGTAGCTGAAAACATACTCTCAGAACTTCCAGAAAACTCTGGAGTGAACAAGCTCTGGGAGCACAGCTACATCAGGATGGAAGGGCACACCTGTAGTGGTTACCCCAAGCAGGGACCCGAGATCTGATCTTGTCACCTCCACCAATGTGTGACAGCAGCAGAGAGGACAAGTTGAGCCCAGGAGATTTTATGAAGAGGCTCAGCCAGAGCAAAATGAGTGACACACATCTTCCCTCTCACACTTGAGATACTGATATATATCCCTGTTCTCCAAGCTCTTTCGGACTTTTCTGCAAATAGGTCTGATGAGTCTGTTCTTATCTAACGCTGCTCCAATCTTCTGGGGCTCTGAATTAGCATTTTTAGGATATACTGTTCTGACAAGAGACCCTGTATCTAGTAAGGCCAATTATCTCCTTGGATTCTTAGTTCTATCTTTATTCATTAACTCCCATTTCCTCTCTTAGAAATGAGCTCACTTGGGTTGCTCGCCTTTTCTTTGAATGACTTTTCCTCCTTGTGGCCTAAATCTCAGATCCTTTTGCTCAAACTGCCTCAAGGCCTCCTACTCTGCCCTCTTCTATTCTCACCTCCATCTTTTGTTCATCCGTGGTACCTTCACTGAAAGAATGAAAATGAGTAAAACTGCTTTCCCTGCTATCCAGCCCAGGCACGCTCTGCTTTGGCCTGTCAGGATGACAGATATATGACAATTACAGAGCCATCTTTTTTAAAGATGGTCATAATGTATCATTACATGAGGTAAGATGATATGAAACAATAAGTTTCTCTCTCTCTCTCTCTCTCTCTCACACACACACACACACACACACACACTGTGGTGAACATCTCCCATTAATCGTCCCCAGCACTTCTTTTCTTTTTGAAACTATTCCTCTTCTCAGTACAACCATATTTTTATAAATACCAATTCTTTTGTTCAGGATCAGACTCTAGCCAACATGACCAATGATAACGTTTCCCCAGAATAAAGATTCTTTTCAAACTGGATATAGGAAAGTCTGACTCCAGGGTCAGAATTTCCTCCATCTGCAAGAAGCTGTTTTAGAGAAAGACATAATGATGCTAGCAGCTCCAGAAATGGAACACTGAGTTATCAGGACAAAGAGCAAAAGTGCTAATGGAATTTAAGACTGGGTTCCAATTATTCTCCTGGCTTTCCTAAATTGGAATATTAGCCTCTCCTTTGACTATGTGACCTTACCAGACATCCTTCCAGTAAATTCACTGCTGATCCAAAGCTCACTTTAATCCACTTACTGTTGTTTATACCCAAAGGCTCCCGAATAACACAGAAATACATTCTTGAATAATATACTCCAATATATTAACAGTATTTATCTCTACGGGTTTTTTTCCCCTTTATTTCTCTGCATTTGCCACTGCATTATAATGAACTTAAAAGATTCACATGATATTTGGTCATAATGATTTTGTCAGATGGATATGTCTGATTAGGAGGAAAGCACTTGTCAAAAGAATAATAAACATAATTGTGGTGGAAGTCATCTAGATATGAGTGATGCCCACAACTGGATCAGGATCATATGTTTGTCCTTCAAATATTTACTCAGTGTCCAGTACTACCAGAAACTGGAGGTACAGAGTATGAAAATATGACGATGTTGTGTATGAGCTGGTAGAAAATATGGATACATCAGTAATTATGCAAAACCATGTAAACTCAATTACAATGAGTGCTATGAAGAGAGCAAATTTGACATTAAAGATATGACCAAACTTTTAAAAATCAAGAACACCTCCTGGTGAAAAATGACACTTTGGTGAGACCTGAGTCATAAGCAGGAATTAAATGAGGAAGAGAGAAAAAGAAAGGAGACTGCATATCAAAGGCTCCATCTAGGAGGAAGTGTGGGACATTCTAGACACTGAAGGAAAGCCCCTGAAGTGGAAGGAGCAAGGGATCCACAGTAAGAGAGAAGACTGGAAAAGGTGGTAGTGACCAGACTATGAGATACCTTGTGGTTCGAATGAAGGTGTTTTGTCTTTTTTCTCAAAGCACAGAAGGGCTATGGAGTATACATGGATGTACTACGTGTATGTGTGTTTGGGATGTGAGGGATGAAGCATGATCAGAATTCCATTTTTTTAATTTATTTATTTATTCTGTGAGAAAGAGAAGGAGAGATAAAGAGAGAGAAAAAACACATGGGGGAGAGGCTGAGAGGGAGAGAGAGGGAGAACCAAGCACACTCTTGGCTGTCCATGTAGAACCCTATGCAGGGGTCAATCTCATGAACCATGAGATCATGACCTGAACTGAAATGAAAAACCAGACACCCAACCAACTGAGCCATCCAGGCACCCCAGAATTGCATTTTTGGGTCATAATCCTGACCATAGTGTGGGGAGCAGATTTGAGAAGATCCAAAGAGGACACAGGTAAATTAATTACAAAAGTCTTCAGAATGGGCATGAGCCAAGTGGTGGGGGGTGGGGGAAGATGATGGCAGCTTATCCTAGGTTGGTGACAATGGATACAGAAGAAAGACTGAGAGGTATTTAGGTGTATAGCCAAAGATCTATTTTCCGGAAATTTAGTTTCTGTCAGAGGCAAGAGTTATTTTCTCACAGGCAAAGAACTTAAATATATAAGAATGAGACATGGGCAAATATAATTGAGCTAAATTTTATTGAGCCCATTTCCATTAGAAATAATTAGAGAAAGCTTAACAGCAGAGGTAGGACCCAAGCTATGTACTCAAGAATATATCAGGTTCTATGAAAAAGAAAATTCCTATGGAATTTAGCAGGAGATAAGAAGTATCCTCAAAGTGGGTAATTTAAAGAAGTTTTAAGTAAGAGGGTATTTATAAAGATATAGGCATTGGGTATGGAGATTTTAAGGAATGGTGGAGTACTACAGATTTAATAACCACCCCTAGGATTGAAGAACTGAAGTGAGGAAGCGGCTCCTGGATTTAGAAAGAGAGTGCTATGTAGAGAAAAGTGATGAGAGCAGATGGAGGCAATTCAACAAAAGGTAAAGAGCCTGTGATAGACCCTGCAGGGTGAGGAGGGGCCAGGAAATACAACTTCTTCCCTTGCTCTCCCTTCTTCCTCCAGATCTCTGACCTATGCTGCTAATTAGCTCAACACAGTCAAAACCAGAAGGAATGAGGGCTGTTTGTTAAAGTGCATACATATCAGGATCCCAAGGCACAAAGCAAGCGAAAGAAGGATGGAGAGTCTACTGACAGAGAAAAACAAAAGAAGTTCTAGCTCATAGATGGCCAAAGTCCATAAAAACAAATCTAACAAATAGACATTTACTAAATACGCATTGTGTTCAGGGAATGGCACTGGGAATCTAAGTGAATACTGAAGGAGGGAGATACAAGCCGGTTTGGGAACTATAGGAGCTCAGAGTTAAAAATGGAAGAGGAGAGAGACTATATGGGCATTAGAAACACTAAATAAAAATAGACCTGATAAATCACAGGACAAGAAGGCAACACAAGGTCCCACCTGGTAGTATGCGACTACTTACTAGGGATACATACAGTTAAAGTGTACTGGTGGCCATCAGAGGTGAGGAAATCTATTGCTTGAAATGACAGTATGATACTTCTTAAAATAAGGGCCATGATTTGAGCCTTGCTGGGTAAAAACATCCTGATAGATAAAGAGCAAAGGGACAGACACAGTATTGTAGGCTAGGATATGAGTGACTGCAAAATGGCAGAACAGAAGAAAAGCAAGTTGTGTTTGAGAAATTCGACTATCTAGTTATTATAAAGACTATATAAACAAGCAGAGATCAATTGTGCTGCAAGTGTTATTTTATTAATTCATTTGCTTTTCAAATCTAACATCGAGTATGTGTTAGGTACTGCTCTTAATGCTGGGGATGTACCAGTGAATATGATAAGACAAAAACCTGCAACTGTAGATACTATATTCCAGTGAGGCAAATGGAATATAAATAAATGTACACATTAGGTAAACATCAGATGGATTTAAGTCTTATGGAGAGAATTAATAACAGTATGTACTAGAGAATGACTAAATGATAACTATACAGGATTTTCAAAGAAGAGCTCAGTGAGGAGTTCTTTGAGTTCAAGTAAGACCTACATAACCAGAATTATTCTTGTTTTATATCATGATCAAGTGGAAGAGCATTGTAGACAGAGAGAGAAATTGTACTTAAGGCCTAAGGCAGGTACTTGAATAATGTGTTATAGGAAATAAATGGCTGGAGTAGCTAGAGCACTGTGATGAAAGTTTATACCAAGTGGTGGGATTGGCTTGTACTGGCTAATGAGAGACAATTGTTGCATTTTCCGGAAATCTTTAAGCCAGTTGACATCATTTTGGTAGCTTGTAACTGGCATGGTAGTAGAATTTTCAAGAGGAAAATTGGAAAACACTGTAAATCAAGTTTCCCTCCAGTTCCTAGCCCCTTCTCCTACTCCCAACCTCCCCATTTAGAGACCCTGTTCTTAAATATTTTTCAGCATTCCATAGAGTGGATATGAGAGGAAACTGGAGAAGTAAACAGGGACCTAGCATTGAAGGCTTTATAAGGCAGGGTAAAGGAGTTTTGGATTTTATTTTAAGAGTGATGAGAAGTCATTAGAGGCTCTTAAGTAGGACAAGGACGTGATCTGATTTGCATTTGCAAAAGACAGTTCAGGCTATGTTGCAGAAAACTGAAAGTAGGTAAAAAGAGGAAATGGGAAAATCAGTTGAGCATCTATTGCATGTCTGCATGAGAAGCAACAGTGGCTTTGATTGGAGTGTAATAATGAAAATGAAGAAAAATAAAAATTTTTCTACTACCTCTCTAGAGGTAGTAGAGTCTATAGTTCTTATTCATGGATTTGATGTAGGAACTAGGGGAATGAGAGGAATCAAGGATAATTTTTCAGTTCTGACTTGAGAAACTAGGTACATGACAATGTTATAAACTAAGAGGTAGAGAATTTATGCCAGAGTAGTGGTGGAGTGGGAAATTAAGAAAATTATACTCACTCTGTTAAGTTTGATATATGTATATGGCCTCCATCTGGAAATGTCAAATAGTGGTAGGATATTGGTAATTGGATTGTTGGGAAGAGGTAAAAACCAGAGTTAAATTTGAGAGTTGCTAGTGTATAGGTAGTATTTAAAACAAGAGTACGGGTTAGATCACCCAGGGAGAGTGCAAAAAGAGAAAATGGGAGGTAAAAACAGAGACAGAGCAGAAGGGGAGGAGCCAGCAAACATCAGATTGGAGGAAAACCTGGAAGGTCTGATACCACGATGCCAAGAGAAAATATCTCCAAGAAATTAGAATCCATTTTGTTGTATGCTGCTGGAGATCAAGTAAGGGAAGAAGAGAGAAATCACTTGGATTGGGACAATGGGATACTCATGCTCCTTTCAGTAGCAGTGTTAACAAAGTAGTGAAGACTCTATGAAGCCTCCTTGGAATAAATTCAGGAAAGGATATTCTGTGGAGAAGCAGAAAGGGCTATAAAGGGCAGGAGGGAATGACAATAGCTGAAGGAGGATATGAGGCCAAAAGCACTGTTTGTGGCTCATATGGGTGGCTCAGCCAGTTAAGCATCTAACTTTGGCTCAGGTCATGATCTCATGGTTCATGAGTTCAATTCTCTGCTTAGGAATCTCTCTCTCCCTGTTGTTATCTGCTCCTCCCCTGCTCATGCTTGCTTGTTCTCTCTCTCTCTCTCTCAAAATAAATAAGTATATTTCATCCAACTGGCTCAGGTCATGATCTCACAGTTTATGGGTCTGAGCCCCAAATCGAGCTCTATACTAACAGCTCAAAGCCTAGAGCCTGCTTCAGACTCTGTGTGTCCCTCTCTCTCTGCTCCTCCCCTACTCATGTTCCATCTTTCTCTGTCTCTCAAAAATAAATAAATATTAAAATAAATAAATAAAATTTTAAAAAAGAGCTGTTTGCTAATGCTACTTTTTTAGGTAGGAATGATCAGAATGTATTTATATGCTAATGAACCGATCTTCCAGAAAGGGAAACTTCAGTGAATAAGGGAGAGAGGAGAAATACCTAGCAAAGTCCTTGAAAAGGCAAAAAAGGAGGAGGTCTAGAGCGTAAGTGGAGGGGTTTCAATTTCAAAAATATTTATTAAATGCTCCCAATGTGCCATGTTTCTTTTCATGACTTTATGATATCACATCTGGAATATTTTCCTGCATTTATTTGTCCTATTAGATTCAAGCTGTTTAATGACTAAGACCCTATTTTGTTCTTTCTTCAAGTCCCACGTCCCAGCCCAATTTCAGGTACACAGTAAGATTTAATAAATGTTTGTTGAGTATGTGTTGAATGAGATTACATTGTTTTAACCTAAACTATCCCGTTAGCAGCTACCTGAACACTTGATTAAATCAGAGGTAGCACTGAGAAGACAGATATAACCAGCAAAAAATAGACAACTTTAATTACAGATTTCTTTTACTTTAAATTTGACCCGGAGTGACAGAGAAAAAGGTTGGGGCCAGATGGACATGGGAGTTAAGAGATCCCTCTATAAGTCACCAATCAAAAAGAAAGATAGCTCTTTTACATCAGATCAAGTTTAATTCTTCACAAAAAAAAAATGGATAGTTGTTCCTATATACACATAGTATATAGTGTCAATGTTATAGTAGACTGTCTTTGTGTGCCTTCTCTATAATCTTAATCTTCTGACCTCCCTGAAAGCATATTTCACTTCTACCATTATATCTGCCCCTGACACCAGTGAGATTAATGTCAATTGTTTTTCTCCAAATCCCAGCCACGCCCCATCGCCAATATATCATGTTCTGTCCTACATCATGTACTTTCTTCTCTGTTTATTATCCAAATTCTCTTCATCTGTCAATATCCAATTTAAGGCTCGCCAACTCTAAGAATGGTTCTCCAAGGAAAAGAAATCAATTTGCTTTAATTCTATAGTATTTAGGGGATCAATTATTTAGCAATTGTCAAATAACACCTGATTGATTTAATTCTGGACAGGCATGCTTGTGTGCAAGGAAGTGAGTGAACGAGCAAGAAAGAGAGATTTCTGTCTATGAGAATGTGACCTGACAGCAAATGAAAGGTATCAATCAGACAAAAATTTCACTATAGCATCTCTTCTGCTCTTCCAACCTCAGCAGCCCAGAGAGCAATGTCAAAGACTGAATGTCTTGGGAAACTCAGCTGTAAGTGCGGATGGTACATTTTTAATTGTCTGTACCACATAAGTGCTGTATAAACCACATTCCCCTGGTAGTAGGTTATTGACTCTGGTCTTTTTCTTCAAAAATATATAAAAGGTATATACGTCCAGTTATAAAATAAATAAGTCATGGGGATGTAACGTACAGCATGGTGAATGCAGTTAATAATACTGTATTGTATACCTGAAAGTTGCTAAGAGAGTAAATCTTAAAAGTTTTTAATCACTAATATATATATATATTACTTACATATATATATACATAGATATATTGATATATGTATATATACATAGATATATTGATACATATACATAGATATATTGATATATATATAGTAGCACACTTTATAGTTTTGAAAGCAGTGTAATCATGACATCACATCTAGAAAATGAACCAAGGCCAACTGAGAGGAGGAGGTGGAGCACTGAGGTTAAATGGAGAGCTCACAGAACAGCTTCAGAAGACCTGGAACATTTTTAAATCTCTGTTAATACCTGTGTGATCTTGGAAGAGTCACCTCCCTACTCCAGGCCATGGGCTTCCAAAATGAAAGGTTTTGAAAAATGATCCCTAAGGTCCTTTTAGCTTTGTCAGTCCAAGGCTCTAGGGTTGTGAATGAGATCTGAGCTTTACTGCCGCCCTTTGATCAGCACTGCAGACCATACTCCTCCCTGACACACTCTGCATCCTAGAACATAATTGGAATAATGCAGGTGTCCTATCTCTTTTGATTCCCCAAACATAAGCTGGAGTCATCACCTCTTCTCATTTAACCTTTCAGCAAATAGCTCTGTTTGTTTCAGCCAGGGGCAGTATAAATAATTACAATATAATGTCTTAATATAAAGAGGGACAGATAATTTTCAAGCAAATAAATTAGAAAATATCCATGTGCCCATATGGCACACAGAAATTATTCTCTCATTAGCTACTGGCTTTTAGTTAGTAAAAATGGAAATCAATTTACCAAACCCCACAGCCATGCTAGAAGCAGGACTGCCCTGATATCCCCTTCAGTGTTGTCTCCCTTGTTGGGGTTGATGCTGGCTAGCAGCAAGTAGCACCCCCAAATCCCACACAGCAATGGGCTTTGTTGTTAACCAGGGCAGATGCCCTCTGGCAATCTCCCCGGTGTCTGCTTCAGCAACAGAATTGGCTGCCTCTTCCTATTTGTCTCTTTGCTTCTATTGGCCTATGTGGGTATTTGTTTTACTAAAGGGTTTGCTTCACTCAGTAGGTATTAGACTTAGGGATCAGACATGAAATAATTATTCAGCCTACAGCAGCTTTTTGTCTGGTGCTGCCATTTCTAAGCGAGCAGCTAGTTCCTGCAGGGATCTGTGTTACAGGAGAAAAAGCACTCACAGCCTGACTGGAGTTCTGTATAGATGGAGGGAGGCCTAGTAAACCCTTTATCTGTTATTACCTTGAAAAAAGGGAGATTCAAAAAAAAAAAAAGAAAGAAAAAGAAAGAACAAAGGAGATTCTCCAGGTTTTATTTGAATTGTGGAATTCCAGAAATCAACCACATGGTTCTGCCATTAATATCTGTGAAATTCAATTTATATCTTGCACCTCTGTGGTGGTGACCTTCACCTGTGCCCACAAACTCCACAGACTCTGTCTTAATCATATTTACATATTAAATAAGTCAGGACCTGTACTTCAAGAAGGCACAGTCAACTGCATTTGGAGGACTTCAATGTCAGTGTCGTATGTACAATTTGGGGCTCCTATTCTCTAATTGCTGCTTATAAGAATTGATCAGAAGAATGAGCACTCGAAATTCTTCCACATGGAATTAATCTCATTCTGTTTTGTTGTTATTGTTGTTGAAAACGCCACGTGTTCCACCTACTTCTGACGTTTCTGTATGCTTGCCAACCCCAGGTCTCAGGACTGTGCTGTAGCTCATCCAATCCAAATGACTCATACTGAGTATTTAGCAGCTGAAGATGTGGATAACCACAGATAAGTACTTTCAATCATTCCTCAAATATTTAATGAGCAATCATGTGCTGAGTTCTGTGGATAAATGGTATTTGCCTTTCTAGATATCATAGTCCAGCAAGAAAGACAGAAAATTGAATAGACACAATTACTGTAAAACACACCAGGTACTACAAAAGGCACAGTACAGAGTGAACTGAAAGAACATGGCAGATCACTTACTCTGAGGAAGTCAGCCTCAGGATGACTTTCTGTGACATATTCTAAGCCATGCTGTATCTTCATGTTGATGTCTTCTTTTTTAATATTTCTATTAAATCTTTGAATATAATGATATATATGTATATATTCACACACTCACTCACACACACACACACACACACACACACACTATGAGGTCATCTCTATTCAAAGGACTTAGTTGGTAAATGAAGCAAAAGACAAAAATCTCTACTCATAAAGAACTTATAGTCTATATATGATACCATCATGCAGAAAACACAGATATGGTATGAAGTAAAGGTAAACAGAATCAAAAGAGTAGAATGTATTCTAAGAACTATTTTATCTATAACTATCTACCACATAAGTCAAGGAAGATTTCAAAGAGAAGGGTCATTAAATCCAATCTGTCAACAGCACCATTAAGTACTTCCTGTACACCTTCCATGTTTCAGGCTTCAAGGATGTAAAGGACAAGACATGTAAAGGACAAGACAAAGCCCCAGACAGACACAGAGAGAGACATAACTATTTATAGTGCAGCCCTCTTAGTCAGATTTGCTGGATTCAGATCTTTGCTCTTCTCCTTACTAGCAAGGTGACTTTAGGCAAGTTTCTCATCTGTAAAATGGGAATAAGTAATACTACTTACCTTATAAGGTTACTTGTTATTTAAATGACACAATATGACTAACTAAACTCTTAGTTTAGTTATTAACATATTGAGTATCAATAAATTATATTACTTTTGTATTAAAATGAAGCTGATAGTCTAATGGAAGTCCTCTCATCAACTTCTTCCAGGGAAGGATAACCACAGTCACTTGCAAAATAATGAAATCCAACAGAAAAAATAAATTCTTCTAGCCAGTGGCTATTGCTACTAAGATATATTGAGCCTTATAACTGAACCCCTATAGTGACTAAGGAAGTAAATGTATCTGAGAAATACATTTACTTGACTTAAATGGTTAATTCTCTCTCCTATGTCAATGTACAGAACACAGCATGAATTGAGGTTGACCTGATCCCAAAGACACAGAAATAAGGAAGGTGGATAGTGTGTTTATGATCTAGTCATTTGCTCTAATGCTTTTAGTCATTCTGGCTCTTGTCCAGGGCTGAGGCCTCTACTCCTTACTCCTACAAATGGCATCATTTTCTACTACATTGCTGACGCTCAATAATTAAGGGGTTCCTAAGACTTACATCATATTTTTTGCCATAAAGTATTTCCTAGGTTTCTGGAAGCTTTGCATAGTAGTAAAATACCTCTTTCAAACCATTTTACATATTTGGAGATAAGCCATTCTGTTAATATTAGGGAAGAGAGGCATTAGTTCTTTTTGAGGATCTTCAAACAGGGTTACAGATAAAATATAAAGAAATACAAAGATGGCAGAATTTACCTTGGCAAGCTTCTTCGACTAAGGGATTCACGAACAGATAGACTCAACTCAACATTACAGAACAAAGATGGGCAGGTAGAGACCTTGGAGCAGAGGTCAGATAAAAATTACTGAAGTGGAGAAGTGTTGAGCAGCTGAGCTTAAAGCAGGAGCATGACATTTATGGGGTCCATCTTTAGTCCAGAACGAACTAGGTGGGGAGGTGGCAGAAAGTCCTTTGGGGAATCTTTCCATGAGGATATTTCCTGAAGGAAGCTCTTTGGAAACCAAGAGTTGAAAAGTTTACTTTCTATGAGAAGTGTAAATCTCAGAGTTACATTTCTATTTACAGAAATAAATGAAAATGAGATATATTTGATGGACTCAAACAAGTAAAGTTTGTCCACAAAATTATTCTGGGGCTCGTTGGACAATCAATGCCCATAAGATCTGTTTCATTAGAGGTCAAGACAAAATGGATTATCTTTCCACATCAGGGCCAAGACATGATCTGCAGGGGCTTCGCTTTCAAGTGTGTTAGTTGTAGCCATCTGAAGAAGGATAACTTCAGCAAGGAGGCTGCTGTCCCCAGGGTTGAGGACCATCTATGCCCATATCAATAAGCCTATGAAACTTCCAAGCCAGAATAAAGTCTCCAGTTGTCCAGGCTCACACCCTGAGTGTCTTTGTGTTCTCTCCCAATACAGATAAGGAAAAACCAAGTCACACCACAAGTAGCTGCATTTTTTTAAGGTTTATTTATTTTGAGAGTGTGTGTGTATAAGTGGGGGAGGGATAGAGAGTAGGAGAGAGAGAATCCCAAGCAGGACCCACTTTGTCAGTGCAAAGCCTGGCACAGGGGTCGATCTCATGAACGCTGAGATCATAACCTGAGCTGAAATCAAGAGTTAGACATTTGAATGACTGAGCCATCCAGGCACCCCATGACTAGCTGAATTTTGATGTTCTAAAGAGAAAAAGAAAATGCTACCCCTCATGTGGGCAGAAATGGACACAGGGACATTATGGTTCAGTTAAGAACAAAGAGTTTGGAGTTCATTTCCCTGAGTTCAAATCCCAGTTAGGCATTTACTACCTAAGTGACCTCAAGAGATTGTTTAATCTCAGTTTCACCTTAAAAAAAAAAGGAGGTAATGATAGTAGCAATTCCATAGGGTTATTACGGGGAATAAATATAGATATATGAAAAGCACTCAGAATAAGACCTAACACATTTAAAAAAACAGATTACCATTATTATGAAGAATTGCTCATATTTTTTTTCTTAATTTGGGCCTTACAGAATGATAGCTATGTCTTCCTATGTAGGCCTTTAGATAATATCCTTACCATGACTTCCTTATAGAAGTATAAAAATAAAAACAAAAACAAAACAACAACAACAACAAATCTTTGTAGGAAGCGGCTCTTTTTTCAATCTTGTCTTGTTTTATTCCAAGACCTTGAATCCATATTACAGGAATATTCATGGAAAACAAGGAGATGACTGCATTTGTCCACAATTCTGTGCCTAAGACTTGATCTGTGTGAAACCTATCCTGGGCTCCACCAAGAGGGAAGGATATGTTCCTCCGAGCAAAAGTACCAGTTTCCTTAAGAAAAGTGTCTCGGCCTCAGAAAACAACCAGCAAATTCCCTGAGGCCCTGTTTGGTAAACCCTCTTAGGAGTGTACAGAAACAAGAGTACAGGGTTTCTGACAAGAGATAAAGATTCATGCCTTGGACATGGAAGAAAGCTGAGGCTGCTCAATCCTCTGGTCTGTGATAGGGAACAGATGGCTGCCAAGTGAGTGCCTAGGAATCACCAACACCTTCCCTTGCTACGCAGAGAGCCATTGCTTCCTTCTGCTGCACCTGCTTCCTTTGCCAGAAACTTGCCTTAAATGATGGTTCAAATACCTTCAATCCAGTTAACTCAGACAGCTGAAGGGGACAGTGGCACTGGCTCATCTTTAAATCCAAAGGTGTCATTTTCTGAAATTATTTTTCATGTAGTAGGAAATACACTGGTTTGAAAATCAGGAGGCTAGAGACAGGCGTGGCTTCTTTTACCACTAATTTGTGTGACTTTTCGCACCTTTTTTAAAATTCTGGGATGAAGGAGTCCTCTCTTAAGAGTAAGAGGAAGACAAATAATGCAGGTGCCTCCCAGCTCCATGGCTCTCTAATCAAGTGAGGTGGTAATGACCTCCATGAAAGCAGAAAGCAAGGAGATACCTAGTAGAGATTCTGCAGTTTCCAAAACTGAGTCTAAGGCAGTTCACTGTCAGAGGTCGCTGACTGACAAGTTAACTCTATGACAAATCTGTGATATCTGACAACTGAAGACAATTCCTGGTAACAAACAAATATATATAATTGCCACCTCTTCTCCTCCAAAAAAGAAAAAAGGAGACTAGCAATATATCCATATACTTTAAAAGTATCCACTTTTGTTGTGAAAACTATATCACACTTATTTTTCCATTGACCTCCGTCATGAAATAATAACTCAATTATGAAAAAACAAACTACCTTAATAAAGATTGTATGATAAGCTGAGCACTGGAAATATGAACTTCTAAAATACTTTATGGCTTCCCTCATAAAGAATTCTTTCCAACCCTCCTTAGAAATTATCACATATCTGGGGCTTCCTGCATCAACTAGCATGTACTGGAGAATTGTAATGTACATTTTCTAAAATTTTCCATCTCCAGACAAGTGCTTAACTCCAAACACAGTATCAAACTCCAAACAGGATAACACAAAGTGGTCCCAGCTTTATTAGCACAGTACATTTGACTTTGAATTACCAAATTCTTCAGAGTCCTCAAATGGAAACGTTCAAGTGCATCCAAAGAGGAATCATATATCACCATTCACTTTCTTGAGTTGTCAGTGGATTTTGTACATTATCATCAACTATATACCATGTATTATTTTAAAATAGGTCATCTGAATCTTTACACTTCTGTATCATCAGCACCTAACATAGATGTAGACAATGGAGAGCTGCATGACTGTGTGACAATGGGTGATTATGAAACAGACTCATATTTTAAATTTTATTCTTTGTTCTCAATACTTTAGTGGGAAAAGAGCAAATCTTAGTTCTCAACAAGGAATATATAGTTGCTGAATGATGGATAGAATGCTGCCATCTCTTGGTAATCTAGCACACAGGGAAATAGTTTCAAGAAAAGTGATTTTGCATTTTTATTGGCTAAAGGCAATGCAGTTAAGAAGTATAATTCTACTCTTCTGGTGTCAGAACAATCTATAATTGCTGTTATTATTTTTAGCATTTAATGCTTACAGTGCATATTGAAGCTATTCCCTGACAATAATACCATATTAAAAAGAATCCATCACATGGTTTGAACATATTTGCTTTCACTAAGGAAGGTCTAAATTAGGTTGCCCTACTGTTGTCTCTCACAAATCTGCTTTTGGATCTGTTCTGAGTACCCGCTTAGTAAAGTTCACAAGCTATGCATGACCCCTTTGAGTTCTGGGCATCACCCAAATATTCCCTTCCAAATACATAAAGATAGGAGACAATGGCTGGCACCTCAGACTGGCTTTTGGTAAAATAAAAAAGCCAGGATTCAGAAACCTGTGGCTCTGCCACATACTGTCCTACAACTTTAGCCAAGCAAGTCACATCTCCTCAGTGTTCTCATTTGCAAAGGGAAGACAAGAAATCTCTATTCTTCCAATCTCATCATGTTACTAGAAGGACTAAATAGAATTGCAGATGTGGAAATGTTCTGTAAGGAGCAGAGCAGTGTACTGAGGTCAAGGATGACAGGAGATGGAATGGCATTGTTCTTGTTCTTCAGAGACTAATAAATCTAAATAACTTGAATTTGTCTTTGTTCACAGTTGATTACAATTTTACTCAGAGTTGAATATCTGATGATACCAATAAAACAATATCAACAAGCTGGTAGGCTTACGAAGGTGGCATTATCATTAATAAGCTGTCAAGTCATTCAAATTTATTGAAGCGTCGTATCAACTCATGGCCCTACAGTGTAATTTTGGCCACCTAAACACATAGCAAATTCAAGATAGCCCAGAAGGTTGGACGAAACAATCTGCCTATTGTCATTATATCTATAGTATACCTTCCATAGCAGTGATCACTTCATTAGAGCTACTTGTTCACATTCTGTCTTATCCCAAAGACTACATCCTCCTTGGTTACTAATATTTGCCTCAGCAGAGCTTAACACTGTACTTTGGGCTGTATTTGTTTCATAAATATTTGATTGTTATATTGAAACTATTTAATTATCACTAACTACTCTCCATATTTTAGATGCTAAGCTGTGAAGAGGAGTGAGTTAAATTCTAAGTTAAATCTGCATATTAGGGGAAAAAAAGTACCCATTTTGGGGAAAAGTAGAATTTTTAGAAGAGAAAATAAATTGAGACTGTCACAAACCAGTGTGTTGTTTGTATTTTTCCAATATCTGAGGATATTTTGATGGATAATAGAAAAGTCATGTTTATTTGGGAGTAGTAGGTGAGTTGGGTGGGAGGGGGGGCAGGAAAGATTGTGTGCTTCATTATAAGGCAATACAATGGAAAGCTACTGCTAGTACAGACATTGGGATTTGCATTGCACCAGAAAAAGTATAATTCACATAATAACAAATTTAATAGGTTCACTCTAAGCTATATACTTATACATCTGGCATATTATATTAAGTTATGAACTATTCATTTAGAGGATCATGGCAAACGCTACATAGAATGGCAACTAAAATAAAAAAGATTCTGGGGAAAAATGACAAGTATGAACAAAGAAAGAAATTGAACAGGGATACAAAAGAGAAAACAGATTTTCAAGAGATATGTCAACTACATTCAGATATTAAGAAACTTTCTTATATAACATGTTGAGAGTTGATGCATAAGTCCAGAAAGTAAGAATTAATGTCACTGGAAAGAAAAGACAGGGAAGTATCTCCTCAATCCAAAATAAAATAAAACAACAGCAACCCAAATTTTCTAATGGGGTTCTCAGATGGCACAATGAGCTGTCCTAGGTAGAGACGAGCTTTTTGCCCCAGATGTATTTTAGGACAGGACAGAGGAGGATGGAGGCCGCCAGCAAGATATAAATAGAGGATTCCTTTATGGAGCAACAGTCCTCCCCTAAGTGAAATAATAAACTCCCACATTGTAAAATGAATATGCACTATGAATATAGTATTTTCCAATGATACATTTTTTAATATAATGTAGAAGATGCGTTATTAAAAACAATGGCTTGAAAAGGAAATAGGGAAGCAAAATCCTCAGCAGGGAAAGAATAAAGCAAATTTTAAAATTTTGACAGAATCCCTAAATAGGAGTCATAGCTTGCTGCTGCAGGGTCAGCATTTATGTACTAGCTCTATGGTCTAACATTTAACTAGGTGCCATCTGTAATCTATAGGCAGGGAGGTCGCCTTACATATAATCACTAAATGTAGTCCTTCATCAAGGTGAGTTTGTCTTATATTTAGATAAAATGATTATAAGTGTTTGCTTTTGAGATTGTAACATCCTCTGTACCAGCTCTCCTGCCTAGTACATAATTAACCTGTCAACCCACCCTGCAGTAATAAGTGTGATAGACAGGAAATATATTAGGAAGGAACTTTTGTGTGATGTGCTTTCAAGCCCTCCTTTATCCTTCAACTATCTTTCCTTTTAATTAGCACTTGGGTAACAGCATACCATAATGAATTACCATATTACTGTTATCAATAAAAATTATTTTGGGTCTAAAGTAGTCATTAAGATGAAATGTGTAAGACCTGTTCTGGATAGTTTGTAGGGAGATAGCAGTTGGAAATCAAATCTTTATGTTGTATATTCATTTTAAAAGATTCACATAGTGTTCAGATTTGTAAAAGCATATTTACTAAACATAAAGATGTGCATGTATGGGAGATAAAGAAAATAGAATAAATGCATGCATCTGGGGAGAATACAGCCCTGGTATATTAGAGAAGATATTTTTGTTAAAGATGGCATATTGAGCAAACACATTTATCTCTGCTACCTCTCTAGAATCGCAACTAAAACAACAGTAAGAGGACTATTTGCACCCCAAATACAAAAGGAAAAGCAAAAAGGATGATAATAACCAAATGCTGCAATTAAGAAAGCAGAAGAATGAGTGAATCTAACTTATCAGATATGAGCATATTGAACACTCAATTGGGAGTAGAAAAAACAGAGGAGAAATCCAATTTACCTCCCACAAAAAGTCTCCTGTAGGCTTAAGAACTGCCAATACCAACTATCTAGAAGGGACGAAGAAGAAAAAGATTAGGTGAAAGATATTTATAAAGCTAGATCAGAGATTCCATTCTCCTCTTAGATCAGCTGGGCAACTTTCCTCCCATAGCCTGCCAGCAGATGGAGGTGGGGGCGTCATCGCAGGAGATGGTAAAAGACCAGACAAAGTTGAAAGCAAAGATATGATATGCTACTCTCCTCCCACAGGCTCTTGGACTGTCGGCAGCCAGAATTATATAATCCAGGCAGAAAATTTATAGTCCAGGAGAAAAAACTTAAAGCTCCAGTGAAAAGCTTAAACAGTTTCATCTATGATAAAACCTACCAATACAAACACCTGAATAACATCCGGCTTTGTGTCATTCTCTTAAATGAACATGCAGTTTAAAAAATTATAACAAAATCCAAGGAAAACAGCATGCAAAAGACAAAGAATAAAATAAATAGTAAACCTATACTGGAAGAAACAAAAAATCATCTGAGAGCAAAATTTAAAAAACAACCCTATTCTAATTCTGTCTTGAGTTAAATAAAAGAAAATATTGCATCCCCAAATAGTAACAGACTGTCATACAGATAATGACTGAAAATGAATGCAAGAAAGCAAACATTCAAAGCTGAATAAATGGATTGATTGAACCTTTCAGCCATAAACAGTTGTAGATGTCTTCCAGAAAGTAGAAGAGAGGAGGGGGACCAAAGAATAGAAATGAAGACAAAAACAAAAAATTAAGATGGCTATTAGGTTAAGATTACTACAAGAGGTTTCATATATAAAAGAGAGAATGAAATAATTCAAAATAGCTTCCTAAATATTATTTTCTGAAATCTCAGAATGAACAGGATCATCAAGTTCTCTGAAAAATGAATAAAATATACTACATGGCACAACTTCATGAAATTTTAGAACACCAGAATAAAAAAGAAAAATCTGAAAGTTGAGGAGATAAAAGAGAAAAAAAGGAGGCTACTTCAAAGAATGGAGAATAAGAAAAGCTTCATACTTCTCAAAAGTAGTACTTGAATTTATATGATAAAAAAACAAAGCCTTTAAAACTTTGAAGAAAAATTATTTCCAATTTTGAATTCTTTACTCAGCTAAAGTCTCACTTAACATGAGTATAAATAAAAGCATTTTGATACATGAAATGTCACAGATTTGCCTTCCATATACCCTGTCTCTGGAAAGTGCTAGAAGAGGTGTTATGCCAAAATGAGTAAACTAAGAAATGAAAAAACATGGACGTAAGAATAAAGGCAGATAAAGGAAACCCCCAATCTGATAATGGGAAGAGATGTAATAAAAGCCGTATAGCAGTGCTAGAGACAAACCTGTTCAGACTGAAGCAGGTTAAAAAAAAAAAAAAAAGATTCTTCAAGAGAACGAAAAGTGATCAAAATATTGTGTGTTTTAACATAGTGAGAAGAGATTTATATATCATAGATAAAAGTTTAAGGATGAATTAGTGGTAAAACTATGGAATATTAAACATAAAATGTAAGACTATTCTTAATTCCTGGGAAACCAAGAAGTTTTGCAAAAAAGAAAAAGTAGTCATGATATAGTACATGGCTTAATTGTGAACAATACTGACACAGTCATAATTCTGATGTTACTAAAATCAAGTCATAATTATGGCGGTAGGATGGGGCATGGGAAGTGAACACATGGAGGATGAGTAGCAAACAAACAAAACAAAACACACACCCTAGCACCTTCTCTTCCACAGTGGGAAGTCAGCAGTTTTAAATGATAAAACCAAGAAGTATCAATGTCAGTGTGGTATTAACATGAAGGTAGATACCAAAGGAAAGCAAAAATATTTGAAAGATGCCATTTTCTGTAGCAGTAATTGAATGGGAGTGAGAAGACTATCATATTTTTATAATTCATCTTTTGTAGAATGTATGTCTTTAACCTACGTGCTATATGGGAAATTAAAAGAAAAAGTATCACATGTCTACAAAGTTCAGACTCATAACTACACAATCTCTTTTTACAAGCCTGAAGCTAGCCTCAGGGACAGAAGGACCTCGTTAGAAGATACCAGTGAAGATAACATCTTCCATGGAGCTATTTTGGGGACACAAAACCTCCAAGGGAGACCAAAAGTAGCCAGAGGAAGCAGTAGAATTAAGAAGGAAGGCTTAAATCCCACTCGTCATTTTTGCAGAATAAGAAATGTTCTCATTTATTACTCCCCATGAGATAGGGCATGGAGACACTTTCTGCTTTCTTCCATGACCTCTGATGAAATGAGGGGAAGGCACCACTTCTGGGGATGTTTTCTCTTTCTGCATGGATTGCCCTAAGGATATGGGTGCCCTCTGCATGTCCAGGAGTATGCATTCCAGGCAGTGTCTGCCCCTGACACTGTAGAGGGAGACCTACAGTTTCAGGAATATGTTCAGTTCCAGAGAGGAGGCATATCATATAGGGTGATTACTGAATAAAATAATTATACATTCTCCAATTAACCTTTATCAGTAATAAAACTAACATGTGAACTCCAAGTATATGGTTCCTTTATCTTATATCTCAAATGACTTCAAACTCAGGAGAAAAAAAGGTTTCTTGTTTGTTTGTTTAAAGTTTATTTATTTTGAGAGAGAGAAACAGAGAGAGAATGGGGGAGAGGAAGAGGGAGAGGGAGAGAGAGAATACCAAGCAAGCTCCATGCTGTCAGAGCCGGCTTGAAGCAGGGCTTGACACTGGGCTCAACGTGGGGCTTAAATCCACAAATCTGTAGATCATGACCAGAGCCAAAACCAACGGTAGGATGCTTAACTGATTGGGCCACGCGGGTGGCCCTAAAGAGGCTATTTTTACTGAATCTCCCCTTAAAACTCAGCGGACAATACTGCCTTCAGGCATGCTGAATGTTCTTTGCCAAGTGATAGGGCTGATCATGATGAGTATTGCAGATGCTGCCATGGGCTCCTTTCAGAAGCGAAGAACTTAGTTCTTAGCTATACGGAGTGCTACTTCAAACAGCCTTCTTCAGGAATCACCTCCCTGAAGAGAGCTGCCTTATTCAAAGATACATACCCTTGCAACACTAACTATATCCCTTGACTGGTTAATGCAAGGGTAACCAGCCCTTTACCCTAACTCTGGAAAACTCTAAAGGGCCATCTTAGTGTCAGAGCTCTCTATGAGGTCAGCAGAAAATTGGACTGAAACTATATCACAGCGTAACTTCTCCCTCTGACAAAACCTGCTTCCTTCTCCATGCTGCTCAATTGTGTTTCCTTTAAAAGCTTATTGCACCAGCATTCCATAATAAGTTTTCTGAAAATTTCTCTCCTTTCAGAATTGGATCCCAAGGAAATTCAACTTTCAAGAGTGAGTAATATGTTATTGGTTAGCTCAATCTTCCTGGGACATTGAGGATTATAACAGTTAACACTGTTTACTATGCATTAGTAATTGTTAGGCGCTTTACATCATATGTGTGCATATGATAACACAATAATAAATAGGTATGATCATATCCAGGCTGAGGACAGTGTGTTTTAAAGAGGTTAAGTAACTCACAAATACCTGAGCTGATATATTAATCAAGTTATCCTGTCTACAACAATCCTGATGTAGCTGTCTCTTAAAGGAGATGCCAATTTCTAAATATCTGGTCCTTTAAGACTGTGAGAAGTCAGCCAAAGAGGAGCTTTCCTCAGCTAAATTTTCTCTGCCCTATACATCTTGCCTTAGCAAGTACACAGTTTAGACCTTAGAATCACAGTCCCAAGTCCATCACTGTTTTCTTTACATAAACTAAGGGAAGTTAACTTTTTGAGATCGTGTTTCCTCAACCATTAGTCTAGGATAGCTGTATTGTTCTATGAATTAATTATGAATAAATTACATAAGAATGTGGAAAAAAATAGAAATGGAAAAAAATATTTCCTCTCCTTTAATTTCTATAGTTCATTTTTTTTCCCTCTCATTTGAATTATCCATGGTGCTGTTCTCTGAAACTAGGTCTTTCTGAAAGATTCCAGGCTTTTAATCCTCACTCATGCTTCTAGTAAGTTTTCCATAGTACTAGATGTAGTACTGCCCAAAGAAAATCACACACAGACCATTTGAACCAAAGGAAAACTTAGAGATGACCTGTTTTGATGTCCAAAGTGATTTTGGCCTTTCAGTGACTCAAGAGATACAGAGTATCTCAGATGCTTGATAGGGAGAAAATTAACTTTTATAAATTTGTTTAGCTTAGCATCCACTCAGGTTGGAGTGGATGTAGGATGTCCTATCTACATTCATAGATGATACTCAAAACCACTCAGTACTCTACACCTCATTTATACCAATGATAATTTTAAAACATAGTAGAGCATTTTGACACAAATCCAACAGACTTGCATCCACATCTAATCTTCCCTCCCTAACAGACAACTTAAGTGTACTTGGCCTCTGCTCTTTTCTCCTGTTTCCAAAACTTTCCCTATTTCCAAATATATACAGTTGGGGAAATAGGTTTCTGGGTGGGATATGAGAAGTTAGTAGACTCATTAGCTGACTGGATAAGTCTTACCTATATTCTGAGTCTGTCACTATGTAAAACATCAATATTCTACATAAATATAATGTTGAGCCACATCTGTCATTTTAGATTTTCTAGTAGCCACAGTAAAATGTAAAAAAGAAAAGGTTAAAAGTTAATAATTTCATAGCCCTAGATATTCAAAATACTAGCATTTCAACATGCAACCTATGTAAAAATTAGTAATATATGTATTATATGCTTTTTAATATTTAATCTTTGAAATCTGGTAATTTGAAATCTGGTAATCTGAAATCTTACGTTTAGACTAGCCACATGTCCACTGCTGAATGGCACATGTGGCTAGTGGCTACTCTACTGAAAAGTGCAGGTATAGAGTCAAGACTAAGACCACGACTTGAGCCATTTACATGAGGATCGCAACCTGTGCTGAACACACCAATAATGCAAAATTTCTAGCAATTACACTAGTCCTGACCTCTCAGTCTCACTATTCAAGTTGAAGTTCATCTTTGTCCCAACCCAAACTTGATTTTCCAACCTTCTGAAAGTTCATTAACCTACTCCTGAAAACTGTAGCCTAAAATAACCTAGTACAAGAGGGAGAAATTATATATACTCTCCGAAGAGAAAATAATAAATCAGTCAATAATACAGCAGAGTGAAGCACACAGAACAGGGTTACGCATCCCACTTCAGTCTTGGGTTTACTCTCTTAGAAGTTATCTGACTCTCAGAAGTTGCCTGAATCCTGTTTACTACCTTAGAATAGCAATTCAGGTGGTGCTTCCTTCCTTAGAACCTGCTGTGATTACTTACTCTCCTATACCACTTCTCAAATGACTGTCAAAACCTAAAAGGAGAACTCATATGGCCTCCAGGCTTTAGAATTTCAGACAGGGAGAACAGTGAAAGCACCTCTCTTCAATCATTATTCTGTTTGCAGAAAATGAGCAAAACTCATGAGTAAACAAGTTTCTAGGCTTGTTTTCTTCAGACTTCCTGAGATGGTAACAGTTTCATGTGTGTGCATGTGTACCTGAATATGTTGTCTGAATGCATGCTTGCATTTTATGATGTAACCTTCTCTGTGGAACTCAGAGACGAGCTGAATTTATGCATCTTGTATGCATGTCATTGGAACTGCAAAATTAGTACCTTTTTTTGCTAGGTTTAACATCAAATACAAAAATGTAGATATATAGAGTGATGGCTCATTGTTCCAGTATTATTAGAAAGTTATCTATTTCAATATACATGACTTATCAATATAATTAAGTTTACCTTGGCCTGTTCTGTTTCATGGTACTATACCACATGAAGTAAAGACTACAAAACCCCTGGGAATTATTCCCATTTCCCATATGAGGAAACTGAGGCTAGAGAGGTGAAACAAATTCGGACTTGGAACTGTTATTTATGTACTGTGTTACCATAGACTTTAGTCATTTTACTGCATTGTCCATATAATAAAACCCTCACTGTTTTCATTATTTCTAATGATCTCTCCTAAGAAACTTAATGCTACTAGCCATATTAAGTCTCCTTTGTTCTGAAAGCAGTGTCATATCTCACCAGAAAGCAAAAGGACACAGGATTTGCGAAAGCTCTTTTGCTTCTTAGAAATCTGTTTAACTAATTTCAACTGCTTTGTGTGGATGAGGTGACTGGAAACATGACCTATGGACAAGTGAGGCGTTTCTTTATGACTTGTTCACAGTAAGAAATAGGACCAAAGCTCAGAACGCTAATTCTTGAGTCAGAGGTTAATCACCTTTCTTGTGATGTGAGTTAACTGAAGGCAAATAAGTAGTTCAGTTCAAATAATTTAACAAATATTTCCTGGGCTGCATTATCCTCAAGACATTATGTAAACATCTATCACCATGCATACATATACGCGTGTGTATTCCTTTGAATATGTATCTATCCCTTTGAATACAAAACGACACAAACACTCTACCGTGGCATTTTGAGTCTGTCAATCATTCATATTCTTACCACATTCCCCTTATAACCAATAGTACAGCTTTGGGCCAACGCTGAGGGCTATAGCAATGGCTCATAATAGTTACGGAAAATCAGATGCTGTGTCCAAGGAAAAACAAACTGAACTTGTTACATAAACAAAATTGTGATTTTTGACTTTATTTCTACCACAGATTCAGTATAGATTGTCATAAATAATCAGAGACATCACAAAAATGAAAGTAGAAAACTGTTTTTGGATTTAAAAGTATGCATATATTTAATCAGTCAAAAAGTATTAAGCTCTTACAGTATGTAAAGCCTTATACAAGGATTAGTGTTATGAGGAATTTGAAGTATGATCTTCATATGTAATAAGGAGTTAAAAATACAAAGAACTAAAACTAGGAAAATGAAAATTAGGATATTTATTTCAAGTTTTCTGCAATACCTATGCGAGGATCAATATCAGCCCCTATGAACAGGATCCTCTTGCCCTTAGCTTTTGTGTGGAGGGAAAACTAAAGGAGAGCCACAACCCTGAAGGTAACCCCAACCATAAGCTCACAGGTATGAGAGACAGAATACTTTGGCCTTCTCTGTAAATGGATCTCACACTTTTTGGATTTGTACACATGGATCACTGACCTTTCAGTCCCTTTAAAGTTTTGCATGGAATGTTTGGAGTTGAAATAAATTCCACACGCACCCACCCGCCCACCCCAAACTCCTACACATACAAAGAATTAAACCCTGACCAGTAATTTGCTGATAAAAAACTTTCTTTTCTAAAGTTCAGCCCAGGTATATTCCTTCCTGTATGGTGTAAATTAAGACAGTCATAATTTATCTCAGTTTAGTTTTTTGGGTACTTTTTTTTTTTTGCCTCTAATCACACAAAAAATATGGTCTATTTCCTTTACTTTGAATCTAGGCTGGTCCTGTGATTGCCTTTAACCAGTAAGAAACAACAGAAGTGCCACTGTAAATTTCTGAAGCCATACCTTAAAGCAACCTTCAACTCCCATTTTTCCTTAGAATTCTACTGGGATCTATCATCATTCTGTGTGGAGCTTAATCCAAGAGGTCACAAGAAGGAGGATCAAGGAGGAGAATCAAGGAGCTCTGGGTGATAGCCCAGCTGTACTCTACCTGATGTCAGTAACAACTGCCAGCCATATGATTTATTTATTTTCATCTGGACATTACAGTCTCACTGCACCTTCAGCAGAAGCCTTTGCCAAGAGACATATAGCATAAGAACTTCCCAGCTGATACCAGTCAGACACAGAATTGTGAGAGATTATAAAGGGTCACTGTTTGGAGCCATTAAGTTTGGGAAGTGGTTTATGTTGCAATGAATCACTAAAGTAATCACCATCTCTATTAAGCTTTTAGCCTAAGGAGGGACCCGTACTAGACTCAGTATTTTGGAAATACATTCCCAAGTGTCTGGCACATATTAAAGGCTGTATAAATATTAGCTGACTGTGTATGTATACAATCCACTTATCTGTTACACCACAAGAAAGTTGCTTTAGAAAAGTAACTAGTAACCACATGTCCTTAGTGGTATCACTAAGGGGTATCAAAATTCTTTCCTGGTGACCAAAACAATGAGTTAGAAAAACTGTAGAAAGGCAACATTGCTACATACATTTTTATATGCTCCTTCTATTTACATCCCTCACCTGTGTCCCATCAACCCTCTCTGAGGTTCCACGTCAATACATGCAGCTGAGTTCTCTGTGGGGCTCCCATTGTCAAATGTAGGATAGAATGTTTACTTTCCTGAAACTGGGTTGTCTCTATGACCTAAACTCCAGAATTCAAATAGGAAAGACTCTGATAAGGAGGCTGCGTTGTCAAAGGACCGTAGAGAACATTTCAGAGGCTTGTTCAATGCAAAGATCATTCCAGCGATAATCACAGATTAGGACTTTTCATTCATGCATTTTTTTTCTTTTCTATTTCAATAGGTTTTGGGTCTTTTCTATACATGTTAAAACCAGAGGCATCTTCCTTTATATTTTCGCTACCCTAGAAATACTGAAGACCCTAAGTAGAGGGTCTTTTAATGAACTGTTTAAACAATATACTCACAATTGGACAGTTTCTTATAATTTTGAAAATACTTTTTAAACACTATCTCCTTTGTTTCAGTCTCTTTATGAATAAAATTCTTGCTTTGGGTCATTTAAGGGTTTGCCTCCTAGGGAGGGTAATTGTGTAAGGGCTATTGATCTAGCAGATGTTCGCCTGCCTCTCTCAGATATTTCTCTAGTCTACTGTCTGTTCTCAGGCATTTGTAAAGGCAGGAAATATACAGATGTATTTTATTTTGGGACTTACAGTAGCTAATTACTTCTCTAACAATCATTTTGAAAAAGCAATGGTAGTATCATTGATGCTTTACAATTATGTAAATCCATGAAAGGGATCCCTTTCCTCTCCTGTGAAAGCAGAAAGGGTTGAATAGATTTGGGTGTCAAGTGAGCCCAGGTGAAATACCTGATTAGACACCATTAACAAACTCTGGTCTCTTATTTCATTTGTGATACTTGAAGTGAAGACTCCACCTGTGATGCCTCTTCCATGTTTGAGAAATAGTGCCATCATTATGAAATTAAATCACTTGGAATCCAGGTACCTCAGTTAACAGTATAATGTGACTTTACACACTCCTTGTCCCTAACATCATTCCCTATAAGTTTTTCCATGGAGAATTTCTGGCCATTTACACATTTTTTTAAAACATAAACTACCACTTTCCACCCCCACCCTCAAGAGTGTGATTATGGTGATTAGAACCAGAGAATAAGTGAAACAATAAATCACAGAGCAAAGCCCTGGAAAGAAACTTCATCACATCATGGGGTATTTTCTCTGAGGTAGACCCTAACTTTTTACACCAGCTCTGACACTTGGTACAGTTTAAGCCATGAAATTTCTCAACTGCGGGGCACCTGGGTGGCTCAGTTGGTTGAGCGTCCAACTTAGGCTCAAGTCATGATCTCATAGTCCATGAGTTCAAGCCCCACGTTGGGCTCTGTGCTGAGAGCTCAGAGCCTGAGGCTTGCTTAAGATTCTGTGTCTCCCTCTCTTTCTGCCCCTCCCCTATTCACACTTTGTCTTTCTCTCTCTCTCAAAAAGAAATAAACATTAGAAAAATTATTTTTAAAACTTTCTCAATTGCTGCAATTTTAAACTGGAATAGCAATGGTATTTAATGCATGAAAATGTTATGAGATAACAAGTGTAATGTGCTTAGTACATAAGTATTCAACAAATTGTTATTATCCACCATACATTCCACAGGTACTGCTTGGGCAAATGGCAAGTGCCAGCTCTGTGCCAGGAAGTGACAAAGTGGTTAGGACACAGTTTTGCCATGCAGCGGCATAGAGTCTATTTAGGGAAGCATAACATACATACTAGAAACGTTAAGTAGCACGAGAAGTAAATAAGAACACAAATGAGGCATACATCGAGTCGAAATGTACATGGTCAGAGAAAACTTCTTGGAGGTGGCAGACTTTGAAGAAAGGGAGTATTTTCATTAAGTGGTAGAGGAAAGAGAAGAAATTCATGAAAACAGAGTTGTGTGAGCAGGGACCTAGATGAAAGATCACCCTTTGAATAAAGATCTGAATGTGTTCAACATGTTTGGGAGAAACTGTACTTTCCAGCCTCTTATATTCTATGCACCTATAAAATAAATCTTGTGCTTCAACTGATCATTGTACTCTCTTCCAACTTCAATACCCAAATTGGTGAAAGTAAACCCAAGTGGCCAGTGACACAAAGAAATCGTATTTTGAAAGTAATGGGATACAAAAGAATAGCCTAGGAAAGTATATAATGAGGAAGTCACAGGCAAATATGGAACTGCATATTTTCATATGCATGAGGTAATGACCTGGGTGTGGCCATTTTCTGCCATCAGATGAGAGGTCTTGCACATGAATGAGAATTCTCTTGAGGGCAGCATGAATGAACATGAGATCTATAAATCCTTATACTGGTGTTTGGACCCTGGCCTTGTTAATTCCAGTCCCCTTCATTGCCTCTAACATACTTGGTGATTGCTTTTATACTGAATCTGGGTGGGAGAAATTAGAACATAATTAACAATTAAATGATATCACAGGTTTAGCAAATATGATATTAAAAAGGGGTTGATATATTTGAAACAAGTTCATTGTATTCAAAAGCCAAGTGAGCTGGGGAACAGAATAAGTGTTATCATTCTATTCCAAGGAGATTCCAATGACCAACATTCCTAAGGCCTTAGATGGATGCATGTCGACTTCACCTAAAGCAAGAAAAGATTTAGCAACCAAAAGCAAGGCAGTCTTAGCCAAAGCATTAGCACATGATGTAAAAATAAAAAATAAAATGTTTTAAGGCTAGGGAGAAAAGGACTCTTTTGATGATGGAAAAATCAATTTAAATTTATTTTTAAGTCATTTTGGTTGGATGGTGTTTATCAAGAGACTGTGGATGAAAGCAGATTGGGTGTTAAGGGAAAGCAAGGGCTCCTTGCAGCCAACAAACTCAAGACACATTTTCCTCAACACTGTTTTGTACTTTATTCCCCCCACAAGCTTTCAAATTTCAATCACTGCCCCACTGAGTCTGGGGAGAAATTGATAAAGAAAATAATATAGCAGACAATCACAAGTGAATTGAATTTGAGCACAATTGAGATGAACTGCAGTGTTTAAAAATAGAATCATTTCAGAAATGGGCTTAAAGGAGAGCATTTTTCTCTTATGTGTTGCTTAAATGTTTGAGACCAGAAAGAAGAGAAGGAATTAGAAGGGTAGGCAGATGGGAGGGGGAAGGTTGTACTGACTTGGCTAAATGTTTATTTAATTCCTCTCAACTTTTTCATTTTTTGGACACTTCTTCAAACTACCTGAACAGCATTAGAAAGGGAAATTGTTAAAATAAAATGATGATGCCTATAATCACAAGTGAATTGAATTTTTCCACATGGGCTGTGGTGCGTAAAAGCCTTTTCTTTTTAAGATATGTGTGTGTGTGTGCGTGTGTGTGTATATATATATATATATATATGTCTGTATAAATATATATATGTATATATATGTCTGTATAAAATCACTGAAGTTTTGAAGAGAGAAAAACAGAGTCACAAACTCACAGACTTTTAGAAGTAAAAGGGACCTTAGAAATTATCTTTCCCAAGTTCCAAATTGGGCTATACCATCAGGATCAATGGAAGAACTTAAAAAATATTTCCTGAACCTACTCAAGATCTACTGAATCAGACTCTCTGAAGCTGAGGCTCCACAATGGATAGCTTAAAAGCTATAAAAAAAAAAAAAAAACACCTTAAAAATTCAGACTGATATCTAGAAACTACTGACTCAGTGCATCTCATGATTTACAGGAGAGGAATCTAAATCTCAGAACATTTATATGGGTATTATGTGACAAAGCACAGAACTGAACGCAGCATTCCTGAATACTGATTCATTGTACCTTCCACTACTCCAAAAAGAGAAGAAGGAAAGAATATAAACACTTCTTAAATAATCAGGATTGGGGCACCTGGGTGTCTCAGTCGGTTAAGCTTCCAACTTCAGCTCAGGTCATGATCTCGCGGTTTGTGGGTTCGAGCCCCACCTCAGGCTCTTTGCTGACAGCTAGCTGAGAGCCTGGAACCTGCTTTAGATTCTGTATCTCCCTCTCTCTCTGACCCTCCCCTGCTCACACTGTCTCTCTCTCTCTCTCTCTCTCCCCTCTCTCTCTCTCTCAGAAATAAATAAAACATTTTAAAAGAGTTTTTTTTTTAAAATAATAATCAGTATTAAAGGAAGTCTCCCCAAGGAAAATGTGTGTCCCCAGCTGGTAGGATTCCCAGATCACAGATTGACGGGAGAAAGTAAAAAGTGCTTGGCTCTTTTCAAGACTAAAGGCTGGGAAATCAGCACTGCTTTAGTAAGAAGTTATAATTGTGTCTCTGGCCCTGGTCTTTTGGAGTGTACACTCACTGGACAACAACCATTCCTTTAATTAGTGGACAATAATAATTAGCATGTTACAGTCCTAAAATAACCTGAAGCCAGATAATGTGAAGATACAGGTACAAGGTCTTACCCACAAGGCTTATTTATTCTAGGCTTATGTCAGGAAAAAGCTAATGCTTTAAAATATCTTAGGAAGAAACCAAATCAACATTTACTGTAAGCAGCTTTCCAATTTAGGAAGCTGCTCATGCCAGTAACAGATTCTCAGAATTTGGAGTGACCTTAAAATTCACTTAGCTCAACTTTCCACCCACATGGGAATCTAGTCCACAACGCCTATGCCAGGAGGTAGGTGGGATTCTGCTAGGCATATTCAGTGATGTGGAATTTCCTTTTTTTTTTTTAAGGTAACCTGTTGTCTCACTTTTTATTGCTAGAAAAAAAAAATTCACCATTAATACATTTTTCTTTTCTGTGATTTCCAAATGTTTATGCTCCTTCTGGAGGGCTTTGTTTGTTCATTTAACAAATCTGTTTCTTGCGTTAAACAGCAGGTCTTAAAGTTGCAGAAAACTAATAAGTGATCCCCTTCTGCGTTCCTCCTCAAACAAAAGCACTTCTGCTATGTCCTATAGTGTGTTAGTCTGTGGTTTATTTTACTAGTATATTATTGATCTTATCGTGGTTGAATACATGGTAACTCTCTCATCCACTAGACTGTGATCTCCTTGAGAATGGACATTGTGGGACACCTGGGTGGCTCAGTCGGTTAAGCGTCTGACTTTGGCTCAGGTCATGATCTCACGGTTCATGGGTTCGAGCCCCATGTCAGCCTCTGTGCTGACTGCCAGCTCAGAGCCTGGAGCCTGTTTCAGATTCTGTTTCTCCCTCTCTCTCTGACCTTCCCCTGGTCATGTTGTCTCTCTCTCTCTCAGAAATAAATAAAACATTAAAAAATGTTTTCTTTTTAAGAGAATGGATATTGTGAGGTATTTACTCATTCCTGTATCCCTGTTCTCAAATGTGTGACACAGACCATGTACTTAAATGTTTTTCATAACTGAATCACACCTTATCCTCCTCTTCTTTGGGTTAAATACACGAAACTGCGTGAAACTCAAGGCTTCTTGAGATTTGCACTGTTTTGTTCAGCATTATATCATAATACTTAACACAGGGTACTGAATTAATACTGCTGAATTAATTTAGCAATGTATTCCAGGGCCCTCATAAATCTTATTATTGTCTTCCACTGGATACAATGGTTCTTTTTAAAACTCAATACCATCCCAGATAGGGTCCTGAGGCACAGTGGGATTACTGCTTTTCTTAAGGTTAACATTACTTAGTACAGATTTACATTTGATTTTTCAAATAGCCATCTTATGCCTTTGGTTCAGGTTGACCTTAAAATTACTGAAATCCTAAAGTCCTTTCTCATGAATATTAGCATTTATATTTTTTCAATCTTGAACAATATTTACTCATTTTACCTAAAAACTAAAGAATTTTAAGGTGTATATATATATATATACATATATATATTAGGTAATATAAAGCTATATTAAGATCTAAACGCTTTACATCGTAGAGTGGTTAACTACTCAGGTTCAAGTTCTGACCCTGCCACTTTCTAGCTACGTGATCTCAGTCAAATTACAGCACTGTTCAGGACTGCATAGTTTCCTTATCTTTACTTGGGCTTAATTATAGTACCTACTCCATAGCTTTTAGTTGCAAAATATATATATTACAAGGGATTTTGAAAAGAATATAAAAAAATTTCTTATAACTCAATAATAAAAATCAACCCAATAAAATGAGCAAAATATTTTTATAGACTCTTGATAGGTGGACTTTATGCATTAGGTAAAAGGAACTGATATAAATCAGCCTTTATGATATTCTGGCTGATACGTGGTGGAAGGGGAAGTATGCTATGGTCTCAGTCTTTAAGTGATGCTGTGCCTCTGCACTGTGAGCTTCAGAAGTAATTTCTCAGGTTTTTTCACCCTCCCTTAGGTGAAACAGGATGGTAAGAGTGGGATGGAGTTGGCTGTTGCCTTCCCCAAAATCAATCAAGCTCTGAAAACACCCTAGTAGGTTAGGCCCTGGTTAAACAGTTTCTCTGGAGGGCAGATCTTGTTAAGAAGAAGAGAATGTTCTGTTGTTTTCAAAATGAGGAATTACAGTTCCAGTTTCCATATCCTAGTACTGGTTCCCATGGATGTTTGAACTCATGGCCTTCTTTCTGCTCTAAGTTGTGATTCTTTGTATTTGCCTGCTAGTGTCTCCAATCTGGGGGACAGCAGCTTGCCTGGAGACCTCACTTCTCTTAGGGATCTAGAAAGAGTTGTTGAATTTTCAGTATGTTCTGCTGTTTACTTGTTATTAGGATGAAATGGTGACTCTCAAGCTTCTTACATGCTGGGCAGGAAATTAGACGTTTCTTAATAGTTTTATTGGTACATAGTTCAGTGTTTTTTGAGATAATGCATGTACAACATTTTCTTCTGTGTCTAACAAATAGTAGATATTAAATAAATGTTTATGATTTTATGTTTGGACCTATTATTCTAGTTTAGCAAAATTATTGAACCTTTTCTGCCAAACAGCTTATTAAATTGACCCTCCTAACTCTGAGCCAAATGAAAATGTAATTAGTCTGCCTCCAGTGTTTTCAGACATGGCATTGATTGATAAGACAGAGATAGGAGCTCTGATCTAAGCTATCCTAGACATATTGATACACATTTTTAATACATTTGCTTAATCACTTATACAAATGAATCTACAACATAAACCATAAAACTTCATTCTATTTCCCTACAAATTTAATCTCAGTGCATCAACTAATGTTCTGGGATGATAGTGTCAGAGACATCTCTCTCATGAGAGACACCAGACATATAGCATATATTTTGTGTTGATACAGTAAGGCAAAACTAGCTGTCTTACAATCAATAGAGGGACTGATTATATATTCAGATCAAAGGAGACTTCTTCCCAGTGTGGCTGTGAGTCTACACCAAACCAGGGCTCTGGGCAGGACACTGCACACCCTAGTAAGTTTCATGTTTTGGGAATAGGCTTATATGCTATAAGAAGAACCACCATTTTCCATCCTACTTCATAACATCTTGTGTCAGTCTCTAAATAATTTGAGCCGGAGTCTGGATTCTCTAAGAACACTGTGAGCAACATGAGGGCAAGCACTGGATGCCCCACCAATACCGCTCTGACTCAGCCTCCTACAATAGAAGAAAGTTGTGATAAGAGACTATTCCCAGGTGCTTAAGAGATAGAAGCATAAACTGCCCCTTGGGACTCCAGATGGCTCTTTTAGGTCCACTGACCCAGAATACGAGTGAGAAACCAAAATGATAGAATCTTTGCACCTTCCACTAAGTGAAAATATGATATATTGTTTAATGGTCACATTCTAATATTTCCTTAGAGATGACATATTACTAGGAAAACAATACAATGAATACACACACACAAAACAACTACACATACTCTTGTAAGTAATTACTGGTATTCGCAGCTGAAAACAAACAACATGGCTTGTAGACCCTGCCCTAGGATCTCTTTTCAGAACCTTCCACATTCTTATGTCTCCTGTCCCCATCTCTCCTAATAGACATTCTGGGAAAGAAGTTAGAAAATATGTACTGAATATTTATGTTGTGCTTAGTTATGCATGAAGCTCTTCACCAGATTTAGAAAATTAAATAAAAATAATAAAAGACTAAACCCTGCCTTCAAAGAGCTCATTGCCATCAGGAGGCAAAGGTCCCACCTTAAGGAGGGGTTCATCATTATACACAGCATCAAAGAACTGAGGACTGGATTGTGTATTACAGACTTGCCAAGGACTTCTGAGGAGAAACAGTACAATGAACAAGGAATAACTGGAAAAACTTCACAGAACGGGTGGCCCTGCAACTAGCCACAAAAAGACGAATAGGATTGTGTGTAGGCAAAGTGCTATTTCCATTTTTTTCAATCATTAAGCTGCACTGAAGCCCACATACATCCTGTTACTTCTATATTCAGAAAAAAAAAATTTAATTCAAAGCCAAAGTTAATCATGGGCCCAGGCCTATGCCTATAGAGAGCTGCCTCCTATTTCCCTGGGGTCTTCCAGGGTGAATAGCCTGACAGAGCTTATCAGGGAAACAGGGTGAATACTAATTAATTTTATGTGCCATTTTCAATAAAAAGATTATTCCTAAATTGCAGGCAAGTTTCGACATACCAAAAAAGCATTTTTGGATACCAAATTAATTTTTTAACTTATGCAGAGGTTTAATTATGATTTTGAAACCCATTTACACCACACACACACACACACACACACACACACATTACAATTATTGAAGCAAAAGGACAAAGTATCCCTCAGATGATGAAGCCTGAGATCCCTGGTGATGAAAGAGAAGAAAAGAAAAAGAAAAAAAGAAAGGAAAAGATAAGAAAAGGGAAGAAAGGAATGAAGGGTTTAGAAACTTAGTGGAACTAGTTGGTATTAAACACTTAATGAACTTCCTAGAAACATGTTTAGGGGCTGGATCTCATGAACTGTAACATCATGACCTGAGCACAAATCTGAGCCACCCAGATGACCGTCAGGTGCTATTCTGATTTAGTTGGTCAAGAATGGGTCCTGAGCATGTGTGCATTTAAGTTTTTTCATGGAAATCCACTCTGCAGCCATGTCTAGTGCGTAAGACTTGAGGTCTCTTAAGAGTTCAAAGTGAGAAAAAGGGGACCAGATGGCAGAGCAGCATGGAAGTTCTCAGCTTCTCTCATCCCTGAAGTGCCACTAGATGAGCACCAAACCATTTGGTGCACCAGGAAACTGATCTGAGGATTAACATAACAATCTACGTAACTTGAGCCACAGAACTTGGCAGGTACACGATGCAGAGGTGAACTGAGGGAGACAGAGGCCATGGGGAGCAGCGTGCAGTTTCTGCAGAGGGAGGGCAGAGAAAGGGAAGCGGAGAGTGTGGCACTGAAGGAGAATATAGGAAAAGCACTCCTCCTGAAAGTAGCTGGAGAAAAAGAGAAAAAACAGAAATACTCACAAAGGACTGAACAAGAAACCTGTTCCCAAAACCATTGAGGGGGAGAAAAGAGGGTTTCAATACCACTACTACTCTATAAACAGGGGAGCACAGAGCTGGAAATTCCAGAGCTAAATACCTGGCTGTGCTCTGGTGGGGAGGAAGGGTGAATCCCCAGAAGCAGGCAGTAAGGTCCAATGGGCTGGTGGTCCACATGGAGAAAAGGAGTTCGCCTGCTTGGTGGGAATCTGGAAGAGGCCATGCAGCCTCCTCCCAGGCAAAGGTCCTAAGGGACCCCGGAAAACAGTCACGTTTGCTAGTATTGAGACAAAGACACAAGAGTGAGGCAAAATCTGGTACCTGCTGTATGCTGAGATTTGCCATAATCTCTGAACTTCTGCCATCATGTGATCACACAAAATTTCTCTGGGGCAAGCCAGCACCTGGCCATTGCTAAGACCTTCTCCCATAAGGTTAGAGCAGAGCCAAGCTGCAGGGTTCTCAGAAGAGAGGGGTTTGGAAACACAGCCCCATTTGAGATAAAATTCAGGAGGGAGGTGCCACCTGGAAGGCTAACAGCTTGGATACAGACAGTATACACAGTGATGTCATGGACACAGACCGACAGAAACCTGAGACAAAGGAGGGGTGTTTGAGTACCGATTGGTGGGAGCACAGAGCTCTTGTGCCAGAGATTAGGAAAGGTGGGTGATGCCATTTTGACCTCTCCAGTGCATGCACATACACGTGCACATGTGTCACACTGATCCACCCTAGAAGCTAAGCAGCGTCACTTACTGGAGAATGGCGCTGTTACACAAGCCCCTCTCAACGGTGCCCTCCAAGCACATGCCCTAGAGGACCACTCCACGTCTTTCCATCTGCTTAATGTATGGACTATAAAGTGCTTCCTAGTTTGAGTTCTATGGGAAACTGGATGTAACTGCATTTGGGTTTCATTTTGTTTGCTGGTCCATCTATTGGAGTTTTTTCTGTTTGTTTTGTTTTTTGTTTGCTTCATTGCTTTTATTTAAATTGTTTATTCCTACTTTTTTTATTTCTTTTTTTGATGAAGGAGAAAATTCCATTTTTATTTTCTTTTTTTTTGAAAAAAATTCTTTTTACTAATTTATTTTTTGATAAAATTTTTATTCCATTTCACTTTCATTTAATTTTATTCTATTGTATACTTTTTTTTAACTTCTAAACTTTTTCCTTCTTTTCTTTCCCTTTTTTCTCTATTCTATCAAGTTTCTTTCAACAACAAGACCAAAACACACCTAGGATCTAGCCTCCTTTATTTGACTTTTGTGTTGTTTTTAATTTTTAATTTAATTTTATTAATTCTTTTTCTCTCTCCAAAATGACAAAATGAAGGAATTTCCCCTACTTCTCCTCCCTCACCCCCCCACACAAAGAAAGAACAGGAAGAAATTACAGCCAAGGGCTTAGTCAACACAGATATAAGCAAGTTGTCTGAACCAGAATTTAGAATCATGATAATAAGAATACTAGCTGGGGTGAAAAAAAGCACAGAATCCCTTTCTGCAGAGATAAAAGAAGTAAAATCCGGTCAGGATGAAATTAAGAATGTTATAACCTAGATGCAATAGCGAATGAATGCCACAGAGGCAAGGATGGATGAAGAAGAGTAGTGAATCACTAATATAGAAGACAAAACATGGAGAAAAATGAAGTAGGAAGAAAAAAAGGGGAATCTAAGGCAAAAGGGAACAATACAATATTTATTTAGAGAACTCAATGATTTATTAAAAAGGAATAACATCTGAATCATAGGAGTATCAGAAGATGAAGAGGAAAAAGAAGTGGTAGAAAGTTTACATGGGCAAATTATAGTGGAAAACTGTCCTAATCTGGGGAAAGGCAGAGACATCAAAATCCAAGAAACAAAGAAACTTCCATTGGATTCAACAAAAACCAACCATCACCGAGGCATATCATAGTCAAATTCATAAAATACACAGACAAAGAAAGAATTATGAAAGCAGCAAGGGGAGAAAAGTCCTTAATCTATGTGGGAAGATAGATCAGGTTTGCAGTAGACCTATCCACAGAAACATAACAGGCCAGAAAGGAGTGGCAGGACAGATCCGAAGTGCTGAATCCGAAAGACATGAAGACAAAAATTCTTTATCCAGCAAGGCTATTATTCAAAATAAAAGGAGAGATAAAGAGTTTCCCAGATAAATAAAAACTAAAAGAGTTCGTCCCATTAAAACTGCGATGCAAGAAATTTTAAGGGGGACTCTCTGAGATGAGAAAAGGTGAAACAAAACAAAAAAGACCAAAAGCACAAAGACTATAAAGGACCAGAGACCACCACCAGAAACCCCACATCTACAGGCAATACAATGGCAATAAATTCATATCTTTCAGTACTCACTCTAAATGTCAATGGACTAAACACTCCAAAAGACATAATGTATCAAAATGGATAAGAAAACAAGATCTATTTATATGCTATTTCAAATAGACCCATTTTAGACCTAAAGACACATTTAGATTGAAAGTAAGGAGATGGAGAGCCATCTATCATGCTAATGCTTGCCAAAAGAAAGCTAGAACTGCCATATTAATATCAGACAAACAAGTTTCTAAAATAAAGACTTTAAGAAGAGATGAAGAAGAACATTATATCATAATTGAGGGGTCCATCCACCAATAATATCTAACAATTATAAACATATATGCCCCCAACATAAAAGAGACAAAATATATAAATCAATTAATCACAAACCTAAAGAAACTCATTGATAACAATACCATAATAGTAGGGTATACAGCAACGGACAGACTGCCTAAAGGAAATCAACAAAGTAACAATGGCTTTGACTGACACACTGCACTGGATGAACTTAACAGATATATTCGAAAGATTCCATCATAAAGCAGCAGAATACAATTTCCTGAGTGCATACAGAACATTCTCCAGAAGAGATCACATACTGGGACACAAATCAGCCCTCAACAAGTACAAAAAGATCAAGATGATACCATGCATATATTCAGATCATGCTATGAGATTCGAAATCAATCACAAGAAAAAATTTGGAAAGACCACGAGCACTTGGAGATTAAAGAACATTTTACTAAAGAATGAAATTCTTTAGTTAACTAAGAAATTAAAGAGGAAATTAAAAAGTACATGGATACCAATGAAAATGATAACATGACAGACCAAAACCTCTGGGATGCAGCAAAGACAGTCCTAAGAGGGAAGTATGTAGCAATCCATGCCTTCCTAAAGAAGAAAGAAAGGTCTCAAATACACAACCTAACCTTACACATTGAAGAGCTGGGGGAAAAAAAAGCAAATAAAGCCTAAAACTAGCAGAAGGAGATAGTAAAGATTAGAGAGGAAGTCGATGATATAGAAAAACAGATCAATGGAACCAGGAGCTGCTTCTTTGAAAGAATTAACAAAATTGATAAAACCCTAGCCAGTTTGATCAAAAAGAAAAAGGACCTAAGAACAAAAGAGGAGAGATCACAATCAACACTGCAGACATAAAAATAATAAAAGATTATTATGAGCATTTATATCCCAATACATTAGACAATCTGGAAGAAATGGACAAATTCCTAGAAACATATAAACTACTAAAACTGAAACAGGAAGATATCAAAAATTTGAACAGACCCATAACCAGTAAAGACATAGAATTAGTAATCAAAAATATTCAAAAACAAACAAACACCAAAAAACAAGACTCCAGGGCCAGATGGCTTTCCAGGAGAATTCTACCAAACATTTAAAGAAGACTTAACACCTATTATTTTGAAGCTGTTCCAAAAAATAGAAATGGAAGGAAAACTTCCAAACTCATTCTACGAGGCCAGCATTACCCTGATTCCAAAAGGAAAGACCCCACTAAAATGGAGAACTACAGACCAATTTACCTGATGAACATGGATGCAAAAATTCTCCAAAAGATACCAGCCAACTGGATCCAACAATACATTAAAAGAATTATTCACTATGACCAAGTGGGATTTATACCTGGGATGCAGGGCTGGTTTAATATCTGCAAAGCAATCACATTACATCACATTAATAAAAGAAGGAATAAGAACCATATGATCCTCTCAACACATGTAGAGAAAGCATTTGACTAAATATAACATCCTTTCTTAACAAAAATCCTCAATAAAGTGGGGATAGAAGGATTAAACCTCAAATCATAAAAGCCATATATGAAAGACACACTGTTAATACAATCCTCAATGGGGAAAAACTGAGAGCTTCCTCCTAAGGTCAGGAATATGACAAGGATATCCACTCTCATCACTTTTATTAAATACAGCATTGGAAGTTCTAGCCTCAGACAACACAAAGAAATAAAAGGCATCCAAATCTGCAAGGAGGAAGTCAAACTTTCACTCTTTGCATACGACATAATACTCTATGTGGAAAACCCAAAAGATTCCACCAAAACTGCTAGAACTGGCCCATGAATTCAGCAGGAAATAAAATCAATGCACAGAAATTGGTTTCCTTTCTATACACCAATCATGAAGCAGCAGAAAGAGAAATCAAGGAATCGATCCCATTTACAATTGCACCAAGAAAACCTAGGAATAAACCTAAACCAGGAGGTGAAAAATCTTTACACTGAAGACTACAGAATGCTTATGAAAGAAATTGAAGAAGACACAAAAAAATGGAAAATTATTCCATGCTCAAGGATTGGAAGAACAAATATTGTTAAAATGCCAATGCTACCCAAAGTAATCTACATATTCAATATAATCCCTATGAAAATAACAACAGAATTCTTCACAGAGATAGCAGAGATAGAACAAACAATCCTAAAATTGTATGGAACCTGAAAAGACCCCGAATATCTCCAAACAGCCAAAGCAATATTGAAAAAGAAAAACAAAGTTGGAGGCATCACAATTTTGGACTTTAAGATTTATTATAAAGCTGTAATCATGAAGACATTATTATTCTGGCATAAAAACAGACACAGAGAACAATGAAACAGAATAGAGAACCAAGAAACAGACCCACAAACATATGGCAGGAAAGCAGGAAAAACAAAACAGGAAAGAATATTGAATGAAAAAAAGACCATCTCTTCAGCAAATGGTGTCATTTTGCAAATGACATATCAGAAAATGACTAGTATCCAAAATCTATAAAGAACTTATCCCCCCAAAAAACAAATAATCCAGTGAAGAAATGGGCAAAAGACCTGAATAGACACTCTTCTAAAGAAGACATCCAGAGGGCTAACAGACACATGAAAAAATGCTCAACATCACTCCACTCCATCACTCCAAGGAAATACAAATCAAGACCACAATGAGATACCACTCACACCTGTCAGAATAGCTAAAATTCACAACTCAGGCAGCAACAGATGTTGGCAAGGATGGGAGAAAGAGGAACCCTTTTGAACTGCTGGTGGGAATGCAAACTGGTGCAACCACTCTGGAAAACAGATGCAGGTTCTTCAAAAAATAAAGAGACCTACCCTATGACCCACCAACTGCACTACTAGGTGTTTATTCAAAGGATACAGGTGTACTGTTTCAAAGGAACACATGCACCCAAATGTTTAAAGTGGCTCTATCGGCAATAGCTAAAGTACGGAAAGAGCCTAAATATCTATAGACTAATAAATGGATTAATAAGAGGTGGTGTGTGTATTATATATAGATATATAATATAATATATACATATATATATTCTACACAATGGAATGAGGTATATATACGTGTGTGTGTATATATATATATATATATATATATATATATATATATACATGCAGATTTAAAGTGAAGTTGTTGAAAAGCATTTATCATGTAAATGGAAATGAAAAGAAAGCCAGGGTAGCAATGCTTATATTGGAGAGAACAGACTTTATTTTTTTTAATGTTTTTTATTTATTTCTGAGAGAGAGACAGCACGAGCAGGGAAGGGTTAGAGAGAGAGGGAGACAGAATCGGAAACAAGCTCCAGACTCTGAGCTAGCTGTCAGCACAGAGCCCAACATGGGGCTCAAACCCACAAACTGTGAGATCATGACCTTAGTCAAAGTCAGATGCTTATCCGACTGAGCCACCCAGGTGCCCGGATAAAAGATATATCTGATAGTCATTTTCCTTTGAAGACTGTCATGAAGAGAAAAGTAATTCCAGCAAACTTAAGGAAGGTCAGATGTCTTCCCAGGGAAATTTTACAGACATATAAAGAAAAGTTAATAACTATTCTTTTCAAACTGTTCCAAAAAATTGAAATGAAGGGAAAACTTCCAAACTTATTCTTTGAGGCTAGCATTACCTTAATTCTGAAACCAAATAAATATCCCATTAACAGAGAATTATAGGACAATATCTCTGATGAACATGGATGTAAAAGTTCCCAACAAGATTCTAGCAGAGAGAATCCAATAGTACATTAAAAGAATTGTTAATCACAATAAGGTAGGATTTATTCCTGGGCTGCAAAGGTAGTTCAGTATTTGCAAATTAATCAATGTTCTACCCCACATTAGTAAAAGAAAGGATAAGAACCATTACAATGTCTATATACTACCCAAAGCAACCTACACATTTAATGCAATCCCTATCTAAATACTAGCATTTTTTGTAGAGCTAGAACAAACAATCCTAAAATTTGTATGGAACCACAAAAGATCCCCAATAGTCAAAGCAATCTTGAAAAAGAAAACCAAAGCTGGAGGCATCACAATTCCAGACTACAAACTATATTACAAAGCTGTAGACATCAAGACAGTATGGTACTGGCACAAAAACAGACACAGAGATCAATGGAATAGAATAGAGAACTCAGAAATAAACCCACAACTATATGGTGAACTCATCTTCAACAAAGCAGGAAAGAATATCTAAAGAAAAAAAAAATCTCTTCAACAAAAGGTATTGGGAGAACTGAAGAGCAACATGTAAGAGAATGAAACTGGACCACTTTCTTACACCGTACAGAAAAATAAATTCAATATGGATGAAAGATATAAATGTGAAGCAAAAACTATCAAAATTCTAGAGAACACAGGCAACAATCTCTTTGACCTTGCCAGAGTAACTTACTAAATATACGAACTATTGTGACCTCATGAAGATAAAAAGGTTCTGCACAGCAAAGAAAACAATCAACAAAACTAAAAGGCAACCTATGAAATGGTAGGAGATGTTTGGAAATGAAATATCTGATAAAAGGTTAGTATCTAAACTCCATAAAGAACTTATTAAACTCAATACCCAAAAAACAAATAATCCAGTTAAGAAACAGGCTGAAGATATGAATAGACATTTTTCCAAGTAAGACATACAGATGGCTAACAGATACATGAAAAGATGCACAATATCCTTCATCATGAGGGAACTACAAATCAAAATCATAATAAGATACCACCTCACACCTATCAGAATGGCTAAAATTAACAACACAGGAAACAACAGATATTGGCAAGGAGGTGGAGAAATGGGAACCCTCTTGTACTGTGGATAGGAATGCAAACTCGTGCAGCCACACTAGAAAACAGTATGGAGGTTCTTCAAAAAATGAAAAATAGAACTACCCTATGACCCAACAATTGAACTACTAGGCATTTATCCAAATGATACAAAAATACTGATTCACAGGGGCACATACACCCTGATTTTTATAGCAGCATTATCAACAATAGCTAAATTATGGAAAAAGCCCAAATGTCTATTGGCTGATGAATGGATAAAGAAGAGGTGGATACACACACACACACACACACACACACAAAATGGAATATTACTCAGCCAAAATGGAATGAAATCTTGCCATTTGCCACAATGTTGGTGGAGCCAGAGTATATTGTGCTAAGCAAAATAAGTCAGAGAAAGACAAATACCATATGATTTCACTCCTATGAGGAATTTAAGAAACAAAACATACCAACATAGGGAAAGGAAGGAGAGAAAAGAGATGAAAGCAAACCATAAGAGGCACTTTTTAAATTTTTTAAAAATAATTTAATTTTGAGAGAGAGAGAAGAGTGAAACCAGGGGAGAGGCAGAGATAGAGGGAGATGCAGAACCTGAAGCAGGCTTCAGGCTTTGAGCTATCAGCACAGAGCACTATGTGGGGCTTGAACTCATGAAGTGTGAGATCATGACCTGAGCTGAAGAGGCTTTACTGACTTAGCCACCCAGCCCTAGGAGACTCTTAACTACAGGGAACAAACTAAAGGTTGCTGGAGAGGAGATGGGCAGGCGTGGGCTAAATGGGTATTTAGCAGGGCATTTGCTATGCAATATTACATGATATGTTAACTAAGTAGAATTTAAATAAAACCTTGAGGGGCCACCTGGGTGGCTCAGTCGGTTAGGCATCCAACTTCGGCTCAGGTCATAATCTAACGGTTTGTGGGTTCGAGCCCTGTGTTGGGCTCTGTACTGACTGCTCAGAACCTGGAGCCTGTCTTCAGACTTTGTGTCTCCCTCTCTCTCTGACCCTCCCCTGCTGACACTGTCTCTCTCTCTCTCTCAGAAATAAATAAATAAGGGGCGCCTGGGTGGCTTAGTCGGTTAAGCGTCTTACTTTCACTTAGGTCATGATCTCGCGGTTCGTGGTTTCGAGCCCCGCGTCGGGCTCTGTGCTGACTGCCAGCTCAGAGCCTGGAGCCTGTTTCAGTCTGTGACTCCCTCTCTCTCTGACCCTCCCCTGCTCACGCTGTCTCTCTCTCTCTCCTAGAAAAACAAATAAATAAATAAATAAATAAATAAATAAATAAATAAATAAATAAATAAATAGCTTGAAAAAGCATAAAACAAAAGTTAAGGAGAGCAAAACCAAGGGACAAAGCTCTATGAGACGTGTGCTTCTGAGGCAAGGAATGTGGAATGAGACAGGGAGCTGAGATAGCTGGGGCAAGTAACGAGTATAAGGAATAAAATCCAAATGACAATATCTGCTTATTGTGGCTCAGGTCCTTTTTGCATCTGGGCTCAGCCAAGATAAAATGCAGGGAAAGTGATGAGTACACCTGTAAGGAAGTGAGTCTAGATCTCAGCTCTTCCGCAGCACAGAACCTCCTTTAGAGTGTTGGTCTTGGTACTCCTGTCCCATGCATGGCATCTGCAGCCAATGACCATGTCAGGGGCCAATCCTTCTCAGGTATCTCAAGGTGAAGGCTGTCCTCATTGCCTGTCTGGCATTGTGATATCAGTGGGAACCATCTCCAAGCCCTGCTTGAAGAGGTAGGAGAAATAGGCTCCAGAGTTCCTGCATTAGGGAAAACTTTGTGCATGGTTTAGTCGTCCATTCTGCCCAAGGGGATACAGGTTCAGCATTGAAACCTCACTAGCCTCTTTCTTCTTTAAAAGTAAAAAAATCAAAAACAATGAAATTAATTTTTGTTGGTTTTCTCCAGAATGGCAAATAAATAGCAATTGTTGATGAAAAAAGCTAAGAAATCTAATTCTAATATCTAATTCTGTAGTTGGAGACAATAATTTTCTTTCTTCTCACATTGCTTGGATAAAAATTTCTCTAGTGAAATTGTTATTTCACTTCCACAAGTGAAAAGTTAAAGAAGACAAAATCAAGATGCATAAACTGTGGAAAAATTCTGAGACAAAAATTTTGTTGGAATTTGTTATTCCAAAAATTTGTTGGAAGATGTTGGATAGTAAATTCATAAGCTCTGAGTGGGAGTGAACATCCCTGAGGGCTTTCTGGCTTGTATCTTCTTCTTTTTCTTTTTTTTTAAGTCTTGGTAATGATTTTCTCCACATTGCACTGGATATGGGGTGGACAACTATGTCTGTGGAAGAGCCCCCTCTCCCTATTTAAGAGAAAATCAAGGATTGTTTTTCTTTGTTTTGATAGATTCATGAAAAACTTGAAATTCAGAATACAGTGTACAAAAATCAAATGTATAATCAAAGGGAATTACATTTGGACTCTGATCCAATGAGGAGAAAGACAGTAAAGGCAGAGACCCTTTCCTTTGACCCATTTACATCACTAGGTACACTAAGATGGCAGGATATTGTGTGATACTGAATGAGTTAATGTGGAATACTACAGTGTGGAGTGAATCTGGTAAAATCTTTATGAGATGATATCCACATAATCCCAAAATGCACATCATTGAAATATGCACTGTTTATAAATATGCAGCTTTATGACTCCTTGACAAACACATTCACCCTTTATTAATGTACACAATTATTGCCCTCATCATTCAACCAGCCTTCAGTATAAACTAAAATCAATAAGTTCACATAGCTTCCTTCCACAAATTTGTGCTTAAACTTTGGTAAAAAACAAAAACAAAACAACAACAACAACAACAACAAAACAGTTGATGGAGGGAAGTTCTCTTAAAGTTAATAGCAAAGGAAGAAAGGAACACTTAGCAAAACACTATAAATGCAGAAACCCAGAGCAATATCACATTTGCTTCCTTGATAAGTGGCTGTAGATATCTATAGACCATCCCCACACCCTGACATCTTACTGCACATCAACATACTGGGATTATACCCATTTGGAAATAATGATTAATCAGCAGGGGTTCTGTTATATTATTATGGCATATTCTTACTATCTGAATAAGATGAAACTTAATAGAATTTGGAACAAAACCAAGAAAAATTTCAACAGAAAACCTATACATCCATGAATTTTTATTAATGTTTGTCTAGAGTAGTGCTGCCATTTATAGGCTTCATCCATGTGGTCAGGAAAGAAAAGACAATGTGACCTACTACACCATACCCTGTCATTTCACCTGAAACAGGAGTGAGATGATGCTTCTTTGTCTACCCAACTCAGCTGGTTCTGCCTTTGCTAGTTCAAATTCCTATACACACTGCTGCATGTAAGCTTCAAAATCATTCATGGCTTGGACAGTAGAATAGAGATTATTTCTTCTTTATGAACATGATTCTATTTCTGTTTTATTATTATTACTAACACTCAGTAATAGTAATAATATGGAGATATTTAAAACTTTATTACAGATATTAAAAAAGGGATCAGAGATGCCAGTGGTTCACCTATGAACGGCTGAGAAGAAAAAGGTCTGGGAGGCCTCTGGGCCAATTGCACTTAGGGGACTCAGAAAAGGAGTTGAATTGGTTAAAAGTTTTAGACTCAGTTTGAGTCAACAAGGTGAAGTGGCTGCTAAAGAAACTTCTTTAGACCAGTTAACAGAGGTACAATGTCATATCCATGAGGGTGGTAGGCCAGCCCTCTCATATATCAAGAGTAATGCATCCAATTCTGGACAACAGGATAGAAAAAAAAATGGCAGCCTATTAAGAGGTGCTGGACTAAAATAGTTAAGGGCCTATAAAGGTATGATCTAGGACACAATTGAAAGCAGAGAAGACATTTAGCTGAAGGAAGATTTTGGAGAGCTAATGGAAACTGTATTGAAATAGTTGAAAGGTATCGGGCAGAGGAGGGAATAAGCATATTGTATGGCTTTCGGAGGCCAAAGTCCAGATGGTAGACATTGTAAGATATAAGCTCTTTACTCCATAAAAAGGGATCATTTTGACCATCTGAGAAGGTTGTCAACTCCCTATCACAACAGTGCTTGAGTAGAGACTGAACATCCACTTAGGGAGGATACAGTGTCAGATGGAATGAACTTAAAGGTGCTTCCAATGCAGCAATTACTCTCATGCAATTCCCCCAATTCTCCATTTCTAACTGAAGGTCACCAGAAAGGGCAGGTCTTCTTGTGTAACTTTCATCCCTACTTCATTTTCTTTTCATTTTCCAAAACTGCAGTTCTCATCACAGGGTGCAATAGCACACCGTCTTCTCATGCTTTCTTGCTCCCTTGAGGAATGTGTTCCAGTTTGGGTAATTACATTCTGCCAGCCTAAATTATCCTTGCAGTTTACACTGAGTAAGGCATTTTTCTTTAATATCTATCCTAAATTGTTGCATAGTGTTTCTGTGTACCAGTAAATATTACATACAGGCCAAGGTAATAGTCAGAACCTTGGAAAGAGCCCACCCTATTTATAGGAGAACAAGGAAAGATTAAAACTAATTAAAATTTACCTTGATTATTCATACTCCTTCTGCATGTTTGGGCCTTTATGCTAGCAGTTAAGGAAAATTGGCTTCATGTAACCTGCACTTACTTTCCTGAGTTTTGTGAATTGTTTCAGCTCCCATACCTATCTAATTCCCACTTCACCAAACGGGCACCCCAAAATAGGCTTGTGAGTGGCAGAAAAGAGTGATAATGCAGGAATGTAAAGCGGGGGGTAGGGGGGAGGTTGAGGTTTTGGCCTGAACTCCTTCATCATGGAGGTAATTTTTAAATACAGCTCTGCAAATTCTATCACAGTCATGGCCACTCCTGTCAGAGGCTGTATCTTTATATATATGTATTTTTTTTTCTTTTGCTTGTCTGCCTCCTTATTAAGAGTATTTATTCTAGTTACTTTCATTGCTGACCTTGGGAGTTGGTTTATTGCAAATATTATTTCTGTTGTTTGCTTGCTCTCAGTCTTATTCTCATACACATATACTCTCTTTCTGGTCTCTGACCTCATTCCTTAATGATCCCAGTATCTCGAGACCGCATTTTTTTCCCATCAGCAAATCATTTTTTCCATCTATGTTCTGCATTGGGCAAGAGGCACAGGAGGCACACATCAGCTGGTTTGGAGATCATGAGCATCAGCGAAGAGTCTGCATATGCTGGTACTTACTACAGTGTGTGATAGCTTATCAACTATTGGCTCTGAAGGTTAAGAAAGCACAGGTGGGTCTGCTCTCCTCATCTCTCCAGGGTTCACACAAGGTCTAAAATAAATGGGTGTCCAGGAAATACTGTTTGAACTAATACGAACTGAATGGAAGAAGTGAACTGTATGCGTGAAACTCTAAACTTTAATACTCCCAAAGCCCTCTTGGACATCTGCCCATGGTTCAGAAGCCCTTTCTCTGATTTCTAGCTCGCCTTCCTCCTCTTTTCAGACAAATCTTAATTTCTCTATTTCTGTCTTTTCCAAAGCAGAGATGCCTCCCTATAAACATATAGAGACATAAAAGAAATATTCTTTGCCCTTTTAAGATTTAGTTCTTTTTCTTTTGCCATTTCTTGCTGGGTGGGTCAAGATGTTCATTTAATTATTCATGTATTTATCTTTCATTTGGCAAATCTTTATGGAAAAGCACAAACTAGAATGGTGTGACTTCCAGAGGTACAGAGATAAGGTCTGTGATCATGAAACATTTAGAGAAGAAGAAAATATTATTTATACAAAGAATTCTTTAATTTTTATTCTAAGGAAGAAACGCTGAGAATGAGAAAAGAGTATGACAGAGAAAACAAAATTCCAAAGTCCTTCAGTGAGGCCAAGAGGTGGCCATGAGGCAATCTCTGATGTTCAGATGGGAACTGTTATATCAAGCCCTCCACACTTGAGAGTGTTCTCAGTCCCTGGGCTGGAGAGGGTGGAGAGAGGAGTTACTCGCTAAGAATTAGGAGACCTCAGTTCTTGCTTAGACCCTGCCACAGACTCCATGTGGTCTGGGGAGAGGCCTTTTCTTTCTGGGCCTCTAATTCTCTGAAAGCAAAGCAGGCAGATGGCATAATGCTCTCTCTGGTCCTTCAGGCTCTGACATGTTTTGTTTCTTGGGGCAGATGCCTTAACTTAGAGCAAACAGCAGGTAGGTATGACTGGGCTGCTATTTAGGCCTAAAGTTGCTAATTAGGCATGAACACTACATACATTTTATTTCATCTGAACTTTAGATAATTTTTGCTTTACAGTTTACTCTTTCCTCTGTACAATTTCCCTATCTATTCTAAACTGATTCACAAATGGTTGCAAGAATTTGGGGGCTTACGTTGGATGTTTTGCAATTCAGACAAGTGATTAGAATATTCCCAGCACATACACTTAATCAAAACAAGCCCAATTAAGCTCACTACTCCAGATTCCACCTCATTAGCTTTCTGTTCCTAAAATATAACAGATGTCATTGCTGCAGGCCCGGAGGTACAGACACATTTTTCAGCTAAGCACTTACAATGCAACCTAAGTTAGAGGAAGATTTAATTATTACTTTCATTGTCATGGCTTCCTGTGGAAGCTCATTTTTCACTTAATAGCAATCTCTTTCTACCTAGTTGCCCACTGCCACCAAAATAACGTGCCTTTCTCCTCCAATAGTGAGTTCATAAAAAGTCTCATTCCTATCCTCTTCTTTTTTTGCCTGGTAAATTGATTTTGGTTGTTCCTGGATTTATCTGACCCTGCACTTTTTATTAAGTGAATGGAAGGAGGAAGATGTGGCATGCACTGACTCCCTCACCTCTCTTAGTAATACCGGGGCTTGCTTATTGGCTAGTCAGACACCTGTACTCAGAGAAAGGTTCACATCTCTATGTATTGCTGCTGCACTTGGGACAATATTGTATTACAGTCCTTAGTTTGCACTGCAATTCCTTATATGCATTTGCTCCTTCTCAAGGCCATCAAACACATCTAATCCTGAACCCCAACCTATTTCTCTTCATATCCCCAGCTCTAAGCACACCCTGGCACAAAGTAGATACTTGTTTTTAAAAATGAATGGAAAATTACATAATGAAATGGATCCAGCTCAGTGCTGGGCAACAGAAGAAACAAAATGCTTTATGTGAAAGAGAGAGCTAGTAACTGACTTTTGTAAGTGGAATAATTAGTGATTATTTGTCCAACAAGTGGGTAACTGTAAATCTGTCTTATACATTATTCACAGGTTTAATCCATTTTTCTAATCAATGTAAGCGTTACTTCACTAGGCCTTGGGTTTTTTTTTTTAATTACATACGTTGTCAATTGTTGTGGAAATGCCATATTTTGAGGTTCTAATATTCAGGGAAGGAATAAGCACTCTGGCATGTCACAAATATTAGCCGACTCCTGTGCTTTCCCTCACAGGCCAAAGGAAAATGTCAGATAGAACCTCCTATTCAAGGTAAATTAGGCACCTTACAGGTTTCAGGATGGGTTTATTTGTGGGTATGTCTCTTTCGCCTCTTCCCTTCATTTTTTATTTCTAAGTAAGTACTTATTTTCTTAAAAAAAGTATAGGCAGTTATTTTTCCTAGAAATATTAAATAGTGAGACTCCAAAATAGCCACCTGCACCACAGATGTATCTCTTGTTTAGATCTGCAGGCGACCCTGGGCTTCGAATTCATAATCTACTAAGGGGTTAAGTAAGATACACACCATACATACACATACCGCGAGATTATAAAAATATGATCCATAGTTTTTAAAACTGACAAAAACTTATATATCCAACTGAGTGCCTTTCTCTTTCCTTGAGTCTCCTTGGTGAGTGAAAAATAATTTCAAGAATGCTAACACTGCTGAAAACTTTCCAAGGCCTCTTTTAGGAAATTTCTAGAGAGCCATGTATTAGCTCAGGCTGCCATAACACAGTGCCATGGACTGGTGGCTTCAACACTAAAAGTGTATTTGTCACAGTTCTGAAGGCTATGAAATCCAATATCAAGGTGCCAACCACTTTAGTTTCTTCTAAAGGCCCACCTCCTGCCATCTTGTCACTAAGTTCTCACATGGCCTCTTTGTGCATGTGTGTGTGCGTGTGTGTGTGTGTGTGAGAGAGAGAGAGAGAGAGACAGAGAGAGAGACAGAGAGAGAGAGAGACAGAGAGGGAGAGGAAGTGAAAGCACATGTGCCAGTGAGCTCTCTGGCATCTTCTTATAAGGGTACTAATCCCATGGAACCAGTGCCTGACCCTTATGATGTCATGTAATATTAATTACCTCCATGAAGTCATTACTGCCAAATACAGTCACATTCAGGGGGTAAGTAAGGTGCCATGACAGGAATTCGATGGGGAGACAAAAACATTCAGTCCATTAACAAGCAGTTAAAGAAAAATAATACAAAATTTCAAGTGGATTGCCTTGGAAAATCAAAGACTTGGTGTTTCAAAAGGAGAAAGCATCACCTGTATTTTTTGTTTTTAGTCACCCTTACTCATCTGACTTATTTAGTTGACTTGGCTTTAAATAATCTTTGGCAGTTTATTATCAATATGTAAAAAAAAGTCACTATTGAAGAATGCATGTACTACAGAGTCTGAAGACAGTTTTCAAGTAGGAATTTGATATTTATGTAGAATGATTACAGCATTATTGGAATTAGTGCACAGGCATCTAGGTTGATTCTGATATAGGGGAAAGCATTTAATCAGATCAAAAATGTGGGTTATGTTTATCCAGGCAACCAATGGTCTGTGTATCTAGTAACACCTTCCAGTCATAACATATCTACAACACACCTGTAATTAAATAGCATCACGTCATAGAAAAGCAGCAGAGCATACTGAAGTTAAATACTGATGCTTTTATTTTTGGATTCCTTGAAAGTAGGACACTATTTGTCTTGTTTATGACTTTATCTCTAGGGTCTTGAATAATGCTGAACACAAACTGGGTGCTTAATAAATGCTTACTGAATTGAATAGGTAGGTTATTCTCTAAAAGGCCAACTAAGTGGGTTCTGTTAAACCTGAAGCCCTTTTAATATAAAGCAAGAATTGACAAACAGTATCCCTGGGGTCAAATCGGGCCTGCCATCTGCTTTTGTGAGGACTATAAGTTGTGAATGATTTTTACATTTTTAAATGGTTGGGTTGGGGGGAGCTCTGGGTGGCTCAGTCGGTTAAGCTTCCGACTTTGGCTCAGGTCATGATCTCACGGTTTGTAGGTTCGAGTCCCGCATCGGGCTCTGCGCTGACAGCTAGCTCAGAGCCTGGAGCCTGTTTCAGATTCTGTGTCTCCTTCTCTCTCTCTGACCATCCCCTGCTCACATTGTCTCTCTTTCTCTCTCTTAGAAATTAAAAAAAATTATAATTAATAAATAGGGTGGAAATCAGAAGAATAAAAGTTTGTGCCATTTGAAAATTATGTAAAATTCAAATTTTAATGTGCATTATTAGACTATAGTATAAATATGGTGATTTTTATTAACAAATCTAAGACTCAGTAGGAAGAAATTTTATCTAAAAGGATAATTGCAAGGGGTGGGCAGAGAGAGGGACTGTTGTAATAGGAAGAGGGAAACCATAGCAATAGAAAGAGAGCTCTGACTATGAGATCACCAAGCTTCTCAAGGGTTAAGCACAAAGGAATTTTCTTTTGTATAAAGAAATAAACAAAATTATAAAGAACCAAATGTGGAAGTAAGTTTAAAAGTTGGTGTGATGAATAGTAAATGGAATGTCAGAATGTTTTATGCTGAGGTCAACCTATTTTCTTCTTCTTTTTATATAGTTTTAAATGTTTGTTTATTTTTGAGAGAGAGAGAGAGAGAAAGGGAGAGCAGTGGAGGGGCAGAGAGAGAGGGAGACACAGAATCCTAAGCAGGCTCCAGGCTCTGAGCTGTAAGCACAAAGCCAGACGCAGGGCTCAAACTAACAGACTGTGAGATCATGGCTTGAACTGAAGTCGGATGCTTAACCAACTGAGCAACCCAGCCTCCCGTAGGCCAGCCTGTTTTCTGGGAGAAGCCCTTAAAGAGGGGCTGTATGCTGGTTGAAGGTGGATCAAAGATCAGAGGCTTGGGGGAAGGTGAGACTGTTAACCAATGTTTGGTTTAAAATTATTTTGTTCCCATTTATCAATGGAAACAAGAGTTTAGCTAATTATTTCTGAAGCAAAAAAAAAAATGGGAATCTGGAGAATTTGTGCCTGGTCTTAGGATGGGTAAACAACGGACCCATCCAGGAGTCTTATCTAAGTCATATGGATAAGGGTGGTTCTTTGCAGTAAGCTGTTTCCTAGAGGACAACAGGGTAGGGAGATTTCTTAATCTCTCTGTTGTCCAGGACCATAGGACTCAGGTGAAATTTATCATGTCAGTAGCCACAGCCATCTACTCATATATTGTTGGTGGTTGCTTCTAGGCTATGAGGCAGGGTTGAGTAGTTATACAGAGACTGGTTAGTTCACAAAGCTCAAGCAGTTACTATCTGTCCTGTTATAGAACAAGTTTGCTGACTCCTAATATAAAGGAAGTGGGGTGGGGGAGAGAGTTTGGCTGAATTGGTGAAAATTCTGTAATAAGTAATGAACTAAAAGAAATTTAGCTTAAAAAAAATGTAGCTTATTAAACTCTTATTCAACCTTCCTGAATTCAGTGACATCTCCAGAAAGGCATTACTTTCTGATTTCTGCTAAAGGCTGTGTTGAGTGCCTCCTTCATGTGCCTCCACACCCTCCAATGACTCCCTCCTAGTACTTACTCACTGTATTGTAAACATCTGTCTCTTCCCCATCTAATTCCTTGAGAGAACAATAAGACTTTGCCCTCTTCTTTGAAATCTTAACACTAAGAAGAAAACCTGGAATTCTGAAGAATGAAGAAAATAATACACACAAATTTTAATGTTCAAAGTCATTGCTAAAAACATACAAGCATACCTCAGAGACCCTATGATTCAGTTCCAGACCACCACAATTAAGTGGATATCATAATAAAACAAGTCAAATGAACTTTTTGGTTTCCCAGAGCATATAAAAGTTATGTTTACACTACACTGTAGTATCATAAGTGTGCAATCATGTTATATCTAAAAAAAAACAATGCACACACCTTAATTTAAAATATTTTACTATTGTCAAATGCTATCACATTTTGAGCTTTTTGATCTGCGTGTATTTCAGTTGAAGTTCTTGCCTCTAGGTTGATAGCTGCTGACTGATCCAGGTGGTGGTGGCTGGAGGTTGGGGTGGCTGTGGCAATTTCTTAAAATAAGACAATAAAGTCTTCCCCATCGACTGACTTCCTTTCACAAATAATTTCTCTGCAGCATGTATCATTTTACCCACAGAACCTCTTTCAGTTTGGAGTCAGTCTTTCAAAACCTGATGCTGCTTTATCATCTAAGTTTATGTAATATTCTAAACCCTTTGTTTTCATTTCAACAATCTTCACAGCATCTTCACCACGTGTAGACTCCATCCCCAGAAACCATGTTATATGCTCATCCAGAAGAAGCAACTCATCCCAAGACTGGAGCAATCCGATCACAACTTCAGGCTCCACTTCTCATTCTAGGCCTCTTGCTGTTTCCACCACACCTGCAGGTACTGCCTCCACCGCAGTCTAGAAACCCTCAAAGCCATCTGTGAGAAGGCTGGAAACAACTTCTTCCAAACTCCTGTTACTGCTGATACTTTGACCTCTTCCCATGAATCATGAATGTGCTTAATGTCATCTAGAATGGTGAAAACTTTCCAGAAAATTTTCAACTTAATTAGCCAAGATTCATCAGAATAATCACTATCCATGGCAGCTATAGCCTTACAAATTGTATTTATTAAATAATAAGACTTTAAAGTCAAAATTACTCCTTAATCCATGGGCCACAGAATGGATGTTATATTAGTGGACATGAAAACATTAATCTAGTATACCCCTGCCAAAATGCTTGGGTGACCAGGTACATTGTCAATTAGTATTGTCAATATTTGAAAGGCATCTTTTTTTTTTTTTTTTCTGGGCAGTAGGTCCCAACAGTGGGCTTAAAATATCGAGTAAACCATGTTGTAGACAAATGTACTGTCATCCAGTCTTTGCTGTTCCATTTATAGAGCACAGGAAGAACAGATTTAGCATAATTCTTAAGGGCCCTACCATTTTAAGACTGGTAAATGAACACTGGCTTCACCTTCAAGTCACCAGCTGCATTAGCCCCTGACATGAGAGTCCACCTGTCCTTTGAAGCTTTGAAGCCAGGCATTGAGGCACTGACTTCTCTCTAGCTATGAAAGTCCTAGATGACATCTTCTTCCAATAGCTGTTACAACTACACTGAAAATCTGTGGTTTATGTAGCCATTTTCCTGAATTATCTTAGATAATCTTCTGGATAATTTGCTGCAGCTTCTATATCAGCACTTGCTGCTTCACCTTGCACTTTTATGTTACAGAGAAGGCTTCTTTCCTTACACTTCATGAACCAACTAGTGCTAGCTTCACACTTCTTCTACAGCATCCTTACCTCTCAACTTTCATAGAAATGAAGAGAGTTAAGACCTTTCTCTGGATTAGGCTCTAGCTTATAGAAATGTTGTAGCTGCTTTGATCTGCTATCCAGCCCACAAAAATTTACTCCATATCAGCAATTAAGCTGTTTTGCTTTCTTATCATGAGTTCATTGGAGTAGTACTTTTAGTTTCCTTCAAGAAATTTTCCTTTGCATTCACAACTTAGCTTACTGTTTGGTACAAGAGGCCTAGCTTTCGTCCTATCTTCCCTTTCGACATGCTTAATAAAGGACCAGTATCCAAAATATATAAGGAACTCACCAAACTACACACCCCAAAAACAAATAATCCAGTGAAGTAATGGGCAGAAGACATGAACAGACACTTCTCCAAAGAGGACATCCAGATGGCCAACAGACACAGGAAATGATGCTCAGTGTCACTCCTCATCAGGGAAATACAAATCAAAACCACACTGAGATACCACCTCACGCCGGTCAGAGTGGCTAACATGAACAAATCAGGAGACTATAGATGCTGGCAAGGATGTGGAGAAATGGGCACCCTCCTACACTGTTGATGGGAATGTAAACTGTGCAGCCCCTCTGGAAAACAGCGTGGAGGTTCCTCGAAACATTAACAACAGAACTCCCCTATGACCCAGCAATAGCACTGCTAGGAACTTACCCAAGGGATACAGGAATGCTGATGCACAGGGGCACATGTATCCCAATGTTTATAGTAGCACTTTCAACAATAGCCAAATCATGGAAAGAGCCTAAGTGTCCATCAACTGACAAATGGATCAAGAAGATGTGGCTTATCTATACAATGGAATACTACATGGCAATGAGAAAGAATGAAATCTGGCCATTTGTAGCAACGTGGATGGAACTCGAGGGTGTTATGCTGAGTGAAGTAAGTCAGGCAGAGAAAGACAGATATCATATGTTTTCACTCATAAGTGGAACAGGAGAAACTTAACAGAGGACCATGGGGGAGGAAAAGGGGAGAAAATAGTTGGGGAGAGGGAGAGAGGCAAAACATGAGAGACTCTTGAATTCTGAGAACTGAGAGTTGATGGGGGTGGGGGACAGGGGAAGGGGAGTCATGGGCATGGAGGAGGGCACTTGTTGGGATAAGCACTGGGTGTTATATGGAAATGGAAGAAATAAACTATAAAAGAAAATAACCATGAAAGAAAAAAATCACTTTTAGCTTTTGATTTAAAGTGAGAGCTGTGTCATTCTCACTTCACTTGAACACTGAGAGGCCATTGTAAGGTTAGTAATTGGCCAATTTCAATATTGTTATGTCTCAGGGAATAGGGAAGCCAAGGAGAGGGGAAAAGATGGGAGAAGAATGAGTCTGTGGAGCACTGAGAACACACAATATTTATTGATTAAGTTTGTCTTCTATGTGCAAGGGTTCACGGAGCCCAAAATAACTCCAATGATAAAATCAAAGACCACTGACCACCATAACAAATATAATATTAATGAAAATTTTGAAATATTGAGAATTACAAAAATGTGACAGAGACAAAAAATGAGCAAATGCTATCGGAAAAGTGGCTCCAACTGACTTGCTTGAGGCAGGGTTGCCACAAACCTTCAATCAGTAAAAAATGCAGCATCTATGAAGAACAATAAACCAAAATGCAATGCAGTGAGTTCTGCCTGTATGGCCAAAGACAAGTCTGGCACCAGGGAGAAGGTAAGAACAATCTCTAATCACACTGTGCATATGCAAATAGCTACTGTTAGAGTGCAGAGAAACACTTTGTTCTCTTTACTAGGTTAAATATGCCTCTCCACAAATGTGTTAACAACCCTCCTTTGCTCAGCAAATCCTCTTTTCATGAGCTGTTCAAAGGTAAACTTTGGATTATCATAACCTCCACATCTGTGTGCCTCTGTTAAACTCATCTCTCCCATCTTAAAAAGAAATTATTCTTCAACCACCACATTCGCCACAAATATCAACTAACTTTACTCTCCCCTTTCCTGGTCAAACATCTATAACAAGTTGTCTAAATTCTCTCTCTGAAAACTTACTTCAAACATTAAAGACTTTCCTGATACCAATTCTACTTTGGGGACTCTTTTTTTTTTTTTTTTTTTTGCCAGCTCTTAAGTGTTACTGTTTCTCTGAACATCCAGTTAGGTTTTCTGGCTGGTAATGTAGTCTTCTTGAACAAGCTCACTCACTTTCATGGCTGAAAGGATTATCTAAAGGCTCATCACATACATATCAGTATTTCTATCTCTTAACATCATCTGTGAGTTCCAGGACATCTTTACTTGAATAACCACAGATACTTAAGATTTAAAACCTCTGAGAGAGAACTAAAGATGTTTCCTCCAGCCCTTAAGTTCCTCATCTTAGGTTTCTTTTCTCTGAGAATACCACCATTATCTACATGGACTCCATTTTATCCAGAATACCTTTATGGAATTAGTCATTAATGCCTGTTGATTTTACTTTCTGAATAATTCCCAAATATCTTCACATCCCAAAATTCCACCTGCCTCTACTGCACTTCCCATAATAATATTGTAACTGGTTTTATATTACCCTGCAACAACCTCATAACAGGTTTCCCAGTCCTCAACTTTATCATCACAGAAAGTTCTTCCCTCTAAAATGAAATTAGACCAAGGTGCATACATGCTTACAAATACCTTAGGGTAATTCTAAACTCCTTAATATAACTTAAAAGAACCTTTATCATCTGGGATCCCCCCCAGACTCAGGTCTTGTTTTCTCCTCAAACCACATTCCTCAACCCAAAACTTCATCACACACATTTGCTTCCAGCCACACAGAAGAACGGTGTTTTCTGAATATATCATTCTTTCTCTAGGCTCCAATCCTTTTCTTTTCTTTTTTTTAAAATATTTTTTGTTTATTTCTAGGAGAGAGAGAGAGACAGCGTGAACAGGGGAGGGTCAGAGAGAGAGAAAGTCACAGACTCTGAAATGGGCTCCAGGCTCTGAGCTGGCAGTCAGCACAGAGCCCGATGCGGGGCTAGAACCCACGAACCACGAGATCATGACCTAAGCAAAAGTCAGACGCTTAACCAACTAAGCCACCCAGGCGCCCCTCCAATCCTTTTCAAAGGAAGTTTTATCTTTACAGAATATCCCTTCTCCACACAAACCCTGGTTCCGTTCCCAGCCAATTTCTATTTATCATTGCTACTGAAACTTAGACATCCTTTCTCTAAGAAATTTCTGCACTACGCCTTCCTCACCACCATCAGGTCTGTTAGGAGGCTCATCCGATCCTCCTTTATGACCCTGTATTTTTCCTCTCACAGCCCATATCACATTGTGTTTTAATTGCTGACTTCCTCATTTAAATCTCACATAATTGGCAAGGTATGTGAAGTCAGAACACATGTTTATATTGGCCTGTCATGTATCCCCAAAACCTATTTTACCACCTGGCACATGGCTGGCATTCAATAAATGAATGTAAAAAAATGTAAGAATAAAATATTTTCTGTACTTCAAAGAAAAATGGTGAAAGAAATCCCTGCTTTTGTCTCTTTCAAAATAATTAGCACAGATTACTAAATAGCTGATCAGTTTACTGGCCCAAACCTGTAGTAATAACTTTAAAAAAAAAACTAAAAGGCGTATAGGAGTATAGAAAAATTTACCTAAAAAGCTACTGTTGTGTTATTATTGTCATTGTTTTGTTGTTGTCTAGATTAGTTCTGTAGTTTCAAAATCTACTTCTTTGGTCAAATTTGATCATTGAGAATAAGGTCTTCAATGTGATCAGAACTTTTACTTTGAGGGATTATACAAGATGTCCACAAATGCTAGTCAATGTGTAAGTACGCTTCAAAACCATGCCCTTCTCTGAATTTTTGTTCCATCCAGGCAACTGCCTCCCTTTTCCTGTACCCCTCCGCTATCTGGTTTTCAAGGCCCACCTTGCAATTTATTAATCTTGCCTCTGATACCCCCACTCAGAGCTTACATGCATACAATATGTATTTCATCAAACCCTAGGAAACTTCTAGAAAATTAAGATAGAGCTTTCAAAAGGTACAACGTGTTGTAGGTTTGGCATCACCCACACCATCCATTTCAGTTGATTTGCTATTAGCATCTGTGATGAGGCTTGGAGGTTGCTGCCAAACCTTGAATATCACTGAGATGAAATTTAGCTGGTGGGGCTGAAGCCAGGCTTATTACCGTTCAGATTATGGAGCTCATGATTGTCCTCTCGTTAGCATGCCTCTGCTTGAGCACAAAATGCATAGATTGCTTTGCAAAATCTATCTTAATTAATCATAAATAGTGCCTGATGGGAAGATTGCTGCTTTCATCTTAGTTAAATAAAACACAATCACCAAATCCTTTTCTTGCTCCAGGTTTTCACAGTATTGTGCAGGTTGCCACCTTACATATTTGAGATGTTGGGAGGTCTAAGCGCATGAGTGTGTTGCTAAGAGCTTCATTAGGTGGTGCTATCAAAAGCTGTTCTCAGCCCCTTCTCCATTGGCAGAGCCAAGTCCCAATGAATTAAATGGGGACACTGGAATGGCAAAACAATTCCACTGCTTCCCAGCAGCTAATTAAGAAGGAGGGTAAAGCATTGTGCTAAAGACTTCAGTGAGTTTGCCTTGCAGCTCTTCAAGGGTGACCTTGCAGCAAATGGTGAAAGTACAGAAGAGAGTCACTGTTGCGTGGTAAATGATCATCAGGAAAGTTCAAATGCTACCAAATGGGTGGCTAAGTATGCTAGAATAAGCTTGCTTTGTTCTCTGCCCCTTTGAACTCACAAAATTTCCTTTCTGTGCAAAAAAGAAAGCAAATAATGAAGAACTTAACACTCTACTTAAATGGACAATATATAATCAGCCTCTTGCACCAATAATATAAATGCTACGTATTAGGGTTTAAATACAGCAGTTTACTGTGAGGCACCCATGTAATATAATGGGCCTATGTATCTGTATAATGAGTATTGTAATTGCCCTTCTCTCATGCCAGTCTCTATTTATAGAGCTTTAAAAAAAAGCTTAAAATTTAATTTCCCATCTTCTCTTGCAGCTTTAGGTAAGGCCCTGTGATCCAGTTCTGACCAATAAAATAAAAGGAGAAGTCTCCTTACGCCATTCCTTCTCCCATCTTCCTTCTGCTTGAAATGAGGAAATGTACCAGTACTCAGAGACAGGAAAACAAGTCACATGCTGAGGATGGCAAAGAAGAAAGACACAAGAAACCTAATTTCTTAATGCCATCTGAATGGGCCTTACAAGTCCTGGATCGCCTGTGCCTAGATCTCATGGTGTAGAACAGAAATGCCTATGTGTGTAAGTTAACATTAGGCAGGTCAAGTGTTCCAAGTAGCAAACTCCAGTTCTCTCAGATGGAGAACACAAGTGACTTGTGATTACCTCCTGCCTTTTTTTCTAAAAAAAGAAAAATTATCTAATTCCATGGGTTTAGACTATATTTAAGCATTGACAGAAGAGTGCTACGTGAGGAGAGAATCAGCCTAATTCATCACTTCTTCTGAAAAAAATGCTACAGGTTCTTAACATGCAGGAATTAATGTCCTGAAGACTTTATCCAAGGCTCAAATTCACAAATATCACATTTATTAGCCAAAATCCAGTCAGGAAAACAAAAGCCATTTTGTGTACTTCAACAGAGGATATTTAATATTGAGGATTTAATCTAGGGAAAGGAGAAGCATCACTGAGGTAAACCAGAGCCAATAACAGCAGGGAGCAGTTACTACTCCTAAAGCTGGAGGGACACAAGAGAGAACACAGTTGTAAACAAAACTCAGGAGCTCAGAGAAGAAACCTTAAGGAGCTGCTAGTCAGATCTTGAAAAAGAACCTCCCCACGCCCCACCCTGGAAAGTGAGCACATTTAAGATGTCAGAGGGGCCTGATGAAACTCACACACAAACCTCTGAGGAGGTGGATTTGCCAGGCTGTTCTGATACCTCCAAGGAGGTATGATACTTTTAGGCTTGTTACAGGAGTGCTGAAAGATGCTGTACCAGCTGCTGGGGCTGGGGCCTGGGGTAAACCACTGTACTACCTGCTGAACTGCTGCTGTCAGGTGATGCTGAATGAACCCTGAGCACACCAGAAAAAGGAACTGCCTTCTCCCCTTGTTCTCCTTTCCATTCTCCTTCTCCTGTCTTATCCTGGCCAAAACTAAGGGGAAGTCAGCTAGAAAGACTCTGGAAAATGTAGTTCACAATGTTCTAGCTCCAGCATTACATCCCAGAACAGACTGGAACAGGGTAGACTAGGAACTATGATATTTTAGACAAATTATCATGGCAAAAAATACAATAGGGTACCTGAAACATTGAAGTGATGCCATAGTAGCAGTACTAACACAGAACCAAAGTTATTTCTGAAAGTATTGTGCAACTCTTCCATAAAACCAAAATTCTACTTTTCTGGTTAAAAATCGCCAATAATTTAAATATATATTTAAATGGTCTATTTCTCTTTTTTATTTTAATAATACATAGTCACTGTAGGAAGATTAGAAAATAGTGAAGTGAAAATTAGAAAGTAAAAGCTACCTTTAATTTTAAATTTATATTTGTGACATAAATATTGCCAGAAGTCAAGGTTCACATCTTTAATAACAAAGATAATATTTATTACCAAACACCAAACTTACCAAACACCATTTTAAATGTTTTGTATTAGGGGCATCTGGGTAGCTCAGTTGGTTAAGCCTCAGACTCTTAATTTCAGCTCAGGTCACAATCTCTTGGTTCTTGCTGACAATGCAGAGCCCACTTGGGATTCTGTCTGTCTCTCTCTCTCAAAATAAATAATCATTTAAAAAAATACTTTTCATGCAGTATACCTTTCAATACCCATAACAACTGTATGAGTTAGATATGAATATTATCATGCATATTTTGCAGGTGTGGGAACTGAAGTCCAGAGACGTTAAAGGACTCCCAAGGTCATATAGCTAGTAAGTGGTAGAGCTGGGCATCAAATCCAGGCAATCCAGCTTCAGAAACTGCTTGCTTGGCCACAACCCAATATGATCATCTTTGGTGATCTAAATTCCTCTTTTGTCACAATATGGAGTATTTGATAAAGATACTTTTACTTAACGACATCAAAGGTATGTATGTAATCATCATTATTTCCTTCGGCTTAAGTCCTAGACATGTAATTATAAAGTCACAGAACTATATATTTTGCATTTTCAAGAAATGTCTCATTATTCCTGAAGGTTATAGTTAGTTAGAATATTATGAGTATATTTTAAGAGAATCTGCTTCTGGGAGTCTCACCAAAATAGTAGTTTAGCTCTTTTTCTCTCTAGTCATTTATGTTTTCTAGTATCGGTATGTCCATTATTGTTTCTCTTTCCGTTGTTCTTTCTCCTTCTTCTGTATTTTCCATTATACATTTTTTAGATATACTAAATTTGTCCTTATGAATCTCATATTTTCTTTAATTTTTAAAAATATTTATTCATTTATTTAGAGAGAGAAAGAGCATGCACAAGCAGTGGAGTGCCAGAGAGAGGATTCCAAGCAGGCTCCAACACTGTCAGCACAGACTGTGAGATCATGACCTGAGCTAAAATCAAGAGTTGGACTCAACTGACTGAGCCACCCAGGTGCCCCAGAATCTCATCTTTTACTTTATTATTCTTCTCCCTTTCCTCTAACTCCTGGGCAACTTCCTCAAGTTCTTCTAATTCACTGATTTGGTTTTCTATGAAATGGATGGTGCCATTCACAGGTTTCTTCACAGTTTTAAATTCAGCAATCACATTTTTAATATCCAATTAATCATTCCTGAGGTCAAATTGTTTTATGATTCTAAATGTCTTAATATCACAGGCATAGAAACATTTCAAATTAGGTTGAGACTATAAATTAGTATATTCTAAGGAATTCTTCCTGTTTCTTATAGAAATTATTACAAGGATATATGTTCTCCTACTTCCTTACTCTGAACTATGAAATTACACTACAATATTACATTACATATGTCTGATAATTTTCTATCACATTTTCCTACTGATTGACATATATGTGTTTACTTATGATAGTCTGTTTAAAATCACGGTACCTCCATTCAAGTATTTCCAGTGCAGATGAAAAGAAAGAATTTTAAATTTAGTACAGATTTTCTTTGCCCTATTATAATCCTGTAGCCTTTAGAAATAGCCACGCTCCTCTAGCCATCAGTCAGCATATACTTTACTAAAGAACCAAGAATTGTCTTTTGCACTGTGAAATAATACACACACACACACACACACACACACACACACACACACATGCATCTCTGCCCCTCATTCCTGACACATAGTTCCTAAAACCTTTGTAAACAGAGGTGCTAGGAGGATCTTCTGTTCTAACATTTAGTCTTTGACCTTAGTTCCTAACCCAGAGCTCCCAAATCCCTTGGAATTTCTGGGTTGATTGTAGTGCCTTTTGTTCTAATGAGGTAACTCTAGGTGGGCTCCTAGATGGGGGCTGCTCACCAAAAAAGACCAAGCCATAAGTAGAAGCTTGTAATTAACAGCCTCATATACCATTCTCCACACAGTGAAAAGGGGCTGGTAACAGTGTTAATAACTGATCATGCCTATGTGATGAAGCCTCCATAAAATTCTCAATAATAGGTGGTTCTGGGAGCTTCTAGGATAGTGATCACATGTACATGCCACAAGCATTGCACACCCCAATGCCATAGTGACTGAAGCTCCTATTCTTGAGACCCTTCCAGACCTCACCCTATATTATCTCTTCACCTGCTGTTCATCTGTACCCTTTATCATATCCTTTATTATAAACTGATAAACATGTTTCCCTGAGTTCTACAAGCTGTTCTAGCAAATAATCAAATCCAAGGGGGAAATTATGGAAACCTCTAATTTATAGCTAAATGGGCTAAAAGTTGCGGGTAACCAGGGGACCTAATACATGCGATTGACATCTGACATGGGTAGCAGTCTCTTGGGACTGAGTTCTTAACCTGTAGGCTCTGTGTTAACTCTGGTTAGTATAAAATTGAATTGAATTATAGAACACCCAACTGGTATCACAAAGAATTGCTCAGTATAGGAAAAAAACTCACACATCTAGTATCAGAAATGTTGTGAGTGTGGTAGTAGTGTCAGAATAAGAGAAACACATGAGAAATGAAATTTTCCTTCACATTACAGGGGCTATGGTTGCTTAACATCAACAGAGATAGAGTGTCTTTCTGTAACTGGTGGAACTGCCCACATTACAGCAAGCAGATCAGCACTACTAGAATGTCCTTTCACCTAAAGGATAAACTTTGAACTACCACAAAAATTGATCCCCAAAGTCTGGTGTTCTTCCAAAGGGTAGGGGTAGTATTTAAGTCTTTTAATTTTTCTCTCTTATCCCAAAACCTACCCCAATCTCTTATCCTTACTGCTCCAGGCTAAGGATTGCTAGCAGAGTTCCATCAAGAACCTTGGCCATTTTAATATCCCAAAAGACTTTTCCTTGTCATTAAATAAATTGCCAGCCAGTCAGCCCTTCCTCAAACTGACTTTATCTTACACTACATTTCATGAAACTTCTGACTTGCGGGTGGCACTCATGCTGGTTTCTTGGTTTGACATAAACAGTGTGCCCTTATTTTAATGTGTTTTTATTTTTCATTCCAAAATGTGGAATCAAGTGTAGTTTAAATGCATACAAACAAATTTCCACATTTACCAGAACCAAACTATCAGTTTCCATGACCTCTTCAATATCTTTTTATTCTCCAAACCAGTTCATTTACATTTCCACAAATAGTTTCAATCATTCTTTCAGAGTCAACATTGATATGGGGATTTATATTCCCATTTCCTAGCAAAAACTGTATGCTTCAGAAAGATTACAGTACTACAGATCACCATTTGCCAACGGAAGTTGTAAAAACTAAATGTGCGATGTAGTTCTAACCACATTCTAACTGATGGTGGATCAGCTACCACCTGTGAATTTAGAAGTTCTCTCAAGGAAAATAAATACTTTGGTAATTCAGAGAAGGAAATACCCATGAACACCTTAGGATCACATTTTGGGATAGATTATCCGTAGATTCAGTGCTGCATGCAGTTTTGCAAGGCCCTCTGAGTAGCCTTGAACAGAAGGGTAAAAGAATGAAAATACCATACTAAAGCATGCTAATGTCTCAGATTAAAAGCAGTACAATGTCCATAAGTGGAACTTCTGTGTCAGTAAGTAGGAGAGAATACTGTTTTCAAAACACCATGAAAGTTTGAAGTCATCATGGCTCCTAATCAATTACTTAGTGGAGTCTGTAACTATCTGTGCTGTTCTTGGACATTCTTGCTCAGTTTAACAGATATGTGAAACAGGTCTCGACTGGTAGTTTTCTAAGACGGGTTTTCTCATCTAAACATGGAATTATCACTGTGCCCTAACATTGTCTAATTAGATTCTATATGTCCTCCCCTTGCCATTAAAGAGTGACTTTATTAGTCATTACTAATAGCTGCAACAAATCAGCATGCAATTATTTAGTAATATAATAAATTCCCTGAAATGAAGGTAATGGAAAGGGGAAGAATCTTTTCTTTTTTTTACATGTTTATTTCTTTATTTATTTTTGAGAGAGAGTACATGAGCAGGGGAGGGGCAGAAAGAAAGGGAAACAGAATCCCAAGCAGGCACCACACCGAGCCTAATCTCACGAACCCTGAGATCATGACCTGAGCCGAAATCAAGAGTCAGATGCTTAATTGACTGAGCCACCCAGGCACCCAGGAAAGGGAAAGAATCTTTGAGAATTTAGGTTAAGGAGTCTTCATGGTGACACCCAGCAAGTTAAATAAAAGTATCATCTCTTATTTCACAAGCTAGTCCAACTTCTCAACAAACAGAAGACACACTTGTCACTAGAACTATAAAAAATTACATCATCATCATAAGTTTAATATCTGTTGGAGAGCTGCCCAATTCTAAACACGCAAAAGATGGAAAAGAACTGTGATAATGAATAAGAACATAACGGAGGAAGACAAAGGGCAGCAAACAAAACCTCAAATTCGAAAGTCACCTCATGCTGTCAATATTAAAAATAGGCCCATCAAAGAATCTTGATGTGCAAATATAGCTCTTAATCAAACCTGCCAAGTTAAATAAGAGCCAAAGTGATGGTCAGATGATGGGTACAAATCCATTTCCATCATCCATCTAGGTGTATGAAGAGTGACTTGAAAGAATATCCAATTCACATATGCCAATAAAAGATCACTAAGTAACTGGGTATAGGCATCAAGAATCATCAAGGCTGTTACAAATTCAAATGCATTCTCAACTTGAAGACCAGACAGGAAATATTCTTTTTTTCTACTCTTCAGTTTGGATCTCAGCACAAATTTTACATTCCCCTGAAGGCAGTGATCCAAGTAGTTGCATTACTGCTTTTATTAGACATACCTCATTCTCTAAATGGATTTGGATCTAAATGTGTCCTCATGTACCTAATGCTAGCATTCCAAGTAGTGGGAGACAAGAGAGGACAAGATAAGAAAGAGGCAAGGCAAGGTGACTCTGTTACAATCAGGAACCAAAGTCATATAAACTTGGGTCGTATACTCTATCCACTTGTCTTACACCATAGAAATCCACCCAATATTATGCCATTTAGAAAGCACACCATATATCAAATTGATTAAAACTTACTTTTGGGGTGCCTGGGTGGCTTAGTCGGTTAGGCACGGGGCTTTGGCTCAGGTCATGATCTTGCGGTTCGTGAGTTTGAGCCCCGCGTCCGGCTCTGTGCTGACAGCTCAGAGCCTGGAGCTTGCTTCGGATTCTGTGTCTCCCTCTCTCTTCCCCTCTCCTGCTTACACACTCTCTCTCTCTGTCTCTCAAAACTGAATAAACATATAAAAATTTAAAACACACCCCCACACACACAAAATTTATTTTGAATTTAGTATGGGTCATGACATTTCAAATTAGAATCATGTTGGGTCAATTTCTTTTAAAGTAATTGGCTGGTTGGCTGGGTTTACAGAGAAGAATCCAGGGTATGAAAGCTCACTAAACCTGTATTCTAAATCAAGTTGTTACTTTGGATCTAAATGCAACATTTCAATTAGTCAGCAATTATTACCCATTTGCCCAAGAACATGTGTTCAAAGATATATAAGGAAAATATTGGAGAAATCACAATCTAACTGATAAAATGTTTATAATCATTTTTTAGAAAAAAACGACAAAAACAGACGATTTTAATTCAGTCCCTAAGTATGTGGTAGAGACTGCAGAACCTTTATGAGTTTAGGGAAGGTGACTGCACTGTGTGCTAGAACAACTGCAGAAATCGGAACTGAGGTGATTGAACTGAAGATCTGATTGAAGCCTTGATCAACAGGATTTGATTAAGTAGAAAGGGGAGAATATTTTAGGCAAGAAAAACAACAGAAGCAAATGCAAGGAGAGAAGAGTAGAGCGAGGAATATTTTTAACTACAGTGAATAAGCACTTCCTTGCCTCTTGACTTGTCTGTATTGTTTTAACTATCTCTGAACTAGCTGGATGATGAATGGCCCCAGGAAAAAAGGTGGAGCATACAAATGAGTGGTTGTGGAGAAAAAGAAAGAAATTCATCAGGAATAGGAACCATAAAAGGAAAATTAAATTGCTGGGACTATATAATGAATTTAAATTTTCAGTCATAAACTGATATATGCAAAAATGTAACTTATTTTTCTATAGTCAAAGATAATTTCTATCATTAAGCTCCCATTTCTTCTCAGTAGCAGAAAACTGATTATCAAGTTGCTTTCAGGTAAATTTCTTCCCATTCAGGCACTTCTCAGTCAATTCAGGCTTATAATGCAGCCATATTCAGATTTTTTAAATCACGCTCAGATTTTATTCTGTCTCTCCCTTTTCCTCATGTTGATTCAAATCTCTGGGAAACTTCACCGGCCATTACAAAAGCAATAATGGAAAGAAAGAAAAGTTCTATCTCCTAGTCTCTTGATGGCTACATTCTGTTAAAAAGAAAATCAAGGGCCCACAAAGGTGTCACTTGCCCCAAGCCAGTAAACTAACAATATCTAATCTAACTGGGGTTTCAACATCCCAGAAATGTAACCTTTAACCAGTCAACATAGGGCTTTTTTTTTTTTTTTTTCAAGGAGACAGAAAGAGACAGCGTGAGCAGGGTAGGGTCAGAGAGAGAGAGGGTGTCACAGACTGAAACAGGCTCCAGGCTCTGAGCTGGCAGTCAGCACAGAGCCCGATGCGGGGCTCGAACCCACGAACCGCGAGATCATGACCCAAGCGAAAGTCGGACGCTTAACCGACTAAGCCACCCAGGCGCCCCAACATAGGACTTTCTGAGTCAGTATTAGGGGATTTACTGAAAGACTCATTCCATTTCTCTCAAGGAGAACACCCTTGCCAACGACAATGACCTCTTTCCTTATAATTTCTTCTTTGCAGCTCTCTCCCTCCCTTAAAAAGTTTAACCTTTTCTGTACCCCTCTGGATTTCCCCTCTACTTGACAGACAGGTTGTTACCCAGTTCCTGAGTGGGTTAATAAACCCAATTAGATCTTTAATACTTACTTGATTGAATTTTTGCTAGTCAACAGTCCTAAGCTACCTTTCTGTGAGATGTACCTTGTCTTATGTGGCCATCAGACACACCCTCTTTATGCTGACATCCACTGAGATGACCAGTCATCTGGTCAAGGATTTGGGTTGGAGATCTCTGTTCCTATTACTCTACCCAGGTGTCCAAAGTTCTGCCTTAGCCTTCAATTTCTAATATACTACCTGTCTATCACCAGAACTCTAAGCAGGACAGGCAAAACTCTGCCCTACACTCCCCCCAGTCATATTTGTCCTCTCCATTCTCATGCCCAGTATCCCCAAGGGGTGGTATAAACAGTGTCACAAACCCAATAATGCCTTCTCACCTTCTACACCTCTTTCCCTGATTGGAAGATTTTTAATTAACTTTACTCTGGGAGTTGGGTAGAAGAAAATTGGATCTACATATATATTCTTGTTTTTCATTTTTGCCGCTTTGTACCTGCGAATAGTTCATGAAGTTAAACACAAGAACATGGCATATTTATTATACTTCTCCTCAAAAAGTGAAGGGTTATCAGCTATTAAACTGGGAGGCTGAGGAAGGGTATAACATACACAAAAATTATGATTTACCAGCCTACCACATCTAGTACTTTTAATGTCAACAAGATAATAAACTGAAATGTAATGGTGACTTAAGACTTGAGCAAGCCTAGAGTATGATTTCTATTACTCTAGGGCAGAAATTCTGTTCACTAACTTATTCATTCACCCATTCATTTATTCATGTAATAATATTTAGTGAACACCTATCAGTGGCAAAGTGTTTGGATATATCAGCAGGCGAGTTTCCTGCTGTTGAATAAACATTGTAATGGGGAAGATACACAATTGACAAATAAACAGATAATTCCTAACAGTTTAAGTGTCATGAGGAATTAGGATATTGGGATAAAAACTCTGGAGATGGATCTTTCAGATCAGTGGTTAGTGTTGTTGTTGGTTTTTTTTTCCTCTTAATAGTTTTTAATCAAGTCTGGACTTCCCACCCCAACAGGGTCTGAGAAGGCTGTGTGTTCACTGCCTTGCTGAGCTGGTGATACAACAGCTACATAGAATTGGCTCCACAGGCCTCACTCCTTCTGAAATGGAGCTCTAAAATGCTCGAAAACAAGGAACACTCCAGACTCCTGTGGTTGTGCTGCTTTTGTGAGAGTTTAATTGCTTTTAAATGCATATGAATGTCAATTTGAACCAGGCTAAATATGTCTTCCCGGAGACAGAGCATTTGGTCTTTCTTTCAAGTTCTTTTGTTTGCTTGAATCAGCTTTGTAGTTTAACAGATGTTTTTAGAGGAAATGGAGACATAAGCTTTTATAATGCTGAAAATTAAATGAGAAACAATACCCTTCTCATCACCCTCCCCCAAAACATGCAACCCTGCACAACTGGCAACGCACCTTACACTGCAGAAAATCTTTACTTTTAGAGGGTACACCTTGCTAAAATGAAAGACATTTGTTGTGTATACCTGGCGTTCACTATATATTGTTTATTCTTTGGGGAGATACATAATTGAATGTGTAAGTGATTATCCCTTTAGCCTTGGGGAAGGATACTGTTTCCAAGATTCATAAAATTTCCTCCCTTTAATTAAAAATAAAGTAAAATTACCATAAGAATATAAATGCCTAGATCTTCTGTGCTAAGCCTACCTCTCCAACCTTTTGCTCTACCTCACATGTAAATTCTTTGTCCAAACTCAACATCCCCTCCTCCCCCCCCACCCCCCCATCACACACACTCCGCTCTCCATGTTTCTGCCACCGTTAATGTTGTTATTCCTTTCCTGGGCTGCTTTCCTCTCACCCAGATGCAGCAATGAGCGTTACTGTGCCCTTGCCTCTACAACACAATTAAGGTCCTTACTGGAAAATACAGAATACAAAGAGCATCAGCTTTTTACATATGTGATCTTGGACCCATCAATCAACCATCCCAACATTAGGTCTCTCTTCTGTAAAATTTCTTCCTGTCTCTCTAAAAGTTAATTTTCATTTTGCAGACAGATCTCCTGTCTTTTGTGTGAGATTGGTGCAGTCACTCTAGTCTACAAGCTCATCACCTCGAGTCTATCAGATAGGAGAGAGGTTCCAGCCAAACAACAAAAATTCAGTGACTTATCAGGCTAGGTCACATCTCCATAGCTAGACAGATCACAGAGACCAGGGGAACACGATACAATGACTGTGTTACTTCACAAGCTCTCTCTTTAGATATGAGAGTTCTGTGGATTCTATCAGAGCACTTGTATTGAACATAGAGGAAAGGGTGGTCTGTAGGACAGTCTTCCAAAACAACTGGACAGATCTATGAGTACACGATAAAAATCAGTGAGTTGCAGCCAACTTTTTGTTTTGTTTTGTTTTTAGTTTTTTAGTAGAGGGAACAGAAGGGGACAGTATGGAAGAAAAAAATGTGAAGAAAAGAGACAAGAAGAAAAATATCAGAGATAAACCAGGTAAGAAAAATATTACTTTATAAAAAGAGTTATTTCCTATTAAATGTTGTTTACTAGGTTGCAGTATTAAATATATTGTTATGGTAGGTGATATTAAAAATTTTTGAAAATCAGTGTCCTGGTGGAAAATGAAACAATGATTATCAAAGGCGATATGGATACTAAGCAAGCAAAAACCTATAAAAATCCACCACATAAGAAAAGATTACATAGTGGGTACTCAACTGATGTTGATGGAATATATTTTGGAACATATTTTCATTGATATGCCTCTTGTCATTGAACAGATTTAATCACATCTTCTAGAAGGAGACAGTTTACACCCTGTGGGTTCGAATTTCTGAAGTAATTGTCAAGATAACTGGAGTTAAGTGTTTAAACAGTTAAGGGTCCTGGGTGCCCTAGGCTGAGGCTATCATAAGGAGGTTTTCCAAAACTGGTTGACTTTGGCAAATGCAGAGGCAGATAGGAGTGGGCAGTTTGTCTCTGACACCATCTCTCTCCCCTCCACTCTTAATAATCTACTGTCCCTATTAACCCAAGCCAGGAACTACCCTCCAGTTGCATGCATTAACTGCTTTCATAACAGGTCTATAGAATAAAAAACTGATTCAAAGCAGGAGGATTTACTCTGCTGAGAAGGACATGAAAGAGGGGAGGAAGGAAGAAGGAAGGAAAGAAAGAAGGGAGGGAGGAGGGAGGAATTTAGGTGAAAGGAAGGAATATTTTATAAGTTTCCCCCCATCATACATAAATAGACTAAGAAAATGAACTTTGGAAGAAATTAATTTGGCATTAAGGACAGTGCTGAAATGTTTACATTGCATGAAGATCCAGACACACAGCATAGAAGAAAAGTTATAAAAGACAACATTGGCCAGAATAGCCTTGTAAAATGTGGTAACAATATATCCATAGAGAAAAATAAATCTAAAGGCAACATAACTTTTAAGTGTAGAATCACTACTATCTGATATCTGTGTGTGTGTGTGTGTGTGTGTGTGTGAGAGAGAGAGAGAGAGAGAGAGAGGAGAGAGAGAGAAAGAAGAGAGAGAGAGAGAAAGTGTGACAATAACAAGCACACACATCTTAAATCTAGAAAATGAATAGCATCATATAATTTGTTTAAGAGAGATCACTCTTTGACCTGTGCCTCCTCTCAGCAGAGAGTACAGTGACTGGAATCCTGATGTAATGAATAATTTTGTGGATAAACTGAGGCAAAACTTCAACCCACCCCCCTTCTTTAAATATCTTCATCTATGTAGTAATCCCTTGTGTTCATATAGCACTTAATGAATTTTATTTCATTTGATCATATAAAATTATAGGAAGTAGGAAACGGAAGGGATCCTAGAAACACCGTGTCAAATCCATGTATTTTCTAAATAAGAAAACTAAGGCCCTGAGCTGTTAAGCAACTTGGTCAATATCAAAACAATTAATGCTTGAGCAAGAACCAGAATCAGGGGTGACAACAATGGCTAACACGTGTCCATTTCTTCTTTTCTGTTGAAAAAGGCAATGCAGGTGGCCATGTTCATGGAATGATTTCATTTCTTCAAAGAGGAGACACTACAACATGATTTGAGACTGGTCTAGTGGGCAGCTATGGTCAGGAAGTAGCAGCAGCAGCAACAAAAAGGTACAAAAGGGCAACAAACCAATTACCAAGAAGGCAATTTTGAACAAGTGTTTTGATCAATGTACTGAATCTCACAACAACTGTTCAGACAATTATGAGTGTAGCTTTTATTTAGGGCTGCAATGCCTATCAGTGATTCAGGAAATTGTCCTCCACTGAAGGAAAAAAAGAACCTGGTCACTTACCAAGCCACCAAAGTGACTTTCTTTACCTCTTAAATGTACTGAGTTTTGAGCCTCCATAAATAAAACGAAGCATTAAATGTTCAATGCTTCCTTAGAAGCATTAAATGTTAAAACAAAGCCATGAAAATTGCACTCTTTATTCAATTTAGAGAAAATTGCACCCATATAATGTGTTTATCTTTCATCGTGAAATATATACCAGAGAGTTAGCTTGTCTGATTTGTAATTTCAAGATTTATGATCTTAAAATTCTGAGTACCTAGTTTGACATCCTCAGTATTGCATATGCAGGAGCCAGTAAAGATAGAAACTTCAAGTTATAAGATAAATAAGTCCTGAGGACGTAATGCATACTACAGTGACTATACTTAAACTCTGCTACATATTTGAAAGGCACTAGAAGAATGTATTTTAAAAGTTCTCATCACAAAAAAAAATAAATTTGTAACTGTGAGGTGATAAATGTTAACTAAACTTATTGTGGTGATCATTTTACAGTATATATATCTATCAAATCATTATGTTGTATACCTAAACCTAATACTATGTTCTATGTCAATTAAACGTCAATAAAAACAGAGACATAACTCAGCACCACCAAAACTGGTCCCTGCCCTTCAAGGGAGAAGAGAGATATTCACAAGGTAGAGAGTAAGAGAAACAAACATATACTAATAACAAATATGTACCAAGAAAATCTTTACATATTTTGTAAAAATGATGAAGATGGCAAAGACTAACCAGAAAGCTTAATATAACAGCCAGATTAATTTGTTAATAAACACCCATTGTTCTTTGGAAAAGGAAGCAGGCATCAAAAATTTAAAGAATTGTCACCGAGAGTATTCTTTTTCTTCCAATTTTTTTTCTTCTTTTCAAGTTGGAACCCAATAGTATTAAATATTTAGTGATGACATTTCTTCTAGACACTCAAGAGAGCACATTTCATGAACACAATGAAAAAGAATAATTCTTAGAAATATAAATAGATGGTCATTTTTTGTCTCCATTGGTGGTGTTGAAATTATTCAACATACAATAACTTTTCGCTGAATGTCTGTACTCATATCTGGGAGTCTTTTAAACACTAAGTGCACATCTAAACTCTCTCACAGAACAGCCTGATAAGCTTCCTCGGAAAAACTCAGACATCATTATCCTGTCTTCTTGCTTCAGTGAGGCCCTGAGAAAGGGACCACAAAAGTCACAAAGATATGATCCTTTTTCATTGGTGTTTCTGCTTTGAAAATTGCAGTTATAGCCCAAAACCAGAGAGGTTTTGAATTTCTGCTATGTTTCATTTATATTTCAGGCCTTATCAACCCCTGAATATTTGGGAAACTCAACTCAAATAGACTAGGTAATTTTCAAATACTAAGCTCTAAACATAAATTCTTTACTACAATAAATAATTATTATTGAGCTCCTACTTACGTGAGACACAACAGTATATAAAACACTTCCCCTTACTCGAAGAGAAAACAGGTAACTTCACTGTGATGTGCTATGGTAGAGGGATGAGGCAATGTTAGGAGAGTGCAGAGGAAAGTCACTATATTCCATGTAGTGAGAAGAATAAGGTCAGATGGATAAGACAGTAGTGAGGACAAACTGATGCATGAATGATGCAAAACCGAAAAAAAACAGAACTTTGTAGGGAAAGGATAAACCTTAAGGGGGAAATAATATGAGGACAGGTACTACAGAGACAAATTTACCCAGATTAGAAATCTTAGGTAGAAGATCTTTAGGGAAAAAACACAGACAACTTGACAAGGTCAAGTTGTATAGGGTTCTGGCTCTCTGTTTAGAAGAAGACTGTTTCTGAAATTGTGCTGATCCTTCTTATAATGGAACTGTATAGCCACTGCAATCTGAGGATTGGGGAACTGACCAAGCTTGATTCTGTCAAGGACAAGTCCTTAGTCTACAGGGTTCAGAACAATGGCTGAGTGTGGAGAAAAATGTATGTCAGTTCTCAGTCACAAAAATAGCATCAGCATAGACCTACACGCAAATAAATGCATGCATGTGGGTAATTCTCTTCCCCCTACACACATAGACTAGTCTGTCCTCAAAGTTATGAACTGAGGGATCATACTTCAGAGCAGAGGATACAAATGCTGGAAGAGATAGAGAATGCAGCCTCTTTCCTAACATATTATGTGAAGCTGGGAGTGTGGAGATTTCAGATCTGTATTGCTGCCATCAGGGACATTCAAGTTGACTCTAAATCCCATCTAACTAGGATGTCATTATAATGAATTAGACCTCCAGGAATAAAGCAGGTAACAATTTGCCATGGAAACTACAATGCAGTTGATTGATCAGCATTCCAGAGTGGCCAGAGCAGAATATTTGGAGTTTGACTACCAGCATTGGATCCTCATTCAGTCTCCTATCAGCTCTGCTTTGGGGGCAGGCTGCCTAACCAATCAGAGCTAGTTTTTGCTCATCTGATAAAAGTCATCAACTGCCTCTAAAATGATAAGTTCAAAACACTCCACAAGCCCTCATCTCGTGGTTGTCCTTCCTTTCCCCCTCTCTGGCTTCTCTTAAATCGCTCTGTCTTTGTTGCCCAGTTTTCTTCCATGCTATTTGTTTCCTCTTGCTTACTCCATTTTCTCTGCCTGTTCTTTCCATGTTTGTGTAAGGCTGTAACCTTCCTATTAATTTGGTCTCCCTGGAGCATCTCATGGTCTTTGATGGCTTTAGTACTATGAGGAATGTTTCCCACACCTCTCTCTACAAGCTTAGCCTCTGTTAAGTCCAGACACATATATCTAACTGCCTACAGAAGATTTCAGCATAATCATAACTGGCAAAGAGCAGAACAGAGTCTATACTTAGTCCCACTCTCTTTCCAGTATCATTGGAGCAGGTAAGCAGTTAGGAGGAAAAGCTGGCTGAATGGTATAGGGTTCACATGTAATATATGGTAAACAGAGTGGACTTAAAGGCAAAAGGAATCATGAAATTCAAAAGATCTTGGGAAAGGAGACAAGAAAGGCTAAGCACCAATGAGTGTAATAATCACAATGTATGGAAGTACTCCAAATAAGTACTCCAAATACTATCAAAATGCATGAAAATGTATCATCATATTTAATTTTAAAAACTCCCTGGTCATCTTTGTAAGATGCTTAGGAATTTAATGACAACCAGCCAATAAAGGGAAAGAGCCCAGTGGTTCACTTGCTTTTCCCAACAGGAATATACCTTAACGTAAACAAGTAGTTAATGAAGGAAATTCTCTCCCTTTCTAGGAAATATTCTAGATATTGAATAAAGAATGAAACAATTAGAATCTCTCCATATCACATATAACATACAATAATAAAAAAAATGGACTAAGATGTTGATTATCAATGCCTTCTAACATCTCTAAAAAGGAAAACAAGCAGATATTATGAGTCCCTAATGAAAACAAACCATTCTACCTCTGAAGTTACCTCTGAAGTGTTCGTGCTTGAATATCAGAATCTGAACGTGATCGACTCTTTAAGTCTAACTTCAACTTACAGCAAATGAAAATAACAGAGAAAATACATTCAACAATCCTGTGGTATATGTTATAGGAAAAAACAATCTGGTTTCTTCAACAAGTAGAAAGGGTTGATAAGGATATGGAGATGAAACCCAAAACAGATCTAAGGGATGTATCAGCTAAAGTCAATGTATGCTTCTTATTTGGAATCTGATTATATAAACTGAGACGATAGACATTTGAAAATTTTAACATTTACTGACTAGAAAGTTGTTAATAGTAAGAATTATTTATGATTATTTATTTTAATAGTAGAATTATTATTTATCATTATTTAATAGTAGAATTATTTATTTTAATAATTATTATTTATATGTGTCATACTGTTATTGAAGTTTTTAAAAATGTATGACTTTTAGACAGTCATAGTGAAATATTTATAAGTGAAATGATATAAATGGCATTTGTTTAAAAAATCATGGATGAGGGGAAATGAGTGAGGTATAGATGAATGGTTAATTGTTGAAGCCAACAATGGGTAAAATTTCATTAAACTATTCTGTCTTTTGTATGTTTACAATTTTCCGTAACAAAATTATATATATGTATATATTTATAATAGAAATATATACATATATTTACAATATAGATATATTTGTACCTATGTGTGTATATATATATATAGGACAGTTTGGTTGAACAAAGATTCTGATAGAGCTAGGGGCTTGTTATAAAATCACTGTTAGGGTAGGAATCTCTTTTAAGGTTTAAGCATTCCTCACATCAAACAGCTGACTGCAGGTAGGCTGACACCATAGGTACAGAGAATATACTTTCATGGTGCATGGTGGATGATTAAGAAGGAGGAGAGATATTGCCAAGGAGTCACTGAAAGGTCTCTCAGCCTCTCATGTCAATCACCCTCTAATAAACATTATGGTAGCATAAGAATCACCTCAGGCACTGATTAAAAGTACAAATTCTAGGATCCAATCAAGATCCAATGAGGAAGGATCTGGGAAGTTATAGGTTTAACTAACTCTCCACGTGGTCATCATCACAATTTAGGAATCAAAGTATTAATTTCAAGGTACAATATAATATTCAATTAGGAATAACTTGTAAGCAGTTGGAAATTGGAGAGTTGAACTAGAATTAGATAAACAAAAAGTAATACAGGTTTGGGACTCATTTTCATAGACTTTCAGAAATTATTTATTAGAGGCACTTCTTCAAAGGTGGGAAAATGACAGAATTTCCATTAGGAAAAAGGTACTACTGGCCATTTGGGGTGCCAGTCACTCACCATTTTTGCCTCCCATATCACAACTGACTGATAACTGAACATACAGACAAATGGGGCACAGTCAAAATATGTGGTGATGATAATGAATGGAAGAAGGCAATTTGGACATGATGCTAAAATGGGGGCTCCTAGACTTTCCCAAATAGTCTTGAAGTTAATGCACCCCAAATAAAGGATACCTGATATATCTTCTCATCTGTGCCTTTAAGAGGTTGCCTGGCCTAATCCTTTTACTGCTGAGAAAGTAGGGATTAAAGAACTGGTCCTTCTAACTTGGTAAGGATTCAGGCAACTAGAAAGAAACAGAAAGTGGAGCCTGAATCTTATCTCTCTGGCATCATGAGTCTATCTGATGATAGAATGGCCCAATGGATATCAGGTTCTCCTGAAAAAAAAGAGTGAAAAAGTAATAGCAAGAGACCAGAAATGTGCTTTCCAACAAATCCCTTCACTCATAGGCGAAGACAGGATTTAAAGATTAGCATTATTTGCTACAGGCACTATTTGCAAAAGCCTCTCTATACTTCACTGCTGTTTTTTCAAAATTTCCATAATATGATGTAGCAAGCTCTTTGCATAATGGAGAACAGAAATAAGTTTTTCAGGCTTATTTTGGTTACTTCCTAAAACTGAGGGAAACTACATAAAGGTGGTAATTTTACTGAAAAAGATCACTAATTAAAAGTTTGGTTTTCCATTTCTTGTTAACTGAGATAATATACATTATGTGCTTGGAAGATGGCCTAGCACACAGTAAGTCCCTGATAAATGTTTGCTTTTATTGTCGTCATTGTTAAATAAAACTTGTTAAGCGCATTAAGGGATATGGCAATTGTGGCAGAGAGTTTTAGGGAATGAGTTTGTTTAATTAAACCTAAGAATTTTACTATTTACTACAATTTTAAAATGGTGAGTCTTCCCAGTCGAATCCTGAAAAATTAAAAACATAGCTATGGGCCATACATGCTTCTTAACATACTTCAGTTTACCAAGAACCAGAAGAATATGCCAGGGTCTGGAATTTATATTTGTCAGTTTAAATCTGAGCTCCTTCATTTATAACTGTGTTGCCGTAAGCTGATTACTTGACCTTTCTTAGATTCAGGTTCTTCATCTGTAAAATAGGTACCTAACAGCTCACCTGGCTATCACATAGAGATGATAATAGTACAGCCTTCAGAGTGTTACTGAAGAAAAAATGGGATCACATTAATAAAATGTTTCTTTTAAAATATAATGCTCACTGGCACATTCTCCAAGATAGATCACATACTGGGACAAAAAGCAGCCCTCAATAAATATAAAAGAATAGAGATCATACCATGCACACTGTCAGATCACAATGCTTTGAAACTTGAAATCAATTACAGGAAGAAGTCTGGAAAACTTTCAAAAACATGGAGGTTAAAGAACACCCTTCTAAAGAATGAATGGGCCAATCAGGCAATTAGAGATGAAATTAAAAAATATATGGAAACAAATGAAAATGAAAACACAACAATTCAAAATCTATGGGATGCAGCAAAGGCAGTCCTAAGAGGAAAGTACATTGCTCTCCAGGCCTATTTCAAGAGATTAGAAAAAGCGCAAGTCCAAAATCTAACAGCTCACCTAAAGGAACTAGAGGCAGAGCAACAAGAACGCCCTAAACCCAGTAGAAGAGAAATAGTAAAAATTAGAGCAGAAATAAACAACATGGAGACCAAGGAAACAATTGAACAGATTCATGAAACCAAGAGTTGGTTTTTTGAAAAAATAAACAAACTTGACAAACCTCTAGCCAGGCTTCTCAAAAAGAAAAGAGAGAGCACCCAAATAGACAAAATTATGAATGAAAATGGACTTATTACAACCAACCCCTCAAAATACAAACAATTATCAGGGAATACTATGAAAAATTATATGCCAACAAATTGGACAACTTAGAAGAAATGGACAAATTCCTAAACACACACTCACTACCAAAATTCACACGGGAAGAAATAGAAAACCTGAACAGACCCAAAACGAGTGAAGAAATCGAATCAGTGATCAAAAATCTCCCAACGAATAAGAGCCCTGGACCTGATGGCTTCCCTGGGGAATTCTACCAGACATTTAAAACAGAATTAATCCCAATTCTTCTCAAGCTATTCCAAAAAACAGAAAGTGAAGGAAAAGTCCCGGACTCATTTTATGAAGCCAGCATCACACTGATTCCCAAGCCAGACAGAGATCCAGCAAAAAAAGAGAACTACAGGCCAATATGCTTGATGAATACGGATGCAAAAATTCTCAACAAGATCCTTGCAAATCGAATCCAGCAGCGCATAAAAAGAATCATCCACCAAGATCAAGTGGGATTCATTCCTGGGTTACAGGGCTGGTTCAACATTCATAAATCAATCAATGTGATTCATCATATCAATAAAAGAAAAGATAAAAACCATATGATCCTGTCAATAGATGCAGAAAAAGCATTTGACAAAATACAGCATCCTTCTTAATAAAGACTCTCGAGAAAGTTGGGATAGAAGGAACCTACTTAAACATCATCAAAGCCATCTATGAGAAGCCTTCAGCTAACATCATCCTCAACGGGGAAAAACTCAGAGCTTTCCCCTGAGATCAGGAACACGACAGGGATGCCCACTCTCACCACTGCTGTTTAACATAGTGCTGGAAGTCCTAGCATCAGCCATCAGACACAAAAAGGAAATCAAAGGCATCAGAATTGGCAAAGAGGAAGTCAAACTTTCACTCTTCGCAGATGACATGATACTCTATAGAAAACCCGACAGACTCCACCAAAAGCCTACTAGAACTGATCCAAGAATTCAGCCAAGTTGCAGGGTACAAAATCAATGTACAGAAATCGGTTGCATTTTTATACACCAACAATGAAGCAACAGAAAGAGAAATCAAGAAACTGATCCCATTCACGATTGCACAAAAACCATAAAATACCTCGGAATAAACCTAACCAAGGATACAAGAGATCTGTATGAGGAAAACTATAGAAAACTTATGAAGGAAATTGAAGAAGACACAAAGAAATGGAAAAACATTCCATGCTCATGGATAGGAAGAATAAATATAGTTAAGATGGCATTACTACCTAAAGCACTCTACACATTCAATGCAATTCCAATCAAAATTGCACCAGCATACTTCTCAAAACTAGAACAAACTATCCAAAAAATTTGTATGGAACCACAAAAGACCCCGAATAGCCAAAGTAATCCTGAAAAATAAAACCAAAACGGGAGGGATCACCATCCCAGACTTCAGCCTCTACTACAAAGCTGTCATCATCAAGACAGTATGGTATTGGTACAAAAACAGACACATAGACCAATGGAACAGAATTGAGAACTCAGAAGTGGACCCAAAAGTATACAGCCAATTAATCTTTGACAAAGCAGGAAAGAATATCCAATGGAAAAAAGACAGCCTTTTTAACAGATGGTGTTGGGAGAACTGGACAGCAACATGCAGAAGAATGAAACTAGATCATTTTCTCACACCATGCACAAAAATAACTCAAAATGGATAAAGGACCTGAACGTGAGACAGGAAACTATCAACACCCTAGAGGAGAAAGCAGGAAACAACCTCCTTGACCTCCACCGCAACAACTTCTTACTTGACACATCCCCAAGAAGCAAGGGAATTAAGAGCAAAATTAAACTGTTGGGACCTCCTCAAGATTAAAAGCTTCTGCACAGCCAAGGAAACAACCCAGAAAATTAATAGGCAACCAACCGAATGAGAAAAGATAGTTGCAAATGACATATCAGATAAAGGGTTGATATCCAGAATCTACAAGGAACTCACCAAACTGCACGCCCGAAAAACAAACAACCCAGTGAAGAAATGGGCAGAAGATATGAACAGACACTTCTCCAAAGAGGACATCCAGATGGCCAACAGACACATGAAGCGATGCTCAGCATCGCTCCTCATCAGGGAAATACAAATCAAAACCACACTGAGATACCACCTCACGCCAGTCAGAGTGGCTAAAATGAGCCAATCAGAGAACTCTAGATGATGGCGAGGATGTGGAGAAACGGGCACCCTCCTACACTGTTGGTGGGAATGTAAACTGGTACAGCCCCTCTGGAAAACAGTGTGGAGGTTCCTGAGGAAACTAACAATAGAACTCCCCTATGACCCAGCAATAGCACTGCTAGGAATTTACCCAAGGGATACAGAAATGTTGATGCATAGGAGCACATGTACCCCAATGTTCATAGCAGCACTCTCCACAATAGCTAAAACCTGGAAAGAGCCTAAGTGTCCATCAACAGATGAATGGATCAAGAAGATGTGGTTTATCTATACCATGGAATACTACATGGCAATGAGAAACAGTGAGATCTGGCCATGTGTAGCAACATGGATGGACCTTGAGGGTGTTATGCTGAGCGAAGTAAGTCAGGCAGAGAAAGACAAATATCATATGTGTGCACGTATAGGAGGATTAGGAGGAGCTTAACAGAGGACCAAGGGGGAGAATAAGGGAGAAATGGTGGGGGAAAGGGGGAGAGGCAAACCATGAGAGACTCTTGAATGCTGACAAAAACTGAGGACTGGTGGATGTGGGGGGGAGGGGGGTGGGCATGGAGGAGGACACTTGTGGGGATGAGCACTGGGTGTTATGTGGAAACTAATTTGACAATAAACTATTTGTAAAAATAAAATAAAATAAAATGAAATAAAATAAAATAAAATAAAATATAATGCTCACATAGTGTTTTAGCATTTTATTATTTAAAAAAAAATTTTTTTAAATGTTTTATTTATTTTTAGGAGAGAGAGAGAGATAGACAGCGTGAGCAGGGGAGGGTCAGAGAGAGAGGGAATCACAAAATGAAACAGGCTCCAGGCTCTGAGCTGGCAGTCAGCACAGAGCCCGACACGGGGCTCGAACCCACGAACCGCGAGATCATGACCTAAGCGAAAGTCGGTCGCTTAACCTACTAAGCCACCCAGGCGCCCCAGCATTTTATTATTTTTTAAAATGTATTTAAATTCAAGTTACTTAACATACAGTGTATGTGTGTGTTAACTGTATTCATGTCAGGAGCAGAACCCAGTGATTCATCACTTACATGGAACATTCGGGGCTCATCCCAACAAGTGCCTTCCTTAATACCCATCACCCATTTAGGCCATCCCCCTACTCACCTCCCCTCCAGGAACCTTCAGTTTGTTCTCTGCATTTAAGAGCCTCTTATGGTTTGCCTCCCTCTCTGTTTTTATGTCATTCCTTCCCTTCCCTTAAGGTCATCTGTTTTGACTCTTAGATTCCACATATTAGTGAAATCACTTATTTTCCTTTCTCTGACTTATTTTTCTTAGCATATTACACTCTAGTTACATCCACATTGTTGGAAATCCAAGATTTCATTCCTTTTGATCACTGAAAAGTATCCCATTGTAAATATATACCACATCTTCTTTATCCATTCACCAGTTGGTGGACATTTGGGCTTTTTCCATAATTTGGCTATTGTTGATAGTGCGGCTATAAACACTGGGGTGCACAGTGCTCTTTAATATACTGCCTTTTAACTTTTTAAAAAAATCCCATGACTAAAGTAAAATAGATACTTTTATTTATATTTTGCAACTATGGAGACCAATATTCAGTGAGTCATTTACTGTATTAGTTTTATATTGTTGTGTAATGATATTTCCACAGGCTTAGCTTAAAACAACTCACATTTGTTTTCTTACAGTTTTTGTGGGTCATGTGTCTGGAGAAAAGTTTGTGTTCTCTACTTGGGGTGTCACATGGCTGCAATAAAGATGTCATCCAGGGTTAAAGTCTTATGTCCCTCATCTCAACTGAGGGAGAACCCACTTTTCAAGTTCATTTAGGTATTAGAAGAATTCAGTTCCTTATGGTCTTAGGACCAAGGGGTTCACTTTCCTACTGGCTATTGGCTGGAGGCCTTTTTCAGCTCTGAGAGTCCATCCATAGTTTCTCACCATGTGGAATTCCCCAATATGGCCACTTACTTCCTCAAGGTCAACAAGGGAGTGAGAGATATCCCAACAGGACAAGAACTACAATGCTATGTGATATAATTATGTAATCTCATATATCTCATCACCCTGCCAAGTACTACTGACCAAAAACAAATCACAGACCTATACTGTAGAGAAACAGATCATGCAAGGGTGTAAACATCCAGAGGTAGGGAATAGAAGGCCAATTTAAGAGTCCATCTGCCCCTCTTAGTAACAAAGGCATATTTCTAAGAACAGAACCAAAATTGTAACTCAGTATTTCTAGTTAATATTTTATGCTATTTCCATGTATGTATTCAGCCAATTTCCAGGAAATATTTAATGAGTATCTACTATGTACAAGGTTTTATTCAAGGTAAATAAAGTAAATAATTCAATTATTATGATATGAAAAATTATCCTTAAATAACAGGGAATACAGGAGGTGCCAAAATAATTATTCCACAACTATAAGAATGTTATGAAAAGAGGGAAAATGAATTATGACTGATATACCAAGGAAGTCAAAAAGTAGAAAAGTGGTTACACTGAAGAAAAATACTAGGTTCAAAGAAATAGTAGGTCTGGAAAAACCTACAGTTTTCAATTAAAAATATTAAAAAGTTTCAACTTCGTTTTAAAAGCAATGGATATTAATTTCTTGCTTTTTAATATTTGTTTTTGAAGAAAAGTACTATGTCCAATGTGAGGCTTTGATTATTCTGAAAATAATGTTGCTGAAAATATACTGGAAGCAAGTCAGTTAACTTTATCACAATTGTCATTTCCTGTTCAAAGACATTTTCTAAAAATGAAAATAGAGCTTGGTAAATATATTGGTTGTCTTAGTACTCTGTGATGTGCTCCCTAAAAAATCCTGATGATAAACACTGACAATGATACAACAGTTATTTCCCCCTTACATGTCTAAAAGCAACATCGTCTTAAGCTGTTATAATGTTAAGCCTTATCGGTGGAGGTATAGAATTGAAAGGCTTTAAGCTGGGGAAAGAAAAATGATATAAGGGTTTAGATGAATTGCACAGGCCCATAAAATGGTATTATAACAGTTCTGAAAAGATTTGAAGAGGATACAATACCCTGTAAATATGTTACGCTTTGGTATCATTAACGAATGATTGGACACCATAGAAGAGGGAAATGTGAGATGGAATATCAGAATTGCACAAGACACTTAGTCTTAAGAGGCATCTGAACCATGATGGTTGACAACTAAGCCGTTGCTCCTTATCACACAAATATTGATCACTATAAGAAAGCTTGCTCTCAAAACAGAACTCCCAGAGCTAGGGACTGATAGAGAAACTCGGACAACATTTTGTTTTTATGTCTCCGATCAACTCAAGAATGCTGTGGCCATGCATAATTGTGACCATGTTGGAAATCAGACAGGAAGACTTAGGAAATCTAATTTTTCAGGAAAAAAGCAAGGTCAATATCCAACAAAATGAATTAGCCAATGCTATTAGAATTTCTATGTCTAATGCCTACCCGTGGACACTTGCTAGCCTAGGGTCCCTATTTACTGCACTATTTCATCCAAACAGAAGGAAATATCTCAGCCAAAGATAAAGATAAGTTTGTTTATCTTAACTCTTTTCTTTCCACACCTAATGAGGATCAAAATGCTATAAATGGGCACAATAGTCAATGGCTGGTTTTCTTCATGATCTTGTACTGCTGCCTGTAATGCTCTAAGTACTTTTTTTTTAATTAAAAAAACTTTTTTTACATTTATTTATTTTTGAGAGGCAGACTGAGACAGCCTATGAGCAGAGGAGGGGCAGAGAGAGGAGACACAGAATCTGAAGCAGCTCTAGGCTCTGAGCAAATGTTCAGCACAGAGCCTGATGCAGAGCTCGAACCCATGAACCGTGAGATTATGACCTGAGCCAAAGTTGGACACTTAACTGACTGAGCCACCCAGGTGCCCCTGTTCTAAGTACTTTCCATGTCTTATTTATTTAACTTCACAAGAACTTTGTGAATCTATTTTCAGATGAGAAACTGAGATCTAGAGAGGTTAAACAAATTCTTCAATCTCATGAAGTAAAGATGCAGTCAGGATTGAAACCGAGTGACTAAGCCCAAGAACCCACAGTTTTCTTTACCACACTCTAAGAGGACAATGGTCAATGATGCCACCAAAAATCCCTTATATGTCAGCAGCTGGAAAACAATGGGCCACATATAGGCTCACAATAAATAAGAGGCCAGGATTATTTTTGAGCAATTGAATTTCAGGTTCAGAAACTCCAAATATGATCTATTAAAATATTTGAACCACACAGTTTAGAGACTACAGCTGTCTGTGTTACCTCTAAGTATAAGCCACTACGCTTCTGTTCTTGGCTGATTGTCAGAGCTGGATGCCCAGGTAGCAATACGACACAGAAGGTTGAAATAGGATGCTATGGCTCATCTTTGCTGATATTTGAGGTATTTCCATTAAGAGCAGTGACATATTCTCATATAAATGCAGGAAGTTGATATTATTACTTATATTTTTACAACACCATAAAAGGAAAAACAACCAACATGCTATGTAGTAGAGAAGGATTATCAAGTGCTGATTAGCCCCAAAATTAATGGAAACAGGTGCCTAACAAGATAGGCCCTCCCAGGATAATTCCTTATGTTCTTATCTTGCCCCTCTTAATATAGACTTACATAGCACTTAACTATTCTAGGGCTAATTTCCCATAGATTTCAACTCAATACCTGGAGCTAATATGACACTTTAATTAACTATGGTGTTAATGAGCATAAAGCACCTAAAATGTGTTTCTTTGAGTACACATTTACAAGAGTGATGCCTGCCTTCAGTACCAGAATCTCAGTCGGGGATGGCTCGATCACATGGTGGAAAGTCAAAACCAGGCTAGATATGGGTCAAAGCAGATCTGTATACATCAATATAGAGGCAGGCAGATGAGGGTGCAGTCAAGGTAAGAGAATACATAGAAAGTTACTAAGATGAAGACGATACTGGTTGGAAGAGACAACAGGTACTGAGAGTACTCTAGTTCAGGAAAGCAAATCTCAGGGTAAAGCAATGCTATAGACCAACACTTATAAAAATTTAATATGCACAAGAATCACCAGGATATTTTGTTAAGATGCAGATTTTTGTTCAGCAGACTTGGGAGTAGGGCCTGGGATTCTGTATCTCTAATGCTTTTCCAAGGATACTTATGCTGCTAGTCTACAGATTATGTGTTGAGTACCAAAGCTGTGGACCAAACAGAAAGACAGGCCTTTTGTGGAACTGGGTAGGAGAAAATGGAAAGCATGCCAATACTCTAGCAGTAAGTAGAAGGAAAAATGCACAGTCAGCTCTTGAAGAAAAATAATCATAGGGCTTTATCCTCAAAGCCAAAGAATATATTCAACTGACTACATTCATCTAATCACTGGTTATTAAGTAGTTTTTATACTCACACCTAGTTCTTGTGCAGTATAGAGTCAATCCTCTGCCCTCAATGCATAGAAGATATTGTAGAGAATGGTAGAAGCTCTAGAGTTACCTTATGTGCATTCAAGTGGAGTTTCTATTATCTACTTGCCATTTTGCCTTGGTCAAGTTTTATTTTCTATGAATCATTCTTTCCTTTGTCGTTAATCTGGGAGAACAATGTTCCTTATGCTATGTTAATCAAGGAAGGCTAATTACTTTAAGCAACAACTCCCAAAATTTAACAGCTTAACATAATCAAACTTTATTTCTTGTTTAACAGTTCAATAATGGTATTTTGCAGGTGGCCTTTCACACTGTAATTTAAGAGTTCAGGATCCTTCTATTTAGTGGCTCTATTTTTGCTATATACTCAGAGCTCTCATTTCAGCCAGTAGAGAAGGACAATGCAGAAGGATTTCCATTAGCTTGGTTGAGAAGTGGCATATATCAATTTATATGGGAATGGAACTAGAATTTAGTTATTTGGCCCCACTTCACTTCTAAAGAGGCTGAAGAGGGGCGCCTGGGTGGCTTAGTCAGTTAAACGTCCGACTTTCGCTTAGGTCATGATCTCGCGGTTTGTGGGTTCGAGCCCCGCATCGGGCTCTGTGCTGACTGCCAGCTCAGAGCCTGGAGCCTATTTCAGAGTCTGTGTCTCCCCTCTCTCTGACCCTCCCCTACTCACACTGTCTCTCTCTCTCTCTCCTAGAAATAAATAAAAATATTAAAAATAAAAATAAAGAGGCTGAAGAATGTAGTTTATCCTCATGGTCTGGACAAAGAGGAGGTAAGTTTGGTAAATATCCATCTTATGCTTTGTCAGCCGGAGCATTAAGTCTTAATGCCTTATGATACGCACAACATGTAATGAATTAACTTCTCTCCTATACATGTAGAAAAGAGACTTCTAAGTACTCTCCATGGGAAAACTGAGAAAACCATCACTTAAATATTGTTTACTACTTGGTCAATCTTTGCTATACTTGTATACCGCTGAAGGTAGCTATAATATCAAATGAATAGACACATGTGAATACTCTTAAGCTATATAGAACTATATGGATGAAAGGTGCTTCAGAAGAGAAAAAGGAATCAGGCTTTCATGAGGGAAGTAGAAGTAGCGGTAGGAGAGGTACTAGGCACTGTGCAAGGTGGTTTCATTTTCCTGCATTTCTTTTGTGTGTGTGTGTGTGTGTGTGTATGTGTGTGTGTGTGTGGTAAATGCACACATGCAATATGCCAGTGGAGGAATGCATTATGTTCTATTATGTTCTTAGGGTCTGTAGTGAAATTAGTGACACATTGAGCTTGAGGGAAGGGTTCAATAAAGCTTTATGGAGAAAGTAGTTTGGGGGATACTTCTATAAAGATTAAGAGGCCATCAGATAGACCAGAAAGTTTAAAATATTGCAAAAGAAAATACACACACACACACACACACACACACACACATTTGCTTCCACACACACACACATTTGCTTCCCACTAAGAACAGAAATCATTTTGTATTCCTCCTTCTTTGCTTGGCACATAGTATTAGACATTTAATTCACATATTCTGAAAAGCTTTAGTTGTCTTTTTTTTTTTAATCAGAGTCCTATTGTCTGTTCAGACTGATTAGAGGTTCCATAAACATGTTTAGGCCTTCTGAGGTCCCAAGGCAGGGTCCCCAGGAGACATCTCATATTTTTAATCCTGAAACAGTTTATTTATTGATATTATCCTTAAACACATCCTTAAATTGAACTAGCAGAAAAAGGAATCCATGGTATTTTTGTCCCTATGGCTAGTAAGCATAGTAACAATGACTTCAGAAACTGGGATAAGGGGTACACATGATCCCTAGGAGCTAAGAAGTTTGTCTCAATGCTCCCCAAATTATGCTCCATAAATATAAATGTACTTATAGCACTGGATTTGGGTACACGATGACTCAGATATGATTAAGGAGTACATTCTTCCATCAGTCCTTGTCTGAGGAAACAAGTTTGTTTCCCAGAATGGTTTAGAGCTATGGTTTGTCTCTCTAGAAGAGCTCTGTTGAAAAGATAAAGATAGAGGACTGCTTTCTCTATCACTCACTGCTGAGTAAAAGGAATGAGAAATCTGTCTTGCAAACCACCTTTCTCAATTTAGTTGCACCAGAGAATAAAATAAATGTGTATTTTATCTACTTAATGTCATGAATTCTATGCAAGCCTAACCCAGTGGCTGACTATGACAAGCCATCAGAAAATTTTTCTTAATTTTATATTTGACCATTTCACAATTGCTTGATAAATGATTACATCTGACAGCTTTTAATCCATGTAAGAGTGATCACTGGCGATGAGAGCTTTAGAAGAATTGTATGTATGTTGTCCTTCTTCTTGCACATCCTGTTACCTGCTTTTTAATCAAGAGATATGCCACACACTGACAGAGTCTTTCATTACATGCTCCACTCAGAGATTCAGTATTTTTTACTGCTGGTACATGATAAACAGTAAAGATGCACCCCATATTACAAAAACAGATTTATTAATAAATAGCTGACACTTTGTACTTTTGCAGAATACCAAAGCAATTAGTGACAACAGTAGAATGATTTTCAATACCTACAGAGCAAAATATCATATCGATTTAAGCTCAAAGCTTTCTCTAAGTAACAACCAAGGAATTGCCTACTGTATTTGGTCAATCCTTTTAAATAACAGGTGATAGAAAAGAAAATACATCAGTAAAACTGCTTTGAGTATCCTTCCCTTTGGTTAAATTGGATATTTTAGCCAATTTGCCAACAAAGAAAAACTGGGAGAACCAATGGCATCAAGAATTATTTTGGTTTCTTTTTTTGTCTCATGTTTGCTTTTATCAATCAAGTAATCTTAATTTCATGTAAAATGGAGATATTCATTGAATTTAAAAGCAAAGCATTCACTATGGGAGAAAATGTAACATTTAGATCATGAAATCATAAAATCATGAAGTCATATGACTATGAACCAGAAGAAATGCAAAGAGATGGACTAGTCTAGCTTCTTCCCTGGGGAAATATGATGTTATTCTTACTCCCAACTTCTTCTAACTCACATAATATTACAGATAACACACTGAAGCGAGTAGAGAATATCTGATTATCAAGCAGGTAAGAATTTGTGTGGATCCAGAATTCTGTACTCTCTGTTCTTGGTGCCATTCATTCATTTGGTACCTAATAAGTCCTGAGCATTGGAGAGGCAGCAGAGAATAAACACAGACAGCATTCCTTCCTTCATGGAACTTTCATTATACTCAAAAGAGACAGATGATAAATAAATAAGTAAAAAATGGTATTTTGGGAAGTGAAAACTCCTATCGAGTAAAGCAGGGTAGATAGAATAGGGTATACAGAGTATGATAAAATGGACTGCTCTTTTTTAAAAATGATGGTTGAGGAAAACCTCATTGATAAAGTGGTGAATGAGTGGGGACTTGAAGGAAGGATGGAAAATAAGAAAGGAGTCATGTGGCTTTCTAGAGCCAGGGCAATCTGGATAGTGATCCCCAAAGTGGAAGCACACTTAGTATACTTACACGTGTGCCTACTGCATGCTTATATTTCTTCACATTTATTTTTATAACATTCTATCCCTTTTCATCTTCATTGGAACTGTCTTTTCTTGTTCTGTTAAAGACTAAGACAGCTCAAGAAATCATCACCTCCTTTGGCCATGGCTTCCAAATCTTGGAGCTGTGCCATTTTCAAGTCACAACTACTGCTTCTATTCCAGCCTGTCAGCATGGCTGCCAATCTCTCCCTCTCCTATGCATGGTTCATCTGAGGACACATAGTGCCTCAGCTCAGGGGAGGCACATTCTCTCTTGTCACATTCAACACCTGAGGCTTATTTGACCTAATTTTTCTCCTGAATTTTAGTTCCACCTTATGATGAATAATCCTTTGAGAGAACAATGATGTGAAAGGGCTATAGAGGTATAGGTTACAAAATGGTCTTGCATCTTAAATAGAATCACATATCAAATATGCCTCTTTATTTGTCAATTACTGGATACACGCTCTATGCTAGTCCTCATGCTAAATGAGGAGATGCTGAGATGTTCCTGTCTTCACAAATGCTTGCAAGAGACTATTCTTTGCCAGAGGCAATCACCATTTGTCTGAGGGTGCTGCCCACCACACAGCTCTAACCCAGTTGTCTCAATGTGAGGATTTCAGAGAAGTGTTGCCTTGTGTATGCGTGTGTGTTGCAATGTGACCAGCACTGTGCTAGGTACCATATGGCAGGAAAAAAAAGTTAAATACATGATTTCCCCTATGGAGTTGGCTGCTTAGTTGATATGACAAGATATAAATATATATCTGGAAAGTTATATGGTGATGCACCATGAAAACCAGAGTTTAAGACCACAATAGGAGTATTATAAAACAAAAATTACTGACTGGTCCTCCAGCCATTTCCTAACATTATGCTCATCTATTTTAAGCTAAATCGATAAATGCAAAGGAACCAGCAACATTACTGTTCACATGGATTCAAATATCCTATTGGTAATTTTATTTTTTGTTATAAATAGTAAAAATAAATTTTCTATGAATTTTATTTTTTAGAAGTATCAAAACGTATCCCTCTTTATAAATTCAAAATTCTTCCTATAGGCACTTAGGTATAGGACTCCATTAGCCAATTTTATTTCTACTAATAATCTTAGCAGTTCACCTATATTTGTGTCTTTTCTTTAATTCCACATGCCCTCTATTTGGTAAAAGTTGTGGAAATGTCTACTATAACTCTCTTTGCTATTTTTAAAATCTTTCTCAAAATATTTTGCTTTTGACTAGATTTCCTGAGATTCTCACTTTGTCTTTTATACTACTCATATGTAAGGTACATGGTCACTGCCTATTACATTTCTGTCTTCTTTCCTTTCTCTTCTCCCTCTTTTAAATTTTTTTTAATGTTTATTGATATTTGAAAGAGAGACAGCAAGGAGAGAGGGGCAGCAAGAGAGGGAGACACAGAATCTGAAGCAGGCTCCAGGTTCTGAGCTGTGCAAAGAGCCTAATGCAGGACTTGAATCCACAGATCGAGAAATCATGACCTGAGTCAAAGTCAGATGATTAACTAACTGAGCCACCCAGGCTCCCCTCCTCTGCGCACTCTTATTCGTATTCCTTATATGTAAACTGCTCTACCAAACTTTAGTCCTGTTAAGCTGGAAGTAAATATGTAGAATAATATATTCAGATATTAACTGTTCTGGTTGAAAAGCTCTAATGAAAAAAGGAATACTTGTGCCAAAGCAAAAATATCAAAGTTAGAAATGGAAGGCAGTTCTGCCTCTATGATGAGCCCAATTTTGCTCAAAAAGATAGGATGTGAATAGGTACAGTTTTCAGGAGTCATCATTTATTTGCAGGCTAAGTTGGAAAATGTATTATTATTCATCCTCTGGTGAAATTATTCTCTCTGACATGATTTTGAACATCCTGGGAAATATTAAGCCTGAATTCTTATCTACTGAAACCCCAGGATCCTGTGTGCATGACCATTATCAGCTTGTCCCCAGAGCAGGAGATATGACATAGAATCCTAAGGGGAGCAGATCTGTCTCGTGATCATCCTATTCAAATCCCAGTGATTGGCCCAGGATGACCAGATCTTGGAAAAGATGATGACAAGTTTCCTACACAGTGTAGAAAAGCTCTGATTCCCCTTGCCCATGATGCTATATTAACAGACATCACAGCTAAAGGAGGAGCCAATATGAGCTCTGGACTCCACTTACAGGAAAGGATAATCCATTTAATGTTTCAGTACCTGAAAAAACCCAGTGTTAATGAAATGATTAAGTTGGCACCCTTGTATTTTCACTTTTCTGTGCTTTTCTAAAAATTCAGCTTTCCCTTCACAAGATACAAATCAAAGTTTTAGCAAAGCCCAGCTTAAGCTGCAAGTTCATATTCTGGCCCTATGTTCTTGCATTCCCCATGAGTGGGTGTGAGGTCTGTTTACCTGTTGTAAGACATACTATCTCTGTTACAAGTACTACATGTCACTAGGAGTACATTTTCTCAGCTCCTAAGAGGGAGCCCAGAACCCGTGACTGTTGAAGGATGTAGGCCAGCCACTAATCCTGTAGGTCATTTATTCTGCAAGGGCACTGTCTGTCCTCTGTACTTTTCACAGTTTTGTCTCTTACCAGACATTAACCTTGTGGGCAGATGGTTAGCCAAATAGTGAATTTTGAGGATGCAAAGGAGGAAGTTGGGGGGGGAGGGTGCAGGTATATTCTTCACTTATCTATAAATATCTCCTATTAATTGGGTGAACAAATATTGGCTGAATATGTACACTTTTCCATGCACTGTGCTAAGTTCCATAGGTATCTTCAAAAGCTTACAATCTGTTAAAGAAATAATATGCATGTAAACATAACCTCAACCACAACTACACTTATTCCAGGCATTTCACCTGTGTTCAAGACCTCTTTCTGCATCCACTTCATCATAATCACTGTTCCCTTTTACATCATTTTATATCCCCTAAACTGTGGTGCTCCAAACGTGATATAATGTGCCTACAGATGGATGACAAGTTTAACACAAAATCTGTTTATTTAGATTCTATTATTCATACAAGAAGCATGTATTAAGGACTTAGGAGGCTTTGAGGAAAATAAAATAGCAGCTCAGGTATTGATGCTTAACTACAGGTGTTAATCTGGTGGTAGTGTTGAAAGAGATACACATGAAACATGGGCAAATATCGCAGCCCAGTATAATAAAGATGAGTCCCACAGGAGGCCAGATAAGATAGGGCAATGTGTGCTTAACAGGCAGATGAGGCTGCATCGCAGGTTTGGGAACTGAAATGTTCCTTGAAAAAATTTTCAGAGCAGAAGACAGGCTGCAAACTTCATCAGGCCATAGTATATTAGTATTAACTGTTATTGTTTCATGAGATATACATTAAAGTTATCCCCCATAATTTTTCGTATCTGCCTCAAAATATGTATACCATGATACAAATATTCAGGATATTTAAAATGACAATTTTACCTTCTAAATTGTAGCCCTTTTCTCTCAGCATTTTTCAAGATGTTATAGTTGGGCTAACAGGTGAGACCACTAGGCATACTTGGTTGGGGCATATTTTGTGATCTCTAAGAAAGTAACTTCTGCTAATTTATGAAGGATTAGTTGAGAATCTATGCCTTACCCAGGCTGCGGTGGGCACTGTTGGACCTACAGGAGAGGAACACACAAGCCTAATACAATTAGAGCACCAAATGAGGCTCTTAGAGGTTGAGTTCTCAAGGTCTTGAGTAGGTCTTGAGTAGGCTCTCAGGTCTTGAGTAACTCAAGACCTGCATCTTTAGTTACCAGTGTTATTAATGTGAACTGATCATTTAAACATTATCAAGCTCAGTCTTTTTTGTTTTTTGTTTTTTGTTTTTTTTACAAATAGTTTATTGTCAAGTTGGTTTCCATGTAACACCCAGTGCTCATCTCACAAGTACCCCCCTCCGTGCCCATCCCCCTTCCCCCCCACATCCATCAGTCCTCAGTTCTTGCCAGCATCCAAGAGTCTCTCTCTTTTCCCCACCATTTCCCCCCTTCTTCTCCCCCTTGGTCCTCTGTTAAGTTCCTCCTAATCCTCAGTTTTCTATCTATAAAAGAGGGACTATTATATTAACCTCACCTTCATGATAAGGTTACTAAATATGTAACATTTATCACAGATATAGAAGGTCTTATACTTACTGGTCTTCTAAACAAATCCTTCAGATTTCAAAACCTACTTCTATGAGAGTTAAAAAAAAGAAACCACTATCATTATGGATGAACTCTTCAGTTGGAACACACACAACCCATATTGTGTGCATACATATGTGTGTGTGTATATACACACACATACATATAATATATAAAAATATATAAAATATACATACATTCAGCTTCATATATATTTATATACATATTCACACTTCTTTGTCTCTGTCTCTCTATCTCTGTCTGTCTCTGTTTCTCACTCTATGTGTATGTATGTATCAATCAATGAAAGGACTGAGAATCGATTCTAAGTTTAAAGTTAATCAATATGCCAAGGCAATGACAGTTCATGGAATTGCTAACAGATCTGAAAATGTAAGAACGAAATGTGTGAGGAGAACGATACCCAGAACTGTTCCTGGCAGAGATACAAATCCATCTGGGCCTTGAAGAAAGTGAAGGGAAACGGCTTGTCCTCTAAGCTGGGAATGCATCCTTCTTGAACCTTGAGTCACCGAACTATTGTTATGTGTTCCTAACATAGCCTCCCAATGCCTTTGAAAAGATCTATTTTGAACCTCCCTTTGGATAGAGAAATCAGCAGTCATCCAGGAGGCATCTGTTTTATGTGTTCAAGATGGCTATATTCTTAGATAAACAGGGGGAAAGAAGGCTTACTACAGAGTAATTTTATAAGGGCAGAGTCACCTCAGTTACAGACTTAAGATTTAACTATCCGAGGTGAATTCATTATAACTCTATTCATTTAGAAACAAAATGTCACTTCTCATGACCCAATAAATGAAGTGTAATTACTGAAAGTACATAAATGATGGAACGGAAAATTTTCTTCTCTGGCTTGTGCTCATGCCAAGAAGCAATTTCCCATATCTAAATAACTGATAACTGAAGAAACCCCTTAGGATGGACGAAACGCTTTGGACAGAAAGTCAACATTAAAGATCATGTTAAAAAATCAGTTTTCTGAGAGACCTTGGACTTTCTGACAATGGCTAGAATTCTAATGTTAATTTCACTGTCCCTTGGGAAATATTTAACACACCTTGAAATTTATTTAAAGAGACAGAAACCTGAGAGATGTGACTGAAAAGCATAGCATGGTTCATTGGCTTCTAAACCAAGAGATTTGACCCTTTTTTACTTTGTCAATGACTTCCTACAATCCTTCTTTTCTTGGACTTCAATCCTCAGTGGTGCAAAGATTATAAACAAACAATCCTCTGATTGTTTCTAATGAAAACATTCATAAAATTCTTCATATGATAGTTAAATGAAGTATATAAGTCTGTGTTTATCCAGGTACCACTGAGTTTGTCCTTCATCTCTTTCAGTTTTGGACTATTGAACACTTAATTTTTAAGTATTACTAGAAAACTAAATATTCTTCCATGCACTTCTCCTGCACAAAATCTTCCTAAATGACTTCTTATTCATAAAATGAAGCTGGTTTCTTCCCTAAAACTGTATGTACCACTCAATGATATATAATTAGAAATTATGAAGCCAATTTTCCAAAGGTGTTTCTTCATTTGCATCAGCAAAAAAAAAGAGTAATTATAATTGTCCATGCAAATCAAGGACTTTTCATATGCAAATGATTATATGTGGATATAATTATGCTGCTCCAATACATGGAATGAGGTTTTAATCTGTTATACAAATAAGTGTGTAAATATGCATTTGTATTTTTAGTTCCACTAGAAAAAAATAGTGTCCATATGTGTTCCTATTGATTGGAACAGAAATGAAAGAACCAGCAAGGGTCATCCATTATATTCCAGATAATCACACTGTAAACAGAACTTCCTCTCTCTTCTCACCTCCATGCCCTATTGCAGAATCTTGACCATTGAGTCAGACTATATCTTCTATTATGAAATCTACTCTGTGGTGCCTACTTACCCTCACTTTACATTTTGGTTACCACTGAGTTTACCCATCCTCCAGCCCTCTAGACATACATGAACTCCATTATTACTTGAGTTGGTTTCCCAGCAAGTGTTTCTATGCAACTGATGCTGGGAACAGGATGTCATTTGCTCTAACAGAAGTTCAATTATGGCCAAACTGGAATGCATCAATGTTTGCCTAAAGCTGCCTCATCTGCCATATACTCTCTGAGAAATCACAGTGACCCCAGGGGGAATAGTTTTTAAATGGATAATCTTTTGTTCTAAAAATCTATTCATCCAACACAAAACTAAATTCTTCTGTACCACAATAAACTGACAACTCACTTTTGGGAACATTTTTCTCCACACAATGAAGCAGTACAAAGAGACAGATCTGTTTACTGGAGAGGATGCTCATACTAATTGACAAGGTGGCTCATTTCAGTTTGACCCAGAGAGAATATTTCACTGGATGGGTAAATTATGCAGTATTGTCAAACCAGGGACATTTCTCGTACCTTCTCCTCATTCCCCCAGTGGACGGTGAAAACAAATGACTGGAATAGATGTGCCTCATTTGACTATAGATCATATCCTATTTTATACAAAATCTGAAAAAGAGAATGATTTACAAGGAACAGCTAGTGATCCTCTTACTGGAAAACTTGGTGATATAAGCTGTGACAATATTTTCAATCTGAAAGTGTAGCTCACGGTCTGAATAATTATATTTATCTTGGTTTCAGGGGCAAGAAGAAGCTGGGATGATGTGACCTAGATGAAAGATATTAAAATTACTAGAACATTTAAATGGTTTAACGGGGACAGCAAGACAGAATATTGAAATAGCAGACATCATTAGAGCAAGCTGCAACATAAGAAGAAAAAAAATGACTAATTTTATTGAAGCTGCTAAGAACACTAACTTGTCCATCAGTTACATAAGAGAATCTTGGGTTTCTCAGAACTATTTGGAAGAAGTTGAAAGGAAGGACCGGTAAATGTACAATTGTTTGTGTAATTGTAGCTGAAATGCTATACTTACCTACCTACTCCTGAAGCCTGGAGTATGTGAATTACAATGATAACAATACTGACAATTTCTACTCAATCAGTACAATTAAACCTTCTAAAGTACTTTCACGGATAAAGCGACATTAAAATTTTGCTTAAATCTAAAATGGTCATTGAACATTCAGACCTGGTCCTATGTCAATCGAATTTAACTGCAGGCAAAGGGACAAAGAGTTGTAATTGCTGGATTCCATGAAACCCAGTAAATGTAAAAGTTTATAAAAATATTGGGGAAAATTTTTTAAAATATTACTGGACTCAAAACTTTCATTGTTGCATATTATCCCTGTGACAACAGCATCAGTCTATTATCTCATAATTCTGGGCTGGAAGCTATGGAGCCCTGCATGGATGGTAAGAAGATGGTTAGAATAAAATAAAGATCAAATGGTAAATGAAATCCATATATTTGTCCTTTCAGAGGGGCATACTGGATAAACAAACAGAATGTTAAATCAGATACCATTCTGCTTATACATGTGCATTTTTCATCACAGTGAGGGACATCTGTATTATGGTATCTTGCAAGTGATATAGACAAAATAGGAGAATTCTGGTTTCCTGAAAATGTGATATGCTTGCTCTCCCTGTGTATAGGGAAAACCATCAGCTCCACTTTACTAATTTAAGATAGGGAAATAATATAATTGTGAAAACACAGAGTAAAGCCTAATCCCCAGTGTGTAACTAAAGAATCCTCCCTTCTTTTTAAAGACAGCTCTGGAGATATAATTATTATCCATTCTTGTCATTTAAGTAGATGCATTCAGATAATTTCCCAAGATTGTTCTTAATGGAACCATATGAGTATCAGTCAAAAATATCACAAAATCCAATGTTAATCCCTTGTCTGATACAAGTTAAAAGAGAGTTTGATCTTGCATGCTGCCAGCCAGCCCCCAGCCTTGCATTGTGCTCTCCCTCTGATTTCCATCATAGACAATTTTATCTCTCAGAAGAGCCTGAAGTATAATCACACTGTAATACAACAGGGGTTGTGTGTACTTGTAAGCAAATACTTCTCTTTGGGAAAAAAATGTCTCTTGGTCTTATACCCTACTGGGATTGTCAGGCCCACCAGCTCCTGTCATTCAACACAAATACATCTTAGCATCAACTAGTTAATAGACACTGACACATGAAGCACTTTGCCTTGATGGATCTGTATTTATATCTAGCTTGTTTCAAGTTCAATTTGCAAGGGAGCCTTATCTTGGGTGCTATCAAATATGCTACGTACCCTGCCATTTCTACCTGACAGCACCTGATGGTACAGATCTCATTTTAGTGAAACCCACAGCTGTCTTTCTCACTTGCATATGCCTTCTGGGCTATCATATGATTATGTCTATACTCACACTGTTTCCTGTTCCCTTCCCCTCATTTCCCTGGCCAACCTTATTTACCTTCAACGCTTATCTCAAAAGTCACCTCCTCTACCAAGCCTAACTCTTGTGCTTGCAGACTCACTGTGCAATTGACCACATCCTCTCAGAGCACTGCCTTGAACACATTTCAAAAAGGACACCCATGACACATTTTTTGCCTTTATTTATGACCTTATCTCCCTCCAGTTAGGATTTAAGATTTTTGAAGATGTGAACTGGGTTGCATCCATGTTTTTATTCCTAGCATAAAGTACTAAGACTGCAGATAAGTGTTCAACATGCATCTTCATGGAAGTTTTGCAAAAATAAGATATTTTTACTTATATCAGAATTTAGTTTAAAATGATGAAAAGAACTCCTAAACTATAATCTGTTCACATTAGCAATTCTTCTGTACCTTTCCTATCTTCATTTTTTGGTACTGTCGCCATTTTTATAATATTTGTTCTCAAGGTTTTTCTAAATCCTTAATTGGTTCCAAATAACACAGTCAACTCAGTAGGGCAATATGGTGAACTCTGAAACCATAGAACAAGTTCCAGTAACAAGGCTTGTTATAAAAGTCACTCATCCCTTATCAAAAAAGTACAATCCACCAGTCCTTGTCAGTCCTCCAAGTGTCCAAGCATTATCGTGAACCAAGTATAAGTCGGCACTTCCCTTCCTCTTCCTTTTGTACATTGATTAAGTTAGCGAACAACTATAACCCATTGTGTATCATACACCAAGCTAGGCAGCAGAGATTCAAAAAAAAAAAAAAAAAAAAAGATAGTCTCTATTATAAAGCAGCTTATTTTCTAGAAAATGAGTATTTTGTCACAAACTTATTATGATATGAATGATAAGAATAGTCCCTCATCTAAAGGAGCTCATTGTCTAGAAAATGAGTTTTGTTACCTATTATGATACATAAGGTAAGAGTTGTGATGTAGACAAACACAGAAACCAAAGGGCAAGGAACAAGGGGATCTCAGGGACCTTCCATGATAATCCTCTATAGAGTTCCTAGAATGATATTTGTATGAACAGCAACTATTTCCTCTGGCTCCTACATCTACTTTATAATTGACACAAAAAGACCTCTTGTATTCACTAAAATCCTAATGGACCTATCCAAATGATAAAATAAATAAGAATCCTCTATTCTACTGAGTATCAATGTATTTTCTTCACCTTTCTTAACTCTATGAAGTTTCTTAGTCCACGGTATTTTAGTTTATCTAAATACTATTATATTATTTGAATTGGCTCACATTGGATTGATCATGAATCCTGATACCCTTATTCCACTTAATTTCACTGTCAGCCTAGATTGCTCATGGAGGAGTTCAGCTAAATGTTTGATGATCAGCTACAATATAAATGATGATCTGTCCAGTATTTGTCTTAGGAAGTCTAGCTATAGGAACACTATCAGTATACCAGTAGCATCCAAAGTTATAAAGCTGACTACTATCTCAAACACCTTGGTGGTGAGTCTTAGAGACAAGCTTCACCATTTGATCATGTAGAGATAAGACATAATATTGCAGGAACTTACCAAGTGCACTTATCCTAGGGAAAAAGATAATTGTAGCAGTCAATAGAAATGTGTGGATGAGTACATACATGCATACATGTGTCTGTCTGTGTGGATGGGTTTTAACTACAGAAGTACAGGAGGAAACATTTGGAGTCTGACTAATACCAGAGGTTTGAAGAGTTTGGAAAGAAAGTAGAACTACACTACACCATATGGTACTATAAATGAACCACTGACAGTGCTTGGATTTTATGTTCTCTCTAAAGCTGAAAATATGTAAGGATAACTATGGTTAAATGGCTATGCAGACAATTTTAGTGATAGCTTCTGAAACTGGGAACTCAGCTTCTATTCCATGCCTTCTTACAAACCTTAAGCATTTTTGTTTTGGAAAAAAAATTCTATAAAAGTTAAACTAGCTGTATTGGTATGCTAAACCCAACTGTAACTATTTCATTGTATCTACTTGAGTTTAATGAGACTAATTACTTAATTCAATATTCTTTCTTGGGCAGGGACATAACATAAGCATTTTATTTTATTTTATTTTTTTAAATGTTTTATTTATTTCTAGGAGAGAGAAAAAGAGACAGCATGAGCAGGGGAGGATCAGAGTGAGAGGGAGTCACAGACTGAAACAGGCCCCAGGCTCTGAGCTGGCTGTCAGCAGAGAGCCCGACGCGGGGCTCGAACCCACGAACCACAAGATCATGACCTAAGCGAAAGTCGGACACTTAACTGACTAAGCCACCTAGGCGCCCCAACATAAGCATTTTAAAATAGTCTGGCTGTGGGGTGCCTGGGTGGCTCAGTTGGTCAAGCAAGGACTTTGGCTCAGGTCATGATCTCATGGTTCAGGGGTCTGAGCCCTGCATCGGGCTCTCCAGTGACAATCTGGAGCCTGCTTGGGATTCTCTCTCTCTCTCTCTCTCTGCCCCATGTTCATCTTCTCTCTCTCTCTCTCTCTCTTCTTTCTCTCTCTCTCCCTCTCTCTCTCAAAAATAAACAAACTTAAAAATAAATTTCATTAAAAAATAATAAAATAAAATAATCTGACTAGGTTGGAATTCCTGGCATGATATAAAAAATTTGGATATTCCATAAACATTTCAAATTAGTAATCCTTCTCCAAACAAGAATTAGAACTGGGAGCTAAATTCAAAATGGATATGCTATTTTTTTTTTTTTTGCCAGACATCACTCAGATGGTGCCATAGATTGCTCCTGACTCTGTTTTCCATCACAAGAACAACTAACAACCAGTAAGAATAAGATTCCACTGATAGAATCCTAGAACACAAGTGTAAGGCTGAAACACCCTTCTGCACTAAAGACACCAAGACAGATTGCATTAGAAGGGTAAGAGGAGCAGGTACACACTGACCACATGGTTTCTTCCCCAGGTCAGGACAGCACCATGTGGAGAGGTCTCCCTGACCTTGCAATTCCTCCAGTGGAAAAAGAGAACCCAGGGGATAATATCCCCACAGTGCATTGTGGTTGGTTTGTTGGAGCCCCTACTTTGATCTTGCACCAGAAGGATTGTAGGGAAATCTGTGAGGCTCAACCCCTGGGAATTTAACTGTGACAGAAGAGTGGGGAAGGGCTAGCATCAACCAGCACAGGGATCTGGACAGACTGAGTTTATACCTGCAGTGTCCAAGTAGTAATCCCAAACAACCAGTGTTTTCACTCATCAGCAAAACAAAGTTAGGGGAGACCCAACATCATTAGTCATTAGGGACACGCAAATTAAAACCACAATAAGATATCATCTTACATTCATTAGAATGGCCATCACCAGGGGCGCCTGGGTGGCTTAGTCGGTTAAGCGTCCGACTTTCGCTTAGGTCATGATGTCGCGGTTTGTGGGTTCGAGCCCCGCGTCGGGCTCTGAGCTGACTGCCAGCTCAGGGCCTGGAGCCTGTTTCAGTCTGTGACTCCCTCTATCTCTGACCTTCCCCTGCTCACGCTGTCTCTCTCTCTCTCTCCTAGAAATAAATAAAACATTTAAAAAAAATTTTAAAAAAAAGAATGGCCATCACCAAAAAGACAAGAGATAATAAATGCTGGTGTGGATGTGGAGAAAAGGAAACCCTTGTGCACCACTGGTAGGACTGTAAACTGGTTAGCCCCTATGGAATACAGAATGGAGGACAATCAAAAAATTAAAAACAGAACTAACATATGATCTAGCAATTCCACTTATGGGAATATATCCAAAGGGAATAAAAATATTTAACTTGAAAAGGTAACTGCATTCCCATATTCACAGTGGCATTATTTACAATAGCCAAGACATGAAAACAACCTAAATGTCCATCAATGTATGAATGAATAAAGAAGTCATAGTGTGTGTGTGCATACATATATAATACACACGTTGCATAAATCAAAGAGACAAATACTGTATGACTCTAAATGAAATCTAAAACAAAAACAAGAACAAAACAAAAACAAACCATAAAATCATAGAAAAAGAGATCAGAATTGTGGTTGCTGGAAGAAGGTAAGGACAGGGAGAATTGGAGGAAAGTGGTCAAAAGGAATAAACTTACAGTTCTGGAAAGCCGTTAATAGAGTAAATTCTAAGAGTTCTCATCACAAGATTTTTTAAATCTGTTTTTCTTTTCATTATATTTTTATGATAAGATAGATGTTAACTGATCCTACTGTGGTATTCATTTCACAATATACATAAATCAAACTATCATGCTCTATGCCTTAAACTTCTACAGTGGTGTATGTTAATTATTTCTCAATAAAACTGGAAAAAATATTGCCTAATCATTAATCACAATTCCCTTACTTTGGATAACAGCTGGGGTCTGTCTTAGCAACATGAGGTCTATAGATGTGTATAGAAACTGCCGGAAATTGGCATGTATATACAACTTGTTCCTTTTTATCTCTAGGGACCATAAGTCTTGTTAGTTAATCACTCTGAGTTGAAGACCAATTATCTCCAGATTATGTCTCTTGTACATTCTTATAAAAAAAAAAAAACACACACACAGCAAAGCCAGCAACTTACATTTGGAATTCTTGAACTACAGAAGATAACACTCCTTTTCTTATTCCTTTAGTTAATTTACTAATTCAACAAAATTTAAGAATCTACTATGAGCCAGGAACTGTGTTAAGCACTAAGAAAACAAAAATATATATAAGTGTAACATGGTAGAGTAAGAAGGTCAAGTCTCTCCCTGGTAATCAAATATAAAGCCACATAAAACTGTCAAATCAATTTGAGCACTCTGGAAACTGACCAAAAGCATAGAAAAGAACAGAAATATTTATTTATGAAAATTGTTAAATTACAAATAGGAACAATAAGAATCTGTGTGGTTCTTGCCCAGAACTGCTCCTGATTCCCCAGTGTGAGGGTTCCACCAGAGTGGAGCAGGCCATGAACCCAGCAGTCTCTATGCCACTGCAAGCGGTAAACGGGATCATGTGATCTGAAGTGTTGCTGCTATGGATTCACAAATTAGCTGGTAGTGTTAACGGGGATTTCTATAAGATTAGGTAGCTATAAGAGGGTTGATAATTTCTCCACATATTCTGGAAAGACCCAAGGCTTGGTACACATGCAGCATAGTCTAGAGTAGGTAGAAACCAGTGACATGTCCCTAGCTGATGGAACCTAAGTATATACCCTGAGGATATATGAAAGGAACTAGTAGAAAATTAAGGCAGGAGAGAGTTGAATTCATCTACATTATGAATATAGCCACTCCAACAGCAAAAAATGGAAGACTTACGGTTAAGGGTTTCTTGAAATCAGTCTCTGAAGACATAGACCAAACATTAAGAATCTGAGCTTAATACTACAGCAGAAAAAATAAAACTGTCCAGAGACATCAATGGCTACACACTGTAAGGGAGATTCCAAGCAAGTTATGTTTATCAACATAAAGGAAACAAAAACAACAGCAATCCTATTGTGTTGCTTATATTGTTCCAGCTAGGGCCATTGGGCACTATTTCAGATTGGCTCCTTTTGACAGGTCCCAACCTTTTGGGCTTTTTAAAAAAGCACTTTCTTACTTTCTGGCTTATCTTATATTTTCCACCTCAGCGCAAGAATTAGCCATTTCTCCAAGAATCCTTGGTTCTTTTTCTTGGAGAATGATATTTAGACACCAACATCTGGGAGCAAAATATGCTCCTTGAAATTGGGTGTCACTTCTAGGCCCAGGAGAGTTTGGAAATGTGTGTATGTATATAAACTCAGTCATACACACATTATCTATACTTATTTATATCTATCTATCCTGATAGATATATTAAAACAGACATGGGCTCATAATTATATTTCCAATTCCAATTCAGTACCATAAGGTTCATTCTAGTCTTCTCTCTTTGCTTAGTTGTAATTGCTTTCACCTACATTGAGGAACTAGGCTTTAACTATTTACTAACATGTAAAGTAGTTTTATAATTGCTAACCCAAACCCTTGTGAAAAATAAATTTACCAACTAGAGTACAGTATTTATGTATAGTACTTTAGTTTTAACAGTATACAATTAAAACATTGTTTACCAAAGTTATTTAGGTCAAGACCTTTTGTCCTTACTCCCTTCAGTGTGGTTACGTCACATATTCATAACAGGTTAATTTTTCACTATGTGTATTCTGAGTTCCTGAACCAACTGGAGAGGTGGACCAGGTGCCCCCAGATGTTGTATGCAGCCAACAAAGATTTTTAAGAAACTACTATAAATTTATTCAAATAACAATAGGAAATCAAGTTTAAAGAACTAAAGGAAAGTATATCAACAAGTCAACAGATAGAGGATCTCAAAAACAACCTACAGGAATTTAAAAAATGAAAATTCTGGAAATGAATAAATCAGTATCTAAAATTTAAGATTCAGTAGAAGAGCTTAACACTATATTTGATATCGTATAAGAAAGAATCGTAAGTCTGAATACAGATCAACAGAAATTATCCACCTAAAGAATAGAGTGAAAAAGGAAATCAAAATAAAAATCTCAGAGATAAATGGAATAAAAAAAAAAAAACATATGAACAGATGTGCAATGGGAGTTATAGAAAGAGTACCGAGAGAGATAGGGTTAAAAAAATTGACACATGAGTGGCAAAAATATTCTCAATTTGATGAAAATCAGTGGTCTACAAATCGGAGAGGCTCAACAAAATTCAAACAAAGTCATAGTTAGACATGCCATGGTCAATTTACTGAAAAATAAAGAGAAATTCTGAAAGCAGCAGGAGAAAAACAGGTATTCACACACAAAGGAGCAATGAAAGGATAAACAGCTGACTTCTAAAATAATGGAATCCAGAAGACCTTGAAATTATGAAAAAAATGTATCAACCAAACATTATATATCAAGCAAAATTAACTTTCAAATATGAAACTGAAGTAAAGGATATTCGCAGATATACAAAGACTTAGAAAATCCATTCTTAGCAGACATAGATTACCCAAAATACAAAAGGAAATCTTTCAAGATGAAAGGAAGTGACACCAGAGAATAGCATATCCGAAAAAAAAAAAAAGAAGAGTACTTGAAATGGAAAATGCTTGGGTAAAATAAAGACTCTATAAATAGGTATTTTATTATTTTTTCAAATTTTAAATTGAATAATTTAAACAAAATAATTTTTTGTGCTTATAATATACAGATATATATGACAATATTAGCATAAAGAAGAGATGAAAAGAGATATATTGGATCAATGATTCTATATTTTACTACAATTAAGTTAGAACAGTTTTGAAGTAAACTGGAATATGTTAAGATACATATTGCAAATCTGAGAGCAACTGCTAAAAAATGTAACTAAAAATATATATATATATATACTTCAAAAAGTCAACCTGGAAATTAAAATGGCACTGGTAGGATACTGACTTAAAGAAGACAGTAAAGGCTGGAAATGGGGACAAAATAGGACAAATGATAAACAAATATCAAAATGGTAGAGGCATCAAGTTATATTACAAAGCTGTAGTAATCAAAAGAGTATGGTACTGCCATAAAAACACAGAGATCAATGTAACAATAGAAAACACAGAAGTAAACACAAAAGTATATGGTCAATTAATCTTTGACAAAGGAAAAAAGAATATACAGTGGGAAAAAGATAGTCTCTTTAATTAATAGTGTTGGGAAAATGGGACAGTTACATGCAAATTTTAGATGTAAAAGAAAAAGAACTAGACCATGTTCTTACATCACACACACAGATAAACTCAAAATGGATTGAAGGCCCAAACGTGAGACCTGAAACCATAAAAATCCTAGGGGAGAGAATATAGGCCATAGCAACATTTTAGATATATCTCCTGAGGCAAGGGACATAAAAGCAAAAATAAGCAATTGGGATTACATCAAAATAAAAAAAAATAAATAAAACTTCTATAGAGCAAAGGAAACAATCAACACAGCAAAAAGGCAGTCTACTGAATGGGAGAGGATATTTGCAAATGACATATCCAATAAAGGGTTAGTGTCCAAAAAATATAAAGAACTGATATAACTCGATACCCCAAACAAACAAGTAATCCAATTTAAAAGCAGGCAGGAGGGAGAGAAATCAAGAAACAGACTCTTAACTATACAGAAAAAAAAACTGATGGTTACCATCTATATATACCACCTATAACTGATGGTTACTATCTATAGTCGATTAAAAAATACACTGAAAATAAAATTTATAACATACAAACAAACAAACAACAATATGCAATTAGTGACCAAACTGGGTGGCTATGTTCATACCACAGAAAATCAACTTTGTGACAGGAAATATTACTAGAGATAAAGATAGACATTTCATAACAATAAAAACATCATCAGAGAAATGTAAAATTATAAATACATATACACCTAACAATAAAGCTCCCAAATATATAACATAGAAAGCTGGTAGAACTCAAAGAAAAATTAACAATTTAGTAATAATAAAGATTTCAATGGCCTATTTTTTCAAAATTGATAGAAAAACCAGGAAGAAATCAGCAAAGACATGAAGACTGGATTAACACTAAGAAATAAGTTTTTCTTAACAAATATCAATAGAACACTTCAACCAAAGTCTGCAGAATGTATACTGTTTTCAAGCACACATGAAACAGCCTCCAAGAGAGACAACTTGCTTAGCTACAAAACAATTCTCGAAGTTTAAAAGATTGAAAGTGGGTAAAGTACAATCTCTGACCATTTGAAATTAAATTGGAAATCCACAACAGAAACAAATCTGAGACAATCCTAATATACGGGCATTAAATAACACATTAACCCATGGTTCAAAGAGGAAGTCATAAAACAGTTTAAACTAGGGGAGCCTGGGTGACTCAGTCGGTTGAGTGTCTGACTCTTGATTTTGGCTCAGGTTATGATCTCATGTTCGTGAGTTATATCAGGCTCTGTGCTGACAGTATGGAGCCTCTTGGGATTCTCTCTCTCTCTCTCTCTCTCTCTCTCTCTCTCTCACCCCACTCCCCACCAGCTCGCTCTCTTGTGCCCTCTCCCTCTCTCTCTCTCTCCAAGTAAGTAAACTTAAAAAAATACTTTGAACCACTTAAACTATGAAAAACACAGCATTATCAAAATGCAGCTAACATCTTGGAGGGTGTGAACTTCAAATGCCCATATTAGGGGAAAAAAAGGCTCAATCAATCAACTAAGCTTCCATCTTAGCAAGTTATTAAAAAAAAAGCAAAACAAACTCAAAGCAAGAAGAAAATAATAATTAGAATAAATCAATGAAATAAAAATTAACAGAAATGCAATAGAGAAAATCAACAAAACCAAGAGAGAATTCTTACAAAATAAATAAATATAACTGATAAATCCTTAGCTAAACTAAGAAAATAAAAGTAAGAAATAACCAAAATCAGTAATGAAAAAGGAATAATCAGTGCTTCCCCTATAAAAATTAAAAGATTTATAAGGAAATATTAGCTTAAATAAATACCAACAAATTACACAAGTCAGAGTATAAGCACAAATTCCTAGAAAGATACACATTACCAAAATCCACTCAGAAAAGAAGGAATAGTATCTGAATAGACCTATAATGTATAAGGAAACTGAGAATGTTATGCACAAGTGGTTTCACTGATGAATTATACCAAACATTTAAGAAGAGATACCATTTTTTCACAAGCTCTTTCAGAAAATATAATAGAATACTTTCCAAGTTCTTATATAAGACTAGTATTACCATGACTACAAAAACTTACAACATCAAGAAAATAATACTATAGACCAATAACCAAAGTAAATACCAATGCATCAATTTTTAACAAAACATTAGCACACCGAATTCAGCAACATATAGTGATTATACATGACCAAGTGGGATTTATACCAGGAATGCACAGTTGGTTAAATACCTGAAAAGTAACTACTGTTATATACCATATTAATAAAAGAAAAGAAAGGACAAAAATCCACGTGATTATCCCACTAGGTGCAAAGAGCTTGTGAAAGAAATTCAACACCATAATAAAACTTCACTACTAATTAAGGATAGAGTATTCCATAACAAAAATACAAAAAACAACATCTAACATAAAACTTAATGGTGAAAGACTGAATGCTTTCCCCCAAAGATGTGGAAAAAAGGTAGATATGCTTTGTTCTGTTGTCTCCATTTATCTTTAACACTCCACTGGCAACTTTAGCCAATACAGTAAGGCAAGAAGATGAAGGAGATGAAAGAGGAGGAAGAGGAAGAGGCTGGGGCAGGGTCATAAATTCATGGAATTCAAATCTGAAGAAATAAAACGGATTTCATTTGCAGATGATATATCCTCTAACAGTAAAGAATCCTATGAAATGCCCCTTCCCCCTCACTCAAAATTTACTAGAGTGAATACATGAATTTAACAATATCACAAAAAGTTAAGAATAATATTTAAAATCAACTGAAGTCTCTATACTAGCAATGAGTGTTCAGAAAATAAATTCAAGAAAACAATTCTACTCAGAATAGCATTCAAAAGAATAATACACATTGGAATAAATTTAATATAAGATGCATAAGATCTGTATTCTGAAAACATAAAACATGGCTCTAACAAAATATAAATAAAGGAGGACACATGCCATGTTCGTGGCTTAAAATATTTTTCCTCAAACTGATGCAGTTTTTCTCCAAAGTGAGCTGCAAACTTAATGAAATCCTTGTTAAAATTCCTGCAAGAATTTTCTTTTTTGGTAGAAAATAGCAAGCTAAATTTAACATGCAAAGACCTAGAATAGCCAAAACAGTTTTGCAAAAGAACAACTTTGGAGGGCTTAAAGTACCAGATTTCAAATTTACTATAAAGCAACAGTGAAGAAGACAATGTGGTACTTGGCATAAGGATAAACAAAGAGATCAATGCAACTGAAATGAGTCCAGAAATAAATCCTTATGCTTACGGTCATTTTTTTCTTGACAAAGGCAATTCAATTATATTTTAAACAAATGGTAGTGGTATAATTAGATATCTATGTGCAAAAGGAATAATTTAGATGCCTACCAAAAATTCACTCAGAATCAATCACTGACCTAAAGGTAAGAGCTAAAACTACTAAAATTCTTCAAAGAGAACATAAGAATAAAGTTTTAAGACTTTATTTTAGGCAAAGAGTTATTAGATACAAAACCAATTGTAAAATATAAATTATAAAATATATTATACTTCATTAAAATAAAAAATATTTGCCACTTCAAAAGATATCATTAAGAAAATAAAAAGTCTGGGGATTAAGGAGGTCACCTTAATGAGCTGGGTGTTATATGTAAGTGATGAATCATTGAATTCTACTTCTGAATCCAATATTGTGCTATATGTTGACTAACTAGACTTTAAATAAAAATTGAAAAACGAAAATGAAAAGACAAGGCACAGACTGGGAGAAAATATTTGGGAAATATATCTGATAAAGGACTTCTATTCGTTATATATTATGTAACACACTGTATAATATATAACTTAAAACACAATACAATAGAATAATATGGTATAATACTATATGACAACCCAAAAATAAGAAAAGTGATCTAAAATTGACAATTAAAATATATGCAAAGGGATAATAAGCACATGAAAAGTTGTTACACATTATTAGTCATTAAGAAATGATATTAGGGGCACCTGGGTGGCTCAGGCAGTTGAGCATCCGACTTCTACTCAGGTCATTATCCCATGGTTTGTGGGTTCAAGCCACCCATCAGGCTCTGTACTGACAGCTCAGAGCCTGGAGCTGCTTCAGATTCCGTGTCTCCCTGTCTCTCTGCCCTCCCTCACTCGCACTCTGTCTTTCTCTCTCAAGAATAAATAAACATTAAAAAATGTTTTTAAAGTAATGATATTAAACCTATACTGTAATACCATTACACGCTTATAAGAATGATTATAATAATAAAGAAAAAAGTCTGGCCATAGTAAGTTTTGGGAAAGAAACTGGAACCCTTACACATTTTTGGTAGAATGTAAAATGGGATGGCCAATTTGGAAAATAGTTCAGCAGTTTCTTAAAGTGAATCATAAACTTTCTCTATGAGTCAGCAATTCCACTCTTAGTAATCTGTCACAGAGAAATGAAAATATGCTTACACAATGATTTATACACAAATGTTCATAGAAGCATTTTTTATAATGGCCCCAAATTAAATGATCCAAATATCCACCAAGTGCTAAATAGATAATATCATAATATGTGGTATATAGCCATACAATGCACAATTTAATAATATGAAGGAATGAAATATTGATACATGCTACAACATGTATTAATCTTAAAAACATTATACTAAGTGAAAGAAGCCAGAGACCAAAGGCTGCATATTGTAGGATTTCATTTGTATAAAATATCTTTAAAAGGTAACTTTATAAAGAAGAACAAAGCTGCAGACACCACAATTCCAGACTTTAAGTTAATATTACAAAGCTATGGACCACTTCCTTACACCATACACAAAAATAAATTCCAAATGGATTAAAGACCCAAATTTGAGACAGGAAACCCTATAAATCCTAGAAGAGAACACAAGCAGTAACTTCTTTCACATCAGCCGTAGCTACCTCTTTCTAGATATGTGTCCTCAGGCAAGGGAAACAAAAGAAAAAATAAACTGTTGGGACTACATCAAAATAAAAACTTCTGGATACCAAAGGAAACAATCAACAAAACTTAAAACAGACCACAGAATGTGAGAAGATATTGCAAATGACTTTTCTGATAAAGGGTTAGTTTCCAAAATATATAAAGAACTTATAAAATTTAACAATCAAAAAATAAATAATATAATTAAAATTGGACAGAAGACATGAAGAGACATTTTTCCCAAAGAAGATATATAGATGGCCAACAGACACATGAAAAGATGGTCAACATCACTCATCATCAGGTAAATGCAAATCAAAACCAGAATGAGATCTAAAACTTCACACCTGTCAGAATGGCTAAAATCAATAAGACAAAAAACAACAGATATCAGTGAGGATATGGAGAAAAGGGAGCCCTCCTGCACTATTGGTGGGAATACAAACTGGTGCAGTCACTCTGGAAAACAGTATGGAGGTTCCTCAAAAAGTTAAAAATAGAATTACCCTAGGATCCAGAAATTGCACTACTGGGTATTTATCCAAAGAATACAAAAATACATATTCAAAGGAATACATGCACCCTGAAGGTTATCATTATCTACAATAGCCAAACTATGGAAAACAGGTCAAGTGTCCATAGGTTGATGAAAGGATAAAGAATAAGTGGTATATATATATATATGTATGTATACAATAGAATATTAATCAGCCATAAAAAAGAATGAATTCTTGTCAGAGAAAGACAAATACCATGTGATTTCACTCAGATGTGGTATTTAAAAAAAGAAAACAAATGACCAAAAGGGAAAAAAAAGAGAAACAAACCAAGATACACACTCTTATCTAAAGAGAGCAAACTGATGGTTACCAGAAGGGAAGGAGGTAAGGGAATGGGGGAAATAGGTGATGGGGAGTAAGGAGTGCATTTGTTGTCATGAGCACCAAGGTGATGTTTGGAAGGGTTGAGTCACTGTATTGTACCCTTGAAACCCTTGAAACTAGTATTACACTCTATGTTAACCAACTGGAATTTAAATAAAAACTTAGAAATAAAATTAAGTTAAATTTTTAAAAGGGTAGCTTTATAGAGACAGAAAGCAGATCGATGGTTGCCTCGGTCAGATGTACTCTTTGCAGTGAATGGCTGCAAATGAGCTCAAGGGAAGTTGAGTGATGAAAGGTTCTGTAACTGGATTAAGCCGACAGATGCACAAGTCTACAAATTCAGCAACTATTACAGGTTTACATACCTACAGAAAAATGAATAAGGAGAAGTTTTTATCCTCAAAGCCTACTACTGACCCATTTTGATGGATGCAGAATATAGACTAACCAGGTGCAGTCTTGCAAAAAGGCAAAGAGCTAGATTTTTAACAGAATATCAGTACAACTGGAATTTAAATTCCGTATTGAAAATGACAAATTAGCATATGCAAATCCATTCAGCATTATATGAGGCCATGCAAATAAGAATTCTGCAGATGACCCAAAATATTTAAAGGGCATGTTATTTCTTTCCGAAAGAATGTAGAGTAACAAGAAGGTACCTACATTTTGAAGTAAATTTACTTCAGCATCATCATTGAGAATCTAATTGAATGGTAAGAACTGTGGACTTTCTAAGCGTTACAGTGTGACAAAACTTAGCTTCCTCTAAGAGTCCTGCTCTGCTAAGTACTACTTAAGGACCTTGGGCGAAATACCTGACACCTCTGAGTGCCAATCCTCCTCTCAGTAAAATAGGGATGCAAAATGAAAACATATGTAAACTGTACAGTAGGAACTTGGGAAATGTTTCCTGTTAACTATATTGTTTAAGATAAATGGGAAGTGGAAGAGGGACATGCTTGTGCTTTTAATAATTGTGGGTTCTTTAGGGAGTTGAACTGAATGCTTGATTCATTGCAGAGACTTGGAAAAAGTAACAGATGTTCTTTGACTAGAAACCTGCTGAGATAAGCCATCCAGTGTCCAACCAGGTAAATGAAATGAGACATGATTGACATTATTTCTTACTGTGGAGTTTCACTGTTTCTTTCCAAAATGGAGCTTTGTTTCTGAAAAGAAACACAACAGAATGTCAAGAAGCTCTTCTTCTTGAAGCCACAACGCTGTCTTGGCTTCCTAGAAGTTCCTGAAAGTCAAAGCTCCCAGGTTGGGAATCAGAACAATAGGTAATAACTGCAGTAGGCACAGGAGAAGCAAAAGCACCTAGGAAGGGGGAGAGAGAGAAATGCATGGCAATTCACTCAAGGCACAGTGTAAATCCTGAGAAGACACTGGAGTTCAGTTAAACCCAACTGAACAAATACTTTTTGATGCTTAAATTGTATCTAAAACTGCTCCAAGGGTCTAAAAGTAGAGAGTCAAAAATAAAATCTGACCCCTGCCTTTAAGAAGCTCACAGATGCATAGATGAGAGAGACATTAAATAATTATATGTGTGAGACATGCAATAATGGGAAGGGAGGAATAATCACTTCTGCTTGGACCCCCCCAATTTTCACAAATTTCAGCAGTTAAAAAGAACTTTTTTGCATCAAGTTAAATTCTCAAAACCTTGCAATATGACAAAATCTGAGAGGTTATTTAGCAATGCGGTTTGTAGGAAAATTTCCTTTTGTGCTATTTGTCAGGACTTTGGGGCTGAAAGTGCTAAAATAAAAAAAAATTAGTTTCAACAAAATGGAAAAGATTTAAGAAAAGTGGGGATGATACTGGGCCTCAGACATAACTTGATGCCCTTACAGTATCAAAATCCACCCAGGATTGCTCTCCACCTCCCTTGCTTTTCTCTTCTCCCTGTATGTCAGTTTCTCTCTCTCCTAAGGGCTTCTTTCATGCAACTGAAACCATGCCTACAGGTACCTCCAAAATTTATGCATTTCAAATTCTTCAAAGAGATAAAGTCTGACACTTGTACTCTCTAAATTTATTTACAAATCTGGAGAAGCATGATTACAATATGGGTGGGTTCACCCACTCTGTGGCCCAAAGTGTGAGGTCATTAAATATGTTGTCTTCACACCAGAAACACGTGATTGGTCTGAAAGAAGAAACTTTCTTACAAGCAATATGGTACATTTCCAGAAGAGAGGTCAAGCATAAAAAGTATAAAAAGTAACACTTTTCCACCACATTGGTTTGCTTTAAATTCTGACCCATCGTTTTTCACATTTTTTGAAAGGGCCCCTACTCCATCCCCCATCCAACCCTATTCCAAGTCTCTTCTGTTCCCTTCATCCGCACTACATGAATTTGTTTTAAAAATCAGGTTGCAGGGGCGCCTGGGTGGCTCAGTTGGTTAAGCGTTCAACTTCGACTCAGGTCATCTCACTGTTCATGGGTTCGAGCCCTGTGTCGGGCTCTGTGCTGACAGCTAGCTTAGAGCCTGGAGCCTGTTTCAGATTCTGTGTCTCCCTCTCTCTCTGACCTTCCCCTGCTCATGCTGTGTCTCTCAAAAATAAATAAAAACCATTAAAAAATCAGGTTGCAGATGGAGATAGCAACATGCCTTCTAAATTCTATGCACCTTTGGGAGTATTTAAAAAGAAAGAGATCACAAGGGGCTAATCTGTCCGTGGAGTGGGAGGTCAAGGAGCCAGGACTAGAGAGACTATTCAAATACGGAGGAAACAGGGTGTAGAGATATGTTCGGTAATTAGAGAATTATTTTAAGGGATCTAAAATCTCTTGACAGATATTTCAAGTAATCAACGTTTTAAGCAAATACAAGGTCTGAGTGCTTTTGATAATTCATTTCATGTAATCACTTTTTCCCTTTTACACATATGGCACATTAACCACAAATAAAGAATAGCCGTGACTATCTATCTTCCCAATGAAATATGAAGAAAAAGCAATTTCTGCAATCTCAATGTGTTGTTTATCTATAATAAGACAAATGCATATGTATGCATGTGTGTTGAGGAGGGCCAATAGTCCATGTCAATCAATTGTATGCATAAACACAGCTTAGAGGCAGACCTTGCATACATTTAGATTCTCCCCTGGCTTGCTGCCTTTACAAGCAGGCATGCTTCTATTGCATTACCATTCTGACTAAATGAACAGGGTCAATAACGTCACTTTTTCTCATCCCTGGAAAGAAAATTATTCTGAATCCAATCATCAATCAATGTATGTAATCGGTCTGTTTAAAACATTTTGGGTTCTCACACAACTAGCTATCCCTAGGGACACAATTGAAAAAGGCGGAGGTAGGCTGACTTGTTAATCCTACTACATCCTCACTAAAGTGTTAAAAGGTCAGTGAGGATTCAACATGTGCTCTGCTATTAACAAGATTATGGCAAGGGATTCATTTGAGAAGTTATAGAGTCTGCACTCTGAGACCTCAAGTATCTGCATTCATTTGCATATAATTGTTTATCCATTACTTTGCCATACCATACAGCTACACCATTTTTCTATAATTTCTGGAGGTTAATGGCTTTTTTCCCCCCCTCTAAATTCAAAGTCAACACAAACTGACACTAAAGTCAAGAAAATGTGCTTTACAGAGTGCTGTAACAACAGCTGGCAGTCTGTACATTGTGAAAAATGTATTTGATCAAGGAACTTTTGCTAGCAGCATGCCAATGGATCCACACTGATTTCCTTAAGAAATAAAGGAATTAATCCTCATCTTCCATTTAGGGATAGAAAACAGACTGAGACATCTTGCATCATACAAATCTCTGACTTAGCCTTCACTCAACCCTTTTGTGCAAGTAAATATAATTACTGATCAAAAGAGAGGAACAAAAGAGCAGATTTTGATTCTCTCCCTGAATGGCCAGAATAATCAGCAGGCAGCTGGGAGATGAGTGGGTTTCAATTGTAGTCATCATGTTCATGAATCTTCTGACTAGGCACTAGTGTTGGGAAGATCTGGGCTGTCGGGTAAGAATGAATGGTATGGCTAGGCAAACTCACCCAACACTGTTCGGATAAGTGCTTCTATGAACAAAAATAGATATTTCTTTCCCTCACTTTCAACTATCATTTATGTTTTTTGTTTTTTAAATTTCTCCAGAGAAACAATGTTTCTAAAAATGTTTCAAGTGAGCACCTCAATGCTGGATAAAACACATATGTTTTATTTATTTATTTTTTAATGTTTTTTAAAATTTATTTCTGAGAGAGAGAGAGACAGAGAGACAGAGAGAGAGGGAGGGAGGGAGGGAGGAACGGACGGACAGCGTGAGCAGGGGAGGGTCAGAGAGAGAGGGAGATACAGAATCTGAAACAAGCTCCAGGCTCTGAGTTGTCAGCACAGAGCTGGTCGCAGGGCTCGAACCCACGAACCATGAGATCATGACCTGTGCCAAAGTCAGAAGCCTAACCAACTGAGCCACCTAGGCGCCCCAAAACACATGTTTTAAACTTTATTTTTAGGGGCGCCTCGGTGACTCAGTTGGTTAAGTGTCTCACTTTGGCTCAGGTCATGATCTCACAGTCCGTGGGTTCAAGCCCTGCATTGAGCTCTATGCTGACAGCTCAGAGCCTGGAGCCTGTTTCAGATTCTGTGTCTCCCTTTCTCCTTTCCCTTCCCCTGCTCATGCTCTGTCTCTTGGTGTCTCAAAAAGAAAAACAATTTTTTTAAATAAAAATAAAAAAATAAATTTTAGTTTTAAAACATAGCTAAGACAGAGGTAAAGAAAGGCAAAACTTACAAGCCAAGAATGTTGAAAACCATTGGTGAGCTAGCAGTGCAGTCAGAGAGAATGGGGGCATCTGCTAATATGTAGAGGTATAAATTCAGCTTTAAAATTTTTTTAAATTGTGATTAAAATACATATAACATATAAATATTTTTAAGTGTAAAATTCAGTTGCATTAATTACATTCCCTCTGTTGTGCAACCATAATCACTATTTCCAAATCCTTCCATCCCTACAAACAGAAACTCTGTACCTGTTAAGCAATAACTCCCCATTTCTCTCTCCTCCAGTTCCTAGGAAGCTAAAATCTATTTTCTGTTTCAATGAATTTGCCTATTGTAGTTATTCCTTCATGTGCCTGGAATCACACAATATCTGTCCTTTTGTTACTCTCTTATTATACTGGCATATTGTTTACAAAGTTCATCCATGTTTCAGAACTTCATTTATTTCTTAAGGCAATATAATATCCCATTGTATAAATGCACCACAGTTTGTTTACCTGTTCATGTACTGATTAACACAGGTTGTTTCTATCTTTTGGCTACTGTGAATAATACATTCCAATGAACACTGGTATACAAATATTTGTTGATGCCTCTGCTTTGATTTTTTTTTTTTTTTGAGATATACTTATATTGTAGATGCAGAATTGTAATAGGCCACATTGAATCAAGAGAAAGTGGACATGGCTTGGAATCCCAGTATCTATACGAAGCTTGGATCAGGGAGTCCCTAATGAACCTGATACTACCAAAGGCAATGCCTTCAGTAAGTGAAATAGGAACCAAAAGAATTCTTCTTATACACGCTTTGCTACATAGATCTTGGCTGTGAATGAATGGAACAGAGAGAAAAGAAAAAAGTCAGAGAATTCCTAAACCAGAGTCCTGAATCACACAGATTTGTAGTTCTAATTCATAATACCTATGCAGCCAAGAAAAAGTCAAGCCAAATAAAGTCTTGGCTTGCTTGGGCATCCAAGCAACTAGTGAAAACAAACACCAACCTTCTTTGCTAACCGGATGTTTTCAAGAAACATGAACAAACAATAAGGAACCACTAAACAAGTGTTGAAACAATTCACACACTAATAAAGTCAGCAGAAAAGTAGAAACAAGGTACAAAATCAACCCCAAATGCCCGAACATATTAGAATCATCAGGTATTTTCCAGGTCATATGGAAAAGAAAATTCAAGACATTATCCAAAAAGCAAGCAGAGAAAACAGAAGAAAACACATAAAATTGAGATGAAGATGCAGAAGACACAGAATAAGGAGGCTTAATACATAAAGTCAAAGAACCAAGAAAGAGTGCTTAAAAAAAAGTGAGTAGGCAATATTTAGAGATGTAGTAGCTGAACATTTTCTGGAGTTAATTAAAGGCAACAAGCCTTACATTCCAGATGATCAACAAATCCCAAATAGAATAAAGAACAAGAAACCAGTATCAAATTGAATCAGACAAAGCTTAATGAAGCTGTAGAACTTGTAAATGGACAAAGCATACAAATGAAAAATAGTTTACTTTCAGAGAAAAGAAAAATAGACTTCCAACTTTTTTTTTGTTCTTTTATTTGAGTATAGTTGATACAGAATGTTATATTATTTTCAAGTGTACAACATAGTTATTCCAAAAGTTTATACCTTATGCTATGCTCGCCATAGGAGTAGCTACCATCTGTGTCACCATACACTGCTATACTGTCATTGATTACATTCTTTATGCTGTGCCTCTTATGACTTATTCATTCCCTAATTGGAAGCCTGTATCTCTCATTCCCCTTCACCAAACTTTTAAAAAGCGAAAATTAGAAGCCAGAGTTGCTGTAAGAAAATAACCTTTGATCCAGATATGTATAACCAGAAATACTATGTTTAAAAAAAAGTAAAATAAAGACGCTTTTCAGACAAATAAAAACTGAGAGACCTTCACTAACAGAACATGTAAAGAAGAAAACAATGGGAGAAACAACATGATTCCTGAAGAAAAATTTTAGATGCAAGAAGAAATTGTGAAAAATGAATATCATGCACATAAATATATCTAAATGAATTTTTTTCTCTTTAAATTTTTATGTTTATTTATTATTGAGACAGAGAGGAACAGAGCATGAGTGAGAGAGGGGCAGAGAGAGAGAGGAAGACACAGAATCTGAGCAGTCAGCACAGAGCAGGATGCGGACTCAAACCCACAAACTGTGAGATCATGACCTGAGCCGAAGTCGGATGCTTAACTGACTGAGCCACCCAGGTGCTCCAATGATTATTTTCTTTAGAAAACAATAACAGTGACTTCTAATATGGGTGTAGAAAAATCATGGTGGAACCAAAGTCTTAAACAATATTGTATGTAAAATGGGTATGGATGAAAGTTTACACAAATTTAAGCAGCGTGTCCCCTTTGGATGGAAGATAGAGATTAACATTATATTTGTTAAATCAAAAGTGCATGATAATAGGGCACCTGGGTGGCTCAGATGGTTGAGCATACAACTTCGGATCAGGTCATGATCTCACAGTTTCTGAGTTTAAGCCCTGCATCAGACTCATTGCTGTCAGCACAGAGTCCCTTCAGATCCTCTGTCCCCCTTTCTTTCTCAAAAATAAACAAACATTTAAAAATGCTTGATAACATTCCTAGGGTGATTGTGATAGGCAAAATAATGGCCTTCTAAATACAATCATGTCCTAATCCCCATAACCTGTAAAGATGTTATATGTTAAAGGGGAACTGAGATAGCAAATGGAATTAAGATTGTTAATGAGTGGATCTTAATTTATCCTGTATTATCCAGGTGGGCACAATGATTTTATAACCATCCTTAAATGTAGGAAAGGTAGATAGAAGACTTGATGTGTGAATGATGCAATGTGGCAACGATTCCACTAGCCATAGGTGTCTTTAAATATGGAAGTGGGCTATGAGCCAAGGAAGCTAGAAAAGGCAAGAAAATAGATTCTCCCCTGCAGTCTACAAGAGCAAACACAGCCATACTGATACTGATTTTAGCCCAGTAAGACTCATTTCAACCTCCTGATCTCCAGAAATATAAGAAAATAAATTTGTTTTAGGCCACCAAATCTATGGTAATTTGTTATAGCAGCAATAGGAAACTAATACAGAGACAACCTGAAAAATATAAAAAGGCAATCAATCCTAAATTTGTGAAATTTAGAAACAATATAGGGGTGCTTGGTTGGCTCAGTTAGCTGAGTGTCCAACGTTGGCTCAGGTCATGATCTCTGTGAGTTTGAGCCCCGTGTCAGGTTCTGTGCTGTCAACTTGGAACCTGGAGCCCACTTTGGATTCTGTGTCTTTCTCACTGCCCCTTCCTTGCTCATTCCCTGTCTCTTCTTCTCTCTCTCAAAAATAAACATTAAAAAAAATTTTAAGACAAAATATACGATCTATACAATACAAAATATACAGGAAAAAGCATACAATACACAAGATACACTACTATATATGACAAAATAACAGGAAAAAGAATAAAATTAGAAGAAAATAAATAAATCAAAAGAAGATATGATCACGAAACAAAAGAAGACAAATAATTAACATTAGGATATAAATTTCAGATGCAACATGAGATACTTTAACAGGCAATAGCCTGATATAAAATCTGTGCCAAAGAAATTGAAAATTTAAGTTAAATGGAAGCATTCTAAGGAAAGTGCAAATTACAAAATCTTACCTAAGAAGAAAATTTAGGTCTGAATATTTCCTTAAACACGAAGAAAATTCAATCAAGTAAATAAAAATTTTCCCACAAAATAAAAGCATCAGACCTTCATAGGTTTAGAGACAAATTCTCATAAAGTTTCAAAGAATAGGTAAGAGTAAGAAAGATACTTATGTATAGCAGCAATATTTCTAGAAATATAAGAGCACATTTTCAAAGAACACAGAAAGACTACTTCACTTGTTTTGAGGGCAGGAAAACCTTGACATCAAAATCAGACAAAATAAGAAGGAAAATCTATAAACCAATCTCATTTATGTAATTAGATGAAAATTCCTAAATATATACCAAATTCGGCAGTGGATTAAAATCAAATATAATACATGATGACAAATTTCAGGCCATCCAGAAATATAATTTTTAAAAATTATTAACGTAATTGCCATACAATCACATTAAAGAAGAAAATTCATATATAATCATCTCAATTGCAGAAATTATATTTAAAAAAATTTAACAGACAGTTCTTATAAAAAAACTTTTAGGAACTATGAATAAAAGAAAACTTCCCTATCCTATCTCTGACATTTTTAAATAGACATAATTTTTAACAGGGAAATACTGCTGCATCCCTTTTAAAATGCAGGAGAAAAAACCAAGAACACCCACTATTATCTTTTTCAACAGGAAACTTTTTCAACTTTGGTTTAAGTAAGACAAAAAGAAACTACAGAACAAAAAAAAGAAAAAAATATTGTTGTAGACCATATGGCTGTCTATGTAGAAAACGCCAAAGAATCTATAGGCAAACTATTAGTATAAACAAGAATGAACATTAATTAATTACGTTTCTGGACACAAGATAAATATCTAAAAATCAGCACATTTTTATATGCCAGCAACAAACAGAAAAATGCAGATTTTACAAAGATCTCCTTTTAAAATAGCAACAAAAATAAAAGGTACATAGGAATAAATTCAACAAAAGATTATGAATCCCTTAGGTAAAAATTTCTAAAACAATGTTTAAAATTATAAAAGAGGTAAATGAAGACAAATGACACATTCATGAATAGGAAAACTAAATAGTGCAAAGATTCTGCCAAAATTGATCTATAGCTTCATTGTAATTCTACTTAAATTCTCAACGAAGACCCCAGAAATAAAATTTCCCCCACCTATGAAATGAGAATACATGAAAGAGCTGGAATTAGTATTCAATTGGGATAGGGTGAATTTTTCAATTAATCTTTTAGGAAATTTATATTTCCATATATTTTAAAAAAGTGAATCCCTACTTTTTATCATAACTTGATAAGTTAAAACCTTAAAATTTGAAACTTTAAATTATTTCAAAGTAGTGTAAGTATCTTTAGGACTTCAGAGTGGTGAGAATTTTTCAAACAAAACATAGAAATCATTAGCCCTAAACCAAAAGATAGATCAAAGATATGTTTGATTACATTAAAACTGGTAATCAGGAGAATGGGAGTTATATCCTTGCAAGATGCCATTTCCCATCTTTCTCAGTGCTTTGCAGATTCAACATGATCCCTCTATATGCCTTTTCACTGGTGCCTTCTAGCTATGACTGGCCTCAAGTTTAGGAGGTGTGGCAAAGGGTGGAGATGGGGGTGCTCAGTGGTACCACTGAAATGCCAGACTGTTTTCTAAAGTAATTTATTAGTTGCCCTCACATCAGTTCACATGCGTGAGCACTTGCATCACTCAGATCCTCCTTCACCAATGCTTGGTATTTTGGTGATTATTTAATAATCACCACTATCAGCCCTAACGAAAGACATGAAGGGAGTCAAACCTGTCTTCCACTTCCACTTTTTCCCTAAATGCCATCCCCCAACTCCTCTGCAGACCAATACATCCTCTTTAAGATAATCAATGGGTAGGCACTTTCTTATATTATGTCTTGAAAACTTTCTACAAGGAATAGTATGTTTTCAGACTTCTGTATCACAGGGTAATTGTGAGCCTGTCTATGGTATGGTACTCTCTGCTTGGATACAGAAAGACAATGAAGGGGACATTAAACTTGTTGCAAAAAAAACTAACCCAGCCCATACCAGAGAAAAAGCTACCCTTCCAATACTGTGCTTGGAGCACAAGTTACTATTCTGAATCCAGACATACAGCATGGTAGAGACTGAAGAGGCTTTTTACTTACTTCAGCAATCAGTATTTAGTTGAATCAGGGTTTTCATTTTATAGTCTAGTTTTATACACCATAGAGTAAAAAAATTCTCCTAGATGTCAGCAACAAGTCAACTGTCAGTACGAGTTCTTGGTATTTCTGTGAGTAATTTATTTTTGTTGGTGCCTTCCTAGATATTTTAGCACGCACATGAGAGAGAAGGTCTATGCCAGGAGCTATGGCCATACTCTGCACAGTTACTCCTGAAAGTAAACTGTCAACTCAAAGAGATGAGTCTTGGGCCATACAGATAAATCCTCATCCTAAAACCAGTCATTGAGAAGAGCAAAACTTCAGGGTCACCTGCCAGTCTCTCTCTTCTCATTGCTCTTAGCAACTGTATGACATTAGTTATGTGGCCTTGTCAGAAGGTCTTCACACTCTGAAGAACTTAAAATGTTTGGCAGACCCTGATAAACAGGGCACCCAGATCTGTTTTGCTCATCAGATGAATACTAAAACCCTAGTCAAGGTGACAGAGCTATTAAGTGTCTATTCACACAGCAATCAGAAATTGGAGCATCAATCAGTAATCATAAAGTCAGGGGCATTTTCTCACAAAGTCAGGAATTCAGAGGGCTTTCATAAGCTAATCAGCAGGCATCAAATAGACAATCAATCTAATTAGCTGCTCACATTCGGATGGCAATCAAAGCAGCACAGTGTGCTTCATTAGTAATGATATTGAAAATGGTGATCTGCACGCTATTCAGCTAGCAAATGAATATCCTTTTTTGCAAATAGGTAGGGAGGATGTAGCTGTACTGTATGCACCATGTGCCAATTCAACGATGCAGGCAGGCACCAGGAACCCAACTGATGATGCCTACTTTTGCTTTTCTGTTGGTCTAAGACTAATAGAGCAAAAAGGGTAGGGTCATTTACTGTTACATCTGACAGTAGCACATCAGTAAATTGCAGATGACGAGACCCAAGAAGAAAAGTACAGTGCAGCAATGTGAAGGAAAGTCAATACTTCTGAGAAAAAAAAAAAAAAAGAAATTTACTTTCCTTTATGAAAACACCATTATTTAGGGGTGCCTGGCTGGCTCCGGCAGTTAAATGTCCAACTCTTGATTTCGGGTCAGATTATGATCTCACTGTTGTGAGATCAAGTCCTGCTGTGTCAGGCTCTGTGCTGAGTATGAAGCACATACTCCCTCCCTCTCTCTCTCTCTCTGTCCCTCCCCTGCTCGCACATGTGCACATTCTCTCTCTCTCAAAATAAATAAACATTTTTTAAAAATAAAAGAAAACACCATTGTTTAGTTCTAAGTTCAATCCCCCTTTATCTTCAAAATCCACAACTTTTCTACTAGGAATACCTTCCTTGGATAAAACGGGCACCGAAGCACTCCATGGAAGGTAGCTTAAGAATCATCTTTCTTTTGGCTCCTGGGCAGCTCAGTTGGTTGAGTGCTCAACTCTTGATTTTGGCTCAGGTCCTGATTCCAGGGCTGTGGGACTGAGCCTTGTGTTGTAAGGACACAAGTCTAAACGTCCAAACCAAACTGACTCCATGACAGGCTTTAAGTTTCCCCTCTAAACTAGAAGGGCTAAGTTTCAGCTTTCCCGAAACTATCAGGCAGTTACACATTGCCCAAGGCAAGAGAAACCACCCTTGCAACACCCAATCAGGAAAGGCCAGCGACCACCCTCCACATCACTAAGGGAGAGGCCTGGAGATAGAAACTATACATAGGACACTGTTACCTAATGTTAAAGTTAACCCTTAGTCGCTGAATAAGACCCTAGGCTCGCTCTGTGATTGGTTAAATTTAAAGGTACTCTAAAGGCTGTAATTGGATCCCACCAAAAGTAACGAATACTTTAGACAATGTGTATGGTTAAACCCGCTGTCAATAATGTTGAATAATTATGATTGGATCACTGTTCCCATGTCACAACTTCTGTAACTCCCCCGTCTCAAACTCCATAAAAACCCTACTCTGCCCTTGTTCAGGGCTCTCAGCATGGATCCTCTGCGCTGGTGAAGTCTGTGAGCCCGAGCTGGAGCCTGTAATAAAGCCCTTTGCCTTTGCATGCGTGACTGGGTCTCCCCGGTGGTCTCTGGCTCTGGTTGGTGAGGATACTACGATCTGGATATAACAGTGTCAGGCTCTGCACTGGGAATGGAGCCTGATGAGGGAGCATAAGGCAAGCTAAGAGGGCACAAACACCCCTCCCCCAACCAGGTGGGATATATGTGATATTCCTCACTGCCCACCCTGGCTACCCAAAAACAAGGATTGGGGTAAACAAATGGTTAACTGATAGAAATCATAGTCCTGCTGCAGAAGTCATCATAGAGATGTGGGAAACAAAGGCAGAAGGAAATGGCAGATAGAACTAAATTTCCTTAAGACCTCCAGCCCATTGACAAATACTTGAGGCAGGCAGAGTAAAATGTTTCTCCAGGAACTCCCTACTGTCTTAATGCTAATGCTTTGCTAGAGGGAAAAAATAGTTTAAGCTTGACAATAGCTAGGCCTCCTCTATCCTGTGAGTCTTCTTTAGCATATGAAAATCTCATTGGAAACTTCCTCTAGACTTTACCTCCCCCAACTCCATAGTATAAAACCAGTCTCTCTTCAAAGTCCAGGGGCAGCTCTTTCTGCCCACAGCACCTGTACTGTGATTCAGTAAAGTCACCTTTTTTGAACAGTCTTAAAGAATTCTTTCTTGGCCATTGGCTTTGGACATCATGAACCTCACTGTCACCAGAAAAAAAAAAAAAAAAAACCCTCATCAAAGCCTACTTAATATGAAAATTCTCTCTCCCTCCCCTCTACAATTCTCCCCTGCCTGCGCACACTCTCTCTCACTCTCTCTCTCTCTCTAAAAAAAAAAATCATCTTTCTTCAAGGTAACACCTCTTCTCTCCTTGCAAGCACCAGCTAGAAACCTATGGGCTTCATCAGTGGTTGAAGGCCCTCTGAGATAGGCTAAGTCCTTCATAACCCAGAATGACAACTGTGTATCATATTCTTCCAGGCATTTTGAAGGTAATTAAGGGGACAAACATGATCACTCTTCTCCAGGATCTCATCTATTTTTTTTTTAAGTTTATGTATTTTGAGAGAGAGAGAAAGAGCCTAAGCAGGGATGAGGCAAAGAGAGAGAGATAGAGAAAATCCCAACCAGGCTCCATACTGTCAGAACAGAGAACAACACAGGGCTTGAACTCACAAGCTGAGACATCATGACCTGAGCCTAAATCAAGAGTCTGATACTTAACTGACTGAGTCACCCAGTCACCCCTCCAGATCATCTCATCCTTGGGGAACACTAATAAAAAACCAGCAAATATTCAAAAATTGCATGTTAGGAGCTGTTACAAATCTTCCCATTTTAGTATTTGAGAATTCAACAACAGGAAGAATAGTAATTCTCTGAATATCAAAAATGCCTTCTGGAGGGGCACCTGGGTGGCTCAATCCACTGAGTCCAGCTCTTGGTTTCTGTTCAGGTCAAGAACTCAAGGTTCGTGAGTCTGAGCTCTGTGTTGATAGTGTGGAGCCTGCTTGGGATTCTCTCCCTCTCTCTCTGCCCTCCCCTGCTCATTTTCATTTTTTCTCTCTCTCTTTCTCTCCCTTCCTCCCTCTCTCTCTCTTAAAATAAATAAACTGAAAAATAAAAAGAAAAAAGAAAATCCTTTTCTGGAAAAAGCTAGAAGCCAGGAGCTGGTTGCTTTCAAAGTAGTATATTCTAAATCACCAGCATTTCAAGAAAATTGATTGTCATTGTTAGTGAAGGGTAGAATATACTTCATAAAGCTTGTACAAAATCATCACATAATGGGGGTGCCTGGGTGGCTTAGTCAGTTAAGCGTCCAACTTCAGCTCAGGTCATGATCTTGCTGTTCCTGAGTTTGATCCCCGTGTCAGGCTGTGCTGATAACTCAGAGTCTGGAGACTGCTTCGGATTCTGTGTCTCCCTTTCCTCTCTGCACCTTCTCTACTCGTACTTTGTCTCTCTTTTCCTCAAAAATGAACAAACATTAAAAAATTTTTTTAAACATCACATAATGGAGCTAGAGGAGGAAAAAAACCCTAAAAGTTATTTTTCACACATTTTGCTCAGTTTAGTATACTTCTAAGAGCCGAATTTCACTCTCTATAATTTTCCTTGGTCAATACATGTTTATAAGTGAAAAACAATAAAAATATACAGATGCCATGTCATAATACATGCACAAGTGGGCTCTAAGTTCCTTACAGGGAAAGTGTCCTGTCCCACATGTCTTGGAGTAACTACATCAGAGCTGGAATTGGAGATGTGTGGGGGGAGGGGAGGTCTGACTGAACATCCATGTACCTCAAGTCTCTACTGCATAGTCATCTTCTCTAAAAAGTCTCCTGATCCTGCTACTCCTCTGCTGGTATTCTATTTACTTATAGCCTTGACCATACTTCTAACTCCACCCAGACCTACAGCACCTTATTACACGTATTTATTTCTAGTTTTGTATCCCTCTGTTAGATTGAAAACCCTCTTAGAGCAAATAATGTTTCTGATTCAACTTTGCAAACTCATCCACTGATTTCTGTCTGATGATTAAGTTAATGATTTTTTTTTCAGTTAGTTTTGCTTTATGTGAAAAAGTTGAGTTCTATGGAAGGAAAGTGCTTTAGACACTGAGGAAACCATTATAGGAATTTATTAAAAACATTTAGTGCCCAAAAGGCTATGTGTGAGATATAAGCCCTCACGTCTCTGTCTCCAAGGAGTCTGTGTGCCTGTGTATGACAGATCACTCATTGATTCACTCTGCAGGAAGTTTAATATGAGGGCTTGAGAGAACAAGCATTCAAAGAATGAAAAATCTGGTTTATGATCAAAAAAAATATCCTAAGAGATGTTCAAGGGGCTTGTTATGTAGAAAGAAAAGTTTAAAAGGCACAGAAATAAATGAGGACATGGTATCTTAAGGGAGAAAGCAGGAGCAGGCATTCCTTTACACAAAGAAGAACACCAGAGTCTTAAAAAATGTATAGTAATTCCATTGAAGATATTTAAGCTTCTACATTCCAAGAGAAACTTTTTGGATGAAAAGTGCCATAAGTGAACTAGGAAATAAAACCCCCATGAGTAAAGTAATCTGCAAGTGTCATTTGTTTTCTTCCTTTTTGATGCATCAGCACACAGAGCACTTGATGACATAGAGCCTGAGCTCCGCTGCACCTGACAATGGCCCTGAGAAGGAGTCTAGAGCCTGGCGCCCGCAGGCACAGCAGCTGCAATCCCCAGCAAGCACTCCCCACTGAAGGAGGTGCTGGGGGGTCTCGCCTGGTTTGGGTTTGGATGTTGAAAGGCTTGTCATTACAACATGTCCTGAGATGAGTGACAGTACACTGCTGTTCTGTGCAGGAAAGCCTGGATGCTCTGTAGAGAGAGACATGTTGACGAGCAGTCGCCTGGCAGATATGGAAGTGCTATTGCAAGAAGCCTTCTGTCTGGGGTGTGTATTAGTTTGCTAGGACCCCATGACAAAATATCACAGACTGGATGGCTGAAACCACAGAACTTTGCTTTCTCACAATTCTTGAGGCTAGGAATCCAAGATAAAGGTGTTGAAAGGGCTGGCTTCTATTGAGACCTATCTTCGTGGCTTGCAGATGGTCACATTCTCTTGTCCTCACATGGCCTTTCCTTTGTGTGTGTGCATTCGTGGTATCTCTGTGTCCTAATCTCCCCTTATAAAGACATCAGTCATATTAGACTAAGTCCCACCCTCACAACCCCATTTTAACTTAATTACCTCTTCAAAGGTCCTATCTTCAAATATAGTCACATCCTAAGGTAATGGGGATTAAGAATTCAACCTAAGAATTGAGGGTAGGGAACAATTAAGTCTATAACAGGGGGAGTAGCTGTCCCTCAACCTCCACCTGCAAAATTCACCAAGAAAGGACTCTCTCTATTCTTCTCACAGACACATTCTTTCACTGGTGCAGTTACAAACTAAAAAATAAATAAAAAATTAAAAACACTGTTAGTTGTTTGAGAGACTATACTATAGCCAGGTAAAATTCTAAGCACTCAACATGGGTTACTGGTTTCATAGTCACAATAATTTTAGGAATTGATCTCATTTATTTTGGAATTCTAAAATACATATCTTTCAATGTTGCCCACTAGAGCCTTTTGAGGTATAATATTCTAAAAACGCCTATATTTAGAGCATATAATCTGATAAGTTTTGATGTCTGTACACACCTATGAATTTATCAGCCAGTGAAAAGTTTTTTATTGCCCCTCTGTAATCCTTCCCTCTGATTCCTTCCCACAATCCTCTCACCTCATCTCCAGACAACCATAGTTCTGATCTCAGTCACTATAGAGTTGCTTGCATTTTATATGAATAGAACTTACAATATGCATGCTTTTCTGTCCAACTTCTTTCCCTCAGCATAATTACTTCTAGGGTCATCCATATTGTTGGGCATGTCAACAGTGTATACCTTTTATTGCTAAGTGGTATTATAGTCAGTATCACCATCTTCCCACTAGAACATAATGGATTGGCAACGTTCTCTTCTTGATCTTGAGAAACATACTTTATCTTGTTTGGAATCCATTCTATTTTATCTTCAAGTTTTATCTCACTGTCTCCTAGAAATTCTAGAGTACTCCTATCTCCAATAATAACACCACAAATAAAAAAAATGTTAGATCTACTATTATGAGTTCATATAGTAACCAAGAATCAAGAGAGCCTACATTTTTACTTAGAAAGTGTGTTTGCAGCTTTCAAATATCATATAAGAGCTATGGAGCTAAATGATTTGGTGTAAAGTTTTTATATTTATATATTCCATTAGTGACATAAAATCCTCTTCCTCTCCCCCAACTCTGTTTAAAATCACTGTACTTTTCTCCCTCTATCTGTAGTGTAATTTAACCTCTCACTTGAATATAAAGCATAGTTCAGCTGAGAGGTGTGTTTATATCACATGAAACACAATAAAGCATGATGAAGTATTTCTTAAATCATTTGTAAATGAATGGCTGTAATATCCCCAGGGTGCTCTCTGCTCTCCCACAAAATAAAAGCAACTGTGGCTATTAATATATGGATCCCAGATGCCTGCTTGAGATATTTAAAAGCTAGATGAGATGAGCACAACTTAATGGAAAATCACAGAGAAAGATACTGAATGGGAGATGTATGCTGAACCTGGGAGAGAATTTTCAGGTGGACAGCAACAGATAACAGCTATTACCTAGGTAAAAGCAAGATAAAGTGGGAAAAAATAAGCCAGAAACCTCAAAGAGGGTCAATGCCAAGGCCAGAGTTAGAGCCAAAAATAATACCCAGGTCTCCTGACCCCAAAGTCAATGCTACAGTGGAGGATGAGACCTTGAGAAAAGAAAAGCTGGGCATCTGCTCTTTTGGTTCAGTTACAATTAGGAGACAGTCCTTTGTCCTTCATTATAAGGAATTACTATTCTGCCATATTAGCTTTCCCAGTACTTTAAGTATTATATTTTTTCCCTGAGTAGCTGTTTTCATTTTAAATCAAAACACATTTTTCTGTTATTTCATTTTTAATGCAAGGTTACTCATACTTCTAATGATAGTAAAATACCATTTCAACACAATCATGTAAATAGTTCTTTAAAAATCTTCTAATGTAGCCCCACCTACCAACTACATAAACACCCCTTTCACCTCATTAGAAAATTAAGAGTAAAGATAATTTATGGCACAGAAAAAAGTATTTGACAAAATTCAGCATCCATTTATAATAAAAATAAAGTCTCAGCAAGCTAAGAAGAGAAAGAAACATAAACATGATTAAAAATAAACTATATAGGGGTACCTGAGTAGCTCAGTCAGTTGGGCATCCCAGTCTTGATTTCAGCTCAGATAATGATCCCATGGTCATGGGATTGAGCCAGGTGTCAGGCTCTGTGTTGAAGATAGAACCTGCTTAAGATTCTCCCTTTCTCTCTCTGCCGCTCTAAAATAAATAATAAATAAATAAATAAAATGAATAAAGTGTATACATAAAAATCTTGTAGCAAAATTGGAAACAAAACAAGACTTTACTTTTTTCCCCCTTCGATTCTACATTTTACCAGATGTTCTGTCTGGGGCAAGAGGGCAAGAGACAGAAATATAAGACAGAAGGGTAAGAAAGGAAGAAACGAATCCATAGTAATTCACAGATGATTCGATTTTATTAAAATTGCTAAGTGAGCTTAGCAAGATTTCTATATCCAAAAACCATTTCTACTTCAAACATAATTAAAAGTAATAAAAATATTATATATAATATCACTATAAACATGAAATAGCAAAGAATTATATGACCAATGTACAAGATTTCTACAAATCAAATGATAAAACTTTACTGGCATGCATTACAGGTGAGCTAAATAAAGGAGATGCGTGTTGATGGGCCAGGATAGTCCATGTTTAAAGTTCTCTGTTCTTTCCAAGTAAATCTTTAGACTTGAAGTACTATCATTCAAATCCAACAAGCTTGTACAAATGTTTAAATTGACAAAGTAAGTGGTACAACTTCTAAGAAAATGCAAAAACATAGCCAAGATTCACTCAAAGAACAAAGTGGGAAGATCTGCTTTCCAGATACCCTACTGTACCATAAAGCTTTGATAATGAAAAAAGAGAAATAGACAAATGGCAGAGAATAGAGAACCTAGAAAGAGATCTATCTCTACCTGCACACTTGGTTTCTACAGGGGTAGAACTGCAGAGTTGTGGGGCAGGGGCAGATTTTTAAATAAATGTTTCTGGGTTAATTGGATAAGCCATAAGGAAAATGAAATAAAAGTAGAGCTTGCTGCATGTCATAGAAAAGTTAGATCATAAACCTAAATGTAAAAGGAAAACAATTCTGAGGACGACAGATTAGAATTATCTTTACGAATTTAGATAAAAGGTGATTTCTTAAAAATGTGGTAACTATAAATATTGACAAACACTAATATATTAAAATTATTCTTGGGGTGCCTGGGTGGGTCAGTTGGTTAAGTGTCCGACTTCGCCTCAGGTCATGATCTCACGGGTTCCGTAGATTTGAGCCCTGCATCAGGGTCTGTGCTGATAGCCAGCTCAAAGCCTGGAGCCTGCTTCAGATTCTTATCTTCCTCTCTCTCTGACCCTCCCCTGCTCGTTCACGCACTCTCTCTCTCTCTGAAATAAATTTTTAGAAAAATTAAAAAAAAGAATTATTCTTAAAAGATACCATAAAAAGAGAGAAAAAACAAATGAGGAAATATATTTGTCACACACATAAACAAAGGACTTTTTCCAAAATACATGTAGATTTCTTATAAATCAATAAGACTAGAAAGATAGGCAAGAGTTGTGAAAAGATACTTTGTTAAAGAGGAAAGATAAATGGCCAATAAGAATGTGAAACTTTATTTAACCATATTAGTCATTAAAAAATGTAAAATGTAATACTTTATATATATATCGGATCAGCTAAGATGCAAATTGCTGATAACAAGTGTTGGTGACGATGTGAAACAAATGAAACTCACACGTAATGAATTTTAAACAATTTGGAAACCTTTTGGAGACTATCTCCCAATGCTAAACCTGTGCTTCCCTGTGATCCTCTAATTCTATTCCTTAGTTACAGCCAACAAAGTTATACACAAATGTTTATCAAAAAAACCATGAACAACCATGGCAGGATTATTTTTAAGAGCAAAAAACCAGAAGGGATTAATATACATAAATTGTACTGTCTTCCTTAAAAAGAACACAAAATAGCAACAAAAATTAAAGAACCACAGCTACACAGAGCCAGCATGGGTAAATCTAATATAAAGGTGAATGAGGAATGAAGATACAAAAGAATATATACAGTATGGCTATATTTATATAAAACTTACACACAGATTGTATTGTTTATTGATGCAAGTTTTATAAAGGAAAGGTCATTCTTAACCAAAAAAGGTAGGGTAGGAGGAAACAGGATTACAAATGGGCATGGGCTTCAGGGGAGACAGTAGTATTCTATTTCTAGATCCAGGTAGTGATTACAAGAGAGTATACTCGATGATTTGTATGTTTATATGTTATTAAATAACATTTTTAAAAGTTTAAAAAATCATGTTTAATCCTCATCAACAATCAATTTTGACCCTATATGCTCAATTTAAGAATGACACAACTTGTTCTGGGCTATCTACTTTGAAAGGTATGAATCATCTACTATTGTGAATGATGTGTCTTGCAACTCATATTGGTATATTTATTTCTGTGCATTCTTGGGTGAAACTGCTAATTAAGGTTCATGTTTCATTTATTCATGTAATTAAATCTCACCCAATGGGATACAAGCTTTTATTCATACTACATGAAGCATAGTGATTCTTTTGATCTGCATTCTTTGGTGGTTTATTTTTGTATTTTAGTTCAAGAAATAATTTATTTCTCAGTCTTTTGACTTGTTCCAATTGTTTTGGACTTCTTCCTCAGAAGTAATGATCATGTTTATCTTAAATCTGGATCACTCGTTTCTTTTCCATCTTCTCTCATATTGTCATTTATTCATGAATTTTCATCCAATCTAAGAGGATTTCCCAAATGTATAGTCCACATTATTATATCTATTCCCATATTACCAGGTTTTTCTTTCACTGCCTCTGTGTGAATTTTGTTTCTGTCATTATCTTTTGAATATTCTCATAATTATTCCTTGCTCTCTCACCTTTTTTTAAAATCTAATTTCTCGTCATTTGCTGTCCATATGTTACCTCTTTTTCTGTCTTCAAATACAAGAGCAAGAATGCCAGGTTTTGATTCATTTGATTTAAACATTTTGAATTATTTAAACATTTTGAATTATTTTCCTTCTGTTTCCTCTATGAAGTAATCTTTAAAAATAAATTCTGAATCTTTAGAATAACCTTTCTTTCCTGGGCTATACAATACATTATCACAGGTTCCATGTTGGTTTTCTTCTGTGTCCTCAGCCCTGGTCAGAAACTATCTTCTTAGATTTAATATGTGCTAAAAATCACAATATATGAATTTCCCCTTGTTAGTGAATTGTGGGATGTCCAACTAGATGGCAACTTTACGTAAACATCTCAAGACTATAGTATATATTATGCTATATATTAATTCAATACATAGCAAACTGAGCAGCTCAGTTGGTTAAGTGTCCAGCTTCAGCTCAGGTCATGATCTCATGAGTTCAAAACCCAGGTTGGGCTCTGTACTGACAGTTCAGAGACTGAAGCCTGCCTCTGATTCTGTCTCCCTCACTTTCTGCCTGTGCATGCACTCTCCCTCTCTCTCTCTCTCTCAAATATAAATAAACATTAAAAAATGTTTTAAAGTACACAGCAAACTGAAATCCCCAAATGCACTGCTACCAATGTTTTTCCTAACATAATTTAGTGGTTTTTTATAGGTTTGTAACTCCCAAAATTCTGTGTGCCACCATGAGTACATAATTCCCCTTTCCACATAGTTCATGCAGTTGTATTTTGATGACTTCAGTCTTTTACTAGATGGTGAAAGAGAAACAATATGGGTGTGAGTTGGAGATGGAGTTGGGAAATGGAGGAAAAGTGGGAAATGAGAAATTGCTTTTTAGCTATCTTGGAAAAAAAGCTGTTATTCAGTAGAAAGAACGATTATTGGTTAGTAGAGATGTGTTTCTAATCAGGAGGACAAAGAAGGCATGAAGGAGGAAAGGATTTTCCAAATATATTGGAGTGGGCAGATTTCTCATGAGCTTAGAAAATAGACCATCAATTGCACTTTTCAATCTAGTTCAATCTATCTAAGAGTATAAATTCCTCTTAGATTTGGCAATAGATTTACTGTCAGTCTTAATTTATCATGCTGAGTTACTTTAGTAGTAATTCAGATAAAAACTAGAAGTCTCCTGCCTTAAATATTGTTACTTAATAACATTTTCATTTTTTAAAATGTCAACTGACCTTATATGGTATGCTTCTCTAGGACCATGGTGGACTCAAGCCAACAAATAAAGAGTTCTGCTTATATACACACTACAATGCTGGTTTAATTACATATGTTTTATAATATAACTTGTATTTCAGCTCCAGGGAAAGAATGGTAAATTCTTATGTATCACAAAAAAAGAAGAAACATAAAGCATGGCAAACTAAGAAGTCAAAATTACAGTGGCCTATGAAACACTGTAAAGTATACTGGACTGCTGGATGTAGGATCTAAAGAGCTGGGATATGTGGATATGTAATATTTCACACACGTGAAGCAGGATGCTGGAACTGAGAAATGTCAGGGATAATGAGAACAGAAGGAGGATACCCACTAGCCTGGACACCCAAAAAAGAAAATGTATCTCAGTTGCAGTGTATAATGATATAAAGTATGGGAAAAAAAACATTAAAAATTTTTTCCCAAGGTCTGTAACCAAAAGGCTAATTTTTGTTAGGTAACAACCTATGTTAAGCAAAGTTGTAAAGCTTAAATTTTCTCTACTAATATGAAATTCATTATCTCTAGAGTGATTAATGAATTAAAAAAAGAATGGTTCTAGACCTATAAAGCCCCCAGACTACCTGGAAAAAATTTAAACCCAAATAAACATAAAATCCCTTCACAGAAATATGTCCATAAAAAATATTTATGAGGGGCACCTGGGTGGCTCAGTCAGTTAAGCACTGGACTTTGGCTCAAGTCATGATCTCACCATCTGGGAGTTCAAGCCCCAAATCAGGCTCTGTACTGACAGCTCAGAGCCGGGAGACTGCTTTGGATTCTGTGTCTCCCTCTCTCTCTACCCCTACTCTACTCACACTCTACTGTGTGTGTGTGTCTCTCTCTCTCTCTCAAAATAATAAATAAAATAAACACTAAAATAAGATTTATGGGAGCATATATCCTGGAAATAAAACAATGCTTATGAACATAAGCTTATAATTAAACAAACACAAGAGGAAATAATGCTCCAGAAGAAAAATCCTGAATATCCCTTGAATAATCCCAAAGAACCTGAGACGGTAGAAAATTTATCATCCATAAACAGTATATTCAAAGTGAATACAGAGACAAAAGAAAAATTATAAGGGATAACTGTATTTTATAGAAGATTATGGAAAAGTGGCAGCTCTGAAAGTAAAATTTGAATGTTATGTCCAAGAATTACATACAATACAATGTTTTTCAGAGAAATTAAAGATTCCATGGATAAGTAGAGTTTAAGACTGATCTGGGGAATTGGAAATTCCATATACTGATTAAAATATGGGAAATATGAAATAAAGAACTATGGATAACAGGGGCACTAGAGTGGCTCAGTTGGTTAAGCATCTAGCTCTTGATTTTGACTCAGGTCATGATATCAGGGTTGTGAGATCAAGCCCCAGATCAGGCTCTGAACTGGGCATGAAGACTAGTGAAGATTCTCTCTCTCTCCTCTCTCTCTCTCCTCTCTCTCTCTCTCTCTCTCCTGCTCCCCAAGCTGTGCTTTCTCTCACTCTCAAAAAAAAAAAAAAAAAAAAAAAAGAACTATGGATGACAGGAGACATCCTACCTACACTTAATAAATCTTCTACCAGGCTGGAGAGAATGTTGAAAATCAACATTAAAAATAATGATATCTTAGGATTTCCAGAACGAATGAAAGGTATGAATCCTATGCACCTTAATGCAGTCAGCATACTTTTAAAAAATGCACAGCTATACACATTACCACTAAATTGCAAAACCTCAAAGACAAGCAGAGAATCTTAAAGAACAACCAGAGAAAAGGCAGAATATTTACAAAGAAGTAACAATTACACCTATAATTAGCAAAAATAGAGATAAAAAGAAAATAAATTCATATTGTAAAAATACTATAGGGAAGTAATTTATTTAGAAATTTTATCTTCAGATTATTACTCAGAAGAGAACAACAGAGACATTTTCAGGCAGACTTCCTAATTCATAGAACTCCACTGAAAGAAACAGTAAAGGATATAATTCAGTAAGAATTAAACTGAACCCAGAAGGAAGAGTTTGGTATATATCCCTCTGTATTTTCGTTCTCATTCACATACTAAGAAATTTACTGATGTAGTAGTATAATTAAATAATATATTCAGAGTACTTTGCTCATAATAAGCATTCAAATTATGAGAGCCATTAGGAGAAGTATTTTAAAAACTGCATTTTAACCTTCAATTGCTGGGGATATAAAAATATAGGGGATTTTTCCATAGTGTTGGCCACATTGTTAAACCCTCTTTTTTTTTTTTAATTTTTAACATTTATTTGTTTTTGAGAAACAGAGAGAGAGAGAGATCGTGAGCAGGGGAGGGGCAGAGAGAGAGGAACACACAGAATTGGAAACAGGCTCCAGGCTCTGAGCTGTCAGCACAGAGCCCGACGCAGGGCTCAAACCCACGAACTGTGAGATCACGACTTGAGCCAAAGCCGGACGCTCAACAAGGCACCCCAAACCCTCTTATTATTTCTGATAATTTATCTGCAGCTTCTCATAAACTTTTCTGAGTGATAAAATGGCATGACTTGAAAATTAAGAAGATATGGTGACAAGAGGTCGATTTATCTAGGATGATTTCAAGATTTCTGGACTGACTGAATAAATAGCAACTACATAAAAGGTGGAAATGAGTGGGCAATTCTCAAAGGAGTTGGCATTACAGGACATTTTTGCAAAATATCTTCATTGTCTGTGCTTTTGTTTCCTCATCTGAAATAGGAATATAATAATGATATCTAGCACACGAATTTGTAATCTTCTCCAAGAAGAGGTCCATCTCCTTCTTTATAGCCTTTTCATTGTCACCAGAGTGTCAAAGATTTAAATTTATTAAGCATCAGATGGTACTAAATACAGCACCACCTTTTTATCATACAAAATTTTTGAGGAAAGCCATCAGAAGGACTCTGTACTCAAGTGTCAACCCATAAAGCCATAACGAGTTTGGATTTTCCTATCGCAATTCTTTGCAATTAAAGATTCCCTCATTTGTCACTATGTTCCTCTGTAGGCTGTGCCTGTGAATGCAATTAGCAAGCAACACTTAGCCCAATGTAATAAATAGCAGAGCAAAATGTCTTCAGTGTTAGACATTAGGACGGATCCCAGGAGTCAATATCATTTCTAGCAGACTAAGATTTCATCCTACACCTGTTTTGGCAGGAGGCTTTCACTTCATACATGCAGCCTCTAAGTGTCCCCAAGGGATGACATAGTAGCAAGTATAGCTGAATTCTAGTATTCATGAATATTCAACCTATTTCTTTTACTTGTTGATTACTTTTCAACTCATAGGAAGGGAGGCTGGGAGCTCTGATCAAAGGTTGCAAAAATGTCCTACGTTTCTTCATGAATAGAGATCTAAAGGATTCCAAGGGAAACCTGGGTGTCTCCGTCGGTTAAGTGATTGACTTCAGCTTGGATCATGATCTCAGGGTTTGTGGGTTCAAGTCCCGCATCAGGCTCTATGCTGACAGCTCAGAGCCTGAGGCCTGCTTTGGATTCTGTGTCTCCCTCTCTCTCTTCCCCTCCCCCACTCACTGTCTGTCTGTCTCTCTCTCTCTCAAAAATAAACATTGAAAAAAATTTAAAGGATTCCTAATGTCACTTAAGCCCTCCTTCCCCATACCATCCACTATGGCTCAAGCCCTGCATTTCCTCAGGTAAGATCCTTAAGTCTAAAGATGGTGATCTCCATTGGCTTCCATGCCACAGACTTTTCAGAAAACTTTTTATTCTTAGGTCAGGTCTAAGCCTCTGTTCTCCAGACAGTTGGAACCCATATTGAATATATTTTTCCTGTTTCTTACAAAATGAGCACTCCAGCACCATAACAGGTCTCTGTGTCATTTTCTATTTTGCAGAAAGAGGTTGTGGGAGATTTCTGGCTTGTGTTTTCCTTTCCATGTTTTTAACTATGGTATCTGATATAAGTGGAATTCTTTACCTTTTTATGCTAAAGACCTTGCCACATTGTCAATAAGGTACATATTTCCCAGAAGGAGCTATCGGCCACTGGTAGAGGAATCAACCACCTAAGCCTTGTGGTTCAGAGAAGAGCAGCCTCTATAAAAAGGTGTTACCTCCTGGTGCCTCCCAACTCTCTTGCCAGGATTCTTAGACATCTCTTTAACCACTCTCTTCCATTGCCTGAAAATCCTGCAGATGCTGTAGCCAGCAACACACAGTTAATAATTATACTATCTATAGATATCTGTGATCCCTTCCATATATAAAATATTCTTTCTTTAATTTCACCCCAGGTAAGATGTGGTCAAACCATCTTACATTCCCTTTCTCTGTGTTGCCAAGTTGATAACAGTAACACTTCCCATTTAATTATTTGCTTCTCTGGAAATCCCTTTCACTTCTATTTCTTAGTTCTCAAAACAAGCATGTAGAACAAGTCACACTCCATAAAGAAGAGGAAACTGAAACATATGCAGTTTGATGGCTCATCCAAAGGTCCTCATCAAGTTGAACAGTATGAACACTAGACCCAATAACCCCTTTCTGTTTATTCAATGGTATTTCACATTGCCTCTGTGTCTACTGATGGTTATGGCTGACAAACCCTCGATCCTGGATGAGTGTAAGGCTCAAAAGTAAATTATTGAGAGCCATGTATCTAACCCTGACTAAACCCAGCAAAGCAGATGCTGATTGTCTGGAGACAGAGTATCACTAAGAAAACAAAATTTCATGTTTGGAGCCACCGGAGAATCATATATAAGCACAGACAATATAATTGTTCATTCTGGGGTATCAGCTACAGAGGCTCTAGGATTTTCAGATAATGAAAGACAGTGATAAAAGATGTCCAAAAATGTTTCAAGTTGATCTTGAAAGATAGGAAACATGTGGAAAGTCAGAGGTGATAGGAGGGCAAGGGGACAGCAAAATGTGCAAAAGAAAGTGATCTTGTGACTATAGACTGGTCTGTGCTTCTACTTTTCCCAGAATTTTATCCTCAGGGCCTCCGGTGGGGCTGGAAGAAAGAGCATGAGCTGCCCACCGTCCTCAAGGGGGGAGCTCCCACTATCAGGCAGCTCACCTGCCGTGTGCTGCTCTGCCAGGTAAAGCAGAACCTAAGGACGTTGTGAAGGCTCTAGAAGTCACACCATGAAAATATCTGGCCACAGGGGACTGCCTTCCTATGTTCTGCCCAGAACAGCTGTAAGTTGAAAGGGTTTCTTATTTCCTATAAATATGTAACATAAATACTCCATGTAAATAATTTTGAAGGGGAAAATAATCCTTTCATCTTATTTCTTAGTGGTAAAGTCATTACTTAGAACAACCATGACTGGAGTCTCAAACTATCAATCTAAGCATTGTTCTCTCTCTCCAAGGATGTTTCTACATGGACGTTTTGGAAAGGGAATTCTTGGAGGCAAGAATACCTCAGTAGTCAACAGCATGTTTAAACCTTTCTTGTTCCAGACAGTGTTGAACAGCTTGGATGGCTATGGCAGAAAAGGAAATCTGCACAGTTGCATAGACAGAAATTGCCCACAGGACTAGCCATATCTCAGAAGTTTTCTCCATCTCCTTTGGAGGGTTACTATACTCGAACTCTCTGCCATCTAGCAGTCATTCCTTCTCTCGCCTGCTTTGCTTGCCCTTGGCTGACCCTTCATGGGGCACCAGCCTGGATAAAGAAAAACATATATTACCCTATAGGCACTTTGGCTAGAAATCCTAGACTACTACAGACTGATCTCTTTACAGTCCCTGCTTTGGCATTGCACATTGCTTTGAAACTTCTCACCATCCTAAATTATCTGTTAAACTGTATGTTTTATAAGGCACCTTGAACAGTGGCACTTTGTAGGCACTGCCATGAAAAGTAATTGTTTGAATTATCATTAAAAGGGATGCCTCCGAAAAAAAATCATTCTCATTATCTCTTTTCTCCAGAGTAGCTTATCATCTGTAGGCTTAGCATTTGCTTTAGAACCAGAGCTCACACTGCAGTGAGCCTCTCCTTCTTCTAGCAAAGTGCTCATGTGAATACTGTTTAGCACAGTAGCTGATATGCACTCTTGGCCCAACAAGATTTTTACTTCCAGACACAGTCATAGATCCCTATGAGAATCTTGAACTGTATTTAGATGGTAATTTTTCTTCTAGACTCTGTTTTCTCTCATTATTATTGACAGCAAGATGCACTATGAATTGAGGGGCTAAATGGCATCCAAATTTTTATGGCAACAAATTTCTGAAATTCTTTTGGAAGTTATTGCTTTATTTTGTACTTCTTAACCACTCCAAGAAACCAGTCCCCTTCAGGGGGAGCTCTAAAACCCAGGATACAATTGGGTTGAAGAAGTAGAGAGCAGGTTTCTAGGGAGGGATGGGGAATGGTGTGACAAAGCAGGTTTAGGAGCTCTGGGGGATAGAGGAAAAGTCACCAAGGGTCACCAAGTGAGGAGCAACCAAATCCAAGTACTGACATCAAAACTTTGCCCTAGGTGCACCTGGGCCACCCACCCAGGTGGGTTCAGTTGGTTAATCGTTCAACTCTTGGTTTCAGCTCAGGTCATGATCTCACGGTTTGTGGTTTTGAGTGCTGCATGGGGCTCTGCACCAATAGTGTGGAGCCTGCTTGGGATTCTCACTCTCCCTCTCTCTCTCTGCATCCTCCCCCCCTCATGCTGTCTTTGTCTCTCTCAAAATAAACTTTAAAAAAAAAAAAAAAAGAATACTTTGCCCTGGGCTAGCTGTGACCCCTAAATCTTCAATTAGTACATTAAAACTTTGTCAGTCCACCTTCTTAAAAAGATATAGTTCTCAGGTTTATCTTTGGCGCTCAGAAATGGTGCTGCTTATAGAACACACATTCCAGGGGCGCCTGGGTGGCTTAGTCGGTTAAGCGTCCGACTTTCGCTTGGGTCATGATCTCGCGGTTCGTGGGTTCGAGCCCCGCGTCGGGGCTCTGTGCTGACTGCCAGCTCAGAGCCTGGAGCCTGTTTCAGTCTGTGACTCCCTCTCTCTCTGACCCTCCCCTGCTCACGCTGTCTCTCTCTCTCTCTCCTAGAAATAAATAAAACATTTTTAAAAAAAATTAAAAAAAAAAAAAAAAGAACACACATTCCAGTTTAACAGCTATTCTGTGTCACCTTGGACAAATCTGAACCTTCTTCTTAACTAAGTGTTTCATTGGGGTGCCTGGGTGGCTCTGGGTGGCTCAGTCAGTTGAGCATCTAACTTCGATTCAGGTCATGATCAGGGTTCAGGAGTTCAAGCCGCACACAGGGCTCTGTTCTGAAGCAGGTTGGAGGCTGCTTCAGATTCTTTGTCTCCGTCTCTCTCTGTCCGCTGCCCCCCGCTCCGCTCCTGCTCGCTCGCTCTCTCTCTCTCAAAAATAAACATTAAAAAATTTACTAAATGTTTCATTAAGTGTTTCTGGAAGATCACCTGCATCAGATCTTTTCTAAAATGCAGATTCCTGGGCTTTGTCACAGACCTACTGAATCAAAATCTTTGAAGACAGTGCTCAGGAAATCTGCATTTCTTTTAGAAAATCCCCTAGGTAGTTCTTATAAATAGTGAAAATTGGCAAATTGGTAAATCACTTGGCTAACTTATAAGAACACTGCCACGTATAGCATCTATATGATCTCAAAGCATCATTTCAACGGAGACACTAGAGGAAGCACCATCTTGCCAATTTTGCTAAAAACCCATCTTCCTAGGTAAGCTTTGTCAGAATAGCATTGAAATGACACATGAGAAACAAAAGTGCCATTAAGCCCCATTTAGTAACTGCAGAGTTACTGGTTAGTTTTTTTTTTTTTTCTTAAGCCACTGTATATGAATTACATTTTCTAATGTGTCAGCATTTTTCTAATTCAAGTTTCCACTAGTAATCTGTTTTGCTGTGAATACTTGGTAAACTTCATGCCTGGCAGCTAAAATTTTTGGATGCAACAACTCATTTACAAAATTCTCATATATTCATCAAGGAATGAAAGCATGATTTTGCAGAATTGAATCTTAGGGCTCTTATGCAACTGAAGATTATATGGACCAATTTCCTCATTTTAAATTAGAAGCATTAACATGACTTTTCTCTTCCAATCCCCATCTCAGTCCCCAGCTTATCATAGCTTGCCTAACTCCAAACATCCTCCAGCTCAAATGCCACATTCTTGGCCTTGCCAGACCTGTTCTTTACTTCTGTACTGTGTCAGTACTTTGTCTCAACTCCTCTACAGAATGTAGATTTTAGGGATATGTACATATGTATGTATGTATGTACATACATATGTATATATTCCTAATAAATCCTTGAAAAACAGAAATTGCATCTCATTAATCCTTATAATTTGTAGACAGTGTGTGATTAATTTTAGTTGGGACAAACTTGGCATGGGGCATGATGGGAGGAAGAAGAATTAACAAGGTCATTACTATTATGTTTTTTAATTTGCTTTAAATTTTATTTGTTTGTTTATTTATATTTGAGAGAGAGAGAGTGCAAGCAGTGGAGAGGAGCAGAGGAAGAGAGAGAGAATCTGAAGCAGGCTCCAGGCTAAGTTCAGAGCCCAACATGGGGCTCAGTCCCAAGACCCCAGGATCATGACCTGAATGGAAATCAAGAGTCAGAGGCTCAACCTACTGAGCCACCCAGGTGCCCCAGTCATTGCTATTAATTGCAGACATTTATTTAATTTATGCTATGCATGGGTTCTAAGTGTTTCACATACACTATCATACTTAATTCTCACAAAAAACAATAAGATGTATTGTTTCCCATTTTAGAGTTGAAAAAACTGAGGAACTGGCATTGACAGATCAAATAACTTGCCCTCAGTTATATGACTAGAAAGAGAGAGAGAGAGAGCCATGATTTGAACAGGAAGACTGAATCCAGAGATTCTTCTCTTACTATTACTACATTGGTACCTGATGGTCTTTCTTCCATACCCCTGCCTTACGCACTGTGCACACTCCATCAAGCTCTAAAATTTTAGGGAAACTTGAGATCAGAAAAGCTCAATGCTCAAGGAAACACGCTATTAAAGGTTGGAGTGGCCAAATTTCACAGCATAGCCACAGAACTGTGGGATGTCAAGAGCAAACAAAACTAAAATGATTTTAATAGTTTTATAGATTTCTCATGGTATGAGCTCATGAGGCTGGAGATACATGAAATCAACCCATCAGTAGTTACCTTAGAGCTAAAGGTACAATAGTATACCTTTTGGTATACCCAAATTTCGGAACCACTCTGGCAACTAATTTGGAAGGAAAAGGCTATGAGAGATCCATATGGAAATGTCAGTCTTTCTTGGAAGACAACAAACTAATATATGTGTATGTAGAGGACAGGAAACCAATGCAAAAGGTAGGCATGTGTTCACCTTCCACATAAACTATTATAGTTCCATGATTTAATCCCAGAACTCTGTTAACAATTCTCTATGAAGGGTCTCAGTTGTATTTACTTGGTTTTCAGGTACCAGTGCCCCCTGTGGCTTTTTTGATACCTCAATCTGAGTTGTTACCTGGTTTTATCCCTTCTTCCCCTACGATCTATTAAATCTATCTTACTGTGAAGTACGTGGTGGGTGGTGAATTAATCTAACTGCTCTGAAACCGAGCTTACCAAATTTCTCTGTGACCCCATAACATGCTAACTCACACTTACATCTATGCACCCACCTGCTTCCAATCACACTCTCACCAGAAAGACACTATCACTCCAGCACAACTCAACCGACCTAGTACATTAGACTCCACCACTGTTCTTGTCTAGTCCTTACAGCAGTAATTTTATAATTTTATATACCCTACAGGCACCTCCATTTACATTTTTCCTTTTTCATATTTATTACTTAATTGAAAACACTACAATTTGGTGACTTTGAAGACATTATGAGAAACTAACTGTATTTCTATCCCTCCTACAAATAGTGTGAGCTCCTAGAAATCAGTAGCAACATTTTTTTAAACTTCTTTTCCCCACAGAGTGCCTAACATAGTATCTTGCTTAAAGAGCTTGTTTAATAACTATATGCTAATTTAACTGAGCAAAAACACAGAATAAAGCAGATCCTTGACTTGAAGCCTCAGTGTTTACTTCTTCTAGCACCAGCACCACCTCCAGTAGGTTTTTTTTTGAGTTTTTTGTTGTAGAATTCAAAAAAGCCCAGGATCCTTCAATATGCCTAGTGCCCATACTTTTTGCAATGTTTTATAATGTGATGTCACAGCTCGTTTCATCAAGAAGTGGAGTTAATTTCCCCTCCACCTGATTCTAAGCTAACTGTGTGACTTGCTTTGGCCAACAGAATTCAGTGGAAGTGACAGTGTGCCAGTTCTGAACTAGCCCTCCCAAGGCCTCGCATGCTTTGCTTGCTCTTTTGCAAGTCTGGACCCACCATGAAGATAAGTCTTGCTGAGGCTGCTGGAAGACTGGAGACAGTTGTCCTAGTCAACCTGTTGTTCCAGCCAATCGTCAATCAACCCCAGAAGCATCACTGCTTGGCTGACCTATAGCTGACTTCAGATACAGAAGAGGGCCAAGATGAAACCAAAAATGGCCAACTGAATGCAGCCTAAATTATAAACTAAATAAATGGTTGTTGTTTAAACCCACTAAATTTTGGAGTGATTTGTTACACATTAGTTACAAGTTCTAAGTGTTGACATCTACTGATTTTTAGTCCCCAATTAGAGTCAATGGAAACCTAGAGCTAAGGTCTCAGAATCCCTAACTGTGGGTTGGACCCTACCCTGGCTCTTTATCAGCCCCCAGGTACTGGGTGTAAGGCAGATTACCAATGCTCCTCACTGCTTTGGCTTCTGCTGTTGCTCTCCAGATTTGTTCAAATTTGAGAGTTTTAATCTCATGTTAATAAATATGTGGCTGTTCAGGCAATTTGTTTGGGTATAATTATGCCAGTCTCCTAGGAAATTACTGCCACCTAAGTTATTACAGATTCACCTTGGAGACACTGCATCTGGCTGGTTCTTGTTCAGTCAAGTGCTCCCTTGCCAGAGACCAATACATAATGCTGTAAAGCTCTCTCTGCTTAAATTCCTTTTCCTTCTTGGCATGATTCTTGCTAGAAACACCCTACATAAAACACAACTCTGGAGAATCAAAGGAGTTTATATGTCCAGAGGCACACTGCAGCAAGGAGGTAAGACGTTCTTAAACTTAAAAAGACAACACGAGCTTGAATTCTAGTTTTTATTTTTCTTTTCTTCTTATTGTCTTAAGGAAATGAGGCTATTTGTGCTTCTATGGAATCCTTACTACGTGGAAGAATTCACAGAATGGCAATGTCCAGGAACTAGACCTCTTTGATCTCCAGAGATTTTGTGGCAATTCTTTCATTGGAAAATGTATTTCTATTAGGTTCTTTGAAAAATAGCGATCTGTAGTTATAATAAAGTAGATAACTTACAAAAAAAAAAAAAAAGGACTTTTGTGCCTCGAAGCAGTGGCACACCAAGGCCAGAGTAATGAGAGATGTGCACCCCAGGTGCAAGTAATAAAAGGGAATATTGTCTGTAGAGAATTTAAAAACAGTAAAAAAAAAAAAAAAGGACCAAAATGGAGTGTGCTTATTATTACTGTTAGCCAGCACTTGTAAACAATATCAGTAATAAGACACTGCTTCTTGTGGACATCCCATCAGAACTGACCTTAGTATACCTGCCTCCTTATGTGTGCCTGTGCCAAAGGAGTCCTGTAAGGAGGCTGCAGACCTATACCAATAATTCTGGCAAAGCTTAGACCATTTCAAGGACCTTCCTACAAGAGCTGCCTTCAGTTGTTCCTTTCAATTAACAGTCACGTAGTGATAAACAGGTATTCTTACAGATTGAAAACAACTGAAATCCATACTTTCAGTTCTTTGCTACCCCAGCATGCAGCCAACAAGGATTATGAGGTCCTTAGCTCTCTTAGGCATGGAAGAGCAAGGATGGGGAACACAGCTACCTCAAGCCCCATGATCCAGAACTACATGTGTGAAGACATTAGGAATCTCATAGACAGATGGAAAATACAAAAAAGAAAAAACAAAAAACAAAAGGAATTAAATAAGCTGACTAGAAATGAAAATACAATACTAGAAATTAAGAACTCATGTGATGACATTAACAGCAGATTGATACAACAGAAAAGAACCAAAGAACTGTAAACTGAAACATGTAAGTAATCCAAACTGAAATATAAAAAATAGTAGTGGAGAAAACTAAACACAGCATTAGAGATAATGTAAGACAATATTAAATAGCCTAACATATGTGTAATGAAGTCCTGGAAGAAGAAAGAGCAAAGTTCAATAGAAATATTTGAAGAACTACTGGCTGAGAATTTTCAAAAATGGGTGAATGATTTCAATCCACAGAGTAAAGAAGCTTACTGAAGTACAAACAGGATAAATTAAGAACAATGCATAACATACTTTTAAAAACTAAAGCTAAGGAAAAATTATTAAAAGCAGGCAGGGGAACAAGATTATTTATAAGGAAAAACTGGTATTAAAAAAAAAACAAAAAACTACCTTGTCACCAAAACTAAGGAAGGCAGGAGGTAAAAGAAACAACATCTGTAAATGTTGAAAGAAAAAATTCTATCAATTTAGAATTTTATCATAAAAAAGAAGGCAAAATAATGACATTCTAGACAGAAAGAAAAGTCAACATAGTTCAATTTCAAAAGATCTTCACTCCAAGAACCACTAGGAGAATTTCTTTAGGAAGAAGGAAAACATAATGGATAGAAATTCAGATGGGCAAAAGCCATATAAACTTGAATATTAACAACCAGATAAAAGCATTTTATCAATGTTAATTTTTTTCAGTTTGGTATTGTGCTGTGGTTGTAGAAGAGTTTTATATTTGCATGATTGCAGTGCATTCTTTTATTGTTTTCACAATTTTTTAAAAGTTTGATAAGATTAAAAAATTTAATGTTAAAAAACATATTAAAAGGAGAAACAAAGTTGGAGGTATAGCACCTGATTTCAAAGCTTACTATAAAGCTACAGTACTAAAGAAACTCTGGTATTAATATCTAGGGATAGATCTTATCTATAAGTTATACATAATCAACAAAGCCAAATGGAGAGTCCAGAAAGAGGCCCCACAAATGCTGATTTATGACCAAGGTACTGAAGCAATAGGGAAGAATTATCTTGTCAATAAATAGCACCAAACAACCAGGTATCTATATGAAAAAAGAAATTAACCATAGACTTTACTTCATACCAATCATAAAAGTGCATCTGAAATGGATTATGAGCCTACTTTTAAAAAACGAAATCTATGAAACTTTTAGAAGGAAACAATAACTTTGCAAGCAGGGAAATTTTTCCCTCAGTGTAGGGAAAATTTATTAGGATACTAAAAGCATAAACTTTAAAATAAAGCAATTGATAAATCAGACTTTACCAAAATAAAAACTGGTGTCTTTTGGAAGTCACAGGTAAGAAAAGAAAAAAAGCAAGCCCTGGACTGGGGAAAATATTATATATGGAAAATACTATATGGATATGGTAAAGAATTTATATCCAAAATATATAAAGCACCCCCACAAATCAGCAATAAAAAAATTAAACAATGCAATACAAATTTGGGCAAACACTTCAACAGACACTTTATAAATAAAGGATGGACAAATGGCCAATAAACACATGAAAGGTATTCAGTGTGATTAGTCATCAGGAAAATGCAAATTAGAAAAATTAGATATGATTTACTACCATAAAATGGCTAAAAAATAATATGGGGGATACCATATGTGGCAAAGATTTGGAGCTCTCATACTGGTGGGAATATAAAATCATTCAATACCTTTGAAGAAGTGTTTGATATCTGATAAAAAAGTTCAACATATATGTACCCTAGCACTCAGCAATTATATATCCAAGTTTGTACCTGGAAGACATGAAAATACATGACCACAAAAGACTTGTAACAGCCTGATTTATAACAGGGAAAAAAAACAAAACCCTAGAAACCGGTCAAATCTTCCTCAAGAGTATTAATGTGTCAATGTTGGCAAATTCATACATAGGAATGCTATTCGGCAATAAAAAAGAACTACTAATACATTAAAATCATGTTAAGAGGAAGAAGTCAAGCTCAAAAGGTCCATTCTAAATGGAGATAAAATCAAAGAACAGGCAAAACTGAAATTATGGAAATCAGTGTTGGGAGCCATTCTGAGCCCACTAGTCGAGAAAACTCCTGGTGAGGTTAAAGCAAGTTTGCACGGTCTCTTGCCAATCAGATGATGACCGATATCCACCCCCACTCCTTTATTTCTGCTTGAGCACTGACCCCTAGGGTACCTTGTTGATCAATATCGGGAGTGACTTGTTCCCTTACTCCAGCCCTGGTATGATGATTGCACCTTGTGAAGGAACTTATTGTGGGAACTTCTTCTTTTGATTATGGGAACAGACATCATGTCTCCAGAAGGTCCTGTTTCCCTCCACACTTTCCCTTGAGCTATGAACAGGCTAATGACCCTTACTCATAAAAGATTGACCTTTACATGTACAATTCTGTTTCTACCACTGCATTAGTCCAAGATGTTCATACAGCTCAACATGTAAATCAACTAACCAAAAATGTCTCTCATGCCCTAGCTATCAAGAAATCATAAAACTAGACACAAAGGTAAATGTCCTTGAAGAGGATATTCTATGTACTGGAAATGAGCTAAACTCTTTAAAGGTATGGTTGGCTCTCTGGTGCAATAAAGCATATAACTGGAAAATCAAGTCTTGCCCAGAGACAAAGAGCCTAACTTAGAGAGAAGGAACAGATAAGGGCAGAAGATAAGTTAGCACATACACCTTTGCTAACTGATGGTGTATAGCAGCTCCTTCCTTAAGGCCTACATTCCACAAACACCTTCCCTTACCCTGGCAGCTGTGATGAGGATGGATAAGAGTATCTACAAACCTATGATTTAATCTTAGCATTATTAAAATGTGAACACCTTGTTATTTTCTTAGTTACTCAACCTCACTATAATTGGAGTTCTGCAAGAAGACTTCTGTAAAACCTGTCTCTGTACATTTTCCAAAAAACATCTTATCACAAAGAGCTATCCATTGTAAAAATTCCATTTCCTGATGCCACGTTAACTTTTGACCTATAAATAAAGACACCAAAACCGACAGGACAGACATGCCTGCCTGGTGATCAGAAAGGATGTCGGGGCTCTCTCACTCTCTCTCTCGCCAACACCATCCATCCTTCAGGGACCCCTGGACCTGCCGGAGCTGGCCTCCGACAAATCAGGAAACTGGGAGCCTCTGGCTTGGAAAGGAACACAAGAGAGCTTTCCAAGGTGAGGAAAATATTCTAGACTTTTGGAGGAGTACTGGTTACATGGGTGTATGTGAATGTCAAATTCAACAGGCTGAACAATTTATTTAGATCAGTGTATTTCACTGTATGCAAATTATACCTCCACAAACTAGAGTGAGGAGGAGGAGGAAAAAAGGAGGGCTCTGAGAGGGAGAGACAGAGAGAGGACCTGGAGGGCAAAGGCAGGCCCAGCACAGCAGTGAAGACAGATCACATACTAATATCTGCACCAAAATGTACCGAATTAATCAAAACAGACATTTAAAAATTCATGGTAGCAGTACTGGATCTTTCAAAAAGCAAACACTGTTACACATATCTCAAGTTACCTTAGCATGACATTTCTAAGAAAACTAACAATCCAACTATAAAGTCTGCCCTCTTCAATGTGGGTAGAGTAGAATCCATAGCAACTATTTTTGTTGTTGTTTTAACGCTGAGGTTTTAAAAATCAGATTGTTGCATGAATTTCATGCCAAAATGAGTGACTATTTCAAGGTTTGATATTGTACACAGAGGGCCCTGTGCCCTCTCTCTCGGGTGTCCAGTAGCTAACAGAGCTTCTTTCTATACCCGAGCAGGATGTTGAAAGTTTCCTCAAGAACAACAATTCAAAAGTCCTATTACAAAGCTTCTAGAAATGTCCTAGTCTAAAAATTAAAATTTCAACCTTAGCACACTCTTTTCTCTCTCATCCTTTCTCTTCTAAAAAGAAAAAAAAAAAAAGAAGAAAATAAAAAAGAAACAAAAACGAACAAACAAAAAAAACTCCTCAACAAAGATCTTATACTCTTAGAGAGGGTCCATACTTGAAAGTAAATATCAGGTTTATGAATTGGTGAGCTGGTTTAATTATTTGGAGGTCATATATCCAGGTTTCATCATTCATTCTTTAGCAGATGATACAGGGAAGTTATGAGAAGACTGACTTGAAAAGAGCAGATCAACTAGTATATGAAACAATGTTAAGATGTTCTTCTTTATTTTAACAACAGAAGTGCCACCTATTTCTCCAAGCTGTTTTTTCTTTTTTCAATTTAAGTTTTCCAAAGATAATTATAATTAGTTTCTGATAATCAGATCTAGAGGTTCAAGGACTTGTGTTATTTTTTTCTAAAATATGTTTATTCCTTCTTTCAATCTCTTAGGAAGAGGGAACAGGGAACTTTTTTTGGTAATGTTCAAGTGAATGTGACATTGCACTGACTTCTTTGTTTTTGGCCTTTTGGGAGGGACAATGTCCATTAACACTCCTTTCCTTCCCCACTTATTCCATGGGCAACAAATTCCAGGGGATTTTTTCAGTGTCCAGAAATCATTAGGGAAAAGAGCTGTCATCTGAGACTATCCCATGAGCTCAATGGGTATCCTATAACTTATTTCATCTGTCTTTGGCTGTAGATATGTCTAGTTCTTAGAAATTGGCATGCCACCAAACACATTTTCTGAGCCAGCCCTCTCCTGCCTCTGTACTCACTGTCCATACTACCAGTCTCTGGCTGTATCCCTCAGCAGTTGCTAAATCCTTTTGAACCATAAGATATCCTCCTCAGTTAACTTCTGCTCCTGCTCAGGGGTGAATAAAGCTGGTTTGACTGTGTTGTTGTGTTTTTTTTTTTTTTTCCATTTTCCTTTTTCTTTAGGGGAGAAGAAGGGTCTTCTTACCTGTGTAAGCCCTCTGCCTTCATGATGGGTAAAGTGATGTAGTATACAAACAGGAAAGAGATATAGTCGGGCTCTCAACAATATACAGCCATTGTGAGTACAGGATTTATCAAATGAAGTTTGTCGAATGAAATCACAAATGCCAAATGCGTGACCTTTAAAATATTATTTATTTGTGCAATACTATGTGTCAGGCACCATTCTAGAAGCTGGGGCCACAGAGAACAGTGATAAGACAAACTAAATCTCACCCTTCTTGGAATTCAAGTAAAAGGGAAGCCAAAGAGTAGACAAGTAATTCCAGGTTCAGCATCAATTTGGGGGAAGAACTAGGGGTGCCACAAAAGTACATGGAATGGCCCTAACTCTTGAGGGACAGTTCTCTTCTGGTTTTTCATTAATTAATTACTTAATATTTTTACACTCCATATAATGTGCCCAGAATTGCATAGACACTGAGATTCTTAGATTTGAAACTCAGAAGTCCTACCTTTCAACAAATAAATGATGATTCTAATTACAATATAAGTGTCAATAAGACTTTAATTCATAAATTTGCTAATGGTTATCCCTGCTGTTCAAAAACAAATATAAATGTGATTTTCTCTCTGCTCAATTGCCCTCTGTTCCACCTTTCCACTGAGATTTCTCAGCAGCATCTACTGTGATGCTCACTCAATAAAGAAAGAGTTGACAGCAGTGAGAAGTTGGACTAATCTTCTAATCTTGTCTTAGCCAGGTACAGTAGCCTTTGCAGTTCAGACTCCAGTGCCCAGACAAGAGTAAGCAGCAGATCAAAATGCAGCAGTCCCAACGGTAAAGCAACCACCCCTGTGGAACCCACCCCCCCCCGACTCCTGCGCTCTAAGACGGTAGTCTGCTTCCTCAGCTTAGACTCAAGGTTATTTTCACATAGTAAGACCAAGACAACTCCTTTTTGGTGCTCGCACTATTCACAGCTACTGCTGATATCCCATGGTGTCTGCTCCAGAGGTCAGGCTGCAACTTTTGATTCACACCATTTGATTAAAAAAATCAGAGATGTGTTGCCCTTGGAAATAGGCTGCGGTAAAAATAGATCAAAATATCCAGTGTCTCCAGGAAAGCTCAGGTTATTGTCTCTTTATCCAATTTTTTTAAATTTGTAAAGGCAGGAAGAGCTCTAGGTCTCTGAAGAAATTGTACAGCTAAGAGTAGATTTAATAATATAAACTTTTCTCCTACACAATAAGAGTGACTCAAAAATCTGAACTCACGAAGCATTTAGGGTTGTGACATTCTGGGGAAAAGCAAGAAGTTGGAACTCATATTTATCTTTCCATAATTAGACTTTGCTCTAGCTGTCACAAGGAACATCGCAGTGCTCTGAGACACCAACAGCATTCAAATTTGGAGTAATGATGAAAATGAAGGCAGATTCCACTTTCAAGCAGATCAGTTTGGAGAAATATCCCAAAAGAAAGCATGTCATTCAGAGTGTTGTTAAAACTCAATGGTTTCTCTGGAGTTACATCCACCTCCCAGGCATACCCATCTACTTGAAAGAGACACTGGCTGCACATTAAATATCTCCAAAGACCTTTTTGGAAAGAGAGATTAATGTGAGTGGTCATTAAAAGCTGTGTCAGGGCCTCATAAACACAGACACCATGCAGAGTTTACACAGCAATCCATCAATCAGCAACAATCCTTGAGGGCCTGTTCCAAAGGCAGTAGGAGCCACAGAAGGTCCTTGACCAGATGACTGGCATATGGAAAAGGCTCTCTGTCTTATGGAGATGGTGGGTTGGCAGTAAGGGCAGCTGGAGGCGAAAGCTAATTAGAAAAAAGTGCAATGGGTAAGAGCCATCTGAGAGCCTAACCTAGGCGGCGGACAGTGAATGTGGAATGTCTGAATATGAGAAGCTTTGGAAATGTTAAACATTGGGCCTGAACAGGCAGAGGTTGGTCTGGAATCCAGATAACTGTGTCCTGGAAATGAAATAGACAGTGTAAGCATAAGACAGGAAAGGTCAAAACCCACAACAGCCTTAGAAGGATGATGATATAGGAGTTTAGGTAATATCAGAGCAATCTGAAAAGCAAGGAGTCTTTAGTCTTTGAGAACAAATTACAGCTTGGTGGCACAGAGACCACGTTGTGACCACCCCCTACTCTCTCATTCCATACCAACCCCTCATTGAATCATTCTTCCCTTAGTAACCACAGCTTCCATAAGCCTTATTCTAATTTTTGACTACAGGCTCCTGCACTGAATCTAAGTCAGGGCAAAGGAAGACTGCTGTGCAGAGGGCCATTCCTATCTACATATCCCAGGCACTCCCAAAGGAGGAAAAGCACAAAGTGTCTTGGAAACAAAAACACGTTAAGGGAAAAGTCGTCTATCAAGGCCATGAGAAGTACTAAGGACCCATAAAGGCACAATTAGCAACTGCAGAGATTACTGACCCAGCCATGTAGCATACAGAGACACTTGCAAAGACAAGGGGATATGGAAAGAAAGTAAATTAGGGAGGTAAAGAGGCAATTTTACCCTTTCATAGTGAAGCTCTTTTCTTAAAGAGTTGGTGAGAGCATATCAAAAAGCTATTTCACTTAATTTTGTGTTGTTGCTTGTTGGTTGGCAAGCTCCCTGGGAGTTCCCCAAGGGAAATCTGAAACCAGCCCTGATATACAGAGGGCAGAAAGAGACAAAAGAGAGAGGCAAGCATGCTGAGTGTGGAGCCCAGTGCAGGGCTCAATCTCACAACCCCTGAGATCAAGACCTAGAGCTGACATCAAGTCAGAAGCTCAACTCGCTGGCTGGGAACTCACATATACAGCTTGTCACGGGCAGCCTCAAAATGAGTACTGTCACATCCGCCCATCACATCTTACAAGTTCACACTCTTCAATGGCCTTAACAGGGTTTAGTCACATATATCACTCAGACATTCTCAACACCACATTACTGTGTCAAGATTAAGTCCTCAAAGTAGCATCTGGGAGAGAGGAAGCCTAGCAGAACACATATTCCAAGGACAGGGTTGCGGTAAGGAGCCTCTAACTGTCCAGGTCCAGTTCATGGGTCAACTGGTGGTCATGTCTTCTTGGAGATTTCCCCCAACACTGCCAGGATCCATTTTATCCTTTGCAATGTGTAACACTATCTTTCCATTATGCTGATTTTGTCTATGGCCAAGTCATTGCTTTTGTTTAATGTAACACATTTTTACTGAATGTCTGTGTTATATGGTGCTCTGATAGATGCTAAATGGGGTCAGGTGGGGGCAGAAAGTAGATAAAGAAAAGTGGGAGAATGGTATATGGGAGGAACCACAGTGCTACAGAGGGAAGCTTGGTTTGAGGTTCGAGATTGAGTCCTTGATGTGAGGCTTGGATGAAGTCAATTTTCTTTTTTTTTAGAGAGAGAGTTGGGGAGAGACAGAGAGAGAGAGAGAGAGAGAATAATAAGCAGGCTCCACACTCAGTGTGGAGCCCAATGCAGGGCTCAATCTCACAACACCTGAGATCAAGACCCAGAGCTGACATCAAGTCAGAAGCTTAACTCGCTGGGCCACCCAGGCATCCCTGAAGAAGTCAATTCTTAAAATCCATCACAGCAGTGAAGTGGAAGACAGAGAAACAAGCAATGGTTAGAGGGCAGAAGGACAAGCTAGATGGAAAAGTTCCACTGGAAAAAAATGCAGAATCAAATAGATGGTCCAAGTTCTGAAGATCCTCAGAGATCAGTGAAAGTGTTCTCAGATCATGCAGTGCAGATCACAAGCAACAAAACACTCATTGTGGAAAGGGGTAGAGACTTGAGTTGGACAATAACCTCAGCTTCCCCCATTAGCTCACATATGATCTCAGCAAAGCTTCCTGGGCCTCAGTCTTCCCAAATGTCCCAGAAGGAAGGTAAACTGCATACTTCCTGCCATGCTAGTATAGCCCTGCCATTTATTACTGTTTTGCAATGCAACAGGGCTCTGCTCTTCCTGAAAACATTCTTAGTGGCATTCATTCTCTAGTCCCCAATGACACTTTTCACTTCATCTTTGCCATAAAGCTTTTATTTTCTTTTTGCCTTGATAATTGAAAATATCATATGATTCCCCATCTACTCCAAGTCCTACCTGAGCTCACTCATAAGCAAAATCATAAATTAAACCCACTCTACAACTTTCCTCCATTGTTCTTCAAAAAAAGAATCGTTCCTATCTAGGGTGAATATGCATCCATAGCTTCACAATGCGAACTTCCTTGGTTGTCTGTGGGGAAAGTGGAAGCAGAGGAAACGAGCCAAGGGCTCCTTAAGGTGGAAGCCAGAGCATGTTAAATCAGATATGACCTACCTTTGCAATATGTCATTTCTGAATTTGTTTGCACATATTAGGAGAGAGATTTTCCCCATGTCATTTCACCAATAGCATGATCTCAGAAACCTGAGAAATGAAACAAATATTCGAAGGGCTCTCTGACTCTCTAAAACCCATTTGGTAGGGCTCAATCTTTTCTCTGGGCTACCATGTATATACTTCAACTATTAACCTTATCAGGCTAATGCAGTTACCTCTCTGTGCAAATATTTCAAGGACGGAGACCACATCTAAATCACTCTGTACTGTCAGTGCCTAACACAGTATATGGCACTGGGTGGGTGCCCAATAACTACTTGTGTAGGCACCCAATGAAAATGCAAATGAACAAACATGGCAAGCAGGTAATGTCCTAGTTTAATAGGTCACCAATGGCTATTTACAGATTCAAAGACATGTGCTATTGGATTGATTTCTGCCAAAGAGCTCATCTGTGTGCTTCACAATTATTCCTAAATAGTGTATGTGTAATAATAAGAGCCATGATTTGAGCTTCTCAGCATGCCAGATTGTGAGCTGTTAGCTCATTTAATTCACACAACCCTGTAGACACTATCATTATCTTCATTTTATAGAGGAGATAACAGACACTAGGGGAACAAATATAACTTGTTCAAGGTTATTTTATGAGCCTGATTCTGAAAATCCAGAGCTATCTAACTCCAAATCTTGTGCTCTAAACCACAATGATACATGCCCCTCTAGAGGCAGCTTAACAGACTAGGTCAGTGTCCGAAAGTATGTTACTTCACAGAGGATTTTGTGTTGATGAATCAGAATAGCCTGTCAAAAGGTCACCAGCCCAGCATATAATCCAAAGTCTCTCACTGATTTGCTAGGTGACCAGGATAAAATGCTCACTTTTTGGATTTCAGGCTCCCTATTTGCAAATAATGGGCATTAAACTCTGAAATCTCTTTTGAGAATATATTATGACTCTAACAGGCCATGTGTTTAAACACATTTTTTCTCTCTAACAGCTTTTTCTCATAGGCTGCATCTCCTGTCACCATTCCTTGCAAATGCAGACATACTTTTCAGCTTCAAAAAAGAAGACAACAGTAAAAACTTTGGGCTAAGTGGAGTATGAAAATGAACAGGAAAGGATTGTTAACTGAGTTTGACGCTGGAGGTGACATTGCTAATTTCGACCACCTCTTCTGTCTTTATGAAATGTACAGAATGACAGAGTATCTGTCAAGGAGTGGCAGAATTCCCTGTCTTATCACAGATCTGTGCAAATTTAAAAGCTATGCAGAAGGTCAGTGAAAAAGAGGAAAAGGAAGGGTAATGTATGCCAAGTAATAATTGGAGCCAAAAAAGAAAGTTTAGTGGGTTTCTATGATGCAAAAGGAAGGAATCAGAAATATGAAATACTCATTTAAAAAATAAGATGTAACCTCCCCTTAGGTTTACTAAAATTTCAAAGTAATAGTAAAGAAGTGAATAGCACTGAAATTTACTAACGCAATTCTGGCTACTATGATCAATCTTTTCCTATGCGAAAGTACTGTGCTGGGCAACGCTAGGAGGAATGTAGGGAAAATATCAGCTACAACCCATCCTCTGGGAGCTCACCATCTCACAGCACAACAATCTCAAAACTTGAAACAAAAAAACCAACAATAAGAACAACAACAATTCATTGAATATAGGATACAATATTCCTAGACCCAGCACTGGACCTGACAAAAAGTAAATATTGAAATAAGGATTGAATGGACATCTGTATAGTAACAATCCCAAGTGGTGAAGATGAGAGATGAGCTGGTCTAGACAGGTTTCACAAGGAAGATGAAATCACCATGGGCTTTCAAGGATGGGAAAGATTACAGATCAGTTGATCTTTAACACATTTAGATAAATATCTCCTACAATGTATGGCATCTTTAAAACCATGGTCAATAAAACCTAGAACTTTTCACCTCTCACTTGATATCCAAATTGTATCTAACTTGGGACAGTTTGAATGCAAATTACTATGAGCATGACTGGTCTATGAAAGCTAGGTAGGAAGAAGCAGAGGCAGATTTCCAAGTCACTTTTGGTTAGAAAGCTTTTACTACAGATTCTTTGTGGATGCTCCATAAATAGTTTTTCCTGAGGGAGTGAATGATTCTTTTCAAAATACAGTACTTCAAAGAGTTCCATACCAGATAATAGGCAAGAGTAGAGCCAGAATAACTCCTTAGATTGGCCTCTCCCACCTATGCCCTCTCACTGGAGACTGCTGAAGCCCCCAGACCTAACTGTAGCAGAAGTCCAGCCAGAACTGCATATATAGCAGTGACTCCCAACATGGAGTCCCTTCTAAGAGTTATACAAATCAACCCTTCAATGGCAAGTCTGATTTCTCATAATTTTCAGCTAGGAGAAATCATTAAGCCCCTTAAATTAACTGGGAAGAGGGCTTCAAATTATTCCCTTTATTCTATCTGCTTCAGTTACTATATTTCTGAAATGGGAATAACAGAGCTGTTGGAGGGAACAATTATTAAAAGTGATTATGAAGAACTTTGCAACATAAAGTGCTTGTTAAAATTGAGAAGTACTCAATGTACCCTTCCCAATTCCCCCCAGACCATGAAAACCCCATTTGTAGAAATATCATAAGCTTGCCTAGACAGCAAGTATTTTGAAGCCTATGCTTCACCATTTAAATCTGTCATCTTGCAAAGTAGCTCATTATTTTAGAAATATGAGCATTTTAAAGATGCTCCTGCAGTTCTCAATCATAAGTTTTCACTGCTTTTATTCAAAATAAGCCATCTTGAAATTCATCTCCAAATCTACATCTTTGTACATAGGTCTTAAATAGTAGGTATGTGTGTGCACATGTGTATATATTTTAAATGTGATGTCTAGGTGATATCTCTTTTAATTATTCCTGCTAGAATGGTCTTTCTTCTTTAGAATTCCCATTTGGTTGAACAATAAGTGGGAGAACTCATTTTCTCATGTACACCTCATTGAAATGAGCTTTAGTGAGAAGTTAACTTGGCTAATTTGTTTGCTTTGCATAATTATAATAACCACTCTCTAAGTACTACTAGTGAGTAAGCACTAATATCCTAAAAGAACACCACAGGTACTTTTTACAAATCCTTCCTTTCAGTCCAGGAATGTATTTGTGCTTCCTCCCCTATTACAGAGAGACAAAGGGATTCAGAGAAAGTCAAGTCCAGTTACAACCCCAAGTGTAAATAAAGTCAGACTTCCCTGTGAGACAGTAGCAGCATGTAGAAGCATAGAGATGGCAACACAGAGGACACATACTGAGTATGTAGAAGAGGCAGCACAAATAACGTATGAGTACTAGGGCTCTGGAATCAGACTGCCTGAGTGTTTGGCACCGAAACTTACGGCAAAGACTTGGAAACATTAATTAATTTCCCTGGTACTCAATTTCCTCATCTCTAATGGAGGCAATATTAGTTCATACTTCAAATTTACGTTGTTAGGATCAAACGTGATAATAGGTACAGAGGGCTTATAAGAGTGCTTGACTTATAAGAAGTGCTCTAGAATGGCTAGCAAGTATGGATGGCATACATTTGGAGGGACCCCCGGGAGTCTGACAGAGGTCTGTCATAAGGAAGAGGGACTCCCTCTATGACCCTTTCTCAGGAAGGAGCTACAGGAAGAGCATCAAGCCAAGGCCACCCACCTGTGCCAAACTCCTCTCCCACCTCTGCACTCACAGAAGGTGGCAGGGAGATGGAGAAGGATTACTTGGGAGGCGGCCATTGTGCTCCTGGCTGGGCAGACCCCTAGAGGAATCACATGCGCGTACCTGGTCACCACGCTCCTAGCTGGCTGGAACTCTAGAGGGAAGCCGAAGAGCTTAAAAGCTGGGAGATTTGCCCGCGAGTTTGTGTTTCGGGTGTCGAGACACATAAGGACCTGGTTTCCCTCTCTCCAGTGGGCTCTGTGCGCCCCGCAAGCAGACCCCCGCCCATGCTCACCAACCCGACCAGGAGGAGAAGGGAACAGAAATTCTGGCTCCACCCCCAGGGCTAGGCAAGAGGCTTGGAATTGCCCCAGAGGGGATCACCTGCGTGGTTGTGTCTAAGGCAACTTCAGTGGGGCTCGCGGACTAGGATTTGAAAACTAGGCCTGACCTGGGTTAAAGAGTGGAACCCACTTTGGCTGCGTCCCCGGTACAGGGAGTTTACACACCCAAAAAAGCGAGTTGCAGCACTTGGTTCAAGAAGGAAGTGGAGCTCTGCTACTCTACTTCCCACAACCACCAAGGCAGAAGTCCCACCTGACACACTGGATCACACCATGCCCATCCCTGCTTGAGAGCTGCTCTCCACTTTTTTTTTTCCTTTTTTCTTTTTTTTTTTTCTTTTGTTTTTGATGCTGGTTTTTTTTGTTTTTTCTTTTTTTCCCAGAACACTCACCTGATTGACTCTGGTCACCGGCTTGCTTAAGCAGTCACATTTAGTCCATTCTGTAGATGTAAATTCTACACCTAGCAACCTTTTCATCGCTTTCTCTCAGGAGTAATTAGACTATACAGTTTCTCTGGATAACACCAGCATCCTTCTCTCACCTGTCCAACCATATGCCACCTTTAGCTCTTCGGAAAAATCCTCTTATCCTTCTGCTTGTTCATTCTATTTGCAATTTTCCCTCATCCCTGCCCTGTCTTCTCTCTCTTTCTCTGTGCTCTTGAACCAGCATCGCATATACCCGGCTATTTAATTGTAGCTGGAAATCCGGTTATATGATTTAAACCATTCTTAGTCCATCGGTTTTCTTCTTTTTTCCTTTTCTTTTCTTCTTTTTGACCTTTTTATGTATTTTTTTTATTTTATATTATTTGCCTTCCCTCCTCCATCTTTTCTCTTAACTTTTTCGTTTTACCTCATGGGTTGCATGTTAGCTGGATTTGTCTGTGCGTTTGTGGGCCTCAGCTCCCTGTGCGTTTGTCTGTCTGTTGTCTTCTCCAGGGCTACCTAAAGAAACAAGCCAAAGTACACACGGTGGAGAGTCCCAAATATCACTGCGAGTAGGAAAATAAAATAACCAAGGTCTAAACAACAGAGACCAAAAGATACATTTCAAAAAACACTCTCCAAAAGGAAAGGCAGTCAAAGAGTTTTCTTGGGTACAGCAGCGCTCTCAGGTGCAGAAAGCATAACAAGTCTTTAAAGCTAACAAGAGACAGAAAGGTAACTAAAATGATGAAACAAAAGAGCTCTCCTCCAAAGAAACTCCAAGAAGAAATGATAGCTAATGAACTCCTCAAAACAGATATAGCAGCATAACTGAACAAGATTTTTGAACGATAATGGGAAAATTAATAGCTGGGCTTGAAAAAAGCATAGGGACTTCAAAGAAACTATGGCTACAAGCAACATGGAGAATAGAAATTGGCATGATGAATTAAAAAAATGTGATAAATGAGACACATAATAAATTACAGACCTCCAATGCACAGACTGAAAAGGCAGAAAGGAGAATAAGTGATTTAGAAGACACCATTATAGAAAAACAGGAAATTGAGGGAAAAAAAGAGAAAAATTGATCCAGGAACAGGAAAGAAGAGTTCGAGACCTCAGCGATACGGTCAAACGCAACAATATCTGTATCATAGGAATCCCAGAAGAGAAAGAGAGGGAAAGATGCTGAAGGAGTCTTGGAACAAATTATAGCAGAGAACTTCCCCAACCCGGGGAGAGATGTAAACGTTGAAATACAAGACACTCAGAGGACTCCCGTCAGATGTAATTTGAATCGATCTTCGCCACGGCATATCATAGTAAAAATGGCAAAATATAAGAACAAAGAGAGAATTTTTAAAGCAGCTAGGGAGAAAAGGGCCCTATCATACAAAGGGAAACTTATCAGAGGAGTGACAGACCTATCTACTGAAACTTGGCAGGCCAGAAAGGAATGGCAGGAGATCTTCAATGTGATGAACAGAAAAAGTATAAAGCCAAGAATCCTCTATCCAGCAAGCCTGTCACTCAAAATAGAAGGAGAGATTAAAAAAAAAAAAACTTTCCAAAAAAACAGAAATTGAAAGAATTTGTCACCACTAAGCCAGCCCTACAAGAAATCCTGAGGGGGATGCTCTGAAAGAAGGGTTGCAAGGAACAAAGATACCAGAGACACCACCACAAACATGAACCCCACAAAAGACAAAAAGACTCTAAACCCATATATTTCTTTTTTTTCTTTCTTTATTTTTTTATTTATTTCTAGGAGAGAAAGAGAAAGAGACAGCATGAGCAGGGGAGGGTCAGAGAGAGAGAGGGAGTCACAGACTCTGAAACAGGCTCCAGACTCTGAGCTGGCAGTCAGCACAACGCCCGAAGCGGGCCTCGAACCCGCGAACCACGACATCATGACCTGAGCGAAAGTCGGACGCTTGATCGACTAAGCCACCCGGGCGCCCCTAAACCCATATATTTCAATAATAACACTGAATGTAAATGGGCTGAATGCTCCAATCAAAAAACACAGGGTAGCAGAATGGATAAAAAAACAAAATCCATGTATATGCTATCTAAAAGAAACTCATCTTAGACTCGAAGATACCTTCAGATTAAAAGTAAAGGGATGGAGAAATATACATCATGCTACTGGAAATCCAAAGAAAGCCAGAGTAGCTATAGTTATATCAGACAAACTGGACTTTAAACTAAAGACAATAACAAGACAAGAAGGGCATTATATAATAATTACAGGGTCTACCCATCAGGAAGAACTAACAATCATAAATGTCTATGCACCAAATATGGGAGCACCTAAATACTTAAAACAATTAATCACAAACAAAAACAAGCATATAGAGAAGAATGTGCTAATAGCAGGGGACTTTAATACTCCACTTACAGCAATGGATAGGTCAACCAGACAGAAAATCACTAAAGAAATAAGGACTTGAAAGACACACTGGACCAGATGGATCTGACAGATATATTTAGAACTCTACATCCTGAGGCCAGGGAATTTACTTTCTTCTCAAGTTCGCATGGCACATTCTCCAAGATAGATCACATACTGGGCCATAAAGCAGCCCTCAATAAATACAAAGAATTAAGATCCTACCATGCACACTGTCAGATCATAATGCTTTGAAACTTGAAATCAATCACAGGAAGAAGTCTGGAAAACCTCCAAAAACATGGAGGTTAAAGAACACCCTACTAAAGAATGAATGGGCCAATCAGGCAATTAGAGATGAAATTAAAAAATACATGGAAACAAATGAAAATAAAAACACAACAATTCAAAATCTATGGGATGCGGCAAAGGCAGTCCTAAGAGGAAAGTACACTGTACTCCAGGTCTATTTCAAGAAATTGGAAAAAGCGCAAGTCCAAAATCTAACAGCTCACCTAAAAGAACTAGAGGCAGAGGGGCGCCTGGGTGGCTTAGTCGGTTAAGCGTCCGACTTTCGCTTGGGTCATGATCTCGCGATTCATGGGTTTGAGCCCCGCGTCGTGTTCTGTGCTGACTGCCAGCTCAGAACCTGGAGCCTATTTCAGAGTCTGTGTCTCCCTCTCTCTCTGACCCTCCCCTGCTCATGCTGTCTCTCTCTCTCTCTCTCCTAGAAATAAATAAAACATTAAAAAAAAAAGTTTTAAAGAACTAGAGGCAGAGCAACAAGAATGCCCTAAACCCAGTAGAAGAAAAGAGATAGTAAAACTCAGAACAGAAATAAACAACATAGAGACCAAAGAAACAATTGGACAGATCAATGAAACCAGGAGTTGGTTTTTTGAAAAAATAAACAAAATTGACAAACCTCTAGCCAGGCTTCTCAAAAAGAAAAGAGAGGGCACCTAAATATACAAAATCATGAATGAAAATGGACTTATTACAACCAACCCCTCAGAAATACAAGCAATTATCAGGGAATACTATGAAAAATTAATGCCAACAAATTGGACAACTTAGAAGAAATGGAAAATTCCTAAACACACACTCACTACCAAAATTCACACGGAAACAGATAGAAAATCTGAACAGACCCATAACTAGTGAAGAAATTGAATGAGTGATCAAAAATCTCCCAACAAATAAGAGTCCTGGACCTGACGGCTTCCCTGGGGAATTCTACTAGATGTTTAAAACAGAATTAATACCCGTTCTTCTCAAGCTATTCCAAAAAATAGAAAGTGAAGGAAAACTGCCAGACTCATTTTATGAAACCAGCATCACTCTGATTCCCAAGCCAGACAGAGACCCAGCAAAAAAAAAAGAACTACAGGCCAATATCCTTGATGAATACGGATGCAAAAATTCTCAACAAGATCCTTGCAAATCGAATCCAACAGCACATAAAAAGAATCATCCACAAGATCAAGTGGGATTCATTCCTGGGTTACAGGGCTGGTTCAACATTCGCAAATCAATGTGATACATCATATCAATAAAAGAAAAGATAAAAACCATATCATCCTGTCAATAGATGCAGAAAAAGCATTTGACAAAATACAGCATCCCTTCTTAATAAAGACTCTCGAGAAAGTTGGGATAGAAGGAACCTACTTAAACATCATCAAAGCCATCTATGAGAAGCCTTCAGCTAACATCATCCTCAACGGGGAAAAACTCAGAGCTTTCCCCCTGAGATCAGGAACACGACAGGGATGCCCACTCTCACCACTGCTGTTTAACATAGTGCTGGAAGTCCTAGCATCAGCCATCAGACACCAAAAGGAAATCAAAGGCATCAGAATTGGCAAAGAGGAAGTCAAACTTTCACTCTTCGCAGATGACATGATACTCTACATAGAAAACCCGACAGACTCCACCAGAAGCCTACTAGAACTGATCCAAGAATTCAGCCAAGTTGCAGGGTACAAAATCAACGTACAGAAATCGGTTGCATTTTTATACACCAACAATGAAGCAACAGAAAGAGACATCAAGAAACTGATCCCATTCACAATTGCACAAAAAACCATAAAATACCTCGGAATAAACCTAACCAAGGATACAAGAGATCTGTATGAGGAAAACTATAGAAAACTTATGAAGGAAATTGAAGAAGACACAAAGAAATGGAAAAACATTCCATGCTCATGGATAGGAAGAATAAATATAGTTAAGATGTCATTACTACCTAAGGCACTCTACACATTCAATGCAATTCCAATCAAAATTGCACCAGCATACTTCTCAAAACTAGAACAAACTATCCAAAAATTTGTATGGAACCACAAAAGACCCCGAATAGCCAAAGTAATCCTGAAAAATAAAACCAAAACGGGAGGGATCACCATCCCAGACTTTAGCCTCTACTACAAAGCTGTCATCATCAAGACAGTATGGTATTGGCACAAAAACAGACACATAGACCAATGGAACAGAATTGAGAACTCAGAAGTGGACCCAAAAGTATACAGCCAACTAATCTTTGACAAAGCAGGAAAGAATATCCGATGGAAAAAAGACAGCCTTTTTAACAGATGGTGTTGGGAGAACTGGACAGCAACATGCAGAAGAATGAAACTAGATCATTTTCTCACACCATGCACAAAAATAAACTCAAAATGGATAAAGGACCTGAACGTGAGACAGAAAACCATCAAAACCCTAGAGGAGAAAGCAGGAAACAACCTCCTTGACCTCCACCGCAGCAACTTCTTACTTGACACATCCCCAAAAGCAAGGGAATTAAGAGCAAAAATAAACTGTTGGGACCTCCTCAAGATTAAAAGCTTCTGCACAGCCAAGGAAACAACCCAGAAAATTAATAGGCAACCAACGGAATGGGAAAAGATAGTTGCAAATGACATATCAGATAAAGGGCTAATATCAAGAATCTATAAGGAACTCACCAAACTACACGCCCAAAACACAAACAACCCAGTGAAGAAATGGGCAGAAGATATGTCAGACACTTCTCCAAAGAGGACATCCAGATGGCCAACAGACACATGAAACGATGCTCAGCATCGCTCCTCATCAGGGAAATACAAATCAAAACCACACTGAGATACCACCTCACGCCAGTCGGAGTGGCTAAAATGAGCCAATCAGAGAACTCTAGATGCTGGCGAGGATGTGGAGAAACCGTCACCCTCCTACACTGTTGGTGGGAATGTAAACTGGTACGGCCCCTCTGGAGAACACTGTGGAGGTTCCTCAGGAAACTAACAATAGAACTCCCCTATGACCCAGCAATAGCACTGCTAGGAATTTACCCAAGAGATACAGGAGTGCTGATGCACAGGGGCACATGGACCCCAATGTTCATAGCAGTACTCTCATCAATAGCTAAAACATGGAGAGAGCCTAAGTGTCCATCAACGGACAAGTGGATCAAGAAGATGTGGTTTATCTATACCATGGAATACTACATAGCAATGAGAAACAATGAAATCTGACCATGTGTAGCAACCTGGATGGACCTTGAGGGTGTCTTGCTGAGCGAAATAAGACAGGCAGAGAAGGACAAATATCATATGTTTGCAAGTACTGGAGGATTAGTAGGAACTTAATGGAGGACCATGGGGGAGAAGAAGAGGGGAAATGGTGGGGGAAAGGGAGGGAGGCAAACCATGAGAAACTCTTGAATGCTGAGAACAAACTGAGGACTGATGGACGTGGCGGGGAGAGGGGGCAGATGGGCATTGAGGGGAGCACTTGTGGGGATGAGCATTGGGTGTTATATGGAAACCAACTTGACAATAAACTATTTGTAAAAAAAAAAAAAAAAAAAAAGGATTACTTGGGACTTAGAGAACTTTGCTTTCATTTCTAGCTCTGCTACACACATTATGTTCTTATAATGTTCCAAACACCATGCTCGTTGCCTTACACCGAGAGACTTAATTCCGTAAATTTAAAAAGGAGAAACTAGTAACTCTTACCACAGGTATGTTGTAGGAATCAATGGTGAGAATACATGTGAAAGCATTTTGCACTCTGAGGAAAAAAACAGCAGCTAAAGACTGGATGGTATTAATTCTAAATTCATCTGACTGTGCCTATTTTACCACATAGTCTATCTAATTTCAGGTAATCCACATCAGCATTTGACAATAAAGTCAAAGTTTTTATGGCCAGTACTCCTAAGAGTATTCACTATAAGCTATTTCCTCCAAGGGCAGAGTGTGACACTGGGTGTATGGAACCTTGCTCCCAAAGCCCCTGCCTGCTGCTTTCCCTGCAGAGGTCTGACATGAGGAAGAGAGATGTCAGGAGAATCTGTCTCTGCTTGTACCAGCTAGATAGCAGCTGTCAGAATAACTCTCAAACTGCTGGGGGGAAGGGGGGAAGGGTGAACATGTAATTAAAAAAGAGCAAAGGTGTGGGAATTTCAGAATATTCATTCATCCTGGTGCTCTTCTTTGCCATTCACTGATCTCCTTATTAACTGTCCTCTTTGGAGCAGCTGTGCCTGGCTGCCCCAGAAATGTGTGTTCCAATATTATGGATAAGAAAAGGCTAATCCACCATTTTATTCAACCAATATTTACTTATAACATGCTTCTGACGTACCAGGTGCTATGCAAAGATATGAAGGATATACCTGTGAGCAAAATCAAAACATTCCTTGCCTTTTATTCATTTAGCAAAGATGTCTTGACTATCAGCTGTATGCTGGACAGTGTTTTAGGAACTAAAGCAATAATAGTGAAGAGACACAATCCCTGCTCCCACATTTCTTAAAGATTGCATTTCCGTGGGTGAAAGTGATTGCAGACTGACTATGTAATTGAATGTTTCATTACAATTATAGTACATGCAATGAAAAAAACAGGGCACCATTGGAGCATTTTACAGGGGACCTGACATGGAGTGAAAAGTCAGGGAAAGTGGCTGGAAGATGAAATTCCATCTAAGATCCAACAGCTGAGTAGGGGATAGTTGCGCAGAGGGGTAGAGGAGGAAAGCTCCAGGAAACTAAAAATGTGTCAAGTTCCTGAGGCAAGATGATCATGGAGCTTCAGAGAAATGAAAAAAGGCCAGTGTGGCTGGAGTGTGGAGAAGGAATACTGGAATGACAACATTTAAGGCTGAATAACAGAGTAGGGCTTAATTACTCTGGCCACATAAGGCACGTTAGAGATTTTGAAATTTATGCCATGGAAATGGGAAATATCTAAGAGTTTTTATAAGGAAACTTACATAATAAAATCTATGTTTTAAATACCAATACCTGTATACTATGGGAAATTGATTGGTAGGAGCTATATTGGATGTGGAAGAATTATTTTTTTTTAAGTTTACTTATTTATTTTGAGGGATGGTCAGAGAGAGAAAATCTCAAGCAGGCTCCACGCTCAGTGTGGAGTCTGACACAGGGCTCAAACTCATTAACCATGAGATCATGACCTGAGCCAAAATCAACAGCTGAATACTCAATCAACTGAGCCACCCAGGCACCCCTGGATGTGAAAGAAGTATTACAAGAGACCCAGCCAGAAACACTGTTGAATAAGACCTAACAGTCGCTGTGAATATGGGGGCAAAGGGAGAAGTGAGGGCATTTGAGAGATGTTTAAGTGATAGAACTTTTCTGAGTTATTTTATGAATTATTGTCATTAAAAAGGCAATGGTGTCAAGGATGCAACCCACCTGCTTTGCACTCCTGGGTGCACAGTGATATACTATTCACTGAAATAAGAAACTGTGAAGGAGAGCCAACAATCAGAAATGATGAGCTTACTTCCTTTTGTATAGTTTTAGGTGTTTGTGGACTTTAAGAGAAAGCCCAAAATGTGGGCTAGACCTAAGAGGTAGAGACAAAGTAGCAGAGGAAGATTTAGGGGTATTATCAGTTGAACGGTGTCCCCCACAAAAGACATGTTGAAGTCCTGACCCTTAGTACCTCGGAAAGTGGCCATATTTGTAAACAGGCTCATGGCAGATGTACTTAATTGAGATTATGGTGAAGTAGGGTGACCTCCTAGTCTAATATATATGACTGTGTCCTAGTAAGAAGAGGGGATAACAGTGTCACAGACACAAGAAGGGAGACCACCTGACAGCAGCTATAAGCCAAATAATGCCTGAAGCCTCCAAGGCTTAAAGAGAAAAAGAGTGTCTTATGCTATAGGCTAGAAGAGAGTATACCATGAGGGATATCTTAAGTTCACACTTTCAATCCCTAGAACTGTGAGAGAATACATTCCTATAGTTTTAAGCCACCCTCTTTGTGGCACTTTATGACATGAGCCCTAAGAAACTAAGACAAGGAGCCATTGGCAACTGATTGTCACTGAAGCCAAAGTTGTGGCAAGATCCCCCACAAAGGCAACATGGAGTAGAGAGTGAGCATCCATGCTCAGGATATCACTTCAGGTAGAGACAATGAGATGACCAAGTGGACAGAGAAGAAGCCACAGACTCCCAAAAGATGTCTGTGGTGTTTGGCATATGAAGTGACAGAGAGTTAAGCTTAGAAGTTTAGCCGATTTGTCCCAAACCTCTGAGCACCATAGTCAACAGGCAGATGAGGATGTAAAGACAAGACCATCTACCCACAAACCTGCTGGGGTCTACTTCCTGAAACTTAAGTCAGAGAGGACAAGCCTTTTTGCTTTTGACCTTAAAAAGATCTTGCTTTTAGCCTAAAATTAAAATACACAGTGTATATGTCAAACTTTTAATATCCAAAGTTAATTTGAGAATTAAAATTCTCAACTCATTAGTTACACAAAAATACGAATATTTTTTCAGTCATAATATTGAGACTTTCAGCAGGTAAGTAGAGGTTATCAACCCTGTCTCAAAGTAGAGTTGCCTACAATGTTTCATTAAAATATCAATTCCTAGAGCCTAATTCCAGATAATTCTGATTCATTTGGTGTCAAGTATGATCCAGGTTTCAGTATTCTTAAGGACTCCCAAGAGGGCTGTCCTTGTAGCTAAGGCTGAGATCCAATGGAGAAGAACCAGGGGCCCTCCTCCATTCTATATCAGTAAGTTATCGCTTTTTTTATTTTTAAGTTTTTATATATTTTTGAGGGAGAGAGAGAGAGAAAGAGAGAGTGCAAGAGAGCATGCAAGTGAGCAGAAGGGCAGAGAGAAAGGGAGAGGGAGAGAGAGAGAGAGAGAGAGAGAGAGAGAGAGAGAGAGAGAGAGAGAGATCCCAAGCAAGCTCTGCACTGTCAGTGCAGAGCCATACTCAGAGCTTGAACTCATGAACCATGAGATCATGACTGGAGCTGAAATCAAGAGTTGGACACTTAACCCACTGAGCCACCCAGGCACCCCAGTGACTTATCGCACTTATCTGTACACTAACAATGTTTACAAATTCCCCTTTTTCTTAGAGTAAAACTAACCTGTATGTATTATGCCTGCACATTTATATGTCTGTTTAGGTGGTTATAATTGTCTATAGATATATACTGTACAGGTTCATTGATTTCCTGATTTATTCAATGAACATTAACTGAGGATCTGTAAGGTTTCCAGTATTAGAGAAAGTGTTACAAATAAGATTTAGGCCCCCATCCCAAAAAATTAAGGCTGGTGTAGAAATGGGATGAGAAACAATGATTTTTAATATATAATAATATTAGGATGAGAATAATTCTGACAGGGTAGAAACTATATCTAAAAGCCAATCAGCAGCATGTCGATGGGCAGTGTGCTAGGCTGGGTCCCAGAGGAGGCTGCGTTGCCTGGACCTTTCTCTCCTTTCTCTTGATAGCTCACTTTCAGCAAAACCATTTCCACCCGGCACAAGTTGCCACATATGTTGGCAAAGCAGAGCACATAATTAAACAAAGGCTTGTAAAACAAACAGATGCAGGTTCAACTCTAAGCTCTGCTACTTCCAGGTGAGGGGCTGCAGCAAACCTTCACCCCTCTGAACCTCCTTGCACAAGTGGAATGACCATGTTAATGGGAAAAGTTTACTGAGTTAGTACCTAGTCTTTGGGTTATGATAATTATTATTTTAAACTAAACTAAAACTCATAAAAGATACTACCTATATCTAATATTCTTCTGTATATCCATAAACAAAGTAGTAAATTCGACTGGAGTTTAATAAATGTTTGATGATGTATTGACATGTTCATGAAATCTGTAACAAGGTATTGGAAAGTTCATTAGTTCATAGAACTAATGATATTATATGGTTACCACATATAAATCCTTGCGAGGAAGGGATCTCAGGGAAAGACTGATAGAGAACTCCCAATCCTTGGCCCTTTCAGAGAAATTCTCCCCTTACCTTTCTCATTGGTTAAGAGGTAGTGGTTACATTTTGTTTGAAAAATGGTGTTCTTAAGACACAAGCTTGGGGATAATGGAAAAGGTAGCATCTGGATTATCTAACTATTGCAACTGTTTTATGTAGTTTTGGTCATGCTACAATCACATGGTGCTTAGTTACCAGCTCTTGGGCAGGTCACCTGGGGTGTCTCACTTAGCTCTATGTTTAATGGGCTGCCGTGAAGCCCCAAATACTTTCTAACCATGATATCACCCCTAGACAACTTCCTTTGGATACACTGACTTGCTACAGGTCCCTGACCCTTCCCTTACTTCCTACATGTAAGAGGGCTGTTCCACTGAGCTCTGGCAGTTAGTAACTGTAAGGCGAAGGTGCTGAGAGGCCAGTGCCCCCACAGTAGGGACTGTGGAGGGTAGACCCAGGAAATAGGGGAGAAGAGACAGGTGTCTTATTTGTCCAGTGACCACACTGCTCACTCCTGTATAATCCAGATGCTGGAGGGGCTTCAAAAGGCCTACTTTGAGCCTACTCCATGGCTAATTTCACTGTCTCCATATGGTTTGTTTTTCCCTGGAGGGCCATGATTAAATTTCAACTCCCTACTCACCTCTCCTCAGCGCCTACTCCTAAGAACTGGGATGAAGGCGATCACTTTAGTATGTTTTCGTTTTTTTTTTCTTTATTTTCTTTTCTTTTTTTTCTTTTCTTTTCTTTTTAGTTTTAATTTGTTCATAAGAATCATGCAGGAAACACTGGCATTGATGAGATTTTCTCCCAGAGGTACTATTGATTAGCTTATTTGGCACAAAATGTGGGCATTATTAAAAGAGCTACATGAGAAATAATTGCATCCAGGGGGGATTGCATGTACTTTCAATTTACCCATGACCTGATGCAAAAATTGGCTTATTTTATCATTATAATAACCAACAAGCTTGGCTTCTTAACTGAAACTGGATTTTAAATCTGGACATATGGTTATACATTTTTAAAAGTTTTACTCTCACAACTTGAAAAGAGTCTCAGGATATACTTAAAAAAAGGATGTAACCCTTGAAATTATTCAAGGGAACAATCCATTGTTGCTGTGATGCTGGCAGGGAGGATGGTGGTGATATACAGGAAAGGCTATTCTCGGCAGAAACTCCATGATGGATCCCCTTCCATTATCAGCATAATGCCCCAGCTTGGGCTCTAAAATGTTTTAATTCTTAGTCATGGAATAAAAAGTGCTGCATTAGCTTTTACTCTTATGTGTAATTGCATTTGCAGCCATCTGGACTGCTGAAGTCAGAGCAAGAACACTATGAGATGGAGGGCAGATCTGACCCAAAGACGATAGTTATGAGCCGTTTAAAATATGGTGAACACATCATTTTAAAATGGCTATTTCTGTGAAAACCCACTGGCCTCTAGATAAAGAGACTTCAAATTTAGTACCAAATCTTACTCATAGCCTGGGGTAAGACATTAACAGTAGAAACAGACACTTAAGACAATGAATATGTATCTAAAATTAAAAGCTAGTTATATGCTTAATGGAAACCCTAAAAGTCATCATTAATGTCAGAGGGAATATCAGAATGTCCACTATTTCCACACTTAGCTTTAAACAAAGACATGCCAATGCAATTAGGAAAAAGAAAAAGCAGCAATAAAGGTGTATGATTGAAATCACGAAATGTTTCCATGATCTTGTGGATGACAAATGGTTGTTATTTTACAAAACTCAAGACAGCTTTTATAAAACTTATCAAAAATTTTAACAAATTATATAATTAAGATTAAAATTAAATTTTCTTATATATAAACTATAACCATGAAAAGATATAATGGAAGAAAAGATTTAACTCATAATGCCACCCCCCAAAATAAAATAGTTTAAGCTTAACTTGAGAAGTGCATAGAATCCATATGAAGCAAAGTATAAAACTACCAAGAAACATAAACTGAGATTTAACTGCATGCCATATTCTACCATAAGAAAACTCAATATTGAAAAAATATATGCAAATTTCCCCCAAAACTAATATACAACTTTCACATGAACAAAATTAAAATACTAATGAGATTTTTTTTAGTAACATGGCAAATGATGTTAAAGATTTTCAGAAAGAATGAATATAAAATACTATCTCAGAAAATTCTGAGAAAGTATAGAATGAAAGAGCTCAAGTCCAAATACATATTAAACAATATTATTAAGTTGTCATGATTAATATGGTTTGGCACTGTTTTCCATACTGGAGTTAATACATGAAAAATTACATTAGGGTAACTGGCTAATGCTTTGGGGGGAAAAAAGCTTTTCTCCCCTATACGATTCTTTATATCAATCAATAAATAAATGAAGTCCTAGAAGGAAGTGTGTGTGTGTGTGTGTGTGTGTGTGTGTGTGTGTGTGTGTGTAATTACTGTAACTCAGAGTCATAAAAATATTTCTGAGCAGAATAAGAACACTTTGAAGCCATGGGAGAAAATATTGATAAATATTAGTACTTAAAAATATATAACTTCTCCATTGCAAAAAACGGAGTCAAAAAATGAATGGAACAAATCCATGTATACCACAATAAAGAGAAATTCTTTAACCTATAAAGAGTTTCAGAACAATTGATGAAGAAAGATAAAAGAATGGGCAAAATATATATATATACACACACACACACACATACATACATACATACACATACACACACACACACTTTGGGCAATATATAGAAAGATGAGCAATATATATATATGTACATATATATTCATAGAAAGAGAAAAATGGTTAAAAAGACATGAAAGAATATATTCAAATCCACTTGCAATTAAAGCAATGTATATCAAAACAAGATACCATTTTCAGGATACAGAAACCTGGTGTATTTCTATGCACCAATAATGAAGTAGAAGAAAGAAATTTTTTTAATCCCATTTACAATTGGACCAAAAATAATGAAACATTTAGGAATACACTCAATCAAGGAGGCGAAAGACCTGTACTTTGAAAACTTAAAAGACTGATGAAAGAACCTGAAAATAGCATAAAGAAATGGAAAGATATTCCATGCTCATGGATTTGAAGAATATTGTTAAAATGCCCATAATACCCAAAGCAATCTACAGATTTAATGCATTCCCTATCAAAATACCAACAGCATTTTCCATAGAATTAGATAGAATAAGAAATCCTAAAATTTGTATGGAATAACAAAAGACCTTGAATAGTCATAGCCATCTTGAAAAGAACAGAATTGGAGGTATTACAATCCCAGATTTCAAGATATACTACACAGCTATAATAAACCAAACAATATAGTACTGGCACACACACATAAAAAAAGACACATAGATCGATGGAACAGAATAGAAAGCCCATAAATAATTCTACAATTATATGGTTAACTAGTCTTCAACAAAGCAGGAGAGATTATCCAATGGGAAAAAGAATCTCTCTTCAACAAATGGTTTTGGGAAAACTGGACACCTACATGCAAAGAATGAAACTGAATCACTTTCCTACACCGCACAAAAATAAGCTCAAATACATCAAAGTCCTAAATGTGAAACCTAAAACCACAAAATTCCTAGAAGAGAGCATAGGCAGTAATTTCTCTGACATCAGCAGTAACAACATTTTTCTAGATAGGTCTACTAAAACAAACTACTGAGATTACACCAATATAAAAAGCTTCTGCACAGATAAGACAACAGTCAACTAAACTAAAAGTCAGCCTACGGAATGGGAAAAGATACAGTAAAACTTGGGATTGTGAGTAACTTGTGAGTACTCTGAAAGATGAGCAAACGTTTCTAATAAATTTTAACTTGATAAATGAGCAATGTCTTGCAATACAAGTAGTATGTAACACTAAATAAACATCACATGATCGCAACTGAGTCAATGGTTTCTCTCTCTCTCTCTCTCTCTCTCTCTCTCTCTCTCATTCACTCACTCACTCACTCACTCACTCACTCACTCACTCACTTACTCTCTGCAAAATTGTAGGGGATCATCTCCCAGCTCAGATGCTCAGTCTCAGGCCATGGTGTTTGTCAGAAATCAGTGATTTTTCAGATCATTGGAAGGTGCCCACAACTGGCTCTAGTAATCTTTTGTCACTTCAAAGCACTTATGGACAGTCCTTGGGTTTTCCATACAAGAGTTAAGCTTAGGAATGGTTTCCTTCATTCTAATCTGGCTGCCTCCATACACAGACCCTTTCCTCTGCTGACTTATTTCCAGTCACATAAATACAGTATATGACAAGAGTTTATTAATACTATACTATAGTGAACAGAATGTGAACAGATACAATGGCCCCCATGCAGAAAAAGGTTGAAAGAAAGGCAATAAGAAGAAGATGATTATGGTGGACGTTAAGAAGGAAATCATCAAGAAGCATGAACGAGGTATGCAAGTGGCTGAAATTGAAAGATTTTATAAGAGGTCTATATTGACCATCTGCACGATATTAAAGAAGAAAGAAGAAATAATGGGTCTAGATGAAGCAAAAGCAGTCAAGTGAGATTAAGGAGATGTATAAAATGTGGGAAACAATGCAAAATTCTATAGAAGAGCACGACCCAAATAAGGCTGAAGAGTGCAAGCAACGAATCTGTTTAATGACAATACAATGTTACATTTCCACGAAATCCTCAAAAGGAGGCAAAAGCAAGCATCACTAGGGGCGCCTGGGTGGTTTAGTCGGTTAAGCGTCCGACTTTCGCTTGGATCATGATCTCGCGGTTCGTAGGTTCGAGCCCCGCATCGGGCTCTGTGCTGACTGCCAGCTCAGAGCCTGGAGCCTGTTTCAGTCTGTGACTCCCTCTCTCTCTGACCCTCCCCTGCTCACGCTGTCTCTCTCTCTCCTAGAAATAAATAAAAAAAACATTAAAAAAAAAAACAAAAAAGCAAGCATCACTGGACAGGCTCCTTGTTAAAGTTGCAGGAAAAGAAAAACACTCCATTGAGCCAACAGATAGCAGTGATTCCATTATTGATAGTGAAAGTACTCCTACACAATAACCCTCCTCTCTCTTGTCTCCCTACATCAGCCCTGAACATTCTCAAAGGTAAGTGCAGATTAATTTATTTTTCTTTATATTTTGCATTTTCTTTATTATTTTATATTATATTACAGTATTGTAATCATTTTATATGAATATTTTTGGGTTATGGAACAAATAATCTGAGTTTCCATTATTTCTTAAGGGGAAATTTGCTTTGATATACAAGTGCTTTGGATTACAAGCATGTATCTGGAATGAATTATGCTTGCAAACCAAGGATTTACTGTATTTCCAAGTGATATATCTTATAAAGGGTTAGGAGCCAAAATATATAAAGGACTTCTACAACTCAACACCATGAACAGACATTTCTCCAAAGAAGACATACAGATGGCCAACAGACACATGAAAAGATACTCAGCATCACTCATAATAAGGGAAATGCAAATCAAAACTACAATGAGCTATCACCTCACACCTGTCAGAATGGCTAAAATCAAAAACACAAGAAACAAGTGTTGGTGAGGATGTGGAGAAAAAGAAACCCCGGTATACCACTGGTGGAAATGCAAATTGGTACAACCACTGTGGAAAACAGTATGGAGACTCCTCAAGTAAGTAAAAGTGGAATTACCATGTGATCCAGTAATTCCACTACTGGGCATTTGATAAAATAATATGAAAACTCTAATTTGAAAAGAAATATGCACTCCTATGTTTACTGCAGCATTATTTACAAGTCAAATTATGGAAGCAACATAAGTGTCCATAGATAGATGAAGAGACAGAGAAGTGATATACATATACAATGGAATATTACTTGGTCGTAAAAAAGAATGAAATCTTGCCATTTGCAGAACATAGATGGATCTAGAGAATATAATGCTAAGTGAAATAAATCAGAGGAAGACAAATACCATATGATTTCACACATATGTGCAATTTAAGAAAAAGAAAACAAATGTGCAAAGTAAAAAGAGACAAACCAAAAATGAGACTCCTAACTATAAAGAATGAACCAGTTGTTACCAGAGGAGACATGGGTGGGTGATGGGTAAAATAGGTGAAGGAGATTAATAGTACTCTTACCATGATGAGTACTGAGTAATGTATATAATTGATAAGTTGCTATGCTGGACACCGGAAACTAATATAACACTGTATGTTAACTCTCTGGAATTAAATGTACTATAAAATAAAGGCAGATAGAATAAAGCTAAAATCCACCTACCATCCTCTTATCACTTAGAGAAGGCTCTTCTGAAAAAGTTAGAGCACATCTTCTTCTAATTCACTAAGTGTATATATCTATATTATTTGTGAGACAATATCATACTTACTATATCTTTTTATATTGATTTATCATAAATATATATTTATATATATAAATGGCAATCTAAATATTCTGAAGTTAGGAAATTCTATGAGATTATGTCTGTATTTGGTATCTGTTCTATGATGTTTAACTGAAACACAATACTTTTTCACAAAATTTTAAGTCCCAGATTTTTTCCTTGTCATTGTCCTCAGTCATATTTTCTTTTATTGTTTCTGTTCTCCCTGTTCATACTCTCTGGAATCCCTGTGATATGTAAATTTAAACCTATTCATTTTCATCTGTGTCTTTTTCTTCTGATTTCCTAGAGAATTTCTCACATTTGCTCTTCTAACTCACCAATTTGATTTGATACAGTGTCCAATTTGCTATTCAGTAGTCCCACTGGTGTTTTTAATTTGACGAGTCTGATTCTCATTTCCATCTGATCCTCCTGACTTTTTCCCTCAAGGTCATCATGTTGCAGTGAACTCTGATCTTGTTGAGAACACACATTTTCCATTTCTTGAAGTAACATTTCACTTGGAGGCCATTGCTCTAGTGTTTAAGGGTGACCTCTTTTTCATTTTGTTTTGTGTTTAAAACTTGTACTATTTGTTAATAGGCCTTGCTTCCCTCCCCATATCCCATTTTCTCTTTTCCATAAAAAGCAAACCTAGTGTAGCCATTACCAGTTTTTAGCCAAATAGAAAATGGGTTGGTGCCTGTCAGAATTTTGTGTCAATGCTCTAGAAATATTAAGAAAGAAGATCACATATAAAATAAATTATAATCTTCCAGTGCAGTTCAAGGAGCCTCAACACAGTGGTAGTGACACAGCTGGGCCTGAAAGAGCTCTGGCTCCCTGTGAAGTGTGTCTCCACATGGTGGAAGGCTGCCCAGAAAGCATAGACCTGGCACTTCTAGGCCTCTGCAGTGCTTGGACAATAACAGTAGAGACAAAACCTAGAGCCATCCCATTGCCACTGGTGCCAAATGACCTGGAAGTTATAAGGGTGGGAGTCAGTTGTACTGTCTTGCCTTCCAGCTCTTTCCCATATCAGATAAAGTATGAGGTTCTTCCTTCCTCCGTCACATCTACTTCCTTTCATGATGCTTCTCTGCTCAGAGAGGAGCCACATGCTCATCCTCTAACATTCTATAGTAGGGAGTCATGTTTATATTCACAAAAATTCCTTAAATTCCTGCCATGTAGTTGACACCTTTTCCTTGATCCCAAGGCTAGTACAAGGCTTTTCATAATTTGTATATTTTCTATTCATTATTTTAATATGGGAGGGGGAGATATGTCATCATGTCTTGAACGTGAATGACTCGTCTCCATTAATTCTCAATTTTCTCTTCTCTTACATTTCATTGCCATCAGAAATAGAATAGTTATAATTATCTTCATTCCCTCCCTCTGCCCTTCACTTATTGGCATCACTTGAAAAATCTCTTGTCTTGGTAGAAGAATTTTCATTTTTATTCCACCTTCATTGAAAACACACTGGGGATTTTCCTCAAATAATGTATTAAACTGTATTTAAAATAAAATAAGTTACCCATTTGATTTCTCACTATTTTTATGCATCTAAACTTCATCTTAGTTTGAATTTATATTTAGTATTTTAGTATCTTTTAGTAATTACATCCACATCTGATGAGATGTGGAAGAAGCTCATATTTATTAGATTGTAAATTATTATGCATGTGCAATTTTGATTAGCAAAATGCACCAGAGTGTTGTTATGGATTAATAAGGGGGAAAATGTAAGGTATTACCCAAGACAAATGACTTGAAATTTTAGTTCACAAAAGTAATGGAAATAAATGGCTTGATTGTCATATATGTTAAATTACAAAAAGAATTATTGCTAACATCTCTGTACTGTGGTAACCTGGCTCTTGAGAGTACTTGAATGGTACTTTGGTATTTTTCCACAAGAGTATGCAATTTATAGCTGAATAAACCACCTGTATCATTTTTCCATTAGCTACACTGAATGCATATTTATTTAAATATATATGTATACATATATTCTATATATCCACATATATATGTATTTGGCTATGAATGTAAATATATACATAAAAGAATATAAAAACAATATTCCTAAGCATGACTTAATATGGTCTGGGCTTGGTGAGTTGGAAATGGGGTTAGGGATATTGCTATGAGTTCAGCAGGGCAGTAACTGAGTTATAAGATAATTATTCCTCTTCAATGGCTCTCACCATGACAACTCGGTTCTGAAATTTAACTATTATTCAGCTCAAATTATTGTCAAAGTTTAAAGCTTGAATTTTATTGACCTCCTTCTGATGTCTATGACATCTAATCATCTGGGTATATGAAACCAGATTGTTAACAGCAAGAGCAGCTCAAAAGATTCTTTGCTGTACACACCTGGACAGTTCCTTTGTTAAGTCCAAATGATGATTCAGTCTCTGGGTTTTGTTATACATGCACCATCTTGGGGCAAAAATTGAACATGGCATTCCCATCTTCCTTACTATCATGCTGCAAATCTTTCACAGCCCAAACATCTCAGTTTGTTTTATAGTGAAATATAGGTTACCTTATTACTGCTAATCCCTGCTCAACGTTTACCCCCACCAAAAAAAGAAAGAAAAAAAAAAGAAAAAAGAAAGAAAGGAAGAAAGAAATAAAAGAAGGAAGAAAGAAAAAAGACAGAAAAGAAAAACAAGAAGAGTAAGAACAAGAAATATATAGGAGCCATTAGATTTTAGTGCCAATAACTCTCACAAATTATCCCCACCCCACCCCAACTTAAAATTATATGGGCAAGCATCCTATCACTTAACCTATTATCTGATTTTTGTCCCACCTCTAGAATTAAAAGAAAAGTGTTGTTTTCAATCTCAGATATTATTCCTCAACCCCTAACTCTGGTCAGTATTAAACAGTATATTAGTTTTCTAGTGTTGATATAACATACCATCAACTAGGTGGCTTAAAGAACAGAAATTTATTTTTTCACAATTCTGGGCTAGAAGTTCAAGTTCAAGGTGTTAGCAGGTTTGGTTTCTTCTGAGGCCTCTCTCTTTGGCTTGCAGACAATTTCCTTCTCACTTGTCCTCACATGGTTGCCCTCTGAGTTGACTGGGTCCTAAACTCTTCTTCAAATAAGGACACCAGTCATATTGGGCTAGAGCCTACCCATATGGATTCCTTTTACCTTAATTACCTCTTTAAAGACCCTACTTCCAAATACAGTCATATTCTAAAGTACTGATGATTAGGACTTGAACATATAAATCGGGGGGAGGGATTACAATTTGCAAGACTAGAAAGGAACCAAAAATAGCTTTAAGGTATTTACTTTATATTTACTATCACAGTAATACTATTCGTCATACAAAAATACATAGACTACTTCTCTAATAAATTGACACAGTCATTGGTGAGACCATACATATGCATTAGAAAGATTAATAATCAGAGAGTATCCCAATGAGTGGTGAGAGCTATGGAGTTACTCGGTTTCTCCCAGGGAAAGATAACATCCTGTCTTTCCCTATAGCAAGCTAGCTATCTAGAAAGGGGAAACAGTTCCATAAACTATAAGTCTGCCAATTACTCTCAATATTTGATGCTGTGAAAAGTCAAAGAAAGGAGCTTTTTCTTCCGAGTTGTTGATGAAAGGAGAACTTAGAAGAGTTTTGCTGAAGAGGTGATGAGGTGGGTGGTTACCAGCCAAGAGAAAGTCAAATCAGTTGAGAATGAGGCATGTTCAGTGTATGCCCATGAGTAGAGCTCCTAGTGTTTAGGCTATTGGGAATATAGGTCTAGAGATCAGAAGAATAGTGCCCAGCATAAGAAAAATAGGATATGGGTGAAGTAGAAGCTATGGGCAAGAATGAAGAGAATGTAAAAAAGAGTAGCACTGAGGACAGACTTTGAGGAAACATTCATATGCAGGAGTCAAACTGTGGTAGAGAAGCCAGTGGAAGGGACTCATCAAAGGGATACACAAGAGGTAGTCATGCCGAGCATGGCAGATGTAAAAGGAAGCCAAAGTCAAGGAGAGCAATCACTTGAGAAGAAGGTGAATAATAAACTGTAAGCAACTGAAGTTGTTAGGTGTCCAATGCTTCAGAAGATCAAACAGGGTCCCCACCATCAAAGAGACATCAGCTTTAGCAACTAGGAGGTTACAGGTGATCACACAGGCTTGGTTTTAAAGGAATAACTATGCTCGAAGCTAGACTGGAGAGAATTAAGAAGCAAATGGTCCCTGGAGACATGGAGATTAGTAGGGTCAACCCTTGTAAAGTAGCAGCACTGAAAGGAAAAGTGTAACTGCCCAGCTGGAGGTGGAGGGCAGCAAATCCATGAGAAAAGGATAAGGAGTTAGATTTGGTGACCTCCAACAGAGCTGGATTCTGTGCAAGAAACTGTAAATATGTCTCTTCTGTCAGTCCTCTCAACAGCCTGGTACCCTAATCTGACCATGAGGAAACCAAAGCTCAGAGTGTCTGAGTTTGAATAATTGGTAAATGGAATGATTGAGACTCAATTCTAAGCTATAGTTGCCAGCATTTTATGTCTCTTTGTATTAGTGGAATCTAAAGTACTGGGGAGAAAAGGATAATTAAAATATGGGACATCAGAATCTTCTGAGACTCTTAGAATGTCTATGAGAGGAGCTAAGGAACAGGGGATGCCCAGGCAGATAAAAGGAATTACTCTATCAAGTTTCATGTGTGATTCTTTGAATGTAAAATTCTCTAGGAATTTGAGGTTACAACCACCTAAGTGATATGATTTGTGGTGTCCAGGACAGGCCACCGTCAGTGTTGGAGACTTTGGACTCCTGGTGTGACATTAGATGTCCTGATGTTACACATCCTTCCAGGTGATTCCTAGATGGTGGTTTAGGGGTTTGTGAAGCAGAACCACATTCTCTCTCTACTCCATTCACTGAATCTGTCATCCAGAGGGACAGCATGGAGCTAGTTTAAAGGACTGGACTCTCAACCAGATTCCCTGAGTTTGAGTCTCAGTTCTGCCACTTACCAGATGTGTAACCTGTACCACTGGGCAAGCAATTTAACATGTTTTTCCCTATTTAATGGGGGTAGTTATATGAAACAATTGTTATGATAATTAAGTCTCCTAACATTTGTAAAGTGCAAGTGCATTTGTTAAATAAATAAGTCTGTTACTGATAATGGTTCAGCCAACTTCTGTACTTATGACTTGGCCGAATATAAGGAATAAGAATACACATTTTAACCATTTCCAAATATATAATATATATTCTAACCATTTGCAAATATGTTTTCATAATTTCCCATTAAATTTCTACAGTGTTTTGTTATCCTCATTTTAGATGGGCAAACTGAGGTCAAAAACGACAGGTGAAATGCCAGAAGCAAGGCAAGCAAGTCTTTGAGGGGGCTGGGCTGAGGTCTCCTGACTCCTCTTTCAAAGTTTGTCGGCTCAGATGGACAGCTTCAAAATCTCTCTGCTGCTTCCTGCTGAGCTGGTGGTGTATGGCTTTTATATCTAACCTACCAGATGGCAGATTCTCAAGTATAAATGCTTTGAAGCAGTGTAGTGGGCAAAATAAT